>OX451738.1:978339735-978939735 GCA_948472305.1 Vicia faba | reverse complement strand
CCAACAACTCCCAAGAAACGGAAACAAGGCCCCACTGAAAAGGACCCCAAAACTGGTGAAAATTCTCCAACAGCTTCTAAGAAGAAGAAGAAGAAAGAAAGCTCCAAAGGCCATGAGCCTACTAACGTTTTTGGGCTTGATCCCAAAGACGTTGCTCCCTCAAAAACATCCAAAATTCCACCTCCGACCTCCAATATAATATTGGAACATATTGACAGCAACATTCCTTCCGATAATCCACAGGTAATTAAATTCGAATTCATAACAAAGATAGTTATTCATACCTTAGTGCATACTCTTAATTTTTTCTTTGTTTATGCAGGATACTTCGAATGCAAACCCCACTTCTTCAAATCCTCCAACCGGGATTCATGCTCCAATCACTTCCTCTATTCATGGGGACTCCATCAACTATATGCAAAACAAAGGATCTTCCAACATGGCGGTCTGACTGGAACTTCAGAGGCACACGATGATCAAGGCACCTCGCCCCCTTTGAAGGAAGAAAACGAAGGATCATTCCACAAGTCCAAAGAAAATCTACCAGAAACTTCCCTTATGAAATCTCCTCTTGGAACTCTTCAAGAGAATCCAACAATCACTCATGCTGAAAAGGACAAGACTGATTCTTCTCAAGAGAGTGAAGGAACTGTAGAGGAAAGTTATGGTGAAGACGAAACCCAAAGTGGTTCAGCTGGTGGAACGAAATCTGATGCTATTAGCAGCGAGACCAATACCATCGATGTGGTGGATCTGTGCAACGAAGGAGAAAGCGATGAGCAAGGCAAGGATGAAGATGATGGGGGTAAGACTAAAGAAACTATGGAGGTCGAAATGGACGCGACTCCTTTGAACAAGGAACTTTCCCCAACTTCCCAACCTCGACTGACTGAAGAGGAACTAGCTCTCCTAAAACAAAATGACCCAATTAGGTATATGAAAATTAAATTGTCCCAAAAGGACATCCCTTTCACTAGGGTTGGCACTGGTTCAACTAGCAACACATTGTCCCTAGATGCTAGAGCTGTACTCCTTAACAAAGTCAGGAAAACAATCCTTGATGTAGACCTATTCGAAGTTCTTAAAAAGGATAGCACCGCTTGCTATACCATGAAGGAACTTCTTACTCAGGTTAACTCCACAACTTGCTCCTTGCCAGTCAGCACTATACTGTTCGATCTCCAACTTTTATTGGACGATGTAACTGGATGTCTCCTACAAGATGAATTGGCTGCTGCTAAAGTTCAGGAGAAACGAAACGCCATGGATGCTGCTTATGAGCGTGCTTCGAAACTTTCTACAGAGGCTGAAGACCAAGCAACGCGTTTAAAACAAGCGAAGGCTGACTATGAAGTTCGAGCACGGTCTATTCTCTTTTGGGAAGGACAAATTCAAGAGCTCCAGCAAAAGGTCAAAGAAGCTCAACAACAACAATTGGCACACGAAACTGACAGCGTTAGTAACCAATTCGAAGAACTTATTAACAGGGGCCTTTCCGAAACAGAGGCAACAGAGCGTATCAAAGGGGAAGTAACTACTCTAGAAGGAGTGAGACGTTATACCCAACAAAGGCTTGAGTCTTTCAGAAGCACCTTCGCAAGATTGAGAATTAACCTTTATTTTTAAACATTTGCTTATTTGAATTAATTGACACTTGGTTTTGTAATATTTAAACAACGCCATTTTGGCAATGTATGACACCATTTTGGCATCTCCTTGTGATACTTCGACTAGGTTGCTATTATTCGAATCTCCTGCAGGCGAGGTCTATATTTTTTCAAATATTTTCTGTTCACCTTTAAGATTCGTTTGTCATCAGTTAACTCTTCGATTTCATACGCATTGTTTGAGAATCTTTTTAGTATTCGAAAAGGTCCTTTCCAATGAGGTCACCATTTACCTAATGCTTTATTCTTCTTGTCCATGGGCAATATGACTTTCCAGACTAAGTCATTAACAGTGAATGTTTTACCTTTCACCCTTTTGTTGTATGCCCTGGCTACCCTTTCCTTTTGCCTCATCAAGATTTCCAATGCATGCAATCTAACTTCGTCTAACTCAACTAACTCATTCATCATCATCTCCCAGTATAATGCAGAGGGGATCTCATTTTGCCTTTGAATTCGAACTGACTGCAGATGAATTTCCACTGGTAAAACAACATCATGGCCAAATGTTAGTTGGAAAGGCGTGGTGTTAGTAGCTTCTTTAGGAGATGTTCTACAAGCCCAGAGTATCTGGTCCAAAGTCTTATGCCAATTTTTTGGCTTCTTACCAACATGTTTTTTAATTAACCCTATTATCACTTTGTTTGCTGCTTCGACCTGACCATTTGCTTGAGCGTAATATGGCGTTGATGTTAAGAATTTAAAACCCATCTCCTGAGCAAATTCCTGCATATTTCTACCAGTGAACACAGAACCTTGGTCTGTGGTTATGCTCTCTGGTAATCCGAACCTATAAATTATATGTTTCTGTATGAACCCCATAATAGCCTCTTGATCAGCAACTATTAATGGTATTGCTTCGATCCATTTGGTGAAATAATCAATTCCCACTAAGATATATTTTTGTCCTTTAGACGAAGCAGGATTGATCTCTCCTATTAAATCTAATGCCCATCCTCTAAAGGGCCATGGTTTAATGATCGAATGTAACTCACTTGCAGGAGCATGTTGAATTCCTGCATGTTTCTGACATTCTTCTCACCCTTTAGCAAAATCTATACAATCTTTGAGCATGCTGGGCCAATACATGCCATATCGGAATAACAACCATTTCATTTTATGGCCTGCTTGGTGTGCCCCACATGCCCCACTGTGGACCTCCGATAATGCTAAGTATGCCTCACCTTCTCCTAGGCACTTCAGTAATACGCCTTCCTGGGTCTTCCTGAACATTCATTTCCCATGAGGACGTATGATAACACTCTATATTTTATCTTCCTATCAACATTCAGTGTTGGGTTTTTTAAATAACTCACTATTGGACTTCACCAATCTGCATCTGTCAAAGTGTCTATTGCAAATACTCTGAATTCCTGTTTGTCAGCACAACCTAACTTCATATTTTCTAAATCTGATGGTATGAGTCTAGTAGCCACAACCCTTCCTCTTAATTCAACCAAATATTCAAATGCTTTGGTGGAGACTTTATACCCAGAAGCCAACTGTGCTAGGTCGTTTGCCTCCTGATTTTCTATTCTTGGTATATGTTTAATATCCATGTATTCGAATTTTTTGAGTAGCCTATTAGCTATGACGAAATATGTAATCAAATTTTCCTTTATGCATTTGTATTCCTTTGTTATTTGCTTGACCACTAGCTTCGAATCTCCTCTAATTTCGACTCTAGTTGCCCCCAATTCCAACAAAGCTTCAAGTCCAACGATAAGCGCTTCGTATTCAGCTTCGTTGTTCGAGCAACGAGGACCATCTAACTTGTACTTGAATTTTGTTGGAATTCCTTCGGGAGAAATTATAATAACTCCAACACCACTACCATCTTTATGGGTCGAACCATCAAAGTATAATTTCCAAGGTTGCATTTCAACGTAATCCATGACAGTATCTTCGATCAGTGAATGATCAACAAAGAAATCAGAAATTACTTGACCTTTCACAGCTCTTAAAGGCATGAAAGTCAAAGAATACTCTGTCAAGGCCAAAGCCCATTTACCAATTCTGCTATGCATTATTGGTTTCGAAAGCATGTGCTTGATAATATCGAAATGAGATGAAACATAAACATCAACAAGCTTTATATAATATTTAAGTTTCATACAAGAGAAATACAAACAGAGACATAGCTTTTCTATGTTGCTATATCTGGTTTTTGCATCATTCAACACCCTACTTAAATAGTACACGGCCCTTTCGATGCCATTGCTATCTTCTTGTGCTAACATACTACCTATAGTAAATTCAGAGGCGGATATGTACAATCTCATGGGTTTTCCCCACGAGGGTGGAGACAAGATAGGAGGCTGAGTGAGATATCTTTTTATATTGTCAAATGCCTCCTGATGTGCTTCGTTCCATTCGAAAGCTTTCCCTTGCTTCAAACGAAGTAATGGAGAGAAGGCCTGGGTTCTTCCACTTAAATTCGAAATGAACTTCTTAAAAAGTTTATTTTGCCTAGAAAAGATTGCAACTCCTTTTTTGATGTAGGTACTTTCGTTTCAACAATGGCTTTGGTCTTGTTTTGGTTGATTTCAATGCCTTTCTTATGAACCACAAAACCAAGGAAATCTCCATCCTGCACGAAAACCGCACACTTAAAGGGATTCATTTTTAAGCCATGTTTTCTCATTCTTTCGAATGATTGGCTCAAATGATGCAAATGAGTTTCTGCAGATACTGATTTGATGACTATATCATCAATTTAAACTTGCATAAAAGTCTCAATGAAATCATGAAAAGTCGAATTCATTGCCCTTTGATAAGTTTCTCCAGCATTTTTTAAGCCAAAAGGCATTACTACCCATTCGTAGGTGCCTAAGGCTCCTGGACAACGAAATGCTGTCTTAGCAACATCTTCTTCAGCAATAAAGATCTGGTTATACCCAGAGTATCCATCTAACATACTTAAATATTCAAATCCTGCAGACGAATCTATTATCATTTCTGCCACAGGCATGGAATACTCATCTTTGGGGGTAGCAGTATTTAAATCTCTAAAATCTATGCAAATTCTCAGAGAACCATTCTTCTTAATAACAGGTACTATATTTGCTAACCATTCGACATACCTTGTGGTCCTGATGAATTTGCAGTGCAACAACCTTTCAATTTCAACTTTGATATTCGTGAGAACTGCAGGTGCGAACCTTCTAGGGGTCTGCTTGATGGGCTTCTTGCCATCCTTGATTGGAAGTCTGTGTTCCACTAACTCCCTCTTTAAACCAGACATTTCATCATAGTCCCACGCGAAACAATCTTTGTTCTTCCCAAGGACTTCGATCACTTTCTGCTTGAGGCTTGAATTGAGTTTTGAGCTCATATAAGTTATTCTTTTTGTGTTCTCATCTACCAAATTTACCTCTTCTAGTGGGTCCTGCGCTAACATTTTGGCACCAGAGTCTGTGGGATCCCTCTCGAAGCCTAAAGTTCTTTATCATAAATGGCATCTAGCCTTTGACCTATATCAACTATTTCTTCTTCAAAGGGTGAGCCTTTTGAGCCATCCCCATCTGTGTTGTTTACTTCTGCAGCCATACTATCCATTTCAGCTTCTAAGGCCGCCTTCCATTCGTTCTCAGCCATGTAGACCGAAATCTTTTCGAAGAAAGAGGACTCAGTCATGGGCAGGATTATCGAATTCCCAGCCTGCTGGCCGTCTTTGTGCAGTGCCTTCGACTTCTCCATCTCCCTTGATTATCCTTTGATCCCAATACATTCCATCATGGCGAAGGGTCATGTAATAATGCGCGTTCCTGGTCTCATTGATCTCGTCGTTAGGGGTACAAGGAGAAATTTTGGCCAAGTGTTTGTCATAATTTCTCTTATCAACTAAGTTGACTGCTGTCATGAAGTAGCTTTGGTCAGCTTCGATATTTTCAACAATGCCATCCTCTCTCCATAATACTAACTTCTGATGCATTGATGAGGGGACTGCTCCAACGCCATGGATCCATTCTCTGCCCAACAGCAAATTGTAGTTGGCTTTAGCTTCGATTACCATGAACATAGTGGGTCTGCAGCTTGATCCTACTGTTAAATCCACTTGAATCACCCCCAATGTGTGGCCTACTTTACCTTCATAGTTTGACAGTACCATATTGTGTGGTTTTATGTCAACATCTTGTATCCCTAACTTCTTCAACATGAAATGAGGCATCAAGTTTACTGCAGCGCCTCCATCCACCAGGACTTTGTTTACGCCATGTGTACCAACTTTTGCTCGAATGAACAATGGCTTTAGGTGATTTTGCATGGCTGGTTCTGGGTATTCGAAGAAGGCATTCTGCTCTTCGACAGCCCCATTATCCAGCACATAATAGCATACTGGCATGTGTTTCGTCAGGTCTATTGCATCATCCTCTTCGTGCTCTTCGACTTCAGTTTCTTGCCCAAATTCGCAAGGCAACACAGATACCACATTGCAGTTGATGTTGAGTGAAGATTCCCCTTCTGATTCGAAATTGTCATCAGCATATCCTCACCCTCCTCTGGACCTGGCGTATATTCCTTTGATTCGTTTTGCTTTGTTTCGAAGAAAAGTCTCCTGCTAACCGGAGGTTGGTCCCCAGGTTGATTGTCTGGTGCAGGTTTGTTGGTGCTTGATTCCTCCTTGTCTTTGCTCGAAGCCACTCCTTTGTTTAGCGTAGCTTCTCTCTCAGCTTTTCGAACTCTTTGTTGCCTTCGCCATTGTGACCTGGACATAGGGTTCTTTCCCTTGTAGTTTTCCAACCTTACTTCTTCTCTTTTCGCCATATTGAACTATCTTTTGTACGTCATGGCATGGCGTGTATTCCGTTCATTATTCCTCCACTTGTCTCTCCCATTGTCAGCTCTAACTTGTAGCCACTTGTCCGTTGGTGCATCAGCAGGAACTATAAATGTTACCCTTCGAGCGCCTCTAGGATAAGGGCTGTCAGGCCTCCGTTGGGTGTAGTTTTTCTCGAAACGTTGGCCCATTTGACCAGTTTCTCTGTGGTTCCAACATGGGGTGAAAGGGACTGTTTCGAAGGTTTCAGCCACTTTCTGATCATACACTGCAGAACATCTTGGACACACTAGGAATTTGGTTGCCCCCTTGTGACAATGAACTAAGAACCCCATAAGACTCTCTCCAGCCTTAGGGTAGCATCTGAACAATTAGTTATCCTGGCGCCAGTTGACGCCTGTTCGTGCCCTTTGTCTTTTTTCAAAGTCTGCAGCAATTCTCTGATTACAAATGATGCTACATCTGGGACACAACATCATTGCAGCATTCTCTTTGTGGCAAAGCATAAGGTAATCTTTGAGAGTGGCATCCCTAGCATAACTATCTTCCATCTTATATTTTTCTTTCTCTAAGTACCTTTCCATTTCTTCCATTTCAGAACAAGGTTGCTCCATATTTACCATGTTAACATCCATATCTTCTCCTTTGATATCAGTATCTCCCCAACCTGTAGGTTTGATGTCTTCAATTCGGGTCTTTGAGCTTTCTGGGGCGGAATACTTCACCATGTAATCGAACTTTCCGATGGGCTCCCCCAAGGTATCCCATATTTCCTTCTGAGGAAGAACTGGCAGTGTGATCTGTACTTTCTCCAACTTTTGCCTCAAACCTTCAGTAGCCTGTGTCAAATTTTGTTTCTGGTTTTCCTGGCCTTCAGTAGCCTGGATTTCTTTCGAAGCAACTAAAGGAACTGCTTTGATCAAATCTTCTTGTTCCTTATGGAAGTCCTCAGTAACTTTCTTTTCGATTTCAACTAACACGTAGTTTTCATCTTCAGTGCTTTCCTCTTCTGATGGAGCGTCACCTTCATTTGCTCCAACCATATTTATCTCTCCAATGTATGCAGGTTCAGAGTAATTGGTGTCGGCAACATCTAAAGGGTCATCATCCACCTTCATCTTTGGCTTGTCAGCGAACCTTAATCTACCATCCTTGATTTCATTTTGAATCAGATCCCTAAAAAGAAAAAATTGTGAGGTTTTGTGGCCTAAGAAACTGTGATACTTACAAAATCCTCTTTTCTTTCTTTGATCTAAAGGTGGTAATTTGACATTCGATGGCACTATTAGTTGGCCATCTTTGACAAGCAAATCAAAAATTTCATCACATTTTGTTACGTCGAAGGTATAAACCTTCTTTGGGAACTTGTCACTCTTCTCATTTTCAATAATTTCTTTCCCTTTGTGGGAACTAGTAATTTACAGGAATAAGGTGGAGCCTGTTTCAATTCAGCGAGATCAATTTCGACCTCTTCGAATTCAGGATAATCTTCTGCTTCCTCGGTTCCGACATAGGAAACCCTTTCTTTCTTGCTATTTTTAAAAACCCTAGCCTTCTCGGCCTTTAGTCTTTCGACTTGTCGAACCCTATCCGCTAATTAGGCCATATCCCTCAAGTGTTGTGTATCTAGTTTCTTTCGAATGGAATAGTCTAGGCCACCAGCAGCCATTTCGACTAACTCATGTTCAGGAACTACTGTGAAACATCTAGACTTCAAGAGTCTGAACCTATTCATATAATCATCTATGGGTTCAGTAAACTTCCTCTTGACACTGGCTAACTCTTTCAGACTTATTTTAGATTGTCCCATGTAGAATTGTTCATGAAATAACCTCTCTAAAAGAGTCCAAGTATCTATGGATCCAGGGGGAAATGTGGTGAACCATGTGAAAGCGTTCTTAGTTAGGGAACTTGGGAAATATTTAATCCTAAGGTTCTCATTATTTGCTATATCTCCCGCTTCGGTTAGATACCTAGCTATGTGTTCGACTATTGACTCATTAGTGTCTCCAGCGAACTTCGTAAATTTAGGGACTTTATATCCCCTTGGTAAATCAGTGTGCATCATATAATCTACTATGGGAGAGGAATAGTTTGGCCTTCTAATTCCTGTATTGAGACCGTTTTGAGCCATAATCCTTTCTATCATGGTGGTTAAATTATTTTCTGCCAAGATGTTGTCATTTCGAATTCTATGAACGACTTCATCAGCATCTTGGTGTCGACCCACCATGATAACTCCTCTAGGCTGTTCTTCTCGAAACTCTGGGACTTCTAACCTTTCAACCCTTGCCCCTGGTTCTATAACTCCCCTTTGTGGTTCCTCTCGAATCACTGGGGCTTCTAACCTTTGCGCCCTTGCCCCCAAGTTAACCCCCTCTCTGGCTGGTCTATAGGGTGGGTCATCAACAATTTGTTCTATGATGGGTATGTTCGCTCGAACCCCCGCCTGATGCTGCCTACGCCTTTCTGGCGGAGCAAAAAAATCTGTTATTCGACTCATCTTGTCCGTGTTTTCTCTGTTGGTTCCAGTTACGTTTTATACTATTGGGGCAAAGATTTCTTGCATAGTCTGCGCTAACACCCCTATCATATTATGGTTACTATCATCCATTAATTGTCTAAAGGCCATCTAATTTTCTGTGGTTAAGATAGGCAATGTATTGTGACCCACTGAACCTTGGGTATTTGTCATAAATTGGTTGGCCCCAGATCCGGATCCAAATTGTGGTGACGAATTTGATATGGAATTGTGCAAACCTGCCATAGAAGATGTTGGCATCCCATAAGAGGGATTTCTGTGTCTGTTGCCATCGAAACCGGGTGGTCTAGTTTGTGGGGTGGCGAAATGGGTTTGTGTCCCTGATGGTGGGACAAATCCCGCAAGATAACCAGTGGTCCCTGTATTTCCCAGGATTGAACCGTTGGTTATCATGCCACTTGCTCCATTTGTGGCCACACTACTGGTAGAAGATGCAACAAATTGTGCGTTCGTAGGGATCACGTTAGACGTCCCCGTCGAAACAGACGTGTTGGTGCCTGTTCCATGTGAGGAAATTTGTTCCCCTTGTTGATTGCATGGATTAGACATCCTACTACTACGTTTTCTTCTGGGTAAGGGTTGGTTACTATTAGTTGTCTTACCACTTCTAAGGTTCATATGACAGCGAAATCGATATTCAGGAAAGGACTTACACAACAAGATTATATCCTAAAAATATTTACTTTCAACTTTCTTAACAACTTGTCCCACCGGGTGTGCCAATTTGTTCACAGTGATTTCTGGTGAACAACCGCTAGTCTTCCAAACTATCGAATAAACTTAATGACTGTTATTCAATTTCTCTGGTAACTTGCAGGATCGACTAGATTGATCATATGGAACATAGTTGTTTGGTTAAGTCTAATTGTAAAACTGGTATTCATATTCAGGACCTTAAATTAGAATTGTTTCTAAGATATCCAATCCAATTCGATTACTATACTGAATGGTTCGAAGGATAACTTCTATATGGTATTAGGAATGTTCATGAAAAAAGTTTAAAGACTTAAAATTGGGTAAATGGCAGGATTAAATGAGTGGATGCAAAAGTTACTAAATGTTTAGAGGGTTCGAACATAAGAAAATTATTTACATGCAGAAAGGCATAAATGACTTCGAATGTAAAGGCTTTAATGTAAAGGCTTTAATGTAAAGGCAAGAAACGTAAAATGTTTGAAGCACAAATGAAACGGAAATGAAAGACAAAACTGGAAAATGTAAAGAGTTTTCATTGAATTGTAAATGTTGGTGTTATCATACGTACATCTTTCGAGCATTCGTTTCCCTATCCATGCGGTATTTTGAATGTTTATTGGATTTGTACAACAAATATGACACCCCAAATCCTAATACTAAGACCTCTATTTATACTACTTAGACCATAACGGTCTTGCTATCAGAATCTGCCACGTTTGAAGCATGCAGAGCATTACTTCCCTCTGGCCTCCACGCGTCCTCGAACGTCCCCATGCTTATGTATCTTGAATTTCCAATATCCCGCTCACGTTTGAATTTCAAACGCCTTGGTACCTTCCTTTCGAATTTGTTTCGAAAACAAACCCTCACAAAGATAGTTTCGTCAGTATTTCGAACAAGGCTTTAGACTTACACTCCACAACTACCATTTGAAACCTTAAACTTTAATATTTCCATTCAAAACAAACATTCTCTTCCATTCTAAATCATCAAACTTGTTTTATTCAAACAAAGCCCAATCATTTTTATTTCGAATCATAATATCAAAATCTTCAGCCAACAAAATGCCCCTTTAAAATATGTATTTCGAACCCTTTGAGAAATATTTATTTTAAATAGATTCATAAGATTTTGATAGGTCTTTTTGAAGAATCATGACATTTACTGTGCACAACTTTACCCCCGTCAATCAAGACGCCTTTTTTGAGCACCTAACCGTTTTGGACCAGTTACCACAGCATGGTGCAGTTTTAAATTAATGATTACTATTAGTCACACTTATTACTAACACTAGATATTACGCCACCTCCCTCTGAATCCAATCAACGACTTCCACGTACTCCTAGTCCCTTTAGTGGGTGTTTACACTCACTCTATAAAACTTATCAGTTTAGTCTTTTCTTCTTTTTCTCCAAAATTCTGAAATCCCCCTCCTTTTCACTAAACCCTAAAACTTCCAGCAATCTTAACAATGTCTTCATCAACATCATCACAACTGAAGAAATTATCAAAGAAGAAGAACAAGAAAATCAACACGGAAACCATCATGGAGAGCAAAGTGAGTATTTATCAGAATCAATCTGTACTCAATCCTCAAGTGATCTCCAAAGAGAAAGAAATGCTGTACGCTTCTCAGGTATTAATCCCTACCACTATTATTGGAAAAAGGTTTGCCCTAATGGGTCCTTTAACTCTTTTTGAAATTCTGAAAGATACTAGGAAAATTTTCCCTGTTTGCTATAAATTCAAACCCTTATTCAACAAGATGGATGCCCCTAAGGCAGGAACTGAAGACCTCAGTGAATCATCTGATTCAAAAACTACTGAAACTCCAACCTTACCTCCAAAAGATCCTTTTATTTTAGATTACATTAAAAGTAATTTCAAACCATTTCGATCCTGCCCCACTTCAGATGTAGCATATCAAAACTGGTTCACTAAGGTGGAATCCAAAAAATCTCAACAATGGGAAGAATTAGGAATTTATAACTTAATCAAAGTGTCGAAACCAGGCTTCACCTACAGTCACCCATTGCTATTTGCTTCATTGTACTTCTGGGACAACACTTATAACACTTTCCATCTTCCGGGAAGAATGATAACACCCACCTTCTTCGATATAGCTGCCATCACTGGTCTTTCACCAGTGGGGGAAACTTACATCCCTGACAACGAAGAACATTCCAGCATTATTGACTTCGATGTCAAACTAGCCAACTTTTCAAAATTCACCAGCCATTATCATACTGAAGGGGATGATGTCTCAGATGTAGAACATATCGCTTTCCTCACCTTGTGGCTATCACGATATGTGTTTTGCAGCAGATCCCTGCAAGTGGCGAGTAGGTTCATTCCCCTAGCCAGGGATTTCCATGAAAATAGGAAAGTCTGCCTGAGTGAACTGTTACTTGTCGATCTTTATGAGAGTTTAAGGTCAGTAGTTTCTAGTTTAAAATCCCATGCTCCAAAGAACATTCTTCTGGATGGACCCTTTTGGTTGCTTCAATTATGGCTTAATGCCATGTTCGAATCTTCTTTATCAACCGCTGATACCATCATCGAACAAGATCCAGAAATAGCTGATAGGAGCATCGAAGGCACGAGGCTTCGAAAACTCACTCCAAATGATGACAAGGATGAATTCGAAGTCCAATTTTCTAAATACATCATGATCTTCTCCAAAAGACACAAATTCGAAGAGTCCATGGCACCTTTTGCTCAAAGGACTTGTGGACCATCATGGTTCACAATGCCTCTCTCAGAAGCCGTCAAGAGCAAAGAGATGCAGGACATTTAGAAAGCGTTTCTTCTTCCTAGGCTAATTTCCTCAAGAATTACTCCAACAAAGAATTAGATTTTCCTTCTGGCTTATCAACCCAATTTCATTTCTCGACAATTTGGCCTGTGCCAATTAATTCCTGAACCTTTGTTCCAAACACAAAGCGCCATAACCTCAGGCAAAACGTTCAAAGCAAGAGAGGCCAAATTGCAACAAGAGCAATACCAAGACTTTGCTCAGTTTGAGCTTTTACCTTTCGAGCCAACACACTTTACAACAAAAGGATTTCTTGAATGGTGGACTAAGTTCTACCAGACATACATGTTTGACACACTCACCATTCAACAAAATCTAACTGGCGCGTTCAATGTGCAGGTACACTCCAAGAAAGGTATGTTCACTCACGTCAAAGAAATTAGGGCTTTTCAAAATTATTTTGAAACCACTTATGATCCCACACACTTGGGAACCACTGTACATCAAGCGGCCGATACCTTGAAGGAAAAATTTAAAGAAAAAATTTCTAAGCTCAAACTTCCTTCAGGGTTGTCACCTGAGGATAGGTATAGGTTGGAACTCGAATGCACCCACCTAAATTTCCTAGGTTGCCTACCTCAGAACTGGCTCTGGCTTGGTTTCCTCCATACCCTTGGTGGTTCACTTGCAAAGAAATGTTCAAATACCAGTCTCAAAAGAAATTAAAGCCATCTGAGACTGTGACATGGGCTCGCTACTGGCTTCATAATTTCCCAGAACATCTTCTCTATGAACTTCCTGCCATTTCAATTACATCTAATCAAGGCACAGGTGCGAATGCTTGGGAAAATTCCAATTGTATCCTAATTCCCTTATCCTTAACACTTTACCTTAATTGTTTCACTTTTCTGCCATTAGGATAAAGAATGTTACTTCAAAACCCAAGGAAGGGAACACTTCTCAACAAGCTATTGAAGTTAGTGATGATGCAACTCCAACAATACCAAAAACAACAATAACTACTACAACAACAACAACACCAGCAGCAGCAGACATTTCCATTCCAAAGGTAATCAACTAACCCTGTTGTTTCGAGTAAACTAAAGTTTATGATTTAGATCTAACTTTTGTCTAACCCCTTTCAGACTAGCAAACTTCCACCACCAACTCCCAAGAAACGGAAACAAGGCCCCACTGAAAAGGACCCCAAAACTGGTGAAAATTCTCCAACAGCTTCTAAGAAGAAGAAGAAGAAAGAAAGCTCCAAAGGCCATGAGCCTACTAACGTTTTTGGGCTTGATCCCAAAGACGTTGCTCCCTCAACAACATCCAAAATTCCACCTTCGACCTCCAATGTAATATTGGAACATATTGACAGCAACATTCCTTCCGATAATCCACAGGTAATTAAATTCGAATTCATAACAAAGATAGTTATTCATACCTTAGTGCATACTCTTAATTTTTTCTTTGTTTATGCAGGATACTTCGAATGCAAACCCCACTGCTTCAAATCCTCCAACCGGGATTCATGCTCCAATCACTTCCTCTATTCATGGGGACTCCAGCAACTATGTGCAAAACAAAGGATCTTCCAACATGGCGGTCCTGATTGGAACTTCGGAGGCACACGATGATCAAGGCACCTCGCCCCCTTTGAAGGAAGCAAACGAAGGATCACCCCACAAGTCCAAAGAAAATCCACCAGAAACTTCCCTTATGAAATCTCCTCTTGGAACTCTTCAAGAGAATCCAACAATCACTCATGCTGAAAAGGACAAGACTGATTCTTCTTAAGAGAGTGAAGGAACTGTAGAGGAAAGTTCTGGTGAAGACGAAACCCAAAGTGGTTCAGCTGGTGGAACGAAATCTGATGCTATTAGCAGCGAGACCAATACCATCGATGTGGTGGATCCGTGCAACGAAGGAGAAGGAGATGAGCAAGGCAAGGATGAAGATGATGGGGGTAAGACTAAAGAAACTATGGAGGTCGAAATGGACGCGACTCCTTTGAACAAGGAACTTTCCCCAACTTCCCAACCTCGACTGACTGAAGAGGAACTAGCTCTCCTAAAACAAAATGACCCAATTGGGTATATGAAAATTAAATTGTCCCAAAAGGACATCCCTTTCACTAGGGTTGGCACTGGTTCAACTAGCAACACATTGTCCCTAGATGCTAGAGCTGTACTCCTTAACAAAATCAGGAAAACAATCCTTGATGTAGACCTATTCGAAGTTCTTAAAAAGGATAGCACTGCTTGCTATACCATGAAGGAACTTCTTACTCAGGTTAACTCCACAACTTGCTCCTTGCCAGTCAGCACTATACTGTTTGATCTCCAAGTTTTATTGGACGGTGTAACTGGATGTCTCCTACAAGATGAATTGGCTGCTGCTAAAGTTCAGGAGAAACGAAACGCCATGGATGCTGCTTATGAGCGCGCTTCGAAACTTTCTACAGAGGCTGAAGACCAAGAAACGCGTTTAAAACAAGCGAAGGCTGACTATGAAGTTCGAGCGTGGTCTATTCTCTTTTGGGAAGGACAAATTCAAGAGCTCCAGCAAAAGGTCAAAGAAGCTCAACAACAGCAATTGGCACACGAAACTGACAGCGTTAGTAACCAATTCGAAGAACTTCTTAACATGGGCCTTTCCGAAACAGAGGCAGCATAGCGTATCAAAGGGGAAGTAACTACTCTGGAAGGAGCGAGACGTTATACCCAACAAAGGCTTGAGTCTTTCAGAAGCACCTTCGCAAGATTGAGAAACAACATTTATTTTTAAACATTTGCTTATTTGAATTAATTGACACTTGGTTTTGTAATATTTAAACAACACCATTTTGGCAATGTATGACACCATTTTGTCATCTCCTTGTGATACTTCGACTAGGTTGCTATTATTCCAATCTCCTGCAGGCGAGGTCTATATTTTTTCAAATATTTTCTATTCACCTTTAAGATTCGTTTGTCATCAGTTAACTCTTCGATTTCATACGCATTGTTTGAGAATCTTTTTAGTATTCGAAAAGGTCCTTCCCAATGAGGTGACCATTTACCTAATGATTTATTCTTCTTGTCCATGGGCAATATGACTTTCCAGACTAAGTCATTAACAGTGAATGTTTTACCTTTCACCCTTTTGTTGTATGCCCTGGCTACCCTTTCCTTTTACCTCATCAGGATTTCCAATGCATGCAATCTAACTTCGTCTAACTCAACTAACTCATTCATCATCATCTCCCAGTATAATGCAGAGGGGATCTCATTTTGCCTTTGAATTCGAACTGACTGAAGATGAATTTCCACTGGTAAAACAGCATCATGGCCAAATGTTAGTTGGAAAGGCGTGGTGTTAGTAGCTTCTTTAGGAGATGTTCTACAAGCCCAGAGTATCTGGTCCAAAGTCTTATGCCAATTTTTTGGCTTCTTACCAACATGTTTTTTAATTAACCCTATTATCACTTTGTTTGCTGCTTCGACCTGACCATTTGCTTGAGCGTAATATGGCATTGATGTTAATAATTTAAAACCCATCTCCTGAGCAAATTCCTGCATCTTTCTACCAGTGAACACAGAACCTTGGTCTGTGGTTATGATCTCTGGTAATCCTAACCTATAAATTATATGTTTCTGTATGAACCCCATAATAGCCTCTTGATCAGCAACTATTAATGGTATTGCTTCGATCCATTTGGTGAAATAATCAATTCCCACTAAGATATATTTCTGTCCTTTAGACGAAGCAGGATTGATCTCTCCTATTAAATCTAATGCCCATCCTCTAAAGGGCGATGGTTTAATGATCGAATGTAACTCACTTGCAGGAGCATGTTGAATTCCTGCATGTTTCTGACATTCTTCACACCCTTTAGCAAAATCTATACAATCTTTGAGCATGCTGGGCCAATACATTCCATATCGGAATAACAACCATTTCATTTTATGGCCTGCTTGGTGTGCCCCACATGCCCCACTGTGGACCTCCGATAATGCTAAGTATGCCTCACCTTCTCCTAGGCACTTCAGTAATACGCCTTCCTGGGTCTTCCTGAACATTCATTTCCCATGAGGACGTATGATAACACTCTATATTTTATCTTCTTATCAACATTCAGTGTTGGGTTTTTTAAATAACTCACTATTGGACTTCACCAATCTGCATCTGTCAAAGTGTCTATGGCAAATACTCCGAATTCCTGTTTGTCAGCACAACCTAACTTCATATTTTCTAAATCTGATGGTATGAGTCTAGTAGCCATAACCCTTCCTCTTAATTCAACCAAATCTTCAAATGCTTTGGTGGAGACTTTATACCCAGAAGCCAACTATGCTAGGTCGTTTGCCTCCTGATTTTCTATTCTTGGTATATGTTTAATATCCATGTATTCGAATTTTTTGAGTAGCCTATTAGCTATGACGAAATATGTAATCAAATTGTCCTTTATGCATTTGTATTCCTTTGTTATTTGCTTGACCACTAGCTCTGAATCTCCTCTAATTTCGACTCTAGTTGCCCCCAATTCCAACAAAGCTTCAAGTCCAACGATAAGCGCTTCGTATTCAGCTTCGTTGTTCGAGTAACGAGGACCATCTAACTTGTACTTTAATTTTGTTGGAATTCCTTCGGGAGAAATTATAATAACTCCAACACCACTACCATCTTTATGGGTTGAACCATCAAAGTATAATTTCCAAGGTTGCATTTCAACGTAATCCATGACAGTATCTTCGATCAGTGAATGATCAACAATGAAATCAAAAATTACTTGACCTTTCACAGCTCTTAAAGGCATGAAAGTCAAAGAATACTCTGTCAAGGCCAAAGCCCATTTACCAATTCTGCTATGCATTATTGGTTTCGAAAGCATGTGCTTGATAATATCGAAATAAGATGAAACATAAACATCAACAGGCTTTATATAATATTTAAGTTTCATACAAGAGAAATACAAACAGAGACATAGATTTTCGTGATGCTTACAATGCTTTGTGGTATGTGATAACGCTTGCTCTTGATCCAGGAAGGTTGAGTGAACACCCAGGAAGCGATTGGGATAACTTTTGGCTTCTGAAAACGCCTCTTGTTATGATCTCGAATTCAAGCTTTTTACCACTTTTTCAAACTTTTGTTCTGCCTCTTCTTGCATCCTCCAACCATTATTTTCGTGCCTTTGCCTTCTTTATGTAATGTATATTGCATTAGGGTAAGAAACTTGGTACAAATCTCTCCATATCAATGCTCATGAATTGGATTTGATTCCACCATTACAACCTTCCAAATTTGGCCTAAATCATATCTTCTCGTAACCAATGCACTTGATGCGAATTTGATTCACATAATAGTTGTCTTCAAAGCCTAAATAAACCAAAAAATCATGAGTTATAAATACTTTTGATTTTATATGATTTTATTTGATTTAAAGTGAATAAATTTAATTAAAAATCAAATTAAATAATAAAAATAAGATATGGGCTCATAGCTGAAGCTATGACACGTGGGAAATTATTCAAGCCCAAATCAAATGGAAAAGAATGAGCCCATTTGACAAAATTTGGAGTTTTGGGGATAGTTGACTTTTGGCTATTTTGCAAAAATGCCCAACTTCAACAATGCATAACTTCTTCAATTTTGAACTTTTGGAAGTGTTCTTGGACTTTTTAGAAAGCTTGAGATGTCCTATAACCAACCCTTTTGGTCTAATATCAATTTGATATTCCATGCTCAAGTTATAAGTTTTAACAAAAAAGGTATTTTGTTGACTTTCAAAAATGACCTATAATGTCCAAATTTATAACTTCTTGTGAGTGCATTTTCTGATCTTGGGGTATGAAGATGGATTGTAGGAAATTGAATCCTCTTCAAAATGAGATTTGGATGGGTCATTTCTCATAAAGTATGATAAAGTTATTCTTGGTCAAAGTTGAGTTAACTTTTCCTACAAAACCCTAATTTAGCAACTTTTGAGTCTTGATGAATTTTGAGCAATCCTTGATGAATCATGATCAACCCTTGATCAAATGATGAAATATCCTTCAAAATGAGAATGTTGAAAAAAAATCTTGAATTTTGACTGTATTTGGGTCACAGTTGACTTTTGCCCTAACACAGTCGATTTTTGGACCTTTGAGCAATTGACTGAGCAAACTTCCTCTTCAAGGCTTGAAATTTGACATGGATGACCTTGAGGACATATTAGGACTTTGGGGAGCACTTGAGGTCATTTGGACTCAAGGATCTTGATGCAACACAAAACCCTAATTTGGGATTGACTGCCTTAGGAGATAGCTTGTCTGTCCAACTCTTGAGCAACCTTGAGCCACTTGGAGATTTTTCTTGCAATGTTTTGAGAAATATGAGAGGGAAAATTTTGGGGTACAAAAGCTGCCCCTGTTCAATCTTCTTAAATCTGAGGATGTAGATTGGTTTTTGTGCCTTTCTGATCCGAAGGTGGAAGATGATTGAACACTAGAGTGCCCAGAAATTTGCACTCGCATGAAGTGGTATCAGCCTGGTGATGTCGCGAATGGGCTTACAGATGCCATTCAGAGAATTTTGACGGAGGATGGGCTTAAAGATTCCATTTGTAGGAGTGTAGATCGCATAAGAGATTCCTTAGCGAGAACTTGCATACCTGTTGTTGTAGAAGATTCCGCTGGGGAAGTCTAACTTATGTTGAGATTTAAGAACTTGTCCGTAATTCAACTGGGGGAAACATCTTCATCAAGATCTAGGAACTGTCGGGTCTTCAATGGAGTATAATTTTGTTGAGATTGTAGAACTCGTCCATACTTTGACGGAGGAAAACATCTTCATCAAGATCTAGGAACTGTCTGGTCTTCAACGTAGTATACCGTTGAGATTATAGAACTCGTCCACACTATGACGGAGGAAAACATCTTCATCAAGATCTAGGAACTGTCTGGTCTTCAACGTAGTATACCGTTGAGATTGTAGAACTCGTCCACACTATGACGGAGGAAAATTGTCGAGATTGAGAACCTTATCTGAAATTCAACCGAGGATAATTCAGTTGAGATTTAAGAACCGGTCAGGTCTTCGACTGAGGGAAGCATCTTCATCAAGATCTAGGAACTGTCTGGTCTTCAACGTAGTATACCGTTGAGATTATAGAACTCGTCCACACTATGATGGAGGAAAACATCTTCATCAAGATCTAGGAACTGTCTAGTCTCCAACGTAGTATACCGTTGAGATTGTAGAACTCGTCCACACCATGACAGAGGAAAACATCTTCATCAAGATCTAGGAACTGTCTGGTCTTCAACATAGTATACCGTTGAGATTGTAGAACTCGTCCACACTATGACAGAGGGAAACATATTCATCAAGATCTAGGAACTGTCTGGTCTTCAACTTAGTATACCGCTGAGATTGTAGAACTCGTCCACACTATGACGGAGGAAAAAATCTTCATCAAGATCTAGGAACTGTCTGGTCTTCAACATAGTATACCGTTGAGATTGTAGAACCCTTCCACACTATGACGGAAGAAAACATCTTCATCAATATCTAGGAACTGTCTGGTCTTCAACGTTGTGATCGGTGGATCTGGAACTGACTGTTTAACGCTGGTTCGCGAAATGTCGCGGAAGCAAGAGTCGCCACCGTCTTTTATTTTCTCCAACATGGACAGGACAAAAGCACAACAAAATTCCTTATGAGATAGTTTCTCGGTTCGGGAGGTAGATTTATAAAAAGGGAAGGTGTTAGCACCCTTTCTATCCATGGTTATCCATGGGCTCTTAGATACTTGCTCATTGTGTTTTCAAAAGTGTTTGCTTTTCAATTGTGAGTGGGTTTGAAAAAGTTTCGTTTAAAGATTTCAGATCGACTCTTGTATCAGTCCTCAAGAGTGTTTGAAAAATTGTTTTGAAAGCTTTTTGAAAAGTGTCGGTGTGAAAAGATTTTCGTTTGTTTTTGAAAAGAGCAAGTATCCATGAGTCGTCTACCTACCCTAAGGAATTAGGCTGTGTAAATGTCCTTAAGATAGTGCCATCCCACCATTGAGAGGTAGGTAGCACCACCGTTGGAGGTGTTCGGGTCAATTCGTTTGTAGGGACAGTGTGGTCACCAGAGCAACAGTAGGACACCTTAGAAGCTACCCTTATGCCATTGATCCTTTTTAGTTCGAGGCAACTTTTCTGAGGCAACTTGTTTTGAGGCATATGGATCAACGGACATAAGGACTTACTAAAACGTCCTATACTCGACGACCACGTTTCGAGGGGCAAGGCAACAGTGAGGCGTACCCTAAGAGTGGTGTGTGAATTTGTGTGTTATTTTCAGTTTAACCATTATCTTTGATCATTGTATCATGAGCTACGCGTTGTTTTTATTTTTGGCCATACATTCTTTCATGCAAAGTTTAATAATTTAAGAGTGCGGAAATTTAAATACGGAAAATAAAGTCCTACGCTATTACAAGGCGCGGGTCTATACATCGCCAAATTAACAAAGACCCGTTTTGAATAAAAATGCGGAAAGTAAATAAATTCCTAATGACTATTACACGGCTTGAACAATTACATAATATTTGCAAAGGAAGTAAATAAGTATAAACGCGCGAAAAGAAATTAGAATCGAATGTTCGAGGGCGTTGGACCCTTTAAAGATTAAATTGAAATTAAAGTTAATTAATTATTAAATTAAAAATAGAAATTATTTTTTTTATGTTTTTTGTATTTAATGAAAATAAAGAAAATTAATTAAAATTAGAAGTTAAATAAAACCCTAGTTCTAAATTGTTTTTAATTATTTATGAAAGATATTCAAGTTTAACCTAATTTACCCTAATTAATTAATTACATGGGTATTTACAAAATAATTAATAATTAATAATGATAATAAGAAGAAGAAATCATTTATTAAGAAAAAGGTAAAAATGCTAAAAAAAACCTAATTTCTACATATTTTAGTTATTAAGAAAAAAGATTTAAATTTAAAACCTAGATTAATCTAATTAATTATTTAGAGTTTATTTACAAAATATAATAATGAATTAAATGTTAATAACAATAAACATGTTTTTGATTTTTTTTTGTATTTTTATTTTATTATGAAAATTATTTTTGGTAGATTAAAGAAAATAATTAAAAATAACTAAAAGAATTAGGAAAGAAAATCAAGTAAAAAAAATGTGCAAACCATGGGGGTATTCAGACCCAATTTGGAGGTTTATTGAGCAATTTGGCGCACTGCAATCCAGGCCCTTTTTGACTTTCTGGCGTGTGCATGTGGAATGGTTGACTGAGGTACATGGTGAGCCTCTTTGGTGGCCTTCAGATTGGAGCTCCTGGGCGCGTGGCAAGCTAGAAGGTGGGGTTGTACGATGGACCTTTGAGAGCGTACTGCATAGAAACACGTTAAAGAAAAAATTATGGAATATGAGAGGGGGACCTGGGAATCGAACCTAGGTCCCAATACCTGCAAGGCAAATCACCAACCAACTGAGCTAGTGCGCGCATCTGTTATTATTATGGAGCATAATTAATATAAGGGAAAGCAAGCGCTATTGGTAGAAAACAAAAATCACGCGCCAACATTTAAACTATCCAGTAATGCTTTGACACGCCAGCTTCGTCTTCTCCATCTGCCTGTAAATAAAAACGAATAGCGGGGGTTTTAAACCCCCACTAAACTCAACCTGAAAAATAGCGAATAGGATATAGGCAAACATAAAAAGGGCGCGAGGGGTGGATTGGCTTCGTCTGGATGTCCTGATTCCATTGGCATAGGTTTGGTTGGCCAATTTTTCCAAATGTGAAAACCCCTAAGTCAAAGCTTCTGAAACCCTAGAGGACGTTAATGGTGGATTCTTATTTAGGCAGCCATACTTCAATTGAGTAGTACCATTAGCTTCAGAATGTCATGGTTAGTATAAATCAACAGTTAAAATGCATGAACAATGCCTGGAAATTAAAACACGATAATTGAAAAGTTCATGAAAAGTGCAACGTGGTTCTACCAATTCTTGAGGTCAGGAGGCGTGTTCTTGATTGCAACACGTTCCTTGATGGTCCAGCAATGTTTTGGAATCCTTTTGGAGCCTTGAAACGAGCTCTAGGTATGAAAACAGTTTCAACTTTTTTGTGAAAAAAATGCACTTTTGTTCTGCAGCTTGTATCCAATGTGTTCGTCTCAGCATTAGGGTTATGTTGTATATGTATCTGAGCATGATTAGGTTAAGAAAGCAAGCCCAAAGATCCATGCATTTATGATTTTGATATTTGATTTTTCTACACATAAAATCCAATCTTTTTCAATCCTTTTTTATGCCAATCATTGCCAATCATGTAGAATCTTTCCTTTTTGAATGATGCACGAAATATTGAGCACATAATGAGTGAATTCTCTGCACAAAAAGATTTGAAAAGTATCATTTGCTATTTTTTCATATTTAATTTTAATTAAGTGAATTAATAATAATAAAAATTCAAATAATTAATCAAAAATGAGAAAATAACTCCCTTGGAGGTCAATGGGTCGTGCATGGCCTTTGGGTAATGATTCATGGAAGAAGTTGAGGCCCATTAGCATTTTTGAACCCTTTTGTGCAAAGTTGACTTTTCAAAATTCCCAAAAATTTCCCAACCTCTACAAGGCATATCTTGCTCAATTTTTAAGCTTTGATCATGTTATTGGACATTTTGGAAAGGTCTTGAAGTCCTCTAACCCATTCCTTTGGTCCCATGCCATTTTGATTTACCAATCTCAAGTTATGGTCTTTGACTTAAAGTGCCTTTTTGTTGACTTTTGAAAATGACCTGTAATGTTGAAGTTGATAACTTTTTGTGAGAGCATTTCTTGGACTCGAAGTGTGAAGATGCGTTGTAGGAAATGTCATTCTCTTCAAAATGAGCTTTGGATGGGATTTTTCTGATAAACCATGAAGAAGTTATGCCCTGGTCAATTTGCAGTTGAC
Organism: Vicia faba; assembly: GCA_948472305.1. Lineage (NCBI taxonomy): Eukaryota > Viridiplantae > Streptophyta > Magnoliopsida > Fabales > Fabaceae > Vicia > Vicia faba. The sequence goes on along the minus strand of OX451738.1, from coordinate 978,916,347 downwards.
TTTTTCAACTGTCCAAAAATGGAAACTTTTGCATCTTGAGACTTTTTGAGCCGTGCTTTGAGAATCATGATCAAGAATTGATCAAATGATGTTTGTGGCTTCAAAATAAGATGTTGACCAATTTTTTTGACTTTTGACTGTCAAATGACCATTTTGCCCCTACAGTTGACTGTGAAGCATTTAGGGTATTTGACTGTGTAATTTGATGTTGTGAGTCTTGAAACTTGACATATGGATGCTTGACAATGTTTATAGGCATGTGGGACTTGATTGGACCTTTGGAAACCTCAATTTCTTTGCCAGAACCAAAACCCTAATTTTGACTGTATTAGGAGGCAATTGGACTGTGCAACTTTTGAGAGATTTTGAACCTTGACTTTGCCAACTCTTGAGGAATATGGGAGGGCAAATTTTGGGGTACAACAGTTGCCCCTGTTCAATCTTCTTAAACCTGAGGATGTAGATTGGCTGGCGTGCCTTTCGTAATCCGAAGGTGGAAGATGATTGAACACTAGAGTGCCCAGAAATTTGCACTCACATAGTAGAGTGTCAGCAGTATGATGCAAGGAATGGGCTTACAGATGCCATTTGGAAGTGTTATGGATAGGAGGATGGGATTATAGATGCCATTTGGGATTGTGATGGATAGTTGTGGAGATGGGCTTATAGATGCCATCTGGAGGTGTCGATCGCGTAAGAGATTCCTTAGCGAGAACTTGCGTACCTGAGAAAGAAAATAATTACCTGGCCTGTTACAGGAGTTGATCTTTAAACCCTTTGTGTAGATGCGCCCTGGCTGGATACAGGAATCAGATCTTTAAACTCTTCAGACGTGCCCTGGCCGCACACAGGAATCGAGTCTGGTAACGTTAGTCGTCAACAGATACACCCTGGCAAGATACAGGAATCGGATCTTCGAACTCTTCAGACGTGCCCTGGCGAGATACAGGAATCGAGTCTGGAACTTCAAAAGGCTTTTGTTGATCATGATGTGATGAATGAATCAGGGACGGTTACTACCTCAACGGGATGATGAGAGAACCTTGGACGACTACTACCTCAACGGGACGATGAGAGAACCTTGGGTGATTACTACCTCAACGGGACGATGAGAGAACCTTTGGGCGATTACTACCTCAACGGGACGATGAGAGAACCTTTGGGCGATTACTACCTCAACGGGACGATGAGAGAACCTTGGGTGATTACTACCTCAACAGGACGATGAGAGAACCTTGGGTGATTACTACCTCAACGGGACGATGAGAGAACCTTTGGGCGATTACTACCTCAACGGGACGATGAGAGAACCTTGGGCGATTGCTACCTCAGCAGAATGATGAGAGAATCTTAGGCGACTTCAACCTCAGCAGAATGATGAGAGAATCTTAGGCGACTTCAACCTCAGCAGAATGATGAGAGAATCTTAGGCGACTTCAACCTCAGCAGAATGATGAGAGAATCTTAGGCGACTTCAACCTCAGCAGAATGATGAGAGAATCTTAGGCGACTTCAAGCTCAGCAAAATAATGAGAGAATCTTTGGGCGATTACTACCTCAACGGGACGATGAGAGAACCTTGGGCGATTACTACCTCAGCAGAATGATGAGAGAATCTCAGGTGACTTCAACCTCAGCAGAATGATGAGAGAATCTTAGGCGACTTCAACCTCAGCAGAATGATGAGAGAATCTTAGGCGACTTCAACTTCAGCAAAATGATGAGAGAATCTTAGGCGACTTCAACCTCAGCAGAATGGTGAAGTAATCTTGGACGTCATCTACCTCAAACGGTAAAGACTTTTATCTGTTGATCGTTCTCTCCTGAAAAAGTAACGAGTTAGTTGTATGCAATGTCATAATTTATGAATTGCCTGATTTTAAGATGTTCTCAAAAGATGAGATTGGGGTGATATGATGCGTGTATGCATGTATCATAAGGTATGATAATGTGATGTTTATGAATGTATTTTCGTCTAGGAAAATAAATCCTTGACGAATGCCGGGAGCTGAATCCTGGGCTGATGTTGAAGAGAGTTCTTCGTTTTCGCTGGGGGTGGTAGTTGCAAGAATACCGGTAGGAGAAGATGACTCCGTTGGGGAATAAACTTGGCGAATAGAATACTCTGCGGGGAATGCTCTGTGGGAAGAGATGTACTTTGCTGAGGTTTGATGATAACTCCGCTGGGGATACCATTGTTGAGCTTTGTTGGAAGATTGGATGAACTCCGCTGGGGATAGGAAGACTTCGCCGGGGACGATCTTTCCGTGGCAATTGGCTGAGGATAACCCAGTTATATCCTAGTGGGGAAATAACCTTTGAATAAAGCCGGGGGAGAGCGTTCGTACTCTGCAGGTGATAAGCTTCCAGAATCTACTGGGGATAAGCTTTAAGACCTGTTGGGGAGGTGGATTCAACGTTCCTGGGGAAACTTTTTCAGATTGGACTGGGAAATGGCTCCACTTGATGTCCGATATTCCGTCAGGGAACAATCTTAGATCAAGATTGCCTGGGATGCTTGTTAGGAATGTTTGTACTCTCCGCTGGGGAATGTTGAGATCTTCGGGGAATAATCCAACTTCCTTAAGGCTGACAGTAAGCTAACTCTACTTGGGGAGAGTGTTGGATCTTGTCTCACTCTCTGGGGAATTAAGGTATCTTGGTTACGTTCTTCAGCTGACCTTACCTTGGTGCCTGGAGGACAGAGCAGCTTGATCGTTCAGACCATTCTTATTGCCCCAGTTTCTGTGGGAGAGGGAGGCTTGTGAGGTGTTTGATACCTGCCGATTTACGAATCTTCTTCTGGTAGGCAAGGGACGAGATGACGGAACATAGTTGTACGCTGTGATCCCTAATTTTTGCCTGGACCGCCCTTTCGGGTTTTCGGTCCACCGGGATACCCATTTTTGCCCAAGCCGCCTTTGCAGGTTTTTGACTTGCCGGGTGTACATATTTTTTTTCATTTCATCCCTTATTTTGCCCGAACCCTTTTGGTTCACCGGGAAGCCCTTATTTTTGCCTAGGTGTGTCAACCTAGCGGGTCTTTGATTTTGCGTAGTATTTTTTCGACTATGTCCACGTTCTCAGAATGTAGGGAGATGCCCCTGTTGTTGTGTTGCCATGCGACCAGAAGATGTTTGATCAAGCAAGATTCGTAGCTGGAACTCATGTCCAATGCCCTAGGTGACTCAGGCGGAGATTTGCCCCAGGCTATTAGGCATTTGAGAGAGTCTCTGAATCTTGACTGGACTGCCCCAGATGATGGACAATGATCATGCCATGCCCCTTGATTGGAGGTGCTTCTTCCATTTGAGATGACCTTTTTTGTTGAGAAGGCTTTTGTTCACTAGATATTCGTCGTGCAAATTTCTATGCTGTTCAAACAAATAGTCATATGCAAACAATGTTATATTAAAAATGCAAAGCTTATGTCTGTCTTGAAGTTTTTTGAAAATGCGGTTTTCAATAAACAAGTGATTTTTTTGTAAAATGTGATGTCCACTCAAGATTTTACAGCGAGCCTTATAGGAGTCAGGATACCTTTGGTAACAGTATGCTTTCGAACTAACCCATGCTTCAGCTAGGACTTTTAAGGGTTGTAGCGTGGCCTGGTTCACGGTTTAAGAAACAAAGGATAAAGGCTCAAATTTTATTTGTACCCACCCGTTCTTCGTGATGTTCTTCAAACCTAAACTCAGCTAATCGTGCGTTAGACTTTGTTTGAGTCTTCGTCCTGATATTCCCATGATGGTTCGGATGTTGACATTTTATTTTGAATAGGCAGTCATTTCTTTTTGTTGAGGGTTTGTGTGACCTCTTTCTTTTTTGATCTGTTATCCCTGTTTTTTGCCTGAACTGTTTCTTTTGTGATTACGGTCAGCGGGATGCCCCAGTTTTGTAAGTCTCCTTCATAGGTTTTGACTTATTGGGCTTTAGTTCTTTTTTGTTTGTAAAGACTGCCTGTCTTTATGATTATCTGGAACCATCACTTTGTTTCGTAAGGACTTTTGGTGCCATTTGTTATGCACTTGGGTCAACTGAGAAAACTACCCTGCCCCAGGTTATGATTAAGGGTTTCAATTTTCGGAAAGAAAAACTCCTACTTCTTTGGCTCAAAGGGGTTGACGAGGGATTATCATCCTTATAAATCCAGTGTTTGGGAATTGAAACAATGCCTGTACCTCATCAGCGGGGTATGTTCAAAAGCATACTGTAGATTGTGGTATTCGTTTTTGTCATCCTCCCTCAAGAGGCTTAGAATTATTAATCGAGAGTTGACATCAAAAAATGAAAGCAGTTTGAATATAGCGAATGCGAATATATTGATTCAAAACTGACATATGCGATGCATTAATGAGATAACAACGTTTGACATGAATAAATGTTTAAACAATCAAAGAAAAATACAACTTGAATATTCGAATGAACAAAAGTTTTCTAGTCTCAGGATTTGTCACTTGCAGGGATAGTAGAAGAACTCTGCCTGACCATCTTGGGTGAATTCCACTGCTCCTTCGTTAATCAGGTCTTGGATCTTATTCTTCAGAGCCCAGCAGTCGTCGGTGTCATGTCCTGGACTATCAGAGTGGTATGCACATCTTTCCTCAGGATTGTACTTTAGGGAGGTTGTGTTGAGATTCTTAGGAGGGTCCCTTAACGTCACCAGATTCAACCTCAACAATTGTTGTAAAGCTTGAGACGGTGACACGTTGAGCTTGGTGAACTGCCTTTTAGGCTTGTCTGGCTTGCTCTGGTCAGCCCGTTGTTCTTGGCGAGGTCGTTGTTGGACCTGTGAAGTAGTAGCAGCTTGGAGAGGCCTATTCATCAAACCAACCCTTTGACTTCTTGGAGGCTGATTAATGACTTGGTCCCTGACTTGGACTGGTTTCTTCATGTTGTATCTGTCTTGATGGAGTTGACTGATCATGGTCCTCAACTCTTCTTTCTCCCAAGCTAAACCTTGGATGAGAGCCCTTTTCCCCAGCATCTGGGTTTTCAATGTATCTACCTTAGCTTGTAGACGTTTCAGCCGTTCATCCTTGTCGTCCTCAGCACTGTTCCTGACCAAAGTCCCCGTGAGGAGTGTTCTCAGCTCTTCCTGCCCCTTGGGTAGATTTAGGAAGATCTCCCTGAATTGAGGCTCTTGAGCATGAAGACCCTGGTTATCTTGTTGGGAAGCCATTGCTGAAATAAACAGCGAAGGGGGTAAGTGACCTATAACAAGGATACCTGCAATGCAATGATGTGTATGTATGCATGCAATGTTTTCAAGGACCTCGCGGGGTAAACAAAGAAACTTGTTAAAATTGGAGTCCGATAGCTTGATTGAAGGAACTACATGTTGTTGAGAGTCCTTCTTCAAGGGTCAAGGCTCACCATATCGAGTGGGTCATAGCCCCTGACAACCTTGGCTAGAGGAAAATAAATCCCCTTTGCCCCTTGCTGGACAGTTGGTTCATCATGACCTGCATCACAAACCTTTGAGATCCTTGAAATGGGTTAGTCCTTATGCAGGATGTATGCAATGGTATGATGTTATGCTATGCATGGGGTAATGTAGGTAAACCCTGTTATGAGTCCCAATTAAGGACTGTAAACAAAACCTGCAAGAAACTCAAGTGTCAGATAACAAGCATGCAAGTAGTCCAGTTTGAAGGCACACAAGTCACACAAAGAGCCCTTAGAGTTTAGGCCAGCATGGGGTCTAGGTATTACCCTCTTTCAGTTTGTTGGTTAAGACTTGTCCTATCAGAAGTAACCGGGTTCTAGGGGATCCCAATATCACTGACTACCCTCAATCGGTCATAACTCCAGCGTCGCAATCTTTTCTTGCGGCCAGAACCATCGCGAGAGTTTAGCCTCAATGGGTGTAGCATACTGCTACTGTTCTATTGGCCAAGTTGGGTCATTTAAGGTTCTAAGGTCGGTTGGTGCTTAATGACTCCTCAGAAGACCCATATTCTCCTCGTTGCGACACAAGGGATATCGGTACAAACCAAGGTGCCACACCAACGTAGCCACTGCTTCACCATGTCGGTCTATGCCGGACAGGTCCCTCGCAGCTTATGCTACCTAACAAGGTATCCCCAGATCCGGGTTAGGATCTATGTAACTCCAAGACAATGCCCACAATAATAAAGCAAACAAGTCCAAGCAATTGAAAACACAAGTATGAGCTATCCTAAGGTACACCTCACTTTAAGGATCCCCAGCAGATTCGCCAGTTCTGTGATCGGTGGATCTGGAACTGATTGTTTAACGCTGGTTCGCGAAATGTCGCGGAAGCAAGAGTTGCCACCGTCTTTTATTTTCTCCAACATGGACAGGACAAAAGCACAACAAAATTCCTTATGAGATAGTTTCTCGGTTCGGGAGGTAGATTTATAGAAAGGGAAGGTGTTAGCACCCTTTCTATCCATGGTTATCCATGGGCTCTTAGATACTTGCTCATTGTGTTTTCAAAAGTGTTTGCTTTACAATTGTAAGTGGGTTTGAAAAAGTTTCGTTTAAAGATTTCAGATCGACTCTTGTATCAGTCCTCAAGAGTGTTTAAAAAATTGTTTTGAAAGCTTTTTGAAAAGTGTCGGTGTGAAAAGATTTTCGTTTGTTTTTGAAGAGAGCAAGTATCCATGAGTCGTCTACCTACCCTAAGGAATTAGGCTGTGTAAATGTCCTTAAGGTAGTGCCATCCCACCATTGAGAGGTAGGTAGCACCATCGTTGGAGGTGTTCGGGTCAATTTGTTTGTAGGGACAGTGTGGTCACCAGAGCAACAGTAGGACACCTTAGAAGCTACCCTTATGCCATTGATCCTTTTTAATTCGAGGCAACTTTTCTGAGGCAACTTGTTTTGAGGCATATGGATCAACGGACATAAGGACTTACTAAAACGTCCTATATTCGACCACCACGTTTCGAGGGGCAAGGCAACAGTGAGGCGTACCCTAAGAGTGGTGTGTGAATTTGTGTGTTATTTTCAGTTTAACCATTATCTTTGATCATTGTATCATGAGCTACGCGTTGTTTTTATTTTTGGCCATACATTCTTTCATGCAAAGTTTAATAGTTTAAGAGTGCGGAAATTTAAATGCGGAAAATAAAGTCCTACGCTATTACAAGGCGCGGGTCTATACATCGCCAAATTAACAAAGACCCATTTTGAATAAAAATGCGGAAAGTAAATAAATTCCTAATGACTATTACACGGCTTGAACAATTACATAATATTTGCAAAGGAAGTAAATAAGTATAAACGCGCGAAAAGAAATTAGAATCGAATGTTCGAGGGCGTTGGACCCTTTAAAGATTAAATTGAAATTAAAAGTTAATTAATTATTAAATTAAAAAAAGAAATTGTTTTTTTTTAATGTTTTTTGTATTTAATGAAAATAAAGAAAATTAATTAAAATTAGAAGTTAAATAAAACCCTAGTTCTAAGTTGTTTTTAATTATTTATGAAAGATATTCAAGTTTAACCTAATTTACCCTAATTAATTAATTACATGGGTATTTACAAAATAATTAATAATTAATAATGATAATAAGAAGAAGAAATCATTTATTAAGAAAAAGGTAAAAATGCTAAAAAAAACCTAATTTCTACATATTTTAGTTATTAAGAAAAAAGATTTAAATTTAAAACCTAGATTAATCTAATTAATTATTTAGAGTTTATTTACAAAATATAATCATGAATTAAATGTTAATAACAATAAACATGTTTTTGATTTTTTTTTGTATTTTTATTTTATTATGAAAATTATTTTTGGTATATTAAAGAAAATAATTAAAAATAACTAAAAGAATTAGGAAAGAAAATCAAGTAAAAAAATGTGCAAACCATGGGGGTATTCAGACCCAATTTGGAGGTTTATTGAGCAATTTGGCCCACTGCAATCCAGGCCCTTTTTGACTTTCTGGCGCGTGCATGTGGAATGGTTGACTGAGGTACATGGTGAGCCTCTTTGGTGGCCTTCAGATTGGAGCTCCTGGGCGCTTGGCAAGCTAGAAGGTGGGGTTGTACGATGGACCTTTAAGAGCGTACTGCATAGAAACACGTTAAAGAAAAAATTATGGAATATGAGAGGGGGACCTGGGAATCGAACCCAGGTCCCAATACCTGCAAGCCAAATCACCAACCAACTGAGCTAGTGCGCGCATCTGTTATTATTATGGAGCATAATTAATATAAGGGAAAGCAAGCGCTATTGGTAGAAAACAAAAATCACGCGCCAACATTTAAACTATCCAGTAATGCTTTGACACGCCAGCTTCGTCTTCTCCATCTGCCTATAAATAAAAACGAATAGCGGGGGTTTTAAACCCCCACTAAACTCAACCTGAAAAATAGCGAATAGGATATAGGTAAACATAAAAAGGGCGCGAGGGGTGGATTGGCTTTGTCTGGATGTCTTGATTCCATTGGCATAGGTTTGGTTGGCCAATTTTTCCAGATGTGAAAACCCCTAAATCAAAGCTTCTGAAACCCTAGAGGACGTTAATGGTGGATTCTTATTTAGGCAGCCATACTTCAATTGAGTAGTACCATTAGCTTCAGAATGTCATGGTTAGTATAAATCAACAGTTAAAATGCATGAACAATGCCTGGAAATTAAAACACGATAATTGAAAAGTTCATGAAAAGTGCAACATGGTTCTACCAATTCTTGAGGTCAGGAGGTGTGTTCTTGATTGCAACACGTTCCTTGATGGTCCAACAATGTTTTGGAATCCTTTTGGAGCCTTGAAACGAGCTCTAGGTATGAAAACAGTTTCAACTTTTTTGTGAAAAAAATGCACTTTTGTTCTGCAGCTTGTATCCAATGTGTTCGTCTCAGCATTAGGGTTATGTTGTATATGTATCTGAGCATGATTAGGTTAAGAAAGCAAGCCCAAAGATCCATGCATTTATGATTTTGATATTTGATTTTTCTACACATAAAATCCAATCTTTTTCAATCCTTTTTTATGCCAATCATTTCCAATCATGTAGAATCTTTCCTTTTTGAATGATGCACGAAATATTGAGCACATAATGAGTGAATTCTTTGCACAAAAAGATTTGAAAAGTATCATTTGCTATTTTTTCATATTTAATTTTAATTAAGTGAATTAATAATAATAAAAATTCAAATAATTAATCAAAAATGAGAAAATAACTCCCTTGGAGGTCAATGGGTCGTGCATGGCCTTTGGGTAATGATTCATGGAAGAAATTGAGGCCCATTAGCATTTTTGAACCCTTTTGTGCAAAGTTGACTTTTCAAAATTCCCAAAAATTTCCCAACTTCTACAAGGCTTATCTTGCTCAATTTTTAAGCTTTGATCATGTTCTTGGACATTTTGGAAAGGTCTTGAAGTCCTCTAACCCATGCCTTTGGTCCCATGCCATTTGGATTTACCAATCTCAAGTTATGGTCTTTTACTTAAAGTGCCTTTTTGTTGACTTTTGAAAATGACTTGTAATGTTGAAGTTGATAACTTTTTGTGAGAGCATTTCTTGGACTCGAAGTGTGAAGATGAGTTGTAGGAAATGTCATTCTCTTCAAAATGAGCTTTGGATGGGATTTTTATGATAAACCATGAAGAAGTTATGCCCTGGTCAATTTGTAGTTGACTTTTTCAACTGTCCAAAAATGGAAACTTTTGCATCTTGAGACTTTTTGAGCCATGCTTTGAGAATCATGATCAAGAATTGATCAAATGATGTTTGTGGCTTAAAAATAAGATGTTGACCAAAATTTTTGACTTTTGACTATCAAATGACCATTTTGCCCCTACAGTTGACTGTGAAGCATTTAGGGTTTTTTACTGTGCAATTTGATGCTGTGAGTCTTGAAACTTGACATATGGATGTTTGACAATGTTTTTAGGCATGTGGGACTTGATTGGACCTTTGGAAACCTCAATTTCTTTGCCAGAACCAAAACCCTAATTTTGACTGTATTAGGAGGCAATTGGACTGTGCAACTTTTGAGAGATTTTGAACCTTGACTTTGCCAACTCTTGAGGAATATGGGAGGGCAAATTTTAGGGTACAACAAACATAGTATACCGTTGAGATTGTAGAACTCGTCCATACTATGACGGAGGGAAACATCTTCATCAAGATCTAGGAACTGTCTGGTCTTTAACATAATATACCGTTGAGATTGTAGAACTCGTCCACACTATGACGGAGGAAAACATCTTTATCAAGATCTAGGAACTATCTGGTCTTCAATGTAGTATACCTTTGAGATTGTAGAACTCGTCCACACTATGATGGAGGAAAACATCTTCATCAAGATCTAGGAACTGTCTGGTCTTCAACGTAGTATACCGTTGAGATTGTAGAACTCGTCCACACTATGACGGAGGAAACATCTTCATCAAGATCTAGGAACTGTCTGGTCTTCAACGTAGTATACCGTTGAGATTGTAGAACTCGTCCACACTATGACGGAGGAAAATTGTCGAGATTGAGAATCTTATCTGAAATTCAACCGAGGATAATTCAGTTGAGATTTAAGAACCGGTCAGGTCTTCGACTGAGGGAAGAATCTTCATCAAGATCTAGGAACTGTCTGGTCTCCAACATAGTATACCGCTGAGATTGTATAACTCGTCCATACCATGACAGAGGAAAACATCTTCATCAAGATCTAGGAACTGTCTGGTCTTCAACATAGTATACCGTTGAGATTGTAGAACTCATCCACACTATGACGGAGGAAAACATCTTTATCAAGATCTAGGAACTGTCTGGTCTTCAACTTAGTATACCGCTGAGATTGTAGAACTCGTCCACACTATGACGGAGGAAAACATCTTCATTAAGATCTAGGAACTGTCTGGTCTTCAACGTAGTATACCGTTGAGATTGTAGAACTCTTCCACACTATGACGGAGGAAAACATCTTCATCAATATCTAGGAACTGTCTGGTCTTCAACGTAGTATACCGTTGAGATTGTAGAACTCGTCCATACTATGACAGAGGGAAACATCTTCATCAAGATCTAGGAACTGTCTGGTCTTCAACATAGCATACCGTTGAGATTGTAGAACTCGTCCACACTATGATGGAGGAAAACATCTTCATCAAGATCTAGGAACTGTCTGGTCTTCAATGTAGTATACCTTTGAGATTGTAGAACTCGCCCACACTATGATGGAGGAAAACATCTTCATCAAGATCTAGGAACTGTCTGGTCTTCAACATAGTATACCGTTGAGATTGTAGAACTCGTCCACACTATGACGGAGGAAACATCTTCATCAAGATCTAGGAACTGTCTGGTCTTCAATGTAGTATATCGTTGAGATTGTAGAACTCGTCCACACTATGACGGAGGAAAATTGTTGAGATTGAGAACCTTATCTGAAATTCAACCGAGGATAATTCAGTTGAGATTTAAGAACCGATCAGGTCTTCGACATAGCTAAGAACTTTTAACTGTATCTCTCCTGAAAAGTAAAGGTCAGTCGTATGCAATGCATGATATATATCAAGCAATGATGTTCTCAAAATTAATGAGATTGTGTTGTATGATGCTTATATGCATGTATCATGATGTATGAGAATGTAATGCTTTAGTTGGGGAAAATAAATCTCGGATAGCTGCTGGAGAATAGAGTTGAATTCTTCGTTTCCGCTGGGGATGGCGAACGAAGGTAATTGCGAGAATAAACCTGCAGGAGAGGTGTTGTACCCCAAAATTTGCCCTCCTATTTTTCCACAAGAAATCACAGCTTCGGGCTTTTCCTGATTTTTCAGATTGGCGTAAGAATCAGTCAAACAGACTTTTTCTTATCAGTCTATCCAAATTAGGGTTTTCATGGCTCTGGAACAGTTCAAGCAGATTATTAGGGTTTGGTTGAGTTTGGCTCAGGGTTTGATCAGGCAGGTGCTTCTGTGAAAAAATTAAAACAAGAATCAGGGTTTTGTGTGCGCATTCTCAGAAAGAATTAATTCTACAGTGCTTTTCAATTTACTCTGGGATATGAGCTGAGGCTGTTGATTGAGAATTTGCAGTGTTTGATTTAATCAGTAAAGAGATAGGCATATGGATGTTTGTTTGATTGACTGTGCATTGCTCATGTTTAATTGGGACGCCGGGTTTATTATTGATTGCAAGACTACAGTGTTTATTAATTAATTATTTATTCTAAGTTAGAATAATTGGGATTTATTTCCATTTATTATAATTTAAGAATTATAAATAATTAAATAAACAATTGAAGAAGAATTAAAAAGGATTAAACTTTTATTTACTTTTAATTATTAAGTACAAATGTTATTTGAATACATTTACAATATTTACAAATAATGTTATTACAAATAATTAAAGGTAAAATAAAGCTATATCCTAAGTTTTCTAAATCTTCATCTTCTACTGCTCCCCATTGCTCAATTGATTTTACCTGAAAAAGAAAAAGAAAAGAAGTCAATACAGATGAAAAATAAATAAAAAAGCGGACAGTTAATTTGAAGTTCATCATTAAAAGTAACTGGTCGGAATCAGTTTGTTTGCCCTCTCTGCAAATCACAAGATTACTCTTGGTTCACAAAGAGGGATAGAAATATGCTTGCAAATAAAATATGAAATGCACAAAGCTACAATTGCACAAATTCAAATATCAAACAGGCTGCATAAATTGTCAAACTGAAAGGCAAAGCTGTCAAAATTCCAAACTAAGTCCAAAAGGCAAACTGAATTGCACATGCCTAACCAAGTTTAAAATGTCAAAACCAAGCTTCCAAAAGATATCAAAAGATATAAAGCTGTCAAGAGATATGCAGAAATCTTAAAAGTACACAGAGGAAAGAGACAAATGCAAACATTTCAAGTTACATCACTTTCCAGCCAGTCACCTTTTCAGAAAAGCAGTTTTAAGCAATAAACAAATGCTTTTTAAACTGTAGAGAGAGAGAGAGAGAAAAAGAGAGAGGAGAGAAAGGCTTACAGCAGGCTTAGGCTTAAGATATAAACAAGTTATCAAAACACAGTAAAAGGGGGGCAGAAAATACCAAGAAGCAACACAAACTGTGTCAAACATTCAAACACCTCAGAACTGCCTTCAACAAAAACAATACCAAACCTGTTTTCAACTCAGAACACCAAGCCTTAACCTGCATAAGTTATAAGCACAAGCCCAAGCCATAGTCTAACCATACAAACCAGTGCAAGAACCAGAAAACAAACAGCTAAGCCTATAACCTGTCTCAAGATAAAAGCCAAAGCCTTCACCTGCTTCAAACACGAGCAAACAGCTCCAAACCTCAAACCTGTGTCAAACACAAACTAACAGCATAAGCCTTCACCTGCAAACCTGTTCAAACCCTCAAGGCCATACATACTGAACTCATAAATCAAAACAAGCATACAAGCCTAAAGCCTGCCTATACTGATTCAACACAGTCCAAATAACAAGCAAAAGCCTATAACCTGTCTCTAACCTAACAGCCTTCAAACCTTGAAGCCTTGAAGCCAGAAAAAAGCCTTTACAAACAAAGCCTGCTATCTAGAAGCCAAGCATTAAAAGCCTCTAAAAAAGCCATACAATCTGTTTCAAACCAACCAAACCCTCAGAATCAAATTCCTCATAGGGTTAACAAATCAAAACCAAAATAACCAACAAAGTTCTCAAATGCCAAAGAGAGGAAAAGAAGTATTGTAACTATCTCAGAATAATCATCATTGATCAGAAAGAAGAAGAGGAAAAGAAACAAATAGGCAAGCATTCAAACCAACAAGATATCTCAGAGCTATCATCATTAATATCAGAACAAGCATTCAAGCAGCTAAAACTCAGCATCAAGCATCATGAAGCAACAACACCCAAGCTCTCAGAACTAAAAGAAGTTCATCATTAAGCAAGTCAACATTCCAACGAAGACAACTCAGAATCAAAAACATCATACTCAGAAGCAAGAACCTCATACAGAGCAAGCAATCAAGAGAGGAAAAGAGAGTTATACAAAGGTTTTCAGGCAATCATCATAAAACCTAAAAGCAAATACGAGTACCAGGATTTCCAGAGCTAGCTCAGCATCACATTTCCCCTCGCCTCCGACCGCCCTAGGACGCCACCGTCCTCCTCCTTCTCCAACAAAGGTAGTATTTCTTCTCCCTCCTTTCACACCTCATATGAACAACAACACATAAAATCAGAATCAATACATGAAAAGTAAAACATGCAAGAGAAGTTCGAAAACCCTAAGATTTGAGTCGTTACCTCTTTTTCGTCACTGTCTGGTTCGACCATGGGGAGAAGGAGATGAAAGCGGCGCCTGGTAGCCTAAGGTTGGGAGGAGCGTCAATAAGCTTGGCTCATGGAGACGAAGAGGAGAAGAGGATGAACGGCGCCGCGCTAAGCCTGTAACCCTAATCCTTGTTTCTGAGCAAATCAAAACAAACCCTTACAAATGTGTAAAACTCGTTTGGGCTTCCCTCACAACAAAAGCCTAAGCCCAACTCAAAATCAGGCGCCTTACACCCCTTTTTTTGATTCTTATCTAATTTCTGTTTGGGCCAGAATAAAACACTAAAGCCCGTTCCTTTTTTTGTTTTGTACATAAACTAACATTTTTTCTTATCATTTTATTTTTCTATAGTTTAAACTAATATATTTTGTTTTTGTAAATAAAAATAATACGTTAACTCTTTTTTTTATATACTAGACTTTCTTAACTACTTTTTTATTTATTTTAGTTAGTATAATTAAAAATACATAAGAATAAATTTGGAGTTAAATATTTTTCCTTGTACATAAAAATATAAACTAAAATACATAAAACATTAATTTTTCTTAAAACATTTCTTTTTCTTTAATTAAAACTTTTGTATATAAAACATTAACAAAATACATTAAAAAATTAGATTTTTTAAGTTAAATACTTTTCTATAACTAAAACATTTATTTGTACATATTAACAAAAATCCAAAAAGAATAAAATACTTAATTTTACATTAAGTTAACAATACTTAATAAATACATTTTTACATCACTTGTAAATAATCACATGCACTTACACCAATACATTTGCTTGTCTTTTATTCTTGTACATTGATACATTTTACATTGCGATTGCGATTCAATTTGGTTGTAAATATATTTGGACACTACTCTCCTAATAAGTCTCATCCCCATTTGTAAATATTTGTACCCCCATCCCCGGATACTTATTTGTAATAGCGTAGACTTTAATTTCCCGCAATTTATCGCTTTCTATATACTGTATAGTAATTAGGATTTGTATGCGAAGATTCAAAATCAACCGCTAGATAACCTAATACAAGACAAATGCATGAAAATCAATACACCAATCACACTTGCACCCCTAGGGTAATCCCGCTTGTTTGGACCATGCTTGCATGTTGAGTTTCTTTGGCAAAACAAAACAAATAAAATGATCATAGTCCCTCGATGTCGCTTTCGAAAGTTGCCTAAACAAAATGATCATAGTCCCTTCAAGCAAGTTGCCAAAGACACTTGGCACCATTGCATTCATGGTCCATACGATGACCCGCGCCCATCCCGTTAACATCCTAACACAAGATTATCCACCAAATACAATGGTGAAACAATACTGTTAAAAGGGTTAAAACATAGAAAAAAATCTTTGAGTAAACTTAGGGGTAGACAAACTCTTAGTTACTTGATCAAGCTTGCAAAATAAAACCTTGCCTATTCTCAAAAACACACATCACAACACAATTTCAAAAAAAAACTTTCAAAAACATTGAAACATCTTTTCGAAAAGACACACACCTTTGTAAAACATTCGAGTAAAGAATTGTTACAACGGTTGCCTAGACAAGGCATCTTTTTGAAAACATTTTCAAAACACACACACACACACCACCATTTCAAGCAATTGAAAATCAAAGGCAAGTGATCTAAAACAAGTAACTAAGAGCCCATGGATAACCATGGATGAAAAGGGTGCTAATACCTTCCCTTTTCATAATCTACCCCCCGAACCCACGAAACATCTCAAAAGGTTTTTCCTGTGCTTTTTAACCTTTCCTTTAGGATAAAATAAAAAGTCGATGGCGACTCTTGCTAAACCGAACAAGTGCGAAAACAAACATAAAACCTCAAGTCAGTTCTCCCACCGTATCACAAGAGGATAACTCCGTTGGGGAATAAACTGATGAGGAAATTACTCTGTGGGGAAGAGATGCTCTGCTGAGGATTCCACTGATAAATTCCATTGGGGATGAATTACCGTTGCTGGTGATACTGAATCCTGCTGGGGATTGAATTCCTGTTTGTGAAAGGAAAGAACTCCGCTGGAAATGATCTTTCAGTTGCGACTTCACTGTGGATAACCTTTTAGACTCTAATGGGGATAATCCTTTGAGCTTTGCTGGGGAGAATCTTCCTTTGAACTCGGCTGGGGATATTTATTTTTATACTCCGCCGGGGACGAACTTTCGGAGTCTACTGGGGATGATTCTTCAACTCCATTGGGGAAGCTTTTTTAGACTGCGCTGGAAAAATTTTAACTCCACTGGGGATATCTTGTATTCTGCCGGGGAATATTCTTATACTCCGCTGGGGAATATTAAGACTGCCGGGGATATTAAGCCTTTTCAGTGTTGATGGTAGATAAACTCTGCTTGGGGAGAATATTACTGACTCATTCACAGTTGCAAGCCTCAGCTGGGGAGAGCTATCTTTACTGCCTTACTCTACGGGGAGTGAATGTTACTGGGACACATGCTAAGGATATGACGATGGCTTGCATCGAGACTTTTTTGCCCCTGTTTCTGCGGGAGAAGGTGCATGTGGAGGCCCTGTGGATCGAGTATTATCCCCACCTATGAGGTTCTTGGTATCTTTCGGTCAAAATGACAAGTCTTCTTCTGGTAGGCCAGTGACGAGATGATGAGACATAGTCGTATGCTTTGATCCCTAATTTTTTCCTGGACCGCCCTTTCGGGTTTTCAGTCCACCGGGATACCCTTTTTTGCCCAAGCTGCCTTTTCAGGTTTTCGACTTGCCGGGTGTACAATTTTTCATTCTCATCCCTAATTTTTGCCCGAACCCTTTTGGTTCGCCAGGAAGCCCTTATTTTTGCCTAGGCCAGTCAACCTAGCGGGTCTTTATTCATGCGCGGTATTTTCCGACTATGTCCATGCTCTCAGGATGTAGGGAGGTGTCACTGTCGGTAGTGTTGTGTTGCCATACTACCAGAAGATCTTCGTTTGATCATGCAAGATTCATTGCTGGAATTCATGTCCAATGCCCCAATTGATTCAGATGGAGATTTGCCCCTAGCTATTTGGCATTTTGAGAGATTCCTTGAATCTTGACTTAACTGCCCCAGATGATGGACAATGCTCATGCCGTGCCCCTTAATTGGAGGTGTTTTTCCACTTGAGGTGATCCTTTTTATTGAGAAGGTTTTTGTTCACTAGATATTCTTCGTGTGAACTTCTCTGCTGTTTGAACAAATAGTCATATGCAAACAATGTTATTTCAAGAATGCAAAGCTTATGTCTGTCTTGAGGTTTTGAAAATGCAGTTATTTTTAGTAAAACAAGCGAATTTTTTGTAAAATGTGATGTTAACTCAGGATTTACAACAAGCCCTACAGGAGTCAGGATACCTTTTGTAACAGTATGCTTTCGAACTAACCCATGCTTCAGCTAGGACTTTTAAGGGTTATAACGTGGTCTGGTTCACGGTTCAAGAAACAAAGGATAAAGGCTCAAAATTTATTTGTACCCACCCGTTCTTCATGATGTTCTTCGATCCTAAACTCAGTTAATTGTGCATTTAGACCCCGTTTGAGTCTTTGCCCTGATATTCTAGTGATGATTCGAATACTGATAATTTATTTTGAACAGGCAGTCATTTTGTTGAGAGTTTGTAGGATCTCTTTCTTTTTGATTTTATTATCTCTGTCTTTTGCCTGAATTGTTTCTTTTTGTGATTACAGTCAGCGGGATGCCCTAATTTTTTTTCTTAAGTCTCCTTCACAAGTTTTGACTTAATGGGCTTTTATTTTTGAGAGATAATGACCGCCTGTCCTTACGATTATACGGAACCATCACCATCTTTTGTTTCGGGAGGACTTCTTTGATGCCATTCATTGTGCACCTGGATTAACTGAGAAAACTACCCTGCCCCAGGTTATAATTAAGGGTTTTAATTTATGAAAAGAAAAACTCTGACTTCTTTGGCTCAAAGGGGTTGACTAGGGATTATCTTCCTTATAACTCCACTATTTAGGATTTGAAACAATTCCTGTACATCGTCAGCAGGGTCTGTTCAAAAGCATACTGTAGAGATTTTTGATATCATTTTCGTCATCCTCCCTCTAAAGGCTTAGAATTTTTTTAATCGAGAGTTGAACATCACAAAAATGAAAGCAATTTGAATATAGTGAATACTAATGGATTGATTCAAAACAGACATATGCAATGCATTGATGAAGTAACAAAGTTTGACATGAATAAATGTCTGAACAATCAAAAGAAAATTACAAATTGAAAATTCTAATGAACAAAAAGTCTTCTCGTCTCGGGACTTGTCACTTCAAATGGTGAGCCTTGGAGGGATGGTAGAAGAATTCAATCTGACCATCTTGAGTGAGTTCCAATGCTCCTTCATCAATCAAGTCTTGAATTTCGTTTCTCAGCGCCCAACAGATGTTAGTATTATGCCTCGGGCTGTTGGAGTGATATGCACACCTTGCATCAGGATTGTACCTTGGGGAGGCTATGTTGGGATTCTTAGGAGGGTCCCTTAACGCCACCAGATTCAATCTCAATAGGTGTTGTAAAGCCTGAGACAACGACATGTTGAGCTTGGTAAATTGCCTCTTGGGTATATTTGGCTTACTCTGATCAACCCGTTGTTTATGGCAAGGTTGTTGTTGGACCCGTGAGGTAGTGGCAACTTAGAGAGATCTATTCTTCATCAAACCAAAACCTTTGACTTCTCGGAAGTTGATTAATGACTTGGTCCCCGGCCTTGACTGTTTGCTTCATGTTGTTGTATCTGTCTTGATGAAGCTGGTTGATAATGGTTCTCAGCTCTTCTTGTTCCGAGCTAAGCCTTGGATAAGAGCCATCTGCCCCAGCATCTGGGTTTTCATGGCACTGAACTCAGCTTGCAGTTGTTCCAGCCGTTCGTCCTTATTTTCTTCAGAACTCTTCTTGACCAAGTTCCCGACGAGGAGTGTTTTCAACTCTTCCCGCCCCTTGGATAGGTTTAGGAAGACTTCCCTGAACTGAGTCTCTTGAGTATGAAGATCTTGGTTGTCTTGTTGGAGAGCCATTGCTGAAATAAACAGCGAGAACATGAGAGACATGTACTAGGAGACCTGTTATGTAATGATATGTATGATATATGTATGCAATGTTTTCAAGGATCTCGCGGGGTAAACAAGAAACTGTTAGAATTTGAATTTTGCAGCTTTGATTGAAGAAACTTCGTGTTGTTAAGAGTCATTCTTCAAGAGTCAAGCTCGCCATATCGAGTGGGTCATAGCCATCGACTCAAGTCATCGTGTTTTGATCTCTAGACGACATTGGCTAGAGGAAAATAAATCCCCTTTGCCCCTTGCTGGACGTTTGATTTACCATAACCTACATCACAAACCCTTTAGATCCTCGAAATGGTTAAGGAAATGCTATGGTATGATGTTATGATGCGTATGCTATGCGTTTAAGCAAAAGTGTGAGGTGATGTAAGTAAACCCTACAATAAATCCAAATTATTGGATAAGGACTGTAAACAAAACCTGCAAGGAACTCATGTTGTCAGATAACAAGAATGTGCAAGTAGTTCAAGTTTGAAGGCACACAAGTCACACAAACAGCCTTAAGTTTAGGCTGGCATGGAGTTTAGGTATTACCCTCTTTCAGTTTAGTTGGTTCAACCTGTCCTAGAAATAGTAACCGGGTTCTAGAGGATCTCAATATCACTGACCACCCTCGATCAGTCATAATTCCAGTTTAGCAACCTTTTCTTGCAGCCGGAATCATCGCGAGAGTTTGGTCTCAATGAGTGTAGCATACTGCTACTGTTCTATGGCCAAGTTGGTCAATTTAAAGGTTCTAAGGTCAGTTGGTGCTTAATGACCCCTTAGAAGACCCATATTCTCCTCGTTGCGCCACAAGGGATATCAGTACATACTAAAGTGCCACACCAACGTAGTTACTGCTTCAACCATATCGGTCTACGCCGTACAGTTCCCTCACAGTTTATTGCTAGTTACCTAAAGGGTGTCCCCCAGATCTGGGTTAGGATCTATAGTAACTCCGATTCAACCCACAAAGATAAAGCATACAAGTCAAGCAATTTAAAACATTATGAACTATTCCTAAGGTACACCCCACTTATAAATGATCCCCAGCAGAGTCGCCAGTTCTGTGATACGGTGGGAAGAACTGACTGTTTTTTGGAATGCTGGTTTGCGTTTTTGCGTTTGTTTTTGCAAAATGTCGCGGTAAGCAAGAGTCGCCACCGACTTTTATTTTATCCAACAAGGAAAGGAAAAAAGCACAGAAAAATTCCTTTTTCAAGATATTTCTCGGATTCGGGGGGTAGATTATAGAAAGGGAAGGTGTTAGCACCCTTTCTATCCGTGGTTATCCACGGGCTCTTAGGTACTTGCTCATATTGTTTTCAAAATTTCTTTCTTTGTGCTTGTGGGTTTAAAAAAGTTTTTGTTTTGAAACTTCGATTTAACTCTTGCTTCTGTCCTCAAGAGTATATGAAGTTTTTTTGAAAACTTTGTTCGAAAAAGTGTAAGTGTGAAAAAGATTTTGTTTTTTTGAAAGAGCAATTATCTAAGAACCATCTACCTACTCGAAAAAGGAATCGTTCTATGCTATCTTCCTTTAGACAATGCTATCCTACTATTGATGAGTAGGTAGCACCGTCGTTGGAGTTTAAGGGTCAATTCGATTTTAGGGGCTTACGGTCACTAAAGCAATGTTAGAACACCTTAGCGGTAACCCTAATGTCTTAGATCATTTGTTTTGAGGCAACAATATCCGAGGCAGCCGTTTCGAGGCGACTATGATCTTTAGACAAGAGGACGACCTCTAAAGTGACCTATACTCAATGACCGTGTACGAAGGTAACCAAGTGGGGTGTACCCTAAGAGTGCGCATGTGCGAGTGTGTCATTTTCAGTAAATTTTGTCTTTGTACATGTTAATGGTGATCTAAGTTGATTTTAGGTTAAAACATTCAGTCTTGTCATTCATTCCTATTATCAAACATCTAACAGTTATAATTTGCGGAAAATAAAATGCAGAATTTAAATTACAAGGCGTCGGGTATTTACATCGCCAAAGACAAACCCTTTAAAAGTAAATAAAGCGGTAAAAAATAAATAAAGGTCCTATTAACTATTACAAACCGGAGGCAAGTACATAATTGGACAAAAGAAGGTAAATCGCATGCGAGAAACAAAATCGAGCGCAAAGTTCTAGGGTTTTGACCCTTTTTGTTAAAGAAAAGATTTTTTGTTGTTTTTATTTAAGAGAGAAATAAATTCTAAGTTAATTACTAAATTAAATAAATTAATTAATTAAATGAGAAAAATTATTTTTGGATTTTTTGGTATTTTAAGAAAGAAATCAAAATTAATGTTAGTAATTAAAACCTAAATTAATTCTAATTTAATTTTAATTGTTTACAAAAAAAAGTTAAAGTTATTCTAATTAAAAAAAACTAAATTAATTTAATTAGTGTTTATTAACAAAAATAAAATTTAGAATTTAATTTGATAAAGAAAATATTTTGTGGTTTTTTATTTTAAGAAAGAAATAAATCTAAATTAATTACTAAATTATATAAATTAATTAATTAATAAAAAGTAAATTATTTTTAGGTTTTTGTTATTTAAAGAAAGAAAATAAAATAATTAAGTTAGTAATTAAAACCTAATTATGTCTAGTTAATTTTAATTATTTACAAAAAGGGAATTAAAGTTATTCTAATTAAAACCTAAGTTATATTCAATTGGTATTTATTAATAAAAATAGAAGTTAAAGTTTAATTTGATAAAAAATATTTTTGTGGTTTTTATTTTATAAAAAAAGAATTTTTTGATTGGTTAGAATTAAAATAAAAATAATAAAAACAATTAATAAACAAAATAAGTAAAATAAAAAGACAGAGAGGTTTGGGCCTGAAAAGGGAGTTTGAGAAGCAAATCTGAGGCCCATTAAACGCTGGCCCTGTTGACCTTTGGTGATCCAGTGAGCATGCTTTGACCAAAGCCTTGGTAGACGTTTAGATCCTGGCCACTAGATTTGGCCTTTGGCCATCTGGCCGTTGGATAGATGATAGTGCACGATGCGCTGCATGCTTGGACGTACATGTGATTACCTGAAAAAGGAAAATAACAAAGAAAGTGGGGGACCTGGGATTCGAACCCAGGTCCAGAAAGTGATATGCTTGCACGCTTGCCACTGCACTGCTTTGATTCTATTGTTAGTAAAATACAAAGAAATTATAATATAAACAAAACAAATTATATGCCAGAAAATAAAAATGCGCGAAAATTAATTTGAATTGGCCAATAGGAGAACGACAGCTCGTCGTCTTCTACCTCTAAATCCTGCAAATATTACCTGCGGATTTGGATCCGCAGCTAAATACGCAAGCTTGCTCTAAAATCTTCCCTAGGCCACATAAATCAATTCCAAAAACATGGCTGAGTTCGTCTTGGCTTCCTGATTAACATTATGTCCTTCTCGAGTCCTGATTTTTCCTGAAAAAGAAAGCCCTAAAAATAAACACGCAACCCTAGCTATGGTGTTTTGGGGTTACAGCGCCTATGAACCAAATTGAATAATGCAAAAAGTTTACAAATGTCACGAGGGTTACGAATATGTAAGCAATTTGTTCAAATGATGCAAGAATAATGAATCACGAATTCAAGAACCAAGGTGATTTTCGTGATACTTACAGTGCTTTGTGGTATGTGAGAACGCTTGCTCTTGATCCAGGAAGGTTGAGTGAACACCTAGGAAGCGATTGGGATAGCTTTTGGCTTCTAAAAACGCCTCTTGTTATGATCTCGAATTCAAGCTTTTTACCACTTTTTCAAACTTTTGTTCTGCCTCTTCTTGCAGCCTCCAACCATTATTTTCGTGCCTTTTCCTTCTTTATGTAATGTATATTGCATTAGGGTAAGAAACTTGGTAGAAATCTCTCCATATCAATGCTCATGAATTGGATTTGATTCCACCATTACAACCTTCCAAATTTGCCCTAAATCATATCTTCTCGTAACCAATGCACTTGATGTGAATTTGATTCACATAATAGTTGTATTCAAAGCCAAAATCAACCAAAAAATCATGAGTTATAAATACTTTTGATTTTATATGATTTTATTTGATTTAAAGTGAATAATTTCAATTAAAAATCAAATTAAATAATAAAAATAAGATATGGGCTCATGGCTGAATCTAGGACACGTGGGAAATGATTCAAGCCCAAATCAAGTGGAAAAGATTGGGCCCATTTGACAAAATTTGGAGTTTTTGGGATAGTTTACTTTTGGGAATTTTGCAAAAATTCCCAACTTCAACAATGCATAACTTATTCAATTTTGAACTTTTGGAAGTGTTCTTGGACTTTTTAGAAATCTTGAGATGTCCTCTAACCAACCTGTTTGGTCTCATCTCAATTTGATATTCCATTCTAAAGTTATAAGTTTTTACAAAAAAGGTGTTTTTGTTGACTTTCAAAAATGACCTGTAATGTCCAAATTTATAACTTCTTATGAGTGCATTTTATGATCTTGGGGTATGAATATGGATTGTAGGAAATTACATCCTCTTCAAAATGAGCTTTGGATGGGTCATTTCTCATAAAGTGTGATAAAGTTATGCTTGGTCAAAGTTGAGTTGACTTTTCCTACAAAACCCTAATTTAGCAACTTTTGAGTCTTGATGAATTTTGAGAAATCCTTGATGAATCATGATCAACCCTTGATCAAATGATGAAATATCCTTCAAAATGATAATGTTGACAAAAAATCTTGAAGTTTGACTGTATTTGGGTCACAGTTGACTTTTGCCCTAGCATAGTCGATTTTTGGAACTTTGAGCAATTGACTGAGAAAACTTCCTCTGCAAGGCTTGAAATTTGACATGGATGACCTTGAGGATATATTAGGACATTGGGGAGCACTTGAGGTCATTTGGACTCAAGGATCTTGATGCAACACAAAACCCTAATTTGGGATTGACTGCCTTAGGAGATAGCTTGTCTGTCCAACTCTTGAGCCACTTGGAGATTTTTCTTGCAATGCTTTGAGAAATATGAGAGGGAAAATTTTGGGGTACAAAACTATGACTTTCTTCCAAAATCATCTTTTTATCTATGCGTCATCGGGGATACAAATTTTTGTCTCAGAATCTCAGCACACCTTGGACATCTATTTTAAAATCATTATCTTCAGATTGGTCATTCCCAACCATCAAGTCTACCAACTTCACATCTAATCTATGAGCCTCTTTAATATTATCCAAGAAATCATTGTTAATTTTCAACATTCCCAACATCATACTCTGTGGTGTCATTTCACATAATAAACTCGTGTCTCTGAATTGCTCAATTAGCTCTAAATCTCTAACCATCATAGTAGACATATGCAACGTTACAATGTTAGTTTTACCAGGGTGGTAATTCAAGCCAAAGTCATAGTCCTTCAATAACTTTAACCACCTTTTTTGCCTCGTGTTTAATCCTTCTGATCAATCAAATACTTTAAACTCTTGTGATCACTAAACACTTCAAATCTGGAACCATAAAGGTAATGTCTCCAAATCTTTAGTACAAACACCACTGCAGCTAATTCAAGATCGTGAGTAGGATAATTCCTTTCATGAATCCTCAATTGCCTCGATGAATAAGCTACTACTTTATCATTCTGCATAAGCACACCACCTAAACCTAATTTATAAGCATCACAATACACCACAAACAGTTCTTCAGGATTAGGTAATATTAAAATCAAAGTCGTCATCAATTTATTCTTTAGCTCAACAAAAATTTCTTCACATTGGATGTTCCACACAAATGCTCTGCCTTTACGAGTCAGCTGAGTTAGCGGAAGTGCTTACTTAGAAAAATCTTCAATAAACCTTATGTAATAACCAGTCAAGCCTAAAAAGCTTCTGATCTCTGTGAATGACTTCGGAACTAGCGTTTGATTATTAGTCTTATCATACAAGCCTAATTACTAGCAGTTAATATGAAAAGCATTAAAAAATGTAGAAAAATAGGTCATACGCTATTACAAGGCTTCGGGACAGTTACATAAAAAATGCAAGAAACTAAAAGTGCGGAACCTTAAATCTAAAGCTATTACAATTGTGAGCAATTATAGTAAAATAAAATGCGCGCGAATTTGAAAATAACGTCTAAAAATCCTAAAAATGAAATCTTTTTGTTGTTTTATTTTATTTTAGGAAAATAATCTAAATCTTTTTAATTTTATTTTTTTGAGAAAATGTTAAGATGATTAAAATGATTAATTAATGAAATTAATTTAATAAGAAAAACTATCCTAATTTTTTTGTGCTTTTTGGATTCATTTTATGTCAAAGTAAAAAAAAAGATTAACAAAGAAATAACAAAAAAAAGAACCAAAGTAAAATATGAAGAAGTGGGGATCCTTTGATCCTGGGGGGAATCAGAGCTTCGATTCAGAAGAAAAAATGGGTGCCTTCGATCCTGAGGAAGGCGGTTTTCGATCCTGGGTGAGATATGGTTCTTTCGACCCAGGGAAGGAACGGTCTTTCAATCTTGGGCAAGGTTTGGTTCTTCGACCCAGGGGAAAAGGCCTTCTTCGATCCAGGGAAGGGAGTTATTCCTTTCGATTTGGGGGAGGAAGGAATTTTCACTCTAGACCTGCAAGACAAATATTAGCAAAAATATAACCTGGGTGTCGAACCCAGGACCTTCAATCGTGCGTGTATTAGTTTATCTAGGCTAGATCTACAGTATGGGCGTTAGAGACAAAAAAAAACAATAGTGGACCTGGTGTCGAAACCAGGCCCTCAGTTTTGAAACCAAATCGAATAGAGCCACCTGATATCCTAGGCGGGAATCGAGCACTGAACAAACACTAATGCATTATGAGATTATAAACAAGGATTTGAAAGTTTACCAATAATAGGATGCTTCAATTTGGCATCTGTGGGGCGTGGATGTGTTTGCTAGGAGTTTGGTGTAAACTCCCGGATGGCTCAGAAATGAGGATCTGGTCTTCGTTTGGGCTGGAGGTACCTGCAAAAAAAGTGTTTCAATTTGACCCTCCTGGGGGTTTCTATGAGTGTGATCGGTGGATTTAGAATTGACTGTTTAAAGCTGGTTTTGTGAAATGTCGCGGAAGCAAGAGTCGCCACCGTCTTTTATTTTCTCCAACATGGACAGGACAAAAGCACAGCAAAATTCCTTATGAGAACGTTTCTCGGTTCGGGAGGTAGATTTATAGAAAGGGAAGGTGTTAGCACCCTTTCTATCCATGGTTATCCATGGGCTCTTAGATACTTGCTCTTATGTTTTCAAAATGTTTGCTTTTCAAGATGTAAGTGGGTTTGAAAAAGTTTCATTGAAAGATTTCTGAATAACTCTTGTATCTGTCCTCAAGAGTGTTTGAAAAATTGTTTTAAAAGCTTTTTGAAAGTGTCGGTGTGAAAAGGTTTTGATTTGTTTTTAGAAGAGAGCAAGTATCCATGAGTCATCTACCTACCCTAAGGAATTAGGCTGTGTAAGAGTCCTTAAGGTAGTGCCATCCCACCATTGAGAGGTAGGTAGCACCACCGTTGGAGGTGTTCGGGTCAATTCGAGTTTAGGGACAGTGTGGTCACCGAAGCAACAGTTAGGACGCCTTAGAAGCTACCCTTATGTCTTTGATCCTTTTTTAGTCCGAGGCAACCGTTTCGAGGCAACTATTCCGAGGCAACTGTTTCGAGGCAACTGTTTCGAGGCAACTGGATCATGGACATAAGGACTCACTAAAACGTCCTATACTTGACGACCACGTTTCGAAGGCAACAAGTGAGGCGTACCCTAGAAGTGGTGTGTGCATTTGTGTGTTGTTTTCATATTATATTTTATCTTTGATCATGGCATTGTGAGCTACGTTTGTTTTTAATTAGCATACATTCTTTCATACAAAGTTAGAATTTAAGAGTGCGGAAAGTAAAATACAGGAAAATAAAGGCTACGCTATTACAAGGCGCGGGTCTATACATCGGCAAAATACAAAGACCCGTTTGATAAAAATGCGAAAAGTAAATAAATGCGGTAAACTTAATTACTATTACATCCGGAAAGCAGTTACATAATATTCAATAAAAGAAAATAAATACGCGAAAAGAATTAATTGAACGTCCGAGGGTTTTGACCCTTTTGAGAAATTAAATGAAATTAAAGTCTAATTAATTATTTGTGTAAAGAAAAGGAAATGTTTTTTATGTTTTTGTATTTATGAAAATAAAGAAAATTAATTAAAGAAAACCCTAGTTCTAAATTATTTTAATTATTAATAAAAAGAAATATTAAAGTTACTCTAATTTACTAATTAATTAATGTACATGTTTATTTACAAAAATAAATAGTAATTATAATAATAAATAATGAGAAAAATAATTAATTAAGAAAAAGATGAAGATGTCAAAAAACCTAATTCTAGATATTTTTATTTATTAAGAAAAAAAATTAAAGTTTAAAACTTAAATTAAACTAAGTTAATTATTAGAGTTTATTTAAAAAATATGTTAGTGATGAATTAATAATGATTAAATATATTTTATTTTTTTGGTTTTTCTGTTTTTATTATGGAAAATTAATTTATGGTAAAAAAAATAATAATAAAAAAAACAATTAAAACAATTAAATGATTAAAAGAAATTAAAAGAAAAGAAAAGAGAATAAAAAATATAAAGCAAACCAAGGGGGTTTCAGGCCCAAATGGAGGTGTTATTGGAAGAATTTTGGCCCATTAGGTAAAGCCTGTTTGACTTTCCATGCTTGTGTGCATGTTGGTTGACTGCAGTGTATCATGGAATTCACCTTCTGACCATTGGATGGGATCTCCTGGCCACTTGGCAAGCACAGGCGTGAGACTCATGGTAAGCCATTGAATGAGCGCTGCATAGGAAAGCATTAAAACAAAAGTCATGAATTATGTGGGGGGACCTGGGAATCGAACCCAGGTCCCAACGCTTGAGGGACACGTTGCCAACCAGCTGAGCTATTGCGTTTGTTTGTATACATAATGGATAGAAAATATAATATATAAAAACAATAGTTATTGGTATAAGACAAAAAGCGCGCCAGATATTTGAACTATCCAACCATATGATGACACGCCTGCCTTCGTCTTTGTTTACCTGCAAAACATGAATGAGATAGCGGGGGTTTTAAACCCCCACTAAGTGTAACAGCGGAAAATAGCGATTACGCCCACAGATAAGATAAATTGAGCGCGAGTAGTTGGTTTGCTTCGTCTTGAGCTTCTAAATTCAGTTGTATAGGTCTGAAGGCCCAATTTTTCCATACAAGGAAAGCCCTATTTTGAAGCTTCTGAAACCCTAGGTTTCATCAATGGTAGATTTCGATTCGAGCAATTTTAGAACAATTAAACTATACCAAATGCTTCAGGAAGATGTTAGTAGCATAAATCAATAATCAAAACACATGAATGATGCGTGGAAATTAAAATTCGATTATGAAATATTTGTGAAGAAACGTGACTCGGTTCTACCGTTTCTTTGAGTATGGAAGCTTGTTCTTGATGCCAATAGTTTCCTAGCAATGTCAGTAATGCAATGGAAACGTTTTGAGGCCTTGAATCGTACTGCAAGTGTGATTTCAGTTTTCAAGTTTTTGTTGAAAAGTTGCAAATTGGTTATGGCTTCTTAGCAGCCTTTTTCGTGTATCTATGAATATGGTTTCACTCAGCCTTTGTATGTGAAGCAAATTAGGTCAAGAAAGAGCCCATGGATCCATGAATCCATGAATTTATGATTTGAGTATTTGATTTTTAATCTTGAAATTCCAATCTTTTTTTCAATGAAACTTTGCCAATTATGGAAGATCTTGTCCCCTTGGATGATGCACGAAATCTTTAGCATATTTGGAATGTATTTGCTGCACAAAAAGATTTGAAAAAGCATTATTTGATATTTTTCTACAATTAAAACTAATTAAATGAATTAATAAGAATAAAAATTCAATTAATTAATTAAAAATAAGAAAATAAATCCTTTTAAGCTCAATGGGTCGTGCATAGGCTTTGGGTAATGATTCAAGGAAGAATTTGAGGCCCATTAGCAAATTTGAAGTGTTTTAGGCAAAGTTGACTTTTGAAAATTCCCAAAAATTTCCCAACTTCTACAATGCATATCTTGCTCAATTTTGAAGCTATGATCATGTTCTTGGATATTTTGGAAAGGTATTGGAGTCCTCTAACCAATTACTTTGGTCCCATGTCATTTTGATTTACCAATCTCAAGTTATGGTCTTTGACTTAAAGTGCCTTTTTGTTGACTTTTGAAAATAACCTATACTGTTGAAATTGATAACTTTTTGTGAGAGCATTTCTTGGACTTGGAGTGTGAAGATGAGTTGTAGGAAATGTCATCCTCTTCAAAATGAGCTTTGTATGGGATTTTTCTGATAAACCATGAGGAAGTTATGCCCTGGTCAATTTGCAGTTGACTTTTCAACTATCCAAAAATAGCAAGTTTTGGCATCTTGATGATTTTTGAGCCATGCTTGTGGAATCATGATCAAGAATTGATCAAATGATGATTGTGGCCTCAAAATAAGATGTTGACCAAAAATTTTGACTTTTGACTATCAAATGACCATTTTGCCCCTGTAGTTGACTGTGAAGCATTTAGGGTTTTTGACTGTCCAACTTGATGTTGTGAGTCTTGAAACTTGACACATGGATGCTTGACAATGTATATGAGCATGTGGGACTTAATTGGACCCTTGGAAACCTCAATTTCTTTGCCAGAACCAAAACCCTAATTTTGACTGTGTTAGGAGGCAATTGGACTGTGCAACCCTTGAGAGATTTTGAAGCTTGATCTTGGCAAATCTTGAAGAATATGGGAGGGCAAATTTTGGGGTACAACAATTGCCCCTGTTCAATCTTCTTAGACCTGAGGATGTAGATTGGCCGGCGTGCCTTTCGTAATCCGAAGGTGGAAGATGATTGAACACTAGAGTGCCCAGAAATTTGCACTCGCATAGTAGAGTATCAGCAGCGTGATGGTGGGAATGGGCTTATAGATGCCATTTGGAGAGATGATGGATAGGGGGATGGGCTTATAAATGCCATCTGGAAGTATGACAGAACCTTGTCGGGAATGGGCTTATATATGCCATTTGGAGACTGGTGATATGTGGATGGGCTTATAGATGCCATCTAGGTGTCGATCGAGTAAGAGATTCCTTAGCGAGAATTTGCGTACCTGAGAAAGAAAATAATTACCTGGCCTGTTACAGGAGTTGATCTTCGAACTCTTTATGTAGATGTGCCTTGGCTGGATACAGGTATCAAATCTTTAAATTCTTCAGATGTGCCCTGGCAGGATACAAGAATCGAGTCCAGAGAATAGTCGTTAATAGATACACCCTGGCAAGATACAGGAATCAGATCTTCAAACTCTTCAGACGTGCCCCGGCAGGATACAGGAATCGAGTCCGGAAAATAGTCGTCAACAGATACACCCTGGCAAGATACAGGAATCGGATCTTCAAACTCTTCAGATGTGCCCTGGCAAGATACAGGAATCGAGTCCGGAAAATAGTCGTCAACAGATACACCCTGGCAAGATACAGGAATCGGATCTTCAAACTCTTCAGACGTGCCC
Organism: Vicia faba; assembly: GCA_948472305.1. Lineage (NCBI taxonomy): Eukaryota > Viridiplantae > Streptophyta > Magnoliopsida > Fabales > Fabaceae > Vicia > Vicia faba. The sequence continues at coordinate 978,885,478 of OX451738.1, read as the reverse complement.
TGGCAAGATACAGGAATCGAGTCCGGAAATTAGTCGTCAACAGATACACCCTGGCAAGATACAGGAATCGGATCTTCAAACTCTTTAGACGTGCCCTGGCAAGATACAGGAATCGAGTCCGGAAAATAGTCGTCAACAGATACACCCTGGCAAGATACATGAATCGGATCTTCAAACTCTTCAGACGTGCCCTGGCAAGATACAGGAATCGAGTCCGGAAAATAGTCGTCAACAGATACACCCTGGCAAGATACAGGAATCGGATCTTCAAACTCTTCAGACGTGCCCTGGCAAGATACAGGAATCTAGTCTGGAATTAGTCGTCAACAGATACACCCTGGCAAGATACAGGAATCAGATCTTCAAACTCTTCAGACGTGCCCTGGCAAGATACAGGAATCGAGTCCGGAAAATAGTCGTCAACAGATACACCCTGGCAAGATACAGGAATCGGATCTTCAAACTCTTCAGACGTGCCCTGGAAAGATACAGGAATCGAGTCTGGAATTAGTCGTCAACAGATACACCCTGGCAAGATACAGGAATCGGATCTTCAAACTCTTCAGACGTGCCCTGGCAAGATACAGGAATCGAGTTTGGAATATATTCGTCAACAGATACACCCTGGCAAGATACAGGAATCGGATCTGGAATCACGACAGTTGATAGTAATCATCTTTGTACTGACCTTTGTCCTGAAAAGACAAAACGTTAGTTGTATGCGATGTCATGATATATGACATGCGTGACGTTCTCAGAATAAATGAGATTGTATGTTCATGATGCGTATATGCATGCTATAATGTATGGAAATGTGATGTTTGTGAACGTATTTTCGTCTAGGAAAATAATTCCTTGACGGGTGCCGGGAAGTTAACTCGTGGGCTGATGTTGAAGAGTAGAGCTTTTTGTTTCCGCTGGGGATGATGGTTGCAAGAATACCGGTGGGAGAAGATGACTCCGTTGGGGAATAAACTTGGCAAATAGATTACTCTGCGGGGAGTGAACTCTGTGGGAAAAGAGGTACTTTGCTGAGATTGATGATAAATCCGTTAGGGATACCATTGTTGAGCTCTGTTGGAAGATTTGATGAATTTCGCTGGGGATAGGAAGAACTTCGCCGGGGACGATCTTTCTGTGGCAATTGGATGAGGATAACCCAGTTATAAGCTCTGGTGAGGAAATAACCTTCTGAGTAAAGCCGGGGGAGCGTTCGCACTCTGCAGGTGATAAGCTTCCAGAATCTACTGGGGATAAGCTTCCTACTGGGGAGATTGATTTAACTCTCCTGGGGAACTTTTTGGATTGGATTGGGGAAGTGGCTCCACTAGACGTCTGGTATACCGCCGGGGAACAATCTTAGATCAAGATTGTCAGGGATGCTTGTTAGGAATGTTTGTATACTCCGTTGGGGAATATTGAGATCTTCGAGGGATAACCCAACTTTCTTAAGGCTGACTGAGTATAACTCTGCTCGGGGAGAGTGTTGCGGACTTGCTGGAGGTATTGGGCCTTCTCTGCTTGGGGTTGATGGGGGACCAACTGCTTGGGAGAGAATTGTTGAATCTTGGCTCACTCTCTGGGGAATTAAGATATCTTGGTTACATTCTTCAGTCGAACTTACCTTGGTACCTTGGTGGACAGAGCAATTAGATTGCTTAGACGACTCATTATTGCCCCTGTTTCTGATGTCACCTGTAATTAATCCTTTGTTTCGTATGCAAATATTTATGAGTTAGCAATTAGTGTCAAATGCATATATCACAATTGAACATTGGACGTTCTTCGCAAAACAAAACAGAAAAAGGAAAAACATTTGGCAATTGGTCTGAAAAGTGAATTTGTATTGATTTTTTGAATTTGCCTGTAAATAGGCGTTTATGTACAAGAGGCTGACGTCCTAGTAAGAGAACGCCGCCGAACAACAGAGTTTATACAATTTTTACAAAGAAAACAAAACAGCTGTGTGAAAAGAGTAATCCCACTGGGTTACAACTCTGCTATTGCCTTTATATCTTCGAGCGTCTCATCACTTGGCTGTTTAGTTGAAGATGAAGCTGATTGATCGATGCCGTCTGAACTTGAGGTTGATACCAAATTCTGGATGCAAGGTGATCCAATGAGACATAGTATTACGCTTTAATCCCTAACTTTTGCCTGGACCTCCCTTTCGGGTTTTCAGTCCACCGGGATACCCATTTTTGCCCAAGTTGCCTTTTCAGGTTTTCGACTTGCCGGGTGTATAGATTTTTTCATTTCATCCCTTATTTTTGCCCGAACCCTTTTGGTTCGCCGGGAAGCCCTAATTTTTGCCTAGGTATGTCAACCTAGCGGGTCTTTTATCATGTGTAGTATCTTTTTACTATGTCTGCATTGGCGGGGTGAGGAAGGTCGTCACCATCCATGGTGGTTAGAATCATGGCTCCTCCTGAGAAGACATGTTTAACCACAAATGGCCCTTCGTATGTGGGGGTCCATTTGCCCCTGGGATCACTTTGAGGAAGAATGATACGCTTGACTACCAGGTCCCCAACTTGATACTCTTGTGGTCTGACTTTCTTGTTAAATGCCCTGATCATCCGTTTCTGATACGTTTGACCATGACAAATAGCAATGAGTCTCTTTTCGTCAATTAGGTTTAATTGATCAAGTCGAGTCTGGATCTAGTCATCTTCGCTCAAGCCTGCATCCTTCATTATCCGAAGAGAGGGTATTTGAACTTCGATCGGCAAGACTGCCTTCATGCCATAGACCAAGGAAAAGGGAGTTGCCCCAGTTGACGTTCTCGCTGAGGTACGGTACCCGTGAAGAGCAAATGGTAACATCTCGTGCCAATCTTTATAGGTCACTGTCATCTTCTGCACAATCTTTTTGATATTCTTATTAGCTGCTTCTACAACCCCATTCATCTTCGGCCGGTAAGGAGAAGAGTTGTGGTGCTGTATCTTGAATTGCTCACAGAGCTCAGTGATCATCTTGTTGTTGAGATTGGTACCATTGTCTGTAATGATCCTTTCCGGGACGCCGTATCGACAGATCAGGTTATGCCGAATAAACCGTGCCACGACGTTCTTGGTTACGGTGGCGTAGGAAGCTGCTTCAACCCACTTTGTAAAGTAATCGATCGCTACCAGGATGAAGCGATGCCCGTTGGATGCCGTAGGTTTAATCTCGCTGATCATATCAATGCCCCACATTGCAAAAGGCCAAGGCGCAGTCAAGACATTCAGAGGGACTGGAGGAACGTGCACCTTATCTGCATAAATCTGGCACTTATGACATGTCCGAGAATGTTGGTAACAATCGGCTTCCATTGTGGACCAGAAATATCCTGCCCGAAGGATTTTCTTTGCCATGGTGTGTCCACTGGAATGTGTTCCGAAGGTACCTTCATGCAGTTCTGCCATGATCTTTTCTGCTTCAGTCTTATCCACACAACGCAGTAAGGTTGAATCATGGTTTCGCTTGTATAGAATGCCATTGCTGAGGAAGAACTTTGCAGCGAACCTTCTCAGAAACTTCTTGTCATTGAAAGATGCACCCTCGGGGTATTCTTGAGCTTCCAAGTACCTTTTCACTTCATGATACCAAGGTTTTTCAGTTACCTCTTCAGCCTCAAGGTCACAGCAATATGCAAGTTCATCCAATTTCCAAATGATGATCCAGAGAGCCTCGTTGTCCCATTTGACTTTGAACATAGAAGACATCGTAGCCAGCGCGTCCGCCAACTGATTCTCCTCTCTTAGGAAATGCTCAAAAGTTATCTCTGTGAAGTGAGGGATCAATGTCAACACACACTCTTTGTAAGGAATAAGGTTTGGGTGTTTCGTATCCCACTCGCCTTTGATCTGATTGATCACGAGAGCGAAATCTCCGAAGACACTCAGAAACTTGATCCTTAAGTCAATTGCAGCTTGAAGACCCATGATGCATTCCTCATACTCCGCCATGTTGTTGGTGCAGTTGAAACATAGCCGGGCAGTAAGTGGAGTATGAGTGCCTTTTGGGGATATGATCACAGCACCGATACTGTTACCCAAAGAGTTGGAGGCTTTGTCAAAATGCATAGACCATCGGGATCCTTCCTCAGGTCCTTCATTCGGTCCAGGTACTTCACAATCAGTCACTACCATGATGTTCTCGTCAGGAAATTCAAAGTTCATTGACTGGTAGTCGTCCACTGCCTGGTGTGCCAAATGGTCTACCAATACACTTCCTTTGATAGATTTCTGAGTCGTGTACTGGATGTCATATTCTGTCAAGATCATTTGCCATCTTGCTATTCTTCCAGACAGAGCAGGCTTTTCGAATATGTACTTTATCGGATCCATTTTTGAAATCAACAGAGTAGTGTGAGTCAACATATACTGTCTCAGCCGGCGAGCAGCCCATACCAAAGCGCAACAAGTTTTCTCGAGCAATGAGTATCGGGTCTCACAGTCGGTAAACTTTTTTCTAAGTTAATAAATGGCATGCTCTTTTCGGCCAGACTCGTCATGCTGCCCCAGCACACACCCCATTGAGCTGTCAAGTACTGTCAAGTATAGTATCAGAGGTCTCCCTTCAACCGGTGGCATAAGGATGGGTGGTTCTTGGAGATACTCTTTGATTCTGTCAAAAGCGGCCTGACATTCATCATTCCAACGTACTACATGATCTTTCTTCAGCAGCTTGAAGATTGGTTCACAGGTAGCAGTTAGATGCGAGATGAATCGGGCAATGTAATTCAGACGTCCTAGAAAGCCTCTGACTTCTTTCTCTGTCTTGGGAACTGGCATCTCTTGTATGGCTTTAACTTTGGCAGGGTCCACTTGAATACCTTTGTCGTTCACGACGAAGCCTAGCAACTTTCCAGATCTTACCCCAAAGGTGCACTTGTTCGGGTTCAACCTCAGCTTGTACAACTTCAAACGGTCAAACAGCTTCTGTAAATGGTCAAGGTGTTCCTCCTCAGTTTGGGACCTTGCAATCATATCGTCGACATACACTTCAATCTCATGATGGATCATGTCATGAAATAAAGCAACCATGGCACGTTGGTAGGTTGCCCCAGCATTTTTCAACCCGAACGGCATGACCTTGTAGCAGAAGGTGACCCACTAAGTAACAAAGGTAGTCTTTTCCATGTCTTCAGGAGCCATTTTGATCTGATTATAACCTGAAAAACCATCCATGAAGGAGAACAACATGTGCTGAGCAGTATTGTCAACCAGAATATCAATATGAGTTAGGGGGAAGTCATCCTTGGGGTTGGCCTTGTTCAGATCCCTGTAATCGACACACATTCTGACCTTACCATCTTTCTTCGGCACCGAAACCACGTTGGCAACCCATTGAGGGTAAGAAGTCACTTCTAGAAACCCGGCCTCAAACTGTTTCATAACCTCAGCTTTGATCTTCTCGGACATCTCTGGACGCATACGGTAGACCTTTTGTTTAACCAGAGGCCATTCTTCCTTGGTAGGCAGGTGATGAACCACAATGTCAGTATCCAACCTGGGCATGTCTTCGTAGGACCAGGCGAAGATCTCTACATGATCATGCAATATCTGAATCAACCGCTGTTTCACGCTGAGCTCCAGATTGGCACCGATCTTGACTTCTTTTCTGTCTGTTTCAGTACCCAGATTTACCGTTTCCACTGGCTCTTCATGTGACTGAATGGCCCTCTCTTCCTGGAGTAATAGTCTTGCAAGCTCACCAGGCACTTCGCAATCATCTTCACCTTCGTCTTCGGCAAAGTTGATCGGATTTTCGAAGTCATAACCGGCAGTAGCAGAGTCGTTACCAGTGAGATCCAGAGTGGATTGAAACCTGTATGAGTGAGTGTGTGTAAATATAGCTGTTTTGCAATATATAAAGAAAGAAATAAAGGGAGCACAAGATTTGAAATGCGAAAAACGTCCAATGTTTTTATTCGTGATATATGGAAATGACAAGTAATAAGCCCTCACAAATGAAGCCAACGGTGCCCCGGGTAAGACACCGGGCCATAAAGTTTCAATTTATTGTTCATTACAAATTAAAAACAAAGGAATTCATTACTGAGTAACAAAAGTAACAGGTATGTAGTCTTTTGCAGTCCAATTGTTCAGTCCACTGTCGGTCGTCGGGTAGATCCAGCTATCAAATTCTGATTCCTCCGCCTCGCCTTCAATAGCATTCACTCCCGGATTGGTGATAAACACGGGAGGTCTTCCGATCCTTGCTTTGCGTACAGCCCTCTGAGCCTCTGTAGTAAAACCCAGCCCAAATTTGTCAGTCTTAGGAGTAAAATCAGGGAGCCTGCCCCAGTTAGCACATTCACCTTTCTCAATTACAGCCCGGGCATCCTTCAAGGAAGCCATCTTCAAAGGAAAGTCTTCTTCAATTACTGTTTCTGCTGACGCCAATGTTGGAGGCACCTCTTCAAAATGTTGAAAGGGGGTTTCAATAAACTCCCCGTCCATCTCTATATACCGGAACGAGTTCAGATGACTAACCATGTATTCTTCCTCTCCCTACACTGTAACAATCTTCCCTCTGACAGGGTATTTGAGCTTCTGGTGTAGAGTGGATGTCACAGCCCCAGCTTTGTGAATCCAAGGTCGACCCAGCAAACAGGAATAAGATGGACGAATGTCCATCACATAGAATGTTGAGTCAAAGACTTGGGAACCAACACGAATCAGGATGTCCACTTCACCATGTACCATCCTCTTCGACCCGTCAAAGGCTCAGACAATGATGTTACTAGGCTTCAACTCCAGACCCTCACAATCCAACCTGTCTAAGGCCTTCTTGGGCAATACATTCAGCGAAGAACCGGTGTCTACCAACACGTGTGCGAGAGTAGTTCCCCTGTATTCTATGGAGACATGCAAGGCATCATTGTGGTTCTTTCCCTTAGCGGTAATATCTGCATCCGAGAAACCCAAACCATTGTCAGCGGTCAAATTGGCCACACAGTCAGTGAATTGATCAGCGGACGTCTCTTGTGGCACATGAGCCGTCTTCAGAAATGAAATCAGGGCCTTGGCGTGGGCCTCTGAGCACAACAACAATGATAGCATAGAGATTTTAGAGGGGGTATGCCCCAGCTGTTCAACGACGTTGAAATCACTCTTTTTGATTATCTTAAGAATTTCCTCCATCTCTTGCTGGGAGGCTTCAACATTAACAGTCTTTGGTGCCTCCATCTGGGCAGGCACATCAGCAATCCCTTTACCCCGAGCGTCAGATGACTCAGCAGCAGGGGTAGAAACTTAATCAAAAGGGGAAACAGGCGCACTTGTAGGCGTGATGATAAGAGGTCTTCGGATAGCTGGTGGCGCAATGTCAGGCGAGAAGAGCCTGCCACTGCGAGTAACTTTAGCGGGACCGGTGATGTTACTGATACCGGTACTAGTGTTGAACTCCTGCTTCACTCCAAGCACATACACATCTGCCCCATAGTGCCATGGGACAGCCTTGTCAGATTCATAGGGGAGAGGCCCCGGAACAGTAATGATAATAGGTGCAACAGACATGATTTTGACTGGCTTCCTCGGGGGAGCCTTGGTAGGATTGTTGAAGATGGTGACAACAGATACTTCTTCAGTAGGAACAACAGGAACATCGGTCTTCTTGAACAAAATTTCTTTGCTATCCATCAGGTTTTGGATGCCTGACTTCAGCAACGGACAACCAGCAGGGGAAACGGCACACAGAAGGCAACCCTTGCTACAACCCGGAAATAAACCGGCTAGCAACAGGTTCCTCTTGACAATCAATAAAGGGGTAGCCACATCATCCACAGAAACTGCATACAAGTCTTCCTCAATAGCATTTACTCCATGCTGGGGCATAGGAGCAGTCACAACGTTGGGCCTTTCAGGCGCCTCAAACTGTATTTCCTTGGCATCGATAAGGTCCTGAACCTTATTTCTCAGGGCCCAACAATCATCAGTAGAATGCCCCCGGCTATCGGAGTGATAAGCACAGCGGGCGTTGGGATTATAATTCGGAGAGGTTGTGTTTACCACCTTCGGAGCTTCTCTGACGGTTACCAAGTTGGTCGATAACAGTTGCGGCAAGATCTGCGACAAGGTCTGTTGTACCCCAAAATTTGCCCTCCCATTTCCTCAACATTTTCTCATCACAAGACCCTGGGAGCTCAAGATCCAGTTAGGGTTTCCTCTGCTCAAGACTTCTCCTTGCACTGTTGACCCAAATTAGGGTTTGTGTTTTAACAAAGATATTTTGACCTAAAATGCCTAAGATAACTCTCATGCTTCATGTTGGACTCCCAAGTTTATCCATACCAAGTTTCAAGTCTTGATTCCAAATTTTTGCCCAGTCAATTGGACAGTTGACCTAGAAATCAGCTGTATTGGGGAAAAAGTCAACTGTGATCAATTGACAGTCAAATCTCATGAAAATTGACCCACATCAACATTATGAACTCACATGGACCATTTGATCAAGTTTGGATCACAATTCCACAAGAAATTTGATCAGATCACCAAAAGGGCAAAATGGTCATTTTTAGGGTTTTGACTGCACAAAGGCAATTTTTGACTGTTTGACCTAGCCAATGGCAAATCAAGCTCACATATGGACTCAAGGACCCCATGGAATTATCTTGACATGCTCAACAAGTTTAAAAGATCCCAAATGCACAAGATTGACAGTTGAATTTCCCAGTCAATTGATCAATTTTAACTGTATACTGAAAAGTCAAATTTTGACTTTTTGGTCAAAATCAAGTGTCAAGATTCATTTTTCATCAAAACATGCCAAATCATGAAACTTGTTCATCAAGAAATCAAGAATTGCAAATTAGGGTTTGAAATGAAGATTTTTCATAACTTAGAATTTTTCTAAGTTATGAAAAACCCTAATTTTTTCCTAACTTTGTCCCACTTTCTCACCAAGATTCATGTGGATTCAAGCAAAAGTCAAAACATGAAAGTTGTAGCCTATTGCAAAATATACAACTTTGATTCACAAAGTTTTCCCAAAAGAAGCTTGTAGCTCAAGTTACAATTTTTGGAACAAGGGTACCAAACCATTCTTAACTTAGAGAAAATTTGACCTATTTTAGGCAAGGTTTTTACCTAACTTCAAGACCATTTTTCACATACTTCCACTTGGAATTTCAATTTTCATTTCAAATATGGATTGTAGTACACATTCCAAGCTTTCCAAAATGTCCAAGAACTCATCAAACAACCTCATGGTTAGGGAGAATCGAATTTGGCAAGTTGGGAAAAACTCACTTTTGATTTGGCCAAGTTACATGTTCATACATTTGTGCGATTTTGAATTCAGCATGCTTTCCTTGATTACAGGTCTTTTATCTCAATTACACTCCTTAATTTAATGCCAATCCTTTGTGCCAAGACCATATTCTATGTGTTCAAGCATTGCATAAAGGTTTAGTCCCAAATTGGAAAAAGCATTATATCCATTTTTGCAAAAGTGAACTTTATGTCTAAAGCAAATCCAAGCAAGTACAGTTAAGATCTCTTTGGCACAAGTTTATGGACTAATTGCACTGATCAAGACTAAGTTGTGCAGCTTATATTGGGGGCCTCTACCTGTCTAGAACACCAACTTTCCATCTCTTGCTTAAAGTGTAAGAAACTTGCCAAACACATACCAACTCTCATCTCAGCTAACACAACCTTAAACAAACTTGTCAAACATATTCTAAACATCCATTCTGAGCTAGAACACGAACCAACCATCCCCAACACCCTCTCATTCACAGAATCACCATTGAACCGCCCAAAACAGGGCATCCCTGCAGTTTGAGTTCCATAGCTCAAACCTTCCATGCATTCTTGCTAAAAACACTTCAAACACATTCCATAATATCCATATAAACTATTCCAAACCTTGAACTGAGACTGTAACAGCCATAGCACCATTTGCCATTTCCATTTTTCTATCTTGCAGGTGGACTTCTGCAGCTTGATTTGGCACGATTCAAAACACACCAAGCATTGGAATAGCATCACTACACTTCAGGCAAGCTGTACAAATCATCATCTTGCCCTGAAAGCTCCTCCATTGCAAGGCACGATTCCAACTAAATAGGTATATTCATGAAGTTCTATCTCTCAATATAGGCATTGTTAGCTTTAGGTTTGTGAAGAAAACATGTCACATTCATAGCCCTGAACATGCCCATGTAATTAGATTTCATTTATATTATGTATGCTTAGAGAATTTTAAGTCTGAACATTGAACAAAAACTAGGTCAGGAATTGGGGGAGAAGAAATTCTCTCTCATTTCTGAGAGTTAGATTGATTTCTTTATATGTCTGGAATCGTGGCTTCAAGCTCTACAGGTTTCATGTTGGAAGATTTGGCAAAAGATCAAGGAATTGGAAGATAGAAAATGCGTGTTTTCTTGAACAAAAAATGTTCTGAGGTTGAAGATGACAGGATTCTGGGCTGGGCCTGTTTCCCTTTTCTTTTTGCACCATTTTTTCACTTTCACACCCCCTAGGCCCATTTTGCTTATTTTTATGACTTTTTGACTTTTTCTTTTTTGGTCTGACTTATTTATTTTTTCTTATGATATTAAAAATATAAAAAATATTTTTTACACCATTTTCATATTTATTAGGTATTTATTTGTTTAGGTTAATATTTGTACATAAATAAATGAATAGATATACTTTTATTTAAAAAATGTTAAAATAGTGCAAACACATTTATTTTCCATTTTTATTTTATTTTGTCTTCTGAAAATATTTTATATAAAACATACTTTTTTTTATAAATATTAAATATTATTATTTTGTACATATAATATGTATATTTAATAAATAAAACAAATACATACATATTTATTAGCATATTTAGGAAAAAAATACAAAATATATACATTTTTATTTTTATTAATATTTAATATTAAAAAATACTTTTTTTTTTGACAAATATACTTTTTTTTATTTATTTATTTTTGTATATAATAATTAAGCATTGTATATACTAAATAATTAATACTTTTATTTAATAGAATTAGGGTTTTGCCCTAAACATAAAAACTCCAAAAAATTAATACTTTTTATTTTGTTTATTTGACACATAAAAACACCTTTTTTTTGCATACATATCAAAAACATTTTTTGCATCTTGCATATTTATTCCCTTTTTATTTAATTATTGTACATATTGATTAATTTGTATAATTCCAATTTGATGTAATAGTTAGGTTTAAATTCCTTGTCAAATGCCCCCATTTGAACATTTGTACCCCCCTTCCCATATATGGTGTTGTAATAATTTAGGAACTTTATTTTTTCGCACTTTAATGCTTTCTAATTATACCATGTTAGAATTAGGGTTTGTATGCGAATCAAAAACAACAAAAATAGTTTGACCTAACTTCAAGATAATCAAGCATGAAAATGGACAATACTAATCACACTTGCACCCCTAGGGTATTCCACTTGTTGCCTTCAATAAATGGGCCATATTGCATGTTAGGTCTCTTTGGGCAAAACAAACACAATCAAATGATCATAGTCCCTCGATGACGCTTTCGAAAGTTGCCTAAAAAATGATCAAGTCCCTTAAAGAAAATATTGCCCAAAGATGCTTGGCACCATTGCAATTATGGTCTAAACGATGACCCGCGCCCGTCCCTTTCACATGCTAACATAAGATTGTCCACCAAATGCAATGGTGGAACAAACTTGTTAAAAGGGTTAAAACATAGCAATAATCTTTGAGAAATTTAGGAGTAGACAACCTCTTAGTTACTTGAATCAAACTTGCAAAACAAAACACTTGCCTATTTTCTAAACCACACATCACTACACTTTCAAAACAACTCTCAAAAACAAATGAAAACCTTTTCAAAAGACGTACACCTTTGTATACATCCCAACATGGATCATTACAAAGGTTGCCACCACATTGGCCTCTTTTCAAAACATTTTCAAACCCACACACAAAGCACCATTTTAAACAATTGAAAAATAAGGCAAGTTGATCTAAGCAAGTAACTAAGAGCCCATGGATAACCATGGATAGAAAGGGTGCTAATACCTTCCCTTTCTATAATCTACTCCCCGAACCCAAGAAAACATCTCAAAGGTTTTTGCTGTGCTTATTAACCTTTCCTTAGGATAAAAATAAAAGTCGGTGGCGACTCTTGCTCAACCGAAACATTTGCGAAAACAAACGCAAAACCATAGTCAGTTCTCCCACCGTATCATAAGGTCATACTAAGCCGAGTATATTCTCTTCTGGGTCTCTCACCCCTTGGTTGGTTAGGTTGCCGAGGAGCGGCAGCAGGCTTTGCAATCACCACCGCGTTGACAGCTTGGCGGCGTTCTGGTTTGTTTTGCCTTCTAGGCCCATACACAGCACTGGCTTCCTTTTTGAAAGGCTTCTTCTCAGAACTTGAGGACGCACCTTTCTGTATCTTCCCTGATTTCATGCCAGCTTCTATCCTTTCCCCAGTCAGAATGAGATCTGTAAACCCTGCAGACGAATTGCCAATGAGATGATTGAAGAACGGCCCGGATAGGGTCCCTAAGAACATGTCCACGAGTTCACGGTCGGTTAATGGTGGCTGCACCCTGCCAGCCAGGTCCCTTCACTTCTACACGTACTCTTTAAAACCTTCTCCCGATCCTAGCGACATACCTTGGAGTTGGGTACGTGTAGGAGCGAGGTCGGCATTATACTGATATTGCTCGTAAAAAGCAGTAGACAAGTCCTCCCAGTTACGAACCTTGGTTCCATCCAGCTGATAGAACCATTCGAGATGAGTCCCTGAAAGACTCTCCTGGAAGAAATGGATCCATAAGTTCTTGTCCACAGTATACGGCTGGATCTTTCGCACATAAGATCTGAGATGTAGCTTAGGGCAGGACGCCCCGTCATACTTTGCGAAAGATGGTGCTTTGAACTTGTGTGGGATCACCACACCAGAAGATAAACCCAAGTCTCCGAAATCCAAACCAGGCACTTGTTGAATTTCCATGGCATTCAGGCGATCCTCTAACTGCTTGTACTTGTCTTCAGCTGGAGGATACTGTTCATCATTGAAATCAGTCTCGTTGTCAGAGACCACAGGACTAGGAACCCCTCCCCCTTGGGGACTGCCTTTCCCTACAGAAGAACCAGCTTGATCAACCTCATTCTGCAGTGTGTTACCAAACCTCCGGCCAGTGTTGAATAGTACAGTTCTCTTCTTCTTCTTCTTGACCAGCAGAGCCTTCAACTCCTCTTGACCTTGGGCCAAACTCATGATCAGCTCTTGGAACTGGGCGTTTTGAGCCTGGAGGGCCTTGATGGATTGCTCAGTAGAAGATTCAGGGTTCATGATGGCGAGCTGAAATAAACAGCGAAGAACATTAAGCAACCTGAAAAGAAGAGTACCTGCTATGCACATGATGCATGATATGCTGTTTATGCAATGCATTCAAGGGTTCGAAAGTTCAAATTTGTTGTAGACAAAAGGAACACACGTTATCATTAAGAAATAATTGTTCAGTACATCAAGGCCTCATGGGAAAACTTTACAAAGCAAATCAATCCCAAAAGACACTGCGCATCCTCTTTGGAGCAATGTAAGTGTTGAGAGTCTTTTCCTCGTGCAGTAGGCGGGTGAGCTCCAAGACCTTCTTCTCACTAGCATGTAGACTGGCTTCAAGAGAATTCTGATCTTCCTTAAGCTGGATCCAACTCTTCTGCATTTCTTCCCAGGATGTAGGCATGTCAGGATGTTGAATGGTGCAGGGCACCTCTCCTTCTAAAACTGGCTCTTTGATCACAGGGAGAACATGAGGATATGGCATCACTAACTTCTAGGAGCGGGCTCGTACCCATTTGAGATAAGGCTCTAACGGGATGGAGTTCCTGTGCCCCAGTGTTTTACTGTCTACCTTGCTGGGCATCCTCCAAGCTCTGATAAACCTCTGGCGAAGTCCTTGTGCATCGTTGTCGAAGTCAAAAACTATGTCAGGAATTAACATGTCGTGGGGGCCATCTCTCTGAGCATAACCAAACTGTCTCAAAGCCAAGCATGGGTTGTAGGTAATACCTCCTCTAATTCCGAGTAAAGGAACATTAGGGAACTCCCCGCAACGATCAATGATAGTGACATCCTCTCTGGACCGAGAACACCAATGTATATCAGCATGTGTAAGAGTCATCAATCGTTGTGACCATCTCAAACCCCGCTCATTCTTCAAAACTGATTGTGGAAGGTGCGAAATAAATCACCTTCCCAGGAGAGGAGTGCAGCACATAAGAACACCTCTTTTCCTCATGGTTCGAGTGTAACATGAGTGAAGGATGTCCCCAAGCAACACGGGTATAGGATTCCTGGACATGAAGATCTTGACAGCATTGATATCTATAAGCTGATCGGGATTCGGGAACAACACCAATCCATAGACAAGGAGAGCCACAACTTCTTCAAAAGCTTGTAGGTCAAGGGAGTTCCAACATTCTTGGGCCTTCTCAAACAGAAACCTGGCCAAGAACCCTTTGATACCACTTCTAACTTCCCAATGTCCTTTGATGTCAGATGGTTGTAGGCGTAATGCTTTAGCAATCTCTTCAAGTTTGGGTTCCTTTTCCGTACCGTTGTAGGGTAGTTGACTAAGGATGGGGATCTTCAGAAGCCGGGAGAACTCTTCCAATGTAGGCACCAGTTGATAATCCAGGAAAGTAAAGCAGTGGTGCAGAGGGTCAAAGAACTGGAAGAGGACCTTTATCATATCTTCCTCAATGTTGGTGTTGACCAAGCTGATGAGTCTTCCATGCCTATCACTGAAAGAAGAGCTCTCGGGAATCCTGGATATAAGTTCCTTAAGCTGAGGAGGGATCCTTACAAGGATGATCTGAATTGTCTTTCTGCGGATAGTTTCCATGTCCTACAAAACAAGAACAAAGATGAAGATTCGAACCCCTGAAATGGTTAGTCAGTGCATATGATGATGTATGATGTTATGATGCTATGATTAAACACACCACAAGTATTCACAAAAAGCAAACATGATAATGCACACAAGTCACACAAGACAGCCCTTAGAGTTTAGGCCAGCATGGGGTCTGGGGTACTACCCTCTTGAAGTTGGTGGGCTCAAAACCTGTCCTATCAGAAGTAACCGGGTTCTAAGGATCTCAATATCATTGGATTATTTTCTGTGTTCATCGTTTCGATTTAGCCACTGAACTGGCGACCGAAATATTCCAAGAAAACAACCCTCAACTGAGTGTAGTATCGAGTATCAACCAACCTCGGACTGCACCAAAGTCAGTTATCTCACTACCCTAAAGAGGCCAAGATGGTTCAATTAAAGTTCCTAAGGTCAGTTGATGCTTCACGACACCACGCGGCGGCCCCGTACTCTCCTTGACTTGACTCAAGGGTTACCGGTACTCACCAAAGTGCCACATCAACGTAGCAGACTGCTTCAACCGTGTCAGTATACCCCGCACAGTTCCCTCACAGTCTTGTTGCTACTCTCTAAGAAGGTATCCCCCAGATCCAGGTTAGGATCTATAGAACTCAAGACAGTACCCACAATGATAAAGCAAACAATTCAGACAATTGAAAACACAAGTATGAGCTATCCTAAGGTACACCTCACTTTAAAAGGTCCCCAGCAGAGTCGCCAGTTCTGTGATCGGTGGATTTAGAATTGACTGTTTAAAGCTGGTTTCGCGAAATGTCGCGGAAGCAAGAGTCGCCACCGTCTTTTATTTTCTCCAACATGGACAGGACAAAAGCACAACAAAATTCCTTATGAGAACGTTTCTCGGTTCGGGAGGTAGATTTATAGAAAGGGAAGGTGTTAGCACCCTTTTTATCCATGGTTATCCATGGGCTCTTAGATACTTGCTCTTATGTTTTCAAAATGTTTGCTTTTCAAGATGTAAGTGGGTTTGAAAAAGTTTCATTGAAAGATTTCTGAATAACTCTTGTATATGTCCTCAAGAGTGTTTGAAAAATTGTTTTGAAAGCTTTTTGAAAGTATCGGTGTGAAAAGGTTTTGATTTGTTTTTAGAAGAGAGCAAGTATCCATGAGTCATCTACCTACCCTAAGGAATTAGGCTGTGTAAGAGTCCTTAAGGTAGTGTCATCCCACCATTGAGAGGTAGGTAGCACCACCATTGGAGGTGTTCGGGTCAATTCGAGTTTAGGGACAGTGTGGTCACCGAAGCAACAGTTAGGACGCCTTAGAAGCTACCCTTATGTCTTTGATCCTTTTTTAGTCAGAGGCAACCGTTTCGAGGCAACTATTCCGAGGCAACTGTTTCGAGGCAACTGTTTCGAGGCAACTGTTTCGAGGCAACTGGATCATGGACATAAGGACTCACTAAAACGTCCTATACTTGACGACCACGTTTCGAAGGCAACAGGTGAGACGTACCCTAGAAGTGGTGTGTGCATTTGTGTGTTGTTTTCAGATTATATTTTATCTTTGATCATGGCATTGTGAGCTACGCTTGTTTTTAATTAGCATACATTCTTTCATACAAAGTTAGAATTTAAGAGTGCGGAAAGTAAAATACAGGAAAATAAAGGCTACGCTATTACAAGGCGCGGGTCTATACATCGCCAAAATACAAAGACCCGTTTGATAAAAATGCGGAAAGTAAATAAATGCGGTAAACCTAATTACTATTACATCCGGAAAGCAGTTACATAATATTCAATAAAAGAAAATAAATGCGGGAAAAGAATTAATTGAACGTCCGAGGGTTTTGACCCTTTTGAGAAATTAAATGAAATTAAAGTCTAATTAATTATTTGTTTAAAGAAAAGGAAATGTTTTTTATGTTTTTATATTTATGAAAATAAAGAAAATTAATTAAAGAAAACCCTAGTTCTAAATTATTTTAATTATTAATAAAAAGAAATATTAAAGTTACTCTAATTTACTAATTAATTAATGTATATGTTTATTTACAAAAATAAATAGTAATTATAATAATAAATAATGAGAAAAATAATTAATTAAGAAAAAGATGAAGATGTCAAAAAAACCTAATTCTAGATATTTTTATTTATTAAGAAAAAAATTAAAGTTTAAAACTTAAATTAAACTAAGTTAATTATTAGAGTTTATTTAAAAAATATGTTAGTGATGAATTAATAATGATTAAATATATTTTATTTTTTTGGTTTTTCTGTTTTTATTATGGAAAATTAATTTATGGTAAAAAAAAAAATAATAAAAAAAACAATTAAAACAATTAAATGATTAAAAGAAATTAAAAGAAAAGAAAAGAGAATAAAAAATATAAAGCAAACCAAGGGGGTTTCAGGCCCAAATGGAGGTTTTATTGGAAGAATTTTGGCCCATTAGATAAAGCCTGTTTGACTTTCCATGCTTGTGTGCACGTTGGTTGACTGCAGTGTATCATGGAATTCACCTTCTGACCATTAGATGGGATCTCCTGGCCACTTGGCAAGCACAGGCGTGAGACTCATGGTAAGCCATTGAATGAGCGCTGCATAGGAAAGCATTAAAACAAAAGTCATGAATTATGTGGGGGGACCTGGGAATCGAACCCAGGTCCCAACGCTTGAGGGACACGTTGCCAACCAGCTGAGCTATTACGTTTGTTTGTATACATAATGGATAGAAAATATAATATATAAAAAACAATAGTTAGTGGTATAAGACAAAAAGCGCGCCAGATATTTGAACTATCCAACCATATGATGACACGCCTGCCTTCGTCTTCGTTTACCTGCAAAACATGAATGAGATAGCGGGGGTTTTAAACCCCCACTAAGTGTAACAGCGGAAAATAGCGATTACGCCCACAGATAAGATAAATTGAGCGCGAGTAGTTGGTTTGCTTCGTCTTGAGCATCTAAATTCAGATGTATAGGTCTAAAGGCCTAATTTTTCCATACAAGGAAAGCCCTATTTTGAAGCTTCTGAAACCCTAGGTTTCATCAATGGTAGATTTCGATTCGAGCAATTTTAGAACAATTAAACTATACCAAACGCTTCAGGAAGATGTTAGTAGCATAAATCAATAATCAAAACACATGAATGATGCGTGGAAATTAAAATTCGATTATGAAATATTTGTGAAGAAACGTGACTCGGTTCTACCGTTTCTTTGAGTATGGAAGCTTGTTCTTGATGCCAATAGTTTCCTAGCAATGTCAGTAATGCAATGGAAACGTTTTGAGGCCTTGAATCGTACTGCAAGTGTGATTTCAGTTTTCAAGTTTTTGTTGAAAAGTTGCAAATTGGTTCTGGCTTCTTAGCAGCCTTTTTCGTGTATCTATGAATAGGGTTTCACTCAGCCTTTGTATGTGAAGCAAATTAGGTCAAGAAAGAGCCCATGGATCCATGAATTTATGATTTGAGTATTTGATTTTTAATCATGAAATTCCAATCTTTTTTTCAATGAAACTTTGCCAATTATGGAAGATCTTGTCCCCTTGGATGATGCACGAAATCTTTAGCATATTTGGAATGTATTTGCTGCACAAAAAGATTTGAAAAAGCATTATTTGATATTTTTCTACAATTAAAACTAATTAAATGAATTAATAAGAATAAAAATTCAATTAATTAATTAAAAATAAGAAAATAAATCCTTTTAATCTCAATGGGTCGTGCATAGGCTTTGGGTAATGATTCAAGGAAGAATTTGAGGCCCATTAGCAAATTTGAAGTGTTTTAGGCAAAGTTGACTTTTGAAAATTCCCAAACATTTCCCAACTTCTCCAAAGCATATCTTGCTCAATTTTGAAGCTATGATCATGTTCTTTGACATTTTGGAAAGGTCTTGAAGTCCTCTAACCAATGCCTTTGGTCCCATGTCATTTTGATTTACCAATCTCAAGTTATGGTCTTTGACTTAAAGTGCCTTTTTGTTGACTTTTGAAAATGACCTATAATGTTGAAATTGATAACTTTTTGTGAGAGCATTTCTTGGACTTTGAGTGTGAAGATGAGTTGTAGGAAATGTCATCCTCTTCAAAATGAGATTTGGATGGGATTTTTATGATAAACCATGAGGAAGTTATGCCCTGGTCAATTTGCAGTTGACTTTTCAGCTGTCCAAAAATAGCAAGTTTTGGCATCTTGATGATTTTTGAGCCATGCTTGTGGAATCATGATCAAGAATTGATCAAATGATGATTGTGGCCTCAAAATAAGATGTTGACCAAAATTTTTGACTTTTGACTGTCAAATGACCATTTTGCCCCTACAGTTGACTGTGAAGCATTTAGGGTTTTTGGCTGTCCAACTTGATGTTGTGAGTCTTGAAACTTGACACATGGATGCTTGACAATGTATATGAGCATGTGGGACTTAATTGGACCCTTGGAAACCTCAATTTCTTTGCCAGAACCAAAACCCTAATTTTGACTGTGTTAGGAGGCAATTGGACTGTGCAACCCTTGAGAGATTTTGAAGCTTGATCTTGGCAAATCTTGAAGAATATGGGAGGGAAAATTTTGGGGTACAACAATGAGCAATATGGCAGCGTGATCCGTTCGTATGCAAAAGTATTTGTGCCTCTCTTTCGTTTGCTCTTTCGCCCCCCTTGTCTTTTCGTTCATTCCCCCCCATGGCACTGTATGCTTGCCCTTGTATTTATAGGAGAATGGTGGTGTCTTGTAACGGTAAGAGACAGCTATTTAAACATACTTTTAAGACCATGAGACAAGAATCAGACATATTAAAAGCATCCCTTTCTTGAAACTTTCATGTCTCTTTGGAAGTCTTGGATGCACCTGGACACTTGACCCCTTCGAATACCCTCCAGCATTTCTCTTCGATTGGCCTGGGAGTTTCCTCCTTCGAATGGACTTCTTATGCACCCTTCGAATGAGTCATTGTTACCCCCCTTCGAATGTCCTATAAGTTGCCTCCTTCGAATGGATTTCTTATGCATGCTTCGAATGAGTTTTGTTACTTCCTTCTAACGGCTTTCTGAATGCATCTTCGAGTGGACTTATGAATGCATCCTTCGAAGGGACTTCTGAATGCATCCTTCGAATGGACTTCTGAATGCATCCTTCGAATGAACTTCTGAATGTGTCCTTCGAATGGACTTCTGAATGCATCTTCGAATGGACTTCTGAATGCATGCTTCGAATGGGCCCTTTGAAAGCTTCTTCGAATGGACCCCTTGAAAGCTTATTTGAATAGACCTTTTGGAATGCCAATCGAAGGTCCTTGTTGAAATTCCAATCGAATGACATTATTATCATGTCAATCGAAAGACCTTGTTGAAATGTCAATCGAAAGACCTTATTAAAATGCCAATTGAAAGGCCTCGTTATGAGGCCAATCGAAAGGCCTTGTTGAAATTCCAATCAAAGTATCTTGTGAAAATTCCAATTGAAAGGCCTTGTTAACAGGTCAATCGAAAGACCTTTGTCTATGCCAATCAAAGGGTGCTATGTGGATGCCAATCGAAAAGCACTTTGGAGTGGCCAATCGAAAGGCACTTTGGAGTGGCCAATCGAAAGGCACTTTGGCCAATTTCAAAATTTGTTGTTTTTCTTCAAACAAGTGTTTCTAACCACCCATGTAAGAGAAGATCTTGTAAAAAATGAGAGGGGTAATTTTGGGGTACAACACACCACAAAGCCCACTTTCAAACAAAAGCAAAGATCTAGCCAGCAACTAAGAGCCCATAGATAACTATGGATGAAAAGGGTGCTAATACCTTCCCTTTTTATAATCTACCCCCCGAACTCAAGAAAATAATCTCAAAGGTCTGTCCTGTCCTTTTCAACCTTTCCTCATTGGATAAAATAAAAGTCGGTGGCGACTCTTGCTATCCGCAACAATTTCGATCAAAAACAAAACATCCAAGTCAGTTCTCCCACCGTATTACAGAACTGACAACTCTGCTGGAGAATAAACTTAAAAGTGGGGTTACCTTAGGGCTAGATCACCTTTACTTGCTTTCTTTGTTTGACTTGAATGCTTTACATTATGGTTCCTTTTTTGGGCTTGTTTTGATCCTCTACCCGGATCTAGGGCACCTTTTAGGTAAGTAGCAATAGATTATGGAAACTGTGTGGGGTATACTGACATGGTCTAAGCAATAGCTGCATTAGTGTGACACATTTTTTTGTACCGGTAGCCATTAAGTAGTCAAGGATAATACGGGGCCGCATTATGGTGTCATGAAGCACTAACTGACCTTAGAACCTTAATTGAACAACTTGGCCATTAGAAAGTAGTGAGGTAGCCGACTTTGGTGCAGTCCGAGGTTTGTTGATACTCGATACTACGCTCATTGAGATCGGACTTTCGGGATATTTCGGTCGCCAATAAAGAGGCTTACGCTGAAACAATGCTCGAAGAAGAAAGATCGTTGATATTGAGATCCCTTAGAACCCGGTTATTATTACTAGGACATGTTTAGCCAACTAAACTTCAACAGGATACTTACCTACAAACTCCATGCAAGCCTAAACCTAAGGACTTGTTTGCTTTGTGTGTATATGATTATTTGTACATAACAACTTGCTTACTTTGCATACTTGTACATAACATCATAACATCATACCATAGAATTTTCAATAACCATTTCAAGGATCTCAAGGGGCCTATGATGCAGGGTCATGTTGAACCAGACGCCTATCAAGGGGCAAAAGGATTCATTCTCTAATCAAACGCCGTCAAGACCAAAGCACGATAACTTGAGTCAAGGGCTATGACCCACTTGACATGGTGAGCTTGATTCTCGTGGAAGGACATCCACCATACGAAGTTCCCCAATCAAAGTTGTTGATCAAAATTTAACTTCTAACATCTTATTGTGTTTACGCCGCGAGATCCTTGAAAACATTGCATCCTCATATCATGCATGTCACCATAACAGGTTTTCCCGTACAGGTTTTCTCATCTGCTTACTGTTTATTTCAGTAGAGATGGCTCTAGAGAAAACAGTTAAAATCTCCAAGCTCAAAACGCTCAGTTCCAACAAGTGCTCATAAACTTGGCCAAGGGGAAGGAAGATCTGAAAACACTCTTCACCAAAGAGAGCAAGAAGAATAAAAAGTATGTCATCCTCAACGTAAGGAGAAGGTCCAAGGGGTATGCCCAACTAGCTCAAAAATAAGATGCTTCTTCTAAATACAATCAAGAAGAGGAAGCTGGAAGCATTAGAGCTAACATAGCTACTGATGACGATGATTCTTCCGAGGAGAAGTATCCACCGGCGGATGAAAAATAAAAACAGCTTGAAGACAGACTAAAAGTTATGGAGATCCAAGTTGTTCCCGGCTTGGACTTAGGAGACATGGGTTTGGTTACTGGAGTGGTCATCCCACCAAAATTAAAAATCCCTACCTTTGCCCCATACGATGGAGTCTCTTGTCCTAAGATGCATCTGAAGTCTTATGTCCGCAAGATTCAACCATACACAACTGATCAGAAGCTCTTGATCCATTTCTTCCAAGAGAGCTTAGCCGGGACACAACTTAAGTGGTTTTATCAATTGGAAAGTTCCCACAGTCACACTTGGAAACATCTAGCTGTTGCTTTCTACAAGCAGTGCCAATACAATGTTGATCTGGCACCAACTCGTGTGCAATTGTAGAATATGGCCATGCGGTCCAACGAGGGCTTCAAAGAATACACCCAAAAGTGGAGAGACTTGGCTGGTAGGGTGAAACCACCCTTAACTGACGGAGAGTTGATTGAAATTTTTATGGGAACTTTGATGGGACCTTTCTTTAATCACCTAATCAGAAGCTCCTTAGTCGGGTTCACCGAGATAAGACTGACTGGCAAAAGGGTCGAAGCTGGAATCAAAAGCGGAAAGATCCAAGGAGCTACATCCTCTGATACTTAGAAAAATCCATACAATGGGAAGAATGAGCCCTATGCTATGTATGGTAAAAAGGGTCATAATAAGAATAACCACGCCCAACATGTGGGGGCAGTCTTGATCTCTAGTCCTGCGTCAGTGCGACAATAACAACGGGGAAATCAGCGAAGGCAAGAAGAGCCCAAGAGACAGTTTAGCAACATCAACATGCCACTGGCACAAGCATTACAACACATGTTAAGGATGAATCTGATCACATTAATAGGACCTCATCCAAACCCCAAAACTTCTTCCCCTAACTTCAATCCTGATGCAATATGCGCTTATCACTCTGGCAGTCTCGGGCATGATACTAATGATTGTTGGGAACTTAAATACAAGATTCAGAATATGATTGACGCTAAGGTGATTGAGTTCGGTCCTCCTGAGACTCCAAATGTGATCACTGCTCCCATGCCAAATCATTGAGCGTTCCAGTTCATTTTGAATTTTCAATTGTAATTTCTTTTGTTGTTCAAACACTTATCTATTAATGTTAAACTCTAGTTCATTAATGCATTGCATATGTTTGTCTGGAATTGATCCATTCGTTTTCATTACATTTAAAATATGTTGTTTACTCCCTTTATATTCAACTCTTGTTTTAAAAGCTGTAAGCCTTTAGAGGAAGGATGACGAAAACAATGCTTTAATCCCATATAGTATGCTTTTGGACAGACTTTGCTGACGATATACAAGCGTTCTTTCAAATCCTAAACACTAGAGTTATAAGGAAGATAATCCCTAGTCAACCTCTTCGAGCCAAAGAAGTAGGAGTTTCCATTTTTACACAAATTAAAACCTTTAATCAATTTCTGGGCAGGGTAATCTCTCAGTTAATTCAAATGCGCGTTAAGTATACAATGAAGGGCATCAAAAACATTCCTTCTGAACCAAAATATGGCGATGGTTCCCCATCAAATAGGCAGTCATTATCTCTCAAAATAAAAGCCCATTAAGTCAAAACCTACGAAGAAGACTTAAGAAAAACTGGGCCATCCCGCTGACTGTAATCTCAAAAACAAGAACAGTCAGGAAAAATCAGGGATAATAAATCAAAAAGGAGGTCACTGCAAATCCTTAACAACCTGAAAAATGTTGCAAAAAATGACTTCCTTCCGATAAACTTAACTTGTCTGAACCATCACCAAAACGTCATTGGAGTTCAAACGTACATTTAATTCAGTTTAGGACTGAAGAACATCACGAAGAACGGGTGGGTACAAATAAAATTTGAGACTTTATCCTTTTTTTATTAAATCGTGAACCAAGCCACGCTACTACCTTTCAAAAGTCCTAATTGAAGCATAGGTTAGTTCGAAAGCATACTGTTACAAAAGGTATCCTGACCCCTGTAAGGTTTACTCCAAATCCCGAGTTGAATTCATATTCTTACAAAAATTCTTTTATCTGCTAATACAAATTTTCACAACTTCAATATAAACATAAGCTTTGCATTATTTGAATATCGCTGTTTGCATTTGGGTATTCGTTTGACAGCAGAGAAATTCGCACGACGAACACCCAGTGAACAAAAACCCTCTCAATGAACAAAATCACTTCAAGTGGGAAGACGCTTCCAATAATGGATCTCCTATAAGCAAGTGGACATGACGTGTCACTATCTAACACACCTGGGGTAGTCCAGTCAAGATTCCAAGAAATCTCTCAAGAAACGCTGAATATACCAGGGGCACGTCTCCATCTGAATCACTTGGGGCATTAGGACACGAGTTCCAGCAACGAATCATGTACGATCAAACAAACATCTTCTGGAAGTGTGGCAACACCTGCTACCAGGGGCAGTGACAAATCTCCCCTAAAATCCTTTTCATAGGATGACCCCCAGCCAGGGTTTCAATCTCTGAAAACTTCTCCCCAACTGGGTTGATCTCAAGAATCCTCGAGGATTTCTGCCAAAAGAAGACACCTCCCCAACAGACTGGCGACATGGTTTATTTCCCCTACAAACTACAGATTCACCAACTTGAGTTTTCCTATCTGGTTGCTACGAATAAAGGGACCACAACTCCTCTTCCCCAGTAGACTGCTCTACAATCCCGTACAAGTTATTGTTAAGCCTGGAAACCGAACATATAACAGTTAACTTCAGTAAGTTGTTGTGAAGCTTGGATCCGACCAGATATCAGTTCAACTTAATCCTTTAAAGCAAGTTATTGTGAAGCCTGACCCAACCAGATATCAGTCCAACTTCATCCTTTCAAGCAAGTTACTATGAAGCCTGGACCCGACCAGACATCAGTCCAACTTCATCCTTTCAAGCAAGTTACTGTGAAGCCTGGATCCGACCAAATATAATTTCAACCTCATACTCTCAAGTAAGTTATTACGAAGCCTGCAGCTCGACCAGATAACAATTAAATTCATCCACCTCAGTAAGTTGCTGCGAAGCCTGGAATCTGACCAGTAAGTCGCTGCAAAGCCTGAAATACGACCAGATAACAGTCAACTTCATTATCCTCAACAAATTGCTTCCAAGCCTGGATTTTGACTAGATAAAAGTTAACTTTTGATTCTCTCCAGTCAGGAATAATTCCCCAGTAGAGTAATGGATAACCAAAATTTTTGAATTTTATTTCCCCAGCAGAGTCGCCAGTTCTGTAATACGGTGGGAGAACTGACTTGGGATGTTTTGTGTTTGATTGCAATGGTTGCGGATAGCAAGAGTCGCCATCGAATTTTCTTTTATCCAATGAGGAAAGGTTAAAAAGAACAGGAAAGATCTTTGAGATTATTTTCTTGAGTTCGGGGGGTAGATTATGAAAAGGTAAGGTATTAGCACCTTTTTCATCTATAGTTATCTATGGGCTCTTAGTTGCTTGCTAGATCTTTGCTTTTGTTCGAAAGTGTGCTTTGTGGTGGTTTTTGAAAGTATTTTTGAATAACGCCTTCGTTTAGGCAAACTTTGTATACATTCTTATAGAGACGAGAATCATTACAAAGTTTGCCTAAACGAAGGCGTTTTTCAAAAATACTTTCAAAAACCACCATAAAGCACACTTTCAATTAAAATCAAAGATCTAGCAAGCAACTAAGAGCCCATAGATAACTATGGATGAAAAGGGTGCTAATACCTTCCCTTTTCATAATCTACCCCCTGGACTCAAGAAAATTCTTAAAGGTCTTTCCTGTTATTTTCAACCTTTCCTCATTGGATAAAAGAAAAGTCGGTGGCGACCCTTGCTATCCGCAACAATTGTGATCAAACGCAAAACATCCCAAGTCAGTCCTCCCACCGTATTACAATAACGAATAGATGCATGATCTGTAGAGACTATAATTTTAGCTCCTACTAGATAGGATCGGAATTTATCGATGGAGAAAACTACAGCTATGAGTTCCTTTTAGGTTGTTGCATTATTAATTTGGGCAGCATCTAGGGTTCTACTTGCATAATAGATCACATGTAATTTCTTATCTTTTCTTTGACCTAGAACAACTCCCACAGCAAAATCACTAGCATTGCAGATGATTTCAGAAGGTTTGGTCTAATATAGGGGCTGCATAACAGGTGCCGAAATTAGTGCTTGTTTCAAAATGTTAAAGGCCTCAATGAACTTTTCATCGAAGATAAATTCAACGTCTTTCATCAAAAGACCGATTAGAGGTTTGGTTATTTTAGAGAAGTCCTTGATAAAGCGTCAGTAAAAACCGGCATGTCCAAGAAAACTCCGGGCTTCCCTAATGGTCTTAGGTGGTTTTAGGTTTTCTATAACTTCTATTTTTGCTATATCAACTTCAATACCTTTTTCAGAGACTATGTGTCCTAAAACTATACCTTCAGTGACCATGAAATGACACTTCTCCCAGTTTAACACAAGGTTTACTTCTACATATCTTTCTAGAATTTTCTCAAGGTTAGCGAGATAGTTCTTAAAATTGAATCCACATATCGAGAAGTCATCCATAAATACTTCCATAATCCTATCAAGATAATCTGCGAAGATTGACATCATGCAACGCTGGAAAGTAGCTGGAGCATTAGAGTCCGAATGGAATTCATTTATATGCAAAGGTTCCGTAAGGGCATGTAAAGGTTATTTTTTCTTGATCTTCAGGGTGAATAGGAATTTGGAAGAATCCAGAATACCCATCTAGATAACAAAAGTAAGAATGTCTAGCCAGACGTTCCAAAATTTGGTCTATAAATGGAAAGGGAAAATGATCCTTCCTAGTCGCCTTGTTTAGCTTTCTGTAATCTATGCACATACGCTAACCTCCTTCTATATTCTTTGCCTCACTTTTTAGGTACTACATGCACAGGGCTCACCCACTTACTATCATAGATTTGATAAATTATACCCGCTTCTAGCAACTTAAGAACTTATTTCTTAACAACATCACTCGTTATTGGATTTATCCTTCTCTGATGTTCTTTGGAGGGTTTTGAACCTTCCTCAAGTAAAATCCTATGCATACATACAGATGGACTTATACCTTTCAGATCAGAGATATTATATCCTAAAGCTGAGGGATATTTTCGTAAAACATCTAAGAGTTGGTTTGTTTCTTCTTGGTTTAAGGTAGAAATAACTATAACTGGATAGCTCATTCCTTTATCTAGAAACTCATATCTTAGATTCTTAGGTAGTTCTTTAAGTTCTACAGTTGGTTTCTCAGGGAATGGTATAGGATATGGAGTAAGGGCTAAACACTTGTTAAGGTTATCATCAATGTAGGGTTCCATCTTTTCAAATCCATCATCTTCCCTTATGAGGGTTGGAGGTAGCTTGATTGTTGGTGCAGGTCCTTCTTGATCTAGTTCCCTAATGCATTCGTCAATGATGTCAATGGCATAACACGCATCTTCTATTATTGGTGCCATAAGAAATTTCGAAAGAATAAATTCTATCTTTTCATCACCTACTTCAAAAGTCAACTTTCCTCTCTTGATCTATTATGGCTCATGCAGTTGATAAGAACGGTCGAGCTAAGAGGATTGGGATGTCGTCATCTTCTTTTATGTCCATGACAACAAAATCAGCAGGGATATACAATTTAGCGATCCTAACCGAGACGTCTTCTAATATGTCGATTGGATATTTAACAGATTTATCGGCTAATTGAAGATACATCTTAGTAGGTTGCAGTTCTCCTAAGTTTAATCTTTCATAAACTTCCAGAGGCATTAAGCTCACACTAGCTCCTAAGTCCAGCAATGCTTTGTCGACCATGTGATTTCCCAAAATAAAAGGTATGGAAAAATTCCTAAGGTCTTTCTCTTTCTTAGCAAGCTTATTTCCGGAAATAGAATTGCATTCCAAGGGTCTAGGGTCGTCAAGCCTACATTTATTGGTTAGGATGTCTTTGAGGAATTTAGCATATGATGGTATTTGGGTGATGGCTTCGGTGAAAGGAATCTCTACATGGAGTTTCTCTATTATTTTTATGAATTTTTTATATTCGTTGTTAATTTTAGTTTGTTTAAGCCTTTGTGGATATGGTATTGGATATTTGTATGATGGGGGTGGTACATAAGTTTTATCTATGGCTTCTCCTTTATCTTTCTGTTTCTCAAATTCCACTGGTTCCTCTACTTCGTCCGTAGGCACGACACATTTCTTAGAAGCTTTGGATTCATTCAATGCTGGGTTGACATGTTCATCGTAAGCAGTCCCAGTTTGTAAGGTAATGTAATTTTCGTGTCCTCGAGGGTTTGGTTGAGGTTGTCTAGGAAATTTCCCTCCAGGCGTAGTTTGGGGGGCTTCTTCGAGAGCTGCCTGAGAGATCTGGGTTTCAATCATTTTATTGTGGGTGACTATTTGGTCAACCTTGGTTCCTAATTGTGTGTTTAATTCATTTAGTGAATGATTTGGTTTAGGAATTCTTTGTTTTGCTGGGTTTGGGCCGAAATGAAATTTTCCATAATTTTCTCTAGGTTCGGCTTTGGGGGTACAACTTGCATAGGTTGGTTTTGTCTCCGGGCTTGAAAACTTGATGGTCTCAGAGGTGCTGAATTTTGGATAGGATTATTGTTTTTATAGGAGAAGTTTGGGTGATTCCTCTATCCAGGGTTGTAGGTATTTGAAAATGGGTTTCCTTGGGCATAGTTGACTTGATCTGTGTTTTTTTTCCATTCAACAGATTGCATTCAGCTGATTGGTGCTCTTTGGTTCAACATATTTCACATTCCGGGTGAACTTCCGCTATACTGGCTGGGTTTGAAGACATATGTTCAACTTTAAGAGCTAGAGAGTCCATTTTGGCTTGCATAATGTCTATAGAACGTATCTCATGTATTCATCCTTGGGTCTCTTTCTTCTCTACCGATGCTCGTTCGGTTCCCCATTAATAATGGTTTTGGGCCATATCTTCAATGAGAGCACAAGCTTCAGGGTAGGGTTTGTTCATCAGTGTGCCGCCATTGGCAGAGTCGATGGTCATCTTAGTGCTATAGATGAGTCCATTATATAAGGTATGAATGATTAACCATTTTTCTAGGCCATGGTGTAGACAAGCTCTCAATAGGTCTTTATATCTCTCCCATGCTTCAAAAAGTGATTCTCCTTGGTTTTGAGTAAACCTAGTGATCTGATTTCGAAGGACAAAAGTCTTACTCGAGGGAAAATATCTAGCAACGAATACTCTCCTAAGGTCTTCCCAGGTTGTTATGGAATTGGATGGAAGGGAATCTAACCAAGAACATGCTTTATCTTTGAGGGAGAAAGGGAATAATCTTAAATGAATCACCTCAGGTGTAGCTCCGTTGGTTTTAAAGGTATCAGCTAATTGGATAAAGACTTTTAAATGCTGATTTGGGTTCTTTGTAGCGAGACCCGTGAATTGGTTTTGTTGTACTAATTATAATAGAGAGGGTTTCAGTTCAAAATTGTTAGCAGGACTAGAAGGGTTTAATATACTAGAATTGGGTTCCTCGTTAGAGGGTTGGGCGAATTCCTTAAGGGGTCGTTGGTTAGGTTCCTTGACCATAACTCTCTTAAATATTTGGAGTAAGAGACGTGCGCGAGCTTAACATTCAGGTACCGCTAAAGGATGTAATAAACTTCTGGTGTTATGAGTTCTTTGTATTTATCGGCTCAATAAATCCTTAGTCTAGACGGTATAACAGAAGGGTATGAAACTCGACGTAATTGGTCCCCGAAAACGGTGCCAAAAACTTGATGTGTGGTTTTCGCAAGTATACGAAACGTGTTAGAGTAATATAAAATATTATCAATACCACAGAGACCAAATGTCAATCTATCGATTTCTATTGTTACGATGTTTATCTAAGGTAAAATAATTCAGGCATTTATGAGTGCAAGTGTAAGTAAAGTACGAAAATATAAATTTAGATAAAAACAATAGGTTTGAATGCAATTCATGCAGTCTGATGATATTCTGATGTTTCTAATTAGACCTACTTATAGGGAAATATTTTCTACTCATGAAAAGAACTAATTTAACAGGAACTATCTCTTTCGCGTATTTAAAACCGATTTTATTCTTTAATCAATCCCTCTTATTGTCAGTTATAAAAAAGGCGCGCATTGTGTTAAAGTAATAAACCTATTTTTAAGAAATATAGTTTCTTGACTTAGTTGAAAAGTAATTTTGACTTGGAACTTCTAAACAAAAGAGGACTAGACCTTTAAACCCATAAACGTGTCCGAAAAGAGTTTTGAAATCATTTTTTCTAAAAGTGTTAAAAGATTCCTACTTAATTGAACAAAGCGCTTTCGCTTCCTTTGAACAACTAAGACCACCCAGGTTTAGCTAAAGGTTGGACGACTTTCGATCTTACCCAACAAAAATAAAATGCAGAGAACTTGTGTTAAAAACCAAAATAGCCCTTTAGGTATTTCTACAGACACGTTATATGGAATATCACTTAAACAATGATCCTTACATTCTAACCTTTAAATTTTAGCCAGACATGGAAATGTAAACAGACATGTTAGATAAGTGCAAGACAAAGAAATAAATAAAGTAAAGCGAGTGCGAGGAAATAAATAAAGTAAAGCGAGTGCGAGGAAATAAATAAAGTAAAGTGAGTGCGAAGAAATAAATAGAGTAAAGCGAGTGCGAGGAAATAAATAAAGTAAAGCAAGACTTTGTAAATAAAAACCTGCTCCAAATCAAAGGCTTTAAATCAGGTACAAATGGAAATAAATGTGACTGGAAATGAAAATGGCGGCATGATTAACTTCTACTAAAGTGCTCCAAACTCGATTACAGACTCTATCAATAGTGTGATAACTCTTCGATGTGAAGGAGTTATCACTTACAAGATCTGAAAATATGTGGCTTAAGTTTGTAACTAAGCTTGGATGAAAATAAAATTAAACTAGAACCTCCTATTTATAGAAAAACTATACTCCATGGAATTACAAAAGTCCCCCCCCCCCCAACTCCATTTGGGCGGGACACCATTTAATAAAGGCGGCGCCCGCCATGTGTACGAGGATGGGAAGTTGAGGAGGACGTGGCAGTTAAAGGCAGTTGAAACCAATCCATGTCATGGCCTACCCTATGGCGGGCACCATGCTGGATGCCATGAGTATAATTTGCTTAAAAACATGATTTCTTGCTTGTTTTTTCTTCATTTCTTCAAGAGGGGCTCTAGATAATCAAAATACCTGAAAACAAAACAAAAACAAGCATAACACAAGAATTTGACAATAAAAACCCTAACAAACATGTGCAATCTGAGTCAAATATGCAGTGTGTTTTAGCTTTATCATGTATGTAAACTGTTTGTTTCATTAACCCTTGGCTAAAAATACATTCTTTTAAATTCACATAGAAACTTATGATCTGAAAATTAAGTTCTATTTGAAAACCAACTTATATCAATCAATATTTTCCAAATTGCATTTGTCTCATAATTCATCTCCCGCTCTTTAACATTTAGAATATGGTTCAATGACATGATGCTATTCAAATTAGACTTAAAGCAAAGGAATCGATTCCACGAATGACTTAGACCATTGAACTGTATTCTAAATGTTAAAGAGCAAGATATGAGTTGTGACATGCATGCACTTCGAAAAATTGTGGTTTGTTTAAGTTGTTTTTCAAGAATAGTTTAATTTTCAAATTATATACTTCTTCATAAATTTGAATGGTTGTATTTATTTAGTGATGTGTATGGAAAAACAATAAATCTACATATTATATAATAAAATTTGGGTACTTTCAACAACGATTATCTATTGTAACTGTGATGTAATGTTATTTATATTATAAATAAATTATTGTTGCTGGGTTTTGATAAGTGTAACTGTTGTGATAGGTAGTGTGTGCGTCCTGCCTTATTATCACGGTCTCGCGACCATGGTGGAAAGCACAAGACATACAATCACCCCTTACCTCACAACAGTTGGTCAGACATTGTGGCATCCCTTTTCCAACCGTTGTGGTATGACTATTATGTATTAGTGAGATATAAAGGTTATATGTAGACACATTTTGATTATGTGAAGCTACTAAATACGTTTTTGGTTCTGATCCTTGATTTCATGTGTAAAATCAACAAGTATCAACTACTATTGGAAATCCACCACCTCTATGATGAATTTCTACCAATATTGATGAAAAAGATTGTTATCATTCATACAATAGCAATGAAAAGAAAAGAAATTTAAAGAAGAAAGAAATTAGAGTTTCTACAAAGTAACTCTCTGCCCACAAAATGTGAAAAAAAAACTTTTATTCACTTGCAACTACAAATAACTGTGAATAAATGAATTGATTACAAAAAAAGGGTTACTCCCTCTATTTATAATTGAGCTTGATTTATCCCTAAGCCAAAAATCTCAAAACTATAAAAGCCCAAAATACCTATTTTAGACCTAAATCAAATATGTGTATAGAAACCTGCTTACGACACTTAGACACACCTTGTGTTTGAGCAACAACCTGCTTCGACACAAGGAATTACACATTTAACACACCACCTAATTAATTGTGCCTAAGCTATCTATATTCATCATAGCTCTTAGTCTTCTAAATACTTCGACCTGCACACCCTTTGTCATGATGTCTGCAATCTGATTCTCAGTTCTGGAGTGTTCCGAGTTCATCTTTCCTTCTGCTACCTACTCTCTAAGATAATGGAACCTCATCTCAATGTGCTTGCTTCGACCATGTGCTATCAGATTATTCACCAGGTTGATAGCTTACATGTTGTCGATCTTCATGGTAATTTCTCCATGATATTTACAGATAATCTCTTCGACCAAGTTCACCATCCATGTTGCTTGGCATGCACAAAGAGAAGCAGTTATGTACTTTGCTTCACACAATCATAATTCCATTACTGGTTCCTTTCTCGAATTCCAAGCAATTGGTGCTCCACCTAGCATAAACACATATCCTATTGTGGATTTTCGATCCACGGTATCACGACACCAACTTTAATCAGTGTATCTAACTAGCTTGCATTCTTTTCCTTTATCATTTGCTAGAAACAAAATTCCATAGTTAAGAGTTCCTTTCAGATATCTCAATATCCTCTTCATCGCTGGTAGGTGTGATACCTTTGGCTTCTGCATGAATCTACTTACCATACCTACACTGTATGCTAAGTCAGGCCTTGTATGACAAAGGTATCTCAATGACCCAATAAGTCTTTTGTATTAATTTGGGTTGACATTATCTTCTTCTGCATCTTTCGATAGTTACAGTCTTGGTTCTGCAGGTGTCGATGTCGAGTTACATTCTTCCATCTCAAATATCTTGAGAATTATAATTGCATATATTCTTTGATACATCATCAAACCTGTACTACTCTTGTAGAATTTGATGCCAAGGAAATATGAAATGTCACCCAGATCAGACATTTTGAATTCCTTGCTGAGATCACCTTTCAAGTCTTCGGTCTAACTTTTGCAGCTACCTGTTATCAACAAATCATTGACATAGAGACATAGTGTGATACAATGGCAGAACCGACTGTTATACTGGTTTTCATTTTGTATTCGCAAATATCATGGTAAGCAAGAGTCGCCACCGACTTTTATTTCATCCAACAAAGGAAAAGGAAAAAGAACATAAAAAACCTTTTTCGAGAGTTTTTGAGTACGGGGGGTAGATTATAGAAAGGGAAGGTGTTAGCACCATTTCTATCCATGGTTTTCCATGGGCTCTTAAGTACTTGCTCATTTTGAAATTGCTTGTGTGTGTTTTGAAAAGTTTTTGTTTAACTTCGTGATAACCCTTGTATCTGTCCTCAAGTGTGTGACGGAGTTGTTTTTGAAAACTATTTTGAAAGTGTTTGTGAAGAAGTTTTGTTGTTTTGAGCAAGTACTTAAGATTTCTAACTACTCGAAAAAAGACTGTTCGTTCTCGTTTCCTTTAGACAGCGCTATCCTACTATTAAGGAGTAGGTAGCCCCATCGTTGGAGTTTTAAAGGACATTCGAAGGGACGAAATGGTCACTGAAGGAAACATGTAAGGATACCTTAGCGTTTTGAAGGGACTATCACCATAACATCATTTCTTGTAGGCAACTCGAGGGACAATAAGGGACTATGATCTTTATGACGACTTTGAATTGTGGGTCTTTGCTAAGATATCCCTACGTTTGAGGGACATGACCATTGTTTCCGAGGAAACCAAGTGAGGCAAACCCTAGGAGTGAGCATGTGCATGTGTGCTTTTTTCAATTAATTATCTTTTCATAATTAGGGTTATCCACCTTTTAATCGTTGATTTATCTTTCGCATACAATCCTAATATCCATGTATCTAGGCAGTTTTATAGTTGCATAAATTAAAAAGTGCAAGAAATTAAAGTCCTAACTATTACAAGGCCTCGGGGGAGGGGTTACATAACCAAAACTTGGGGAATGAACAGTAAATAAAAAGCGGTAAGATAAACCCTAATTAAAAACTATTACAAACCTCGAAGCAGTTATAATAATTTGAATTAAAAATAAATAAATGCGCACGAGATGAATTAAATACGAGAACAAATTGGAAGCCTAAAAATCTAATTAAAAAAAATATTTTTGTGTATTTTTTAATGAGAAAACAATTTAATTGCAAATTAAACCTAATTTCTAATTAATTTTAATTAATATAAAAAAAACCAGGTTAATCTAATTAAACTAATTTATTTTCAATAATAATTAATTTAAATAAAAAACCCTAATTCTATATTTTTGTTATTTTTTTAAATTTAATAAAAAAAATGGTTTTTGTTGTTTTGTAAAAAGAAATAATTAACAAATAATTAAAAGACAAAAGAAATAAAGAAAAGAAATGATTTTGGGCCTGGGATGCTGTTAATAATCAGGGGGTGAGGAGTTAAATTTGTTAGGCCCATTTTGTTGGCCCAGATCCTGCGTGAGATACAATGGAGTGGCTTCTGGGAGGTCCATCATGCACACCTGGAGCTGGAGCATTTGATTTGACGCTGAAGAGATCCAATGGTGATGATATGCCAGTACAGGGTGCACACGCTTAATCTTGGGGCACTGAATCTGCAAATAGAAATTGGAAAAATAATATGTAGGAGGCAAGGGTCGAACCCCTGACTTCCCACACATGTAATGCCTTAACATCCTTCACTCCTGCCAACAAGTGGATTATGATGATGTTTCAAAGTGCACGCTGAGATGGGCCCCTGGATATTTAAAACAACCAATCACATGATGCTAACATGCCATGCCAGCCTACGCCCGAGTCAACTGGCCGGAGGGACGCCGGAGTCAAACTCCGGTCGTCTTCTCCGGGATGTCAAAAACGTGAAACCTGTGAAATCAAAAGATCAAGGCCTATAATCAAGGCTACCCCCCTAAATCACCCCTCCTGAATCCGTTTCTGGGGTTCGTTTATCTTGAAACCGCCTATATTGTGAAGTATGGTGAAGAACACAGACCGTGCCCTAGAAATGGCACAATCTTGTTCTGGCCCCTTTTCTCAAGTATTTCATGTTGGACCTATCTTATAGGCTACCCTGAACACAAATCAAACATTGAAGGAAGTTAATTCATCATAAAAATCAAAATATGAATTCAAGAAAAATACCAACGATGAATGTTTCGGTTCGGTGCTTCTAGGCGTGAAATTTCTTGAATAAAGACTGGTACACGCTCTGGGGAGCTTCTAGGAGTGGATGGGAGGATTAAGTTGGACTGAAAGAGACTGGAGCCTGTTCTTTGGATTTTCACGATTTTAAATCATTTCTGAAATTTTGGTATAAGGGCCTAGGGTTGTGTATCCGCCTCCTTGTGCTTCTGAATAGCCATGCCTATATAGTAAATCATATTAGGTTAACAAAATTGGAATAAATCTTTGCTTTCATTGAGAAAATATTTTCTTTCAAGAATATGATTTTTTTTTGTATATTTGGACCAAATCAAATCTTGTTGTTTCTCCACGATATTTCCCTTGATATGCCAGCAATGTGTGTCCATTATTTATTTAATTTTGCATTTTAATGGATAAAATATCAAAATAAATAATATAAATAATATAACGATGCATGGGTCATCTTGGAGGTCGTGGACTAGGCTAGGAGTGTGTTGCAAGCATAAAAAGTTTGTCCTATTTGAGGAAAAATGTAATTTTGAGCATTATTGACTTTGGGCAAATTTCCAAAAATAGCCAACTTTGCCAATGCATATCACCATCAAATTTGACCCTAAGAGGGGCTTCTTGGACTTTTTATAAAGCGTTGGATGTCTCCTAAACAACCCTTTTGGTTTCATCTCAATTGGGTCTTCCATGTTCATGTAAGAAGCTTTGACCCAAAATGTGTTTTTGTATACCTTTTGAAATGACCTATAATGTCTGAATTCATATCTTTTCATGAGTTCATTTTTTGAACTTGAGGGCTGAAGATGAGTTGTAGGGAATTGAATCCTCTTCAAAATGAGCCATGGATGGGAAATTTCTGATAAAGTATGAGAAAGTTATGCCTGGTCAAAGTTTGGTTTACTTTTCCTATAGAAACCCTAATTTAGCAACTTTTGAGTTTTGATGAATTTGGGGCATTCCTTGAGGAATCATGATCAAACCTTGATCAAATGATGGATGTTACTTCAAAAATTTTATGTTGACCAAAAATCTTGAATTTTGACTGTATGAGGGTCACTGTTGACTTTTGACCTAACATAGTTCCTTTTCAGGCATTTGAGCAGTTGATTGAGCAAACTTGTTGTGCAAGGCATGAAACTTGTCATGGATGATCTTGAGAACATATTAGGGCAATGGAAATCATTTGGGACCCTTGGAACTCAAACATCATGATGAGTAGTGAAACCCTAATCCGAGGCTCATTGTCTTAGGAGGAGGATTTGTCTGGTCAATCCTTAGGCATCCTTGGGAAAGTTGAGGACCTCTAGGAGTATGTTTTGAGTAAATTGAGAGGAAATTTTTTGGGGTACAACCGCTGCCCCTGTTTAATCTTCTTAAACTTGAGGATGTAGTTTGGTTGGTTTGCCTTTCGTGATCTGAAGGTGGAAGATGATTGAACACTAGAGTGTCCAGAAATTTGCACTCGCATTAAGTAACATAGATTGGTGATATTAGGAATGGGCTTACAGATGCCATTTGGAAGTTGATATAGAATCGTCAGAGATGGGATTAAAGATGCCATCTAAAAAAAGATATCGATCGCATAAGAGATTCCTTTGCGAGAAACTCTGTACCTGCTGTTGAGGAGAACTTCACCGGGGAATGTTGATTTACATCTTGGGAAATAAAGTATAGGAGCTTTGGTTGTCCATTAATCTATTGGGGAATTAACTCCTAATTGAGGAGGTGGGAGTAAATTGCATGTCTGGCTAGGGTCCAGGCTGCACATTGATTTACTGGGGAAATGTGAAATCGACCGTATCTGGTCGGGTCTAGGTCTTACAGTGCTGTAAACTGTTGTTTGGAGATAAGAGAGAATGAACCTGGATAGTAGGATTACTTCGAGATGAAAGCCTGGATAGTAGGGCTTATGGGAAGGAACCTGGATAGTAGGGTTACTTCAAGATGAAAGCCTGGATAGTAGGGCTTATGGGAAGGAACCTGGATAGTAGAGTTACTTCAAGATGAAAGCCTGGATAGTAGGGCTATGCGAAGGAACCTGGGTCGTAGGGTTACTTCGAGATGAAAGCCTGGATAGTAGGGCTTATGGGAAGGAACCTGGATAGTAGGGTTACTTTGAGATGAAAACCTGGATAGTAAGACTTATGGGAAGGAACCTTGATAGTAGGGTTACTTCAAGATGAAAGCCTGGATAGTAGGGCTATGAGAAGAAACCTGGGTCGTAGGGTTACTTCGAGATGAAATCCTGGATAGTAGGGCTCATAGGAAGGAACCTGGATAGTAGGGTTACTTCAGGATGAAATCCTGGATAGTAGGGCTTATGGGAAGGAACCTGGATAGTAGGGTTAATTCAAGATGAAAGCCTGAATAGTAGGGCTATGAGAAGGAACCTGGGTCGTAGGGTTACTTCGAAATGAAAGCCTGGATAGTAGGGCTTATGGGAAGGAACCTGGATAGTAGGGTTACTTCGGGATGAAAGCTTGGATAGTAGGGCTTATGGGAAGGAACCTGGGTCATAGGGTTACTTCGAGATGAAAGCCTGGATACTAGGGCTTATGGGAAGGAACCTGGATAGTAGGGTTACTTTGGGATGAAAGTCTGGATAGTAGGGCTTATGGGAAGGAACCTGGGTCGTAGGGTTACTTCGAGATGAGTCTGGGTAAAACTGCATCTGAACCGAGAAGGAACCTAGGTAAGGTCGCTTTGTTTAATCACGTGGGTTGGTTAATGATAATTGTCTTTCCTGAAAAGATAACAGGATTAATTATATGTGATGCATGAAATGCATTATGGTATGATGTTCTCAAAATAAATGAGATTATGTTGTACGTGATATGTATGCGCATGTCATGATGTATGAACATGAGATGCTATTATGACATATCTAAGTCTGGGAAAATAAGTCCCTGACTGCTGCTGGAGAGTATAGCATTCCTGACTATTATAGAAAGTTGTGGCTCTTCTACTTCCACTGGGGATGGTGAACGAAGATGACTATGCTGGAGATTTGCTCCTTGTTCACGAATATTTTGCCGGAGAGAGACTCTGCTTGAGAATAACTCCGCGGGAGAATAATTTGGTTTGAAGGTGAACTTCCGTAGCTGAAGGGATAAACTCTATCGGGGGTTGAGCTTCTGTATTCAAAGAAATAAACTCTGTTTGGGAGAAAACTTTATGACCCGCTTGCGATTATGAAATTAGGCTAGGGAAAGTACTTCCTGTTTGGGGAAAACTGATATCAATGCTTTAATTACCTTTACTCTGTGGGGAGTACAGACGCCACGGGGTCATATGTACCGATGACTATGTTTCAAAGCTATCTCTGCTCTGGTACCTACTGGACAGAGTAACTGTCGGGTTTGACATTTTTAGTTTTTGCCCCTGTTTCTTAAATTACGAGCAATTGTCTTTCTATTTCCTATGCAAATATTTATGAAGAACAATCATATTCAAATGCATATGTCAAGAATAAACCACTGGACGTTCTTGCAAAATAAAAACTGAAAAAGGATAAACAAATAGTTTTGTAAAAATGACTTGTATTAATTTTCGAAATTAGCCTATAACAGGTGTTTTGTACAAGGAGGCTGACGCTCTAGTAAGAGAACACCGCCATAAAAATTGAATCTATACAATATTGTATACAACAAAAAGAAAACAACTATGTGCAACAATCCCATTGAGTTTCAATTCCGCTATTGCCGCTATGTCTTCGAGCGTCTCATAACTTAGCTGCTTGTACGAAGATGATTAGATTGATCAGTGTCGTTCGAGCTTGATAGTTGATACCGATGTCTGGTCGCAAGGTGATCTAATGGTACATAGTGATATGCTTTACATCCCTAACTTTTTCCTGGACTGCCCTTTTGGGTTTTCAGTCCACCAGGATACCCTTTTTTGCCCAAGCCTCCTTTTGGTTCGCTGGGAAACCCTTATTTTTTCCCGAACCCTTTTGGTTCGCCGGGAAACCCTTATTTTTGCCTAGGCCAGTCAACCTATCGGGTCTTTTATCATGCGTAGTATCTTTTCACTATATCCGCATTGACAGGTGAGGAAGGTCGTCACCGTCCATGGTGGTTAGAATCTTGGCTCCACCTGAGAAAATGTTTTTGATCACAAATGGCCCTTCGTATATGGGAGTCCATTTTCCCTAGGGATCACCTTGCGGTAGTATGATGCGCTTGATTACTAGATCCCCGACTTGATACTCTTGGCATCTGACTTTTTTGTTGAAAGCCTTGATCATTCGTTTTTGATACGTTTGACCATGACAGATAGAAGTAAGTCTCTTCTCATCGATCAGATTCAGTTGATCAAGCCGAGTCTGGATCCAACCGTCTTCGTTCAAACCCGCATCCTTCATAATCCTCAGAGAAGGGATCTAGACTTCAATGGGTAGGACTGCCTCCATGCCATATATTAGTGAGTAGGGTGTTGCCCCTGTTGAAGTCCGCGCTGAGGTGCGGTACCCATGAAGAGAAAATGGTAACATCTCATGCCAGTCTTTGTATGTCACCATCATATTCTATATAATCTTCTTGATGTTCTTGTTATCCGCTTCAACAATGCCATTCATCTTCGGACAGTAGGGAGAAGAGTTATGATGCTGTATCTTGAATTGCTTATACAGCTCGGTGATCATCGTTGTGATACGGTGGGAGAACTGACTAGAGGTTTTGCGTTTGTATTCGCACTTGTTCGGTTGAGCAAGAGTCGCCACCGACTTTTTATTTTATCCTAAAGGAAAGGTTAAAAAGCACAGCAAAAACCTTTTGAGATATTTCGTGGGTTCGGGGGGTAGATTATGAAAAGGGAAGGTATTAGCACCCTTTTCATCCATGGTTATCCATGGGCTCTTAGTTACTTGGTTTTTAGATCACTTGCCTTGATTTTCGATTGCTTTGAAATTGTGGTGTGTGTGTGTGTTTTGAAAATGTTTTTGAAGAGATGCCTTGTCTTAGGCAACCAATGTATTTGACTCGTGTTTGAGTGTTTTACAAAAGTGTGTATCTTTTCGAAAAGATGTTTCAAAATGTTGTTGAGAAGTTTGTTTTGAAAGTGTTTGTGGAGTGTGATTTTCTTGAAAAGAAGGCAAGTGTTTTTGCAAGTTGATCTCAAGTAACTAAGAGTTTTGTCTACCCCTATTTTACTCAAAGGTTTTCTCTATGTTTTCAACCCTTTTTTAACAATTTTGTTCCACCATTGAATTTGGTGGACAATCTTGCGTTTAAGATGTTTAACGGGACGGGCGCGGGTCATTGTATGGACCATGAATGCAATGGTGCCAAGTGTCTTTGGCAATTTTGCTTTGAAGGGACTATGATCATTCCATTTAGGCAACTTTCGAAAGCGTCATCGAGGGACTTATGATCATTTGAATTTGTTTTGCCAAAGATACTCGACGTGCAAGCATGGCCCATTTTGGAAGGCAACATGTGGGATTACCCTAGGGGGTGCAAGTGTGATTGTGTATTGATTTCATGTATTTGTCTTGTATTAGGTTACTTAGCGTTTGATTTTATGTACATGCAAACCCTAGGTCTAACCATGGTATAATTGGAAACCGATAAATTGCAATAATTTAAAGTCTACGCTATTACAAATAGTATCCGGGAGTGGGGGTACAAATTCACAAATGGGGATGAGACTTTAGGAATGTAGTGTCCAATAAGTTACAACCAAATCGAATTGCGATAAAAATGTAAACAATGTATAGCAAGGTATAAGAATAGCAAATGTATATTGTCAAATGTAAAGTGTATTGTGTATGTGTATGTGTCAATGTGTATGTAACTTATTTACAGGTTAGAGATGTGAATTTTAATGTATTATTAAGTATTGTTTTAACTTAAATGAAAAGAATTAGATGTTTATTTAATTAATCTTTGTAGTCTTGTATTTTCTTTAACATGTACAAAAAAAGGAATATTTTAATTAAAAGAAAGAAAGAATGTTTAAAATTTAAATTATGTATATTAGAAAAATGTATTTTATTGATGATGTACAAAAAGAATATTTTAATTAAATGTTTTAAATTTTAATTAAATTATGTATATTAAAAAAAGTATTTTTTTTATGTATTTTGTCTATTAAGATATTAATGTACAAATAAAAATATTTTAAGTTAGAGGAAAAAATATATTGTGTTCAAAATTATGTTATAAAAAAAGTTTGATGTAAAAAAGTTATGTTAATTTATTAACAAAAATAAAATCTGTTTTATAAAAAAAAGGTTAAGTTTTTGAATGGGCCTTTGGGAGGTTATGCTGGCCCATAACAAAAGAGCAACGTATGGGGGGTGCAAATTAAAACGTTTGGGCTTAGGCGCAGAAAGGGCAAGGCCCAAGTTTGACACAAAATGTTTTTAGGGTTTCTGATTGTTGTTTCACTTGGACTATGGCTTAGGCTTGACATGCAGAGGCGCCGTTTGTTCATCGTTTCACTTCGTCTTCTTCGTCTTTGCCTTTGCCTGAGCTTCTCTTTCGTCTAGGGCCACCGGTGCAGCCTCCACCTCTTCTCCCTCCAACGATTGCTCCAGCGGCGTTTGTTCAAGGTAACAAAACCTTAATCGTTCGCGTTAGGGTTTCAGTTTATATCTCATGTGTTTTACTTTTTTTGCTTACTGATTCGAATTAAATGCTGTTTTTTTTGTGAAAGGAGAAAGGGGATGGGTTTATACCTCTAGTCTTGAAGGTGGAGACGAGGTGGACCGGAGGTGCGTGGAGGGCCGGACGGCGAGGGAAACGTGAATGAAGCTAGCTTTGCAAGGAGATCTGGTACTCTGTATTCGTGTCTTTCTTCTTTTGTTTTGGTGATGATGATGAACTGAACCTTTTGTGCAATTTCTTTTCCTCTTCTCTTAGTTGCCTCTTCTTCTTGATAGCCCTGGTATGCTTAGCTTAATGCCTTGCTTGATGCCTTGTGTTTGGTTTGCTAGCCCAATGATGGGCTCCCTGAGTTCTGAGGGCCCTGAATGTATGCTTGAATATGCTTGAGTATGCTTGATGCCTTTGTATGCTTGTTAGGGTTGCCTAGTTCATTGTTTCACTTTCTTCTTCAACTGTCTCGTTGCCTGCTTTGCCTTATTGAGTTGCCTTGTGCTGGTGGATATGTTTGGCTTTGAGTTGCCCGCCTTGTATGCTTGACTGTTGTATGATTTTGAGTATATTTGATTCTTTAGCCCTATGATGAGTATCTCTGAGGGCTGGTGGCTTGGTTACGATTCAGGTTTTGAAACAAATTGATAGCTTTTTTTGGGGGGGGGGGGGGGTTTATGTGAACTTACAGGTTATGGCCTTTGGGGTTCTGCTTCAGGTTAGGCCTTGACAGGTTTTTAGGTTGTGGCCTGGATCATTTGACAGGTTATCTTTGGTTTACTGGTTTAAGCTTTGGTGAGGCTTCAGGAAGGGTTGTTTGTGTTGTTTGAGGCTTTACTGGTTTTTGTGAGGCTTAGCACTATGGCTTGACAGGTTTAATGCTGGTTTTTTGATGGTTGAGTTTTGACAGTCTGTATGGTTTTGTAAACTGGCTTTGAGGTTTTGGTTGAGGCTTCAACAGGTTTGTCACAGGTTACAGGTTATGCTGTTTGTTGATTTTGACAGGGTTTTGGTTGTTCCTCTATGGCCTTAACAGGTTGTGATTTCAGGCTTGGTGTTTATCTGGTTTGAAGGGTTTACAGGTTGTGGCCTTTTGAACTGGTTTGACAAGTTTTTGTTGTTAAGTGTTTTGACAGGGATTAAGGTTTGAAACAGGTATTATGCTTGGTTCGTTCAGGCAGGTTGAGCTTGAGGCTAAAAGCTTTTTGCTTTGGATTGCTCTGAGTTCTCTTTTTGTT
The DNA here is from genome assembly GCA_948472305.1 of Vicia faba. NCBI lineage: Eukaryota > Viridiplantae > Streptophyta > Magnoliopsida > Fabales > Fabaceae > Vicia > Vicia faba. Next base: position 978,841,825 of record OX451738.1, on the reverse strand, counting down.
TGTCCTTTTTATCTCTGCCTCTCTACTGTTTCATTGGCAGATTGTTTTATATCTTTTCTTTCTCAAGCCTCAAAGCCAGTAAGCCTGCCCCTTTTTTACTCTCTTCTTTCTCTCTCCAGTACACTTCAAAATATTAAAATATGTTATGTGTGTACTTTATTCTGAAAGGGCAGCATTGGGAAATGATGAAATGAATTATGTTGCTTGCACATGTGGTTTAATTCTGCACTTTATGTCTTCTCTGCATATTTGCATATCTCTTTTTGACAGCTTCCCTGCATTTTGATGGCCCTTTGTACTTGACATCCTTTGGACAACTTTTGTTTAGTTTGACATTAGAACTCAGTTTGGACTTTGTAATTCTAGTTCAATTTTCCTTTGGATTTTGCACTTGCTCATGCTGTTTGAGATTTTGGAAATTATGCAGCTTGACAATTTTGACTTGTGCATTCTTTATATTTGTGCATTCAAAGTTTAGCAATTAAACATTCATCCCTCTTTGTGAACCGGGAGAAATCCCGTGATTTGCAGAGAGGGCTAACTGATCCCAGTCAGTTGCCCTTAATGATGAACTTTATTTTTATCTGTCCCTTTTTAAATATTTATCTGCTTCTAACTTTTCTTCTTTTCTTTGCAGATGAATAATTAAAATGGAGAGGAACAACAAAAGATGAAGAATTTGAAGATTTAGAAAAAATTAGGATAGTCTTATTTAGGTTTAAATTACTGTAAAATCATTGTTGTAAACAAATTGTAAACAATAATTGTACGAATAATTTAAAAATAAATAAAAAGTTTTTATCCAATTAATTCCTTTTTTATCCTTTTCAATTACTTATTTTATTATTTATAATTCTAAAATTATAATAAATGGACATAAATTCCAATTATCTAACTTAGAATAATAAACAATTAAATAAATATTGCTTCCGCATTGATCAATTTAAACTTGGCGCTTCCAACATCCAAAGCAAAACAACAGTCAATTACAGCAATTGCCCAGACGCTTTTTCCCTTTTTACTGATTTTTACCAAACACTGCAAATTCAAACTGAATGCATCCTTTCACTGGTTTAATCACACAGTGCGAACTCAATCCAAATGTTCAATCCGCATCTCAGCATAACTTGAAAAGTGCTGTAGAATTTAAATCTTTCTGAGAATGCGCTCACAAAAACCCTAATTCCTGATTAAATGCCAAAGAACGTCCGCCTGATCAAAGTTGAGCCAAAATCAACCAAAACCCTAAACCAACTGTTTGAAACATTCTAGAGCCCTGAAAATCAGTAAAACCCTAATTGTGTCTGACTGACGAGAAAAGTCTGTTTGACCGATTCTTGAGCCAGTTTGAAAAATCAGGAAAAGCTTGAAGTTGTGATTTCTTGAGGAAAAATGCGAGGGCAAATTTTGGGGTACAAAAGTTTCCCCTGTTCAATCTTCTTGAACCTGAAGAGTTAGATTGGCAAGTTTGCCTTTCGCGACTCGAAGGTAAAAGAAGATTGGACACTAGAGTGCCCTAAAATTTGCACTCGGCGATGTGATGGTAGAGGTGAATGGGCTTAAAGATGCCATTTGGTGATGGGCTTGAAGATGCCATCTGATGCGATAGAATCCTGTCGGGGGATGGTGTGATCGGTGGATCTGGAACTGACTGTTTAACGCTGGTTCGCGAAATGTCGCGGTAAGCAAGAGTCGCCACCGTCTTTTATTTTCTCTAATATGGAAAGGACAAAAGCACAGAAAAATTCCTTATTGAGATTGTTTCTCGGTTCGGGAGGTAGATTTATAGAAAGGGAAGGTGTTAGCACCCTTTCTATCCATGGTTATCCATGGGCTCTTAGATACTTGCTCACTTGTGTTTTCAAAATGTTTGTTTGCTTTTCAAGGTGAGTGGGTTTGAAAAAGTTTCTTTGAAAGTTTCAGTTCGACTCTTGTATCAGTCCTCAAGAGTGTTTGAAAAGTTTGTTTTGAAAGCTTTTTGCAAAGTGTCGGTGTGAAAAGAAGTTTTTGATTTGTTTTGAATTAGAGCAAGTATCTACGAGTCGTCCACCTACCCTAAGGAATTCGTCTGTGTAAATGTTCTTAAGATAGTGCCATCCCACCATTGAGAGGTAGGTAGCACCACCGTTGGAGGTGTTCGGGTCAATTCGAGTTTTGGGACAGTGTGGTCACCAAGTAATAGTAAGATACCTTAGAAGCTACCCTTATGCCATTGATCTTTTCATTCCGAGGCAACCGTTCCGAGGCAACTTATTCGAGGCAACTAGATCAATGGAACATAAGGACTCACTAAGACGTCCTGTACTTGACGACCACGTTTCGAGGGGTAAGGCAACAGTGCGATTACCAGAGCAACAGTAGGACACCTTAGAAGCTACCCTTATGCCATGTTCATGGACATAAGGACTTACTAAAATGTCCTATACTCGACGACCACGTTTCGAGGGGCAAGGCAACAGTGAGGCGTACCCTAGGAGTGGTGTGTGAATTGTGTGTCGTTTTCAGTTATGTTTTATCTTGATCATGCATTGGGTGAGCTACGCTTTGATTTTTATTTGGGCCATTCATCCTTTCATGTGATTATTAACAGTTAAGGGGTGCGGGAATTTAAAGTCCTATGCTATTACAAAGGCGCGGGTCTACATCGCCAAATTAAACTAAGACCCGATTTGAAATAAATAAAATACGGAAAGTAAATATCCTAATTATCTATTACAAAGCTTTGGGGAAATTACATGAAATTTAAAAAAGGGAAATAAAAGTAAATGTGCAAAAAGAAATAAAATCGAGAATGCGAGGGCGTTGGACCCTTTTAAAGAAATTAATTCGAAATCATAAATTAATTAAATTAAATAAAAGAAAGAACTTATTTTTTGGAGTTTTTGTATTTATGGAATTTAATGAGAAAATTAATTGGAATTAAAACCCTAGTTCTAAATGGTTTTTTAATTTATTAAAAAATGTTTAAGTTATAACCTAATTTAACCCTAATTAATTAAATGGCATATTTATTTACAAAAATAATTAATAATTAATAATGGTGAAAAAGGGAAAAAAGAATAAAAGTATAAAAACCCTAATTTCTACATTTTTTAGTTTATTTAAAAAAATTAGAATTAAACCTAAAATTAAAACTAAGTTAATTATTAAATTTATTTACAAAATAAAACGTTAGTGAATTAAATAAAATATATTTTTATTTTTTGACTTTCTGATTTTTTTGGTATTTTTATGTTATTTAAAATTAATTAAAAGAATTAAAAGAAAATAATTAAAGCAAAATAAAAAAAAAGAAAAGAATAAAGGAAAGAAAATACAAACAAGGGGGTTTGTTGACCCTTTTGGAGGTTTGACTGAAGCAATTTGGCCCAATAGAAGCCTGGCCTGTTTGACCTTCAGCGTTCACGTGTGCATGGTTGACTAGTGGGCATGGTGACCTGCGTGATCTGGCCATTAGATGGATCTCCCTGGTGCGTGGCAGGCACAAACGTTGAGGCCTATGGTACTCCCTTGAGTGTGGTGATCACCTGAACATGTAAACATAAAAAATATAGAGGAATATGGGGACCTGGGAATCGAACCCAGGTCCCAGTACCTATTGTCCACGTTGGCTACCACTTGAACTAACGTGTTTGCTTTTATGTTTAGTGGACAAAAATCATGATATGTGAAAAAACAAGGCTATGCTGGACAGAAACAAAATGCGCCAATGTTTGAATCCACCAACCACGTTCCTCCACGCATCATCTTCTCCACTTGCTATTCGTCTTGCCTGAAAAAATAAACTAGATAGCGGGGGTTTTAAACCCCCACAATCTGAAACACAAAAAAATAGCGAATAGAAATTGAACAAATATAAAAAAGGCGCGATGAGTGTTTTAGATTCGTTGGAATGTCGCGATTTCAATGGTATAGGTCTTGCTGTCTAATTTTTCCATATGCAAAAGTCCCCAATTTCAAGCTTATGAAAACCTAGAAAATTTCCATGGCAGATTCTCGTACAGGGCACGTTAGTTCAATTAGAAGATACCAACAGCTTTAGAATGCTCATGTTAGTGCAAAACAACAGTTAAAAGACATTAATCATGCATATAAAATGGAATACGATTATCAATTTTTTTCAAGAAAAGTGGAACACGGTTATACCAATTCTTGAGGTTAGAGGACGTGATTTTGATTCAGAAAGCTTCCTGGATCTGCAAGCAAGCTATTGGAATGGTTTTTAGGTCTTGAAACACACTCAAACTATGTTTTCAGTTTTGAAAAATTTGAGAGAAAAGTGCAAAGTGTTTTTGTCTTCTTGGGCGCAGCTTCTGAGTTTTTTATGATTAGGTTTAGGTTTGTGCTTATATGAGGAATGAATTAGGGTAAAAATCCAAGCCAAAAACCTTTGCATTCATGAATCAAATATTTGGTTTTCAATGTAATCTTTTTTTTCAATCTTTTTCATGTCTTTTTGATGCCAATCAATGGAGATTCTTGCCTTTTTGAGGTGTGCACAAAATCTTGAGTGAATAAATGAGAGAATATGCTGCAAAAAAGATTGGAAAACATGATTTGCTATTTTTGTCATATTTTATTTTAATTAAATGAATTAATAATAATAATAATTCAAATAATTAATAAAAAATGATAAAATAACTCCCTTGGATGTCAATGGGTCGTGCATAGCTTTTGGGTGATGATTCTTGGAAGAAAATGTGGCCCATTAGCAATTTTGAGGCATTTGAAGCAAAGTTGACTTTTCAAAAATTCCCAAAAATTTCTCAACTTCCACAAGGAATATCTTGCTCAATTTTTAAGCTTTGCTCATGTTATTGGACATTTTGGAAAGGTCTTGAAGTCCTCTAACCAATGCCTTTGGTCCCATGTCATTTTGATTTACCAATCTCAAGTTATGGTCTTTGACTTAAAGTCCCTTTTTGTTGACTTTTGAAAATGACCTATAATGTTGAAATTGATAAATTTTTGTGAGAGCATTTCTTGGACTTGAAGTGTGAAGATGAGTTGTAGGAAATGTCATTCTCTTCAAAATGAGCTTTGGATGGAATTTTTCTGATAAACCATATGGAATTTATGCCTTGGTCAAGTTACAGTTGACTTTTTCAGCTGTCCAAATATGGAAACTTTTGCATCTTGAGACTTTTTGAGCCATGCTTGTGAAATCATGATCAAGAATTGATCAAATGATGTTTGTGGCTTCAAAATAAGATGTTGACCAAAAATTTGGATTTTTGACTGTCAAATGACCATTTTTCCCCTGCAGTTGACTGTTGGGAAATTAGGGTTTTTGACTGTGCAATTTTGTGCTGTAAGTCTTGAAACTTGGCATAAGGATGCTTGACAATGTTTATGGGTATGTGGGACTTGTTTGGACCCTTGTAAACTTCAATTTCTTTGCCAGAACCAAAACCCTAATTTTTGACTGTTAGGAGGCAATTGGACTGTGCAACCCTTGGGAGATTTTGAAGCATGCTTTTTGCAAATCTTGAAGAATATGGGAGGGCGAATTTTGGGTTACAACAGATGGGCTTAGAGATGCCATCTGAGAATGGGCTTAAAGATGCCATTTGGTGACTGCTGGTAGGAGGATGGGCTTATAGATGCCATCTAGAAGAACCTGGCACAAGTATCAGAATGTCGCCGTGTCTGGGTTATATCTGAACTACTTCTGGATGAATCTCGGAAGATGATCTTTGTCTGTCGACTGATCTTACCTGAAAAGGTAAAGGGTTAGTTGAATGCAATGTTATGATGCATGATGCAATGTATGTTACACCAATGTTTATGATATGAATGTAATGGATGCGCGTGTAAGCTGGTGAGCTATCTTGCTGAGGATAATGAAACTTGACTGGCTGAAGACAAAAGAATCTTGACTGCTGCCGGGGAAAATAAATCCTTGGCTGCTGCTGGGGAAATCAGAAGCTTGGGTTGTATGCCAATCTACTGGGGAATCCTGTCTTGAGGAGATCTTCACCGGAGAATATTCGAATATTCTGTGGGGAACTGAGAATGAGAGTCTTCAATCTGCTTGGGGATTGATAGTTGGAAGTTTTAGCTTCGCTGGGGATAACGAAACTTGACTCTGAGTGGAGTTAGCTTCTGGAAGGTTCTCTGGCTGGGGATTGCGAGAGTCCTCCGATTGCTGCAGGTGTTGGTCTGGAATAAGTTACTGAACGTCACCATCTCTGGGTCACATCTTGAACTATCTCTAGAAACAAATCTGAATAAGTTATAGAATGTCTCCAAATCTGGGTCACATCTGAACTATTTCTGGAAGCAGGCTTGGGTAAGTTATAGAATGTCGCCAAATCTTGGGTCACATCTGGAACTATATCTGGATGCAAGTTTGAATGAGTTATAGAATGTCGCCAAATCTTGGGTCACATCTTGAACTATATCTGGATGCAAATTTGAATGAGTTATAGAATGTCGCCAAATCTTGGGTCACATCTTGAACTATATCTGGATGCAAATTTGAATGAGTTATAGAATGTCGCCATCTCTGGGTCACATCTTGAACTATATCTGGAAGAAGAGTCTGAATGAGTTATAGAATGTCGCCAAACTTGGGTCATATCTTGAACTATATCTAGAAGGAAGTCTGAATAAATTGCGGAATGTCGCCGAATCAGGGTCACATCTTGAACTACATCAATCTTCTGAGGTGATGAGGGATTTGTTGAACACTTTTGACATTCGAATGCCCCAAGTGGTGATGAAGGAGTCTTGAATCAGATTACTCTGCAGATTGAGAGATTTCTTGAAATGTTGACTGGACTGCCCCAGGTTAACTGAACTTTGAAAGATCTGTTGGACCTTGACTGGACTGCCCCAGGTTAATTGGATGGTGACATGTCGTGCCCCTTGTTGATAGGAGATTTGTAATGGAAGTGTTATCGTTTTGAAGTAATTTTTGTTCACTGAGAGAGTTTTCGTTCCTCCGAACATTCGCTGTATGAAATTCTTCGCTGTCAAACAAAAAGCCAAATGCAGACAGTGATATTCAAACAATGCAAAGTTTATGTTTGTCTCGAAGTTTTGAAAAATGCATTTTTTAGCAGAAAACTTTTTATAAGACAAGTCAACACAAGATTTTAGAGCAAAGCCTTACAGGAGTCAGGATACCTTTGGTAACAGTATGCTTTCGAACTAACCCATGCTTCAATTAGGACTTTTGAAGGGTTGTAACGTGGCTTGGTTCACTGTTTAAGAAACAAAGGATAAAAGCTCAAAGTATATTTGTACCCACCCGCTCTTCGTGATGTTCTTCATACCTAAGCTCAGTTAATTGTGCGTCACACTCTGTTTTGAGTTTGGAACGACTTTTGGGCGATGGTTCACCAGTTGAATTTGGGGAGACAGTCATCATCTCCTTTTTCTTTTTCAACATTTTTCATGTTGTTGAGGATTTTGTAATGACCTCACTATTTTGATTTTGATTTGTTATCCCTAACTTTTGCCTGACTGTTCCCATTTTCGAGATTACAGTCAGCGGGATGCCCCAGCTTTCTTAAGCCTCCTTTACAGGTTTTGGCTTGGTGGGCTTTTCTCTTTTGAGAGATTGACTGTCTATGTGATAGGGAACCACCCTTGTCTTTTGATTCGAAAGGAATGCTTTTCTTTTTCTTTGACGTCGTTCGTTGTATTACGAACTGAGAGTTTGCGACTTCAATGCGCGTTTCTCTTGAATTAACTGAGATACTACCCTGCCCCGGGTTTATATCAAAGGTTTTGATTGTTTAGAACAGAAAAATCCTACTTCTTTGGCTCGAAGGGGTTGACTAGGGATTAACTTCCTTATAACTCCAGTGTTTGGGATTTGAAAGCAATTCCTGTACATCATCAGCAAGGTTTGTTCAAAAGCATACTGTTGAGATTATGGTATTGTTTCGTCATCCTCCCTCTAAAGGCTTGCAGCTTTTTATCAAGAGTTAAATATCATAAAGAAAAGCATAAGAGTAGTGAAAACAAATGGATGAATTCAAGACAAACATATGCAATGCATTAATGAAACAGAGTTTGACATTAAAAGATAATTGTTTGAATAACACAAGAAGTTACAACTTGAAAATTCAAACGAAACAAAAACAAACTCAATGATTTGGAATAGGAGGACTGATCATGCTGGGGTCTCTGGGGAACTAAACTCAATCTCCTTGGCATCGATCATGTCTTGGATCTTGTTCTTCAGAGGCCAACAGTTGTTGGTGTCATGCCCCGGGCTATCAGAGTGGTATTCACATCTTTCATTGGGGTGATAAGTAGGAGCAGAAGTGTTTGGGTTCCAGAGAGGAGCCCTCAATGTAATCAGATCCCTTTTCAACAAGTGTTGCAGTGCTTGAGACAGTGACATGTTGATCTTGGTGAATTGCCTCTTAGGTGCAACCTCCTTATGCTGATGCCCCTGTCTTTGCTGAGCAGGTGTAGGGTTAGAGATCAAGACTGCCCCTACATGTTGGTCAAGACGACCCTTTTGACTGTTCTCAGCATTAGACTCTTTCTTTCTGTTGTAGGGAGTTATCTGAGTATCGGAGGTTGTAGCTCCCTGGATCTTTCCACTTTTGATGCCAGCTTTGACCCTTTCGCCGGTCAGTATTAGCTCGGTGAACCCAGCTGAGGAGCTTCCAATTAAGTGATTGAAGAAAGGCCCTGTCAAAGTTCCCATGAAGATGTCAATCAGCTCTCTGTCAGTTAAAGGGGGTTGCACCCTACCAGCCAGATCTCTCCATTTTTGAGCATACCCTTTGAAGCTCTCGTCAGAACCCATGGTCATGTTCTGCAACTGCACACGAGTTGGTGCGAGATCCGCATTGTACTGATATTGTTCGTACAAAGCCCCGGCTAGATCTTCCCAGGTGTAGATGCGAGAACTCTCCAATTGATAGAACCACCCGAGTTGAGCTCCTACTAGACTTTCTTGGAAGAAATGGATCCAAAGCCTCTTATCAGCTGTGTATGGTTGAATCTTGCGGACATAAGACCTTAGATGCATCTTGAGGCAAGAAACTTCGTCGTATAGAGCAACGGTAGGAACTTTGAACTTTGAAGGGATGACCAATCCAGGAACGAGGCCCATGTCTCCTAGATCCAAGCCAGGTATTTGTTGGATCTCCATAGCATTGAGGCGATCCTCCCACTCTTTGTACTTGTCATCAACGAGAGGATATTGCCCCTCGGAGTAGTCAGCTTCTTCTTCAACAATCTCCACATTGTGGTCTTCTTCAAGACTACCTCCTGTGTTGGATGGAGTTGCAAGGTCTTGGGTCTTAGGCCTTCTCCTCAAGTTCAGGATGCGGACTACCTTCTTGGACTTCTTCTTCTTGTCTTCAAGAAGAAGAGCTGTCAGATCCTCTTGCCCTTTACCCATAGCCAGCAGCATTTGTTGGAATTGAGCATTTTGAGCTTGAAGATCTTTCACTGTTTGTTCTATATCCATCTTACTGAAATAAACAGTAGGAAGAATAAGGAGACCGTATGGAAGAAACCTGTTATGCAATGATATGTGTGATATATATGCAATGTTTTCAAGGATCTCTTGGGGTAAACACAAGAGAATGTTAGAGGTTGAACTTCTATCTTGATTGGAGAACTTTGTATCGGTGGATGTTTTTCCACGAGAATTAAGCTCACCATGTCGAGTGGGTCATAGCCCCTGATTCAAGTTGTTGCACCTGATCTTTGATTGGAGAACTTTGTATCGGTGGATGTTTTTCCACGAGAATCAAGCTCACCATGTCAAGTGGGTCATAGCCACTGATTCAAGTTGTTGTACTTGATCTTTGATGGCATTTGTTTAGAGGAGAAACCTCTTGTCCCCTTGGTAGTCGTCTGGTTCAACGTAACCCTGCATCAAAAGAACCTTCGAGATCCTTGAAATGGTTATTGAAAATGCTATGGTATGATGTCATGATGTTATGTACATGTATGCGAAAAGCAAGTGAGTGTAATCATATTCACACAAAGCAAACAAGTCCTTAGGTTTAGGCTTGCATGGGGTTTAGGTAAGTACCCTCTTGAAGTTAGTTGGCTCATCCTGTCCTAAAATAGAAACCGGGTTCTAAGGAGCTCAATATCATTGGATTGTTTTCTGTGTTCATTGTTTCGGTTTAGCCACTTACTGGCGACCAAAATATTCCAAGAAAACAACCCTCAAATGAGTGTAGTATCGAGTATCTACCAACTTCGGACTGCACCAAAGTCGGTTATCTCACTACCCCTAAAAAGGCTAAGATGGTCAATTAAGGTTCTAAGAGTTCGTTAGTTCTTCACGACATCACTCAGCGGCCCCGTACTCTCCTTGACTGAACTCAAGGGTTACCGGTACTCATAAATATGTCACACTAACATAGCTTACTGCTTCAACCATGTCGGTATACCCCGCACAGTTCCCTCACAGTTTTTTGCTATTTACCTAAGAAGGTGCCCCAAATCCGGGTGTAGGATTTACAACAAACCCAAACAAGAACCCAAAAGATAAAGCAATCAAGTCAATCAAAGCAAGAAAGTAAAGGTGATCTAAACCCTAAGGTAACCCCACTTTTAAGTTTCTACCCAGCAGAGTCGCCAGTTCTGTGATACGGTGGGAGAACTGACTAGAGGTTTTGCGTTTGTATTCGCACTTGTTCGGTTGAGCAAGAGTCGCCACCGACTTTTTATTTTATCCTAAAGGAAAGGTTAAAAAGCACAGCAAAAACCTTTTGAGATATTTCGTGGGTTCGGGGGGTAGATTATGAAAAGGAAAGGTATTAGCACCCTTTTCATCCATGGTTATCCATGGGCTCTTAGTTACTTGGTTTTTAGATCACTTGCCTTGATTTTCGATTGCTTTGAAATTGTGGTAAGTGTGTGTGTTTTGAAAATGTTTTTGAAGAGATGCCTTGTCTTAGGCAACCAATGTATTTGACTCGTGTTTGAGTGTTTTACAAAAGTGTGTATCTTTTCGAAAAGATGTTTCAAAATGTTTTTGAGAAGTTTGTTTTGAAAGTGTTTGTGGAGTGTGATTTTCTTGAAAAGAAGGCAAGTGTTTTTGCAAGTTGATCTCAAGTAACTAAGAGTTTTGTCTACCCCTATTGTACTCAAAGGTTTTCTCTATGTTTTCAACCCTTTTTTAACAATTTTGTTCCACCATTGCATTTGGTGGACAATCTTGCGTTTAGGATGTTTAACGGGACGGGCGCGGGTCATCGTATGGACCATGAATGCAATGGTGCCAAGTGTCTTTGGCAATTTTGCTTTGAAGGGACTATGATCATTCCATTTAGGCAACTTTCGAAAGCGTCATCGAGGGACTTATGATCATTTGAATTTGTTTTGCCAAAGATACTCGACGTGCAAGCATGGCCCATTTTGGAAGGCAACATGTGGGATTACCCTAAGGGTGCAAGTGTGATTGTGTATTGATTTCATGTATTTGTCTTGTATTAGGTTACCTAGCGTTTGATTTTATGTACATGCAAACCCTAGGTCTAACCATGGTATAATTGGAAAGCGATAAATTGCAATAATTTAAAGTCTACGCTATTACAAATAGTATCCGGGAGTGGGGGTACAAATTCACAAATGGGGATGAGACTTTAGGAATGTAGTGTCCAATAAGTTACAACCAAATCGAATTGCGATAAAAATGTAAACAATGTATAGCAAATGTATATTGTCAAATGTAAAGTGTATTGTGTAGGTGTACGTGTAAATGTGTATGTAACTTATTTACAGGTTAGAGATGTGAATTTTAATGTATTATTAAGTATTGTTTTAACTTAAATGAAAAGAATTATATGTTTATTTAATTAATCTTTGTAGTCTTGTATTTTCTTTAACATGTACAAAAAAAGGAATATTTTAATTAAAAGAAAGAAAGAATGTTTAAAATTTAAATTATGTATATTAGAAAAATGTATTTTATTGATGATGTACAAAAAGAATATTTTAATTAAATGTTTTAAATTTTAATTAAATTATGTATATTAAAAAAAGTATTTTTTTATGTATTTTGTGTATTAAGATATTAATGTACAAATAAAAATATTTTAAGTTAGAGGAAAAAATATATTGTGTTCAAAATTATGTTATAAAAAAAGTTTGATGTAAAAAAGTTATGTTAATTTATTAACAAAAATAAAATCTGTTTTATAAAAAAAAGGTTAAGTTTTTGAATGGGCCTTTGGGAGGTTATGCTGGCCCATAACAAAAGAGCAACGTATGGGGGGTGCAAATTAAAACGTTTGGGCTTAGGCGCAGAAAGGGAAAGGCCCAAGTTTGACACAAAATGTTTTTAGGGTTTCTGATTGTTGTTTCACTTGGACTATGGCTTAGGCTTGACATGCAGAGGCGTCGTTTGTTCATCGTTTCACTTCGTCTTCTTCGTCTTTGCCTTTGCCTGAGCTTCTCTTCCGTCTAGGGCAACCGGTGCAGCCTCCACCTCTTCTCCCTCCAACGATTGCTCCAGCGGCATTTGTTCAAGGTAACAAAACCTTAATTGTTCGCGTTAGGGTTTCAGTTTATATCTCATGTGTTTTACTTTTTTTGCTTACTGATTCGAATTAAATGCTGTTTTTTTTGTGAAAGGAGAAAGGGGATGGGTTTATACCTCTAGTCTTGAAGGTGGAGACGAGGTGGACCGGAGGTACGTGGAGGGCCGGACGGCGAGGGAAACGTGAATGAAGCTAGCTTTGCAAGGAGATCTGGTACTCTGTATTCGTGTCTTTCTTCTTTTGTTTGGTGATGATGATGAACTGAACCTTTTGTGCAATTTCTTTTCCTCTTCTCTTAGTTGCCTCTTCTTCTTGATAGCCCTGGTATGCTTAGCTTAATGCCTTGCTTGATGCCTTGTGTTTGGTTTGCTAGCCCAATGATGGGCTCCCTGAGTTCTGAGGGCCCTGAATGTATGCTTGAATATGCTTGAGTATGCTTGATGCCTTTGTATGCTTGTTAGGGTTGCCTAGTTCATTGTTTCACTTTCTTCTTCAACTGTCTTGTTGCCTGCTTTGCCTTATTGAGTTGCCTTGTGCTGGTGGATATGTTTGGCTTTGAGTTGCCTGCCTTGTATGCTTGACTGTTGTATGATTTTGAGTATATTTGATTCTTTAGCCCTATGATGAGTATCTCTGAGGGCTGGTGGCTTGGTTACGATTCAGGTTTTGAAACAAATTGATAGCTTTTTTTGGGGGGTTTATGTGAACTTACAGGTTATGGCCTTGGGGGTTCTACTTCAGGTTAGGCCTTGACAGGTTTTTAGGTTGTGGCCTGGATCATTTGACAGGTTATCTTTGGTTTACTGGTTTGAGCTTTGGTGAGGCTTCAGGCAGGGTTGTTTGTGTTGTTTGAGGCTTTACTGGTTTTTGTGAGGCTTAGCACTATGGCTTGACAGGTTTAATGCTGGTTTTTTGATGGTTAAGTTTTGACAGTCTATATGGTTTTGTAAACTGGCTTTGAGGTTTTGGTTGAGGCTTCAACAGGTTTGTCACAGGTTACAGGTTATGCTGTTTGTTGATTTTGACAGGGTTTTGGCTGTTCCTCTATGGCCTTAACAGGTTGTGATTTCAGGCTTGGTGTTTATCTGGTTTGAAGGGTTTACAGGTTGTGGCCTTTTGAACTGGTTTGACAAGTTTTTGTTGTTAAGTGTTTTGACAGGGATTAAGGTTTGAAACAGGTACTATGCTTGGTTCGTTCAGGCAGGTTGAGCTTGAGGCTAAAAGCTTTTTGCTTTGGATTGCTCTGAGTTCTCTTTTTGTGTGTCCTTTTTATCTCTGCCTCTCTACTGTTTCATTGGCAGATTGTTTTATATCTTTTCTTTCTCAAGCCTCAAAGCCAATAAGCCTTCCCCTTTTTTACTCTCTTCTTTCTCTCTCTAGTACACTTCAAAATATTAAAATATGTTATGTGTGTACTTTATTCTGAAAGGGCAGCATTGGGAAATGATGAAATGAATTATGTTGCTTGCACATGTGGTTTAATTCTGCACTTTATGTCTTCTCTGCATATTTGCATATCTCTTTTTGACAGCTTCCCTGCATTTTGATGGCCCTTTGTACTTGACATCCTTTGGACAGCTTTTGTTTAGTTTGACATTAGAACTCAGTTTGGACTTTGTAGTTCTAGTTCAATTTTCCTTTGGATTTTGCACTTGCTCATGCTGTTTGAGATTTTGGAAATTATGCAGCTTGACAATTTTGACTTGTGCATTCTTTATATTTGTGCATTCAAAGTTTAGCAATTAAACATTCATCCCTCTTTGTGAACCGGGAGAAATCCCGTGATTTGCAGAGAGGGCTAACTGATCCCAGTCAGTTGCCCTTAATGATGAACTTTATTTTTATCTGTCCCTTTTTAAATATTTATCTGCTTCTAACTTTTCTTCTTTTCTTTGCAGATGAATAATTAAAATGGAGAGGAACAGCAAAAGATGAAGAATTTGAAGATTTAGAAAAAATTAGGATAGTCTTATTTAGGTTTAAATTACTGTAAAATCATTGTTGTAAACAAATTGTAAACAATAATTGTACGAATAATTTAAAAATAAATAAAAAGTTTTTATCCAATTAATTCCTTTTTTATCCTTTTCAATTACTTATTTTATTATTTATAATTCTAAAATTATAATAAATGGACATAAATTCCAATTATCTAACTTAGAATAATAAACAATTAAATAAATATTGCTTCCGCATTGATCAATTTAAACTTGGCGCTTCCAACATCCAAAGCAAAACAACAGTCAATTACAGCAATTGCCCAGACGCTTTTTCCTTTTTTACTGATTTTTACCAAACACTGCAAATTCAAACTGAATGTATCCTTTCACTGGTTTAATCACACAGTGCGAACTCAATCCAAATGTTCAATCCGCATCTCAGCATCACTTGAAAAGTGCTGTAGAATTTATATCTTTCTGAGAATGCGCTCACAAAAACCCTAATTCCTGATTAAATGCCAAAGAACGTTCGCCTGATCAAAGTTGAGCCAAAATCAACCAAAACCCTAAACCAACTGTTTGAAACATTCTAGAGCCCTGAAAATCAGTAAAACCCTAATTGTGTCTGACTGACGAGAAAAGTCTGTTTGACCGATTCTTGAGCTAGTTTGAAAAATCAGGAAAAGCCTGAAGTTGTGATTTCTTGAGGAAAAATGCGAGGGTAAATTTTGGGGTACAACAATCGTGTTATTGAGATTGGTACCATTATCAGTGATAATTCTCTCTGGCACACCATACCGACAGATCAGGTTATCCCTGGTGAACCGCGCCACAACATTCTTGGTAATGGTAGCAAAGGAGGCAGCCTCAACCCACTTCGTGAAGTAATGAATGACCACCAGGATAAAGCGATGCCCATTGGAAGTGGTAGGTCCGATTTCTACGATCATGTCAATACCCCAC
Source organism: Vicia faba (assembly GCA_948472305.1). NCBI lineage: Eukaryota > Viridiplantae > Streptophyta > Magnoliopsida > Fabales > Fabaceae > Vicia > Vicia faba. The sequence continues at coordinate 978,826,446 of OX451738.1, read as the reverse complement.
ATTGCAAAGGGCCAAGGAGCTGTCAAGACCTTTAAAGGAACTAGAAGCACGTGTACCTTATCGGCATAGATTTGGCACTTATGACAAGTTCGAGAGTGCTGATAACAATTTGTTTCCATAGTGGACCAGTAGTATCTTGCCCGTAGGATCTTCTAAGCCATGGTATGTCCATTTGAATGGGTTCCGAAGGTACCTTCATGTAAATCTGTCATGATCCTCTCTGCTTCGCCATTGTCTACACATCACAGTAAGGTAGAGTCATGATTGCGCTTGTAGAGGATTCCATTACTGAGGAAGAATTTGGAAGCGAACCTTCTGAGAAACTTATTATCTTTGACAGATTCCCCTTCGGGATATTCTTGAGTCTCGAGATACCTTTTCACTTCGTGAAACCAAGGTTTATCTCCTACCTCTTCAATATCAATCTCGCAGCAGTGTGCTGGTTCATCCAACCTTTCAATGGTGATTCAGGGAGCTTCATTGTCCCACCTGACTTTGAACATAGAAGACATGGTAGCTAGCACATTTGCTAACTGATTCTCTTCTCGTGGGAAATGTTCAAAGGTTACTTCCTCAAAGTGTGGGAGCAACGTCGGTACGTGCTCTTTGTACGGGATGAGATTTGGATGCTTCGTATCCCACTCGCCTTTAATCTGACTTATCACCAAGGCTGAGTCCCCAAAAACATCCAAGAACTTGATCCTGAGGTCGACAACCGCCTTAAGACCCGTGATACAGGATTCATACTCTGCCATGTTGTTAGTACAGTTGAAGCATAGTCAGGCAGTGAAATGAGTATGACAGCCCTCGGGAGATATGATTATGACACCAATTCCATTACCGAGTGTGCTCAAAGCTCCGTCAAAAACCATAGACCATCGGGATCCTCCCTCAGGTCCTTCATTCGGTCCAGGTTCTTCATAGTCAGTCACCGGCATAATATTCTCATCCGGGAACTCAAAATTCATGGACTGGTAGTCATCCATGGCCTGATGAGCCAAATGATCAGCCAATACACTTCCCTTAATTGCTTTCTGGGTTGCATATCGTATTCAATTAAGATTATTTGCCATCTTGTTATTCTTCTGGAGAGAGCGGGCTTCTCGAAGATGTAATTGATTGGGTCCATCTTAGATACCAACAAAGTAGTGTGGGTCAACATATATTGTCTTAGTCGGCGAGCAGCCCATGCCAAAGCTAGCAAGTTTTCTCGATCAGTGAGTATCTTGTCTCACAGTCGGTAAACTTTTTGCTAAGGTAGTATATTGCGTGCTCTTTTCGACCAGACTCATCATGCTGCCCCATCACACACCCTATTGAATTGTCTAACACTGTTAAGTATAATATCAAAGGTCTTCCTTCAACAGGAGGCATCCGAATTGGTGGTTCTTGAAGGTATTTCTTGATTCTTTCGAAAGCATTATGGTATTCATCATTCCACTTTACCACTTGATCTTTCTTCAGGAGCTTGAAGATTGGCTCACAAGTAGCAGTCATATGTGAAATGAACCTGGCGATATAATTCAGGCATCCCAAGAAACCTCTAACTTCCTTCTCGGTACGGGGAGCCGGCATCTCTTGTATGGATTTTACCTTTGCAGGGTCTACTTGAATACCTTTGTCACTGACGATGAACCCTAGATGCTTACCAGACCTTACCCCAAAGGTGCACTTATTCGGATTTAGTCTCAGCTTGTACGTCTTCAGCCTATCAAACAACTTTTATAGGTGGTCAAGGTGCTCTTCCTCGGTTTGGGATCTGGCTATCATGTCAACAACATAAACCTCAGACTCATGGTGAATCATATCGTGGAACAAGGCGACCATGGCTCGCTGATAAGTTTCCCCAACATTCTTCAACCCAAAAGGCATCACATTGTAACAAAAGGTGCCCCACTGTGTGAAGAAGGTTGTCTTCTCCATGTCTTCAAGAGCCATCTTGATCTGGTTGTAGCCAGAGAAACCATCCATGAAGGAGAAGATTTTGTGTTGTGCGGTGTTGTCAACCAGAACATCAATGTGGGGAAGCGGGAAGTCATCCTTGAGGCTTTCCCAGTTCAGGTCTCTGTAGTCCACACACATATGTACCTTACCATCCTTCTTTTGCACCGGAACTACATTATCAACCCATTGCGGATAGGAGATGACGGCTAAGAACCCAGCGTTGAACTGCTTCATGACCTCGGCTTTAATCTTCTCTGACATTTCAGGGCATATACGGCAGACCTTCTGTTTTACCAGAGAACAATTTTCTTTAGTCGGCAGGCGATGTACCACAATATTAGTTTCTAAACCAGGCATGTCTTCATATGACCAAGCGAAGATCTCAACATAGTCATGCAACATCTATATCAATCGTTGTTTGACCTTAGTCTCCAGATTTGTGCCAATCTTGACTTCTTTTCTGTCTACCTCCGTGCCCAATTTTATCGTCTCAACGGGCTCTTCATGAGGCTGTATAGCCCTCTCTTCCTGTTGTAACAGTCTAGCAAGTTCTCCAGGTACCTCACAATCGTCCTCACTTTCTTCCTTGGCTTGGTTGATCGGATTTTCAAAGTCATGACTGGCAATAGCAGAACTGTTATCAATGGGATCTAGGGTGGATATGGATCTACAGCTTGATATGTGAGTGTGTGTAAGAGCATAACTGTATTGATAAAGTGAAAAGAAAAAAAGAAAAACAAAGAGCGTAAAATTTGTATACAAGAAACGTCCAATGTTTTATTGATGACATATGAAAATGGCACATAATATCCCTCACTGTCTTCAATAGTATTGACCCCACAATTACTGATGCGTAGGGGAGGTCCTCCAGCCCGAGCGCGTCGAACATCCCTTTGAGCTCCTGAAGTAAAGCCCAAACCAAATTTGTCAGTTTTGTGAGTAAAATCAGGGAGCTGTCCCCAATTGGTTCACCCACCTTCTTCTACTACTGCTCTGGCATCCTTGAGAGAAGCCATCTTCAGAGGAGGTTTGGTGCTGGTGGTAGTTTCGGTTGACACCAAAGTCTGGGGAACCTCTTCAAAGTTTTGAAAATGAGTCTCTATGAATTACTCGTCCATCTCCATATACCTGAAGGAGTTCAGGTGGCTTACCATATATTCCTCTTCACCGTGAACAGTGACAATATTCCCCTTCACCGGATATTTCAGCATTTGGTGCAGTGTAAAGGTAATAACCCCAACTTCATGGATCCAAGGACGACTCAACAAACAATAGTACGATGGCCTGATGTCCATCATGTAGAAGGTGGACTCAAAGGTCTGAGAGACCACTTTGACAGGGATGTCCACCTCCCCATGCACCATTCTCCTCGACCCATCAAAAGCCCTCACCACAATGTTACTGGGCTTTAGGGTCAAGCATTCACAATCTAGCCGATCGAGAGCCTTCTTAGGAAGAACATTCAGTGAAGATCCAGTGTCCACCAGCACATGAGCCATAGTAGTGCCCCTGCATTCGATCGAGACATGTAGAGCTTCATTATGCTTCCTCCCCTTTGGTGTCAAGTCGGCATCTGAAAAACCCAACCCATTGTAAGCAGTCAGACTGGCCACACAGTCTTTGAATTGATTGGCTGAGGTTTCTTGCGGAACATGCGCAGTCTTTAGGAATGCAATCAAAGCCTTTGCATGGGCCTCATAACATAACAACAGAGACAACATTGATATTTTCGAAGGGGTCTGCCCCAGCTGCTCGACCACATTGTAGTCGCTCTTCTTGATTATTTTTAAGATTTCCTATATTTCTTGCTTAGAGGATTCCACAACAATCTTTCTAGGTGCCTCCGTCCAGGCAGGCTCACCTATAGCTTCTTTGCCTCGAGTCTCAGATAACTCATCGGCAGGGGTAACAATTGGAGTAAGAACATGAGTAGTAACAGAAGTACCGGTAGGAACAGCAGATGAAATAACAACAGGCTTAGTGACAGTCTTCGGGTAGATCTCGGGAGAGAAAACCCTTCCACTTCTGGTAATCTTGTTGGTCCCGACAATGTTACTGACATCGGGATCAGCCTCTTCAGTCTTCAAATCATGTTTAACGCCATGATAGTAAACATCAGCGCCATAATTCTAAGGGACAGCTTTGTCCGAGGAGTACGGTACAGGACTAGGAAAAGTGATTATCAATAGAGCAATTCTTGGAGCAGGTGTAATCCTAATAGGTATTTTAGAGGAGGCCTTGGAAGGATTGGCAGAAATGGTTATAATGGCAACATCTTCACATGGAATAGTCGAAATCAAAGTCTTTTCGAACAAAATCTCTCTACTGTCCATCAGGCGTTGAACACCTGCTTTCAGCAAATAGAAACTAGAGGGAAGAGATGAACACATGTGGCAACCTTCACCACAACCCGAAAATAAATCGGCTAACAACAAATTCTTCTTAACGGTCACGAGAGGAGTGGAAACTTCATCAACGGAGGTAACAAATAGATCAGTATCAATGGCATTAACTCCACGGTCGTGCTTGGGCATGGGAGCAATTATGACATTAGGCTTTTCCGGAGCATCAAACTCAATCTCCTTGGCTTTAATTAGATATTGTACTTTATTTCTTAGAGCTCAGTAGTCATTTGTATCATGGCCAGGACTCTCAGAATGGTATGCACACCAAGCATTTGGATTGTACCGAGGAGATGTGGTGTTAGGATTCTTGGGAGCCTCTTTCAAGGTTGCCAAGTTGGATTTTAGAAGATGGGGTAGAATCTTAGTCAATGTCACTTTAATTAGAGTAAACTGCCTTTGCGGTCTTTCTATCCTTTGCTGATTGTTTCGTGGTGGGGTAGCCGCAGGCCTAGGTATCATCACAACACTTACCGTTGGACGGCATTCAGCTCTGGTCTGACCTCTTGGGCTATAAATAGAACTAATTTCCTCCTTACCTGGGAAGGGCTTCTTCACTGAGCTTGACGATGTATCTTTATTTATTTTGCCGCTCCAGATTCTACGCTTTCTCTGGTTAATATCAGCTCGATGAAACCAGCTGAGGAGCTACCAATCAGGTGATTGAAGAAAGGACCAAACAACGTCCCAAGAAACATGACAACCAACTCCCTATCAGACAAAAGGGTTGGACTCTCCCTGCCAGATCTCTCCACTTATGTGCATAGTCCTTAAAGCCTTCACTGGCACCCATGGACATACTCTGGAGTTGAGTACGAGTAGGGGAAAGGTCAGCATTATATTGATACTGCTTATAAAAAGCAGCGGCCAAATCCTCCCAGTTACAGACATTGGTTCCCTCCAGTTGATAGAACCATTTGAGCTGAGTCACTGACTGTCTTGAAAGAACTGAACCCACAAGTTCCTATCAACAGTGTGAGGCTGAATCTTCCTCACATAGGAACGAATATGAAGTTAGGGACAAGACACCTCATCATACTTCGCAAAAACTGGATCTTTAAACTTATGTGGGATGACTACCCCAGACACCAAACCCAGCTCTTCAAAATCCAGCCCTGGTATTCTCTGTATCTCTATAGCTCTCAGTCGATCCTCTAATTATTTGTATCTATCCTCAGTGGGAGGATACTGCTCCTCATTGTAGTCTGTGTCATCATCAGAAACTTCAGGGCTAAGGTCCTTCTCCCTTGTCTCTCTCTCTTGATTCTCCCCTTCTTTGGACGAGGAGGTTAGATCGAATGGTTGCTTTAACGGCCACCTGAACCTTTTGCCCAGATTGAGAACACCAGAGGTCTTCTTCTTTTTCTTCTTCTTTTCCTTCAATATAAGGGCCTTCAGATTCTCATGCTCTTTTGCCAAAGCTATGAACATTTGTTGAAATTGGGCATTTTGTGCCTTGAGATATTTGATGCTTTGTTAGAAGACATTATTGCTGAAATAAACAACGAAGAAGATGAGAAACCTGTAATGGTACCTGTTTATGCAATGTCATGGATGGTGTGCAGATGCAATGATTTCAAGGATTCTTAAAGACTCAAATTTGTTTAACCAAAAGAAACACACGTTAGTTGTATTAATAAGTTCGGATTGTTACAAAGAGTGCCTTTTAGGCTTACAATTTAAACAAAATAAAACTTAAAGCAAAAATAAAATTAGGTTTCCCAGGAGCGCATCCTCTTTGGTGCAATGTAGGCGTTTTTATTCCTCTCTTCATGAAGTAGCCTAGTGAGCTCCAGGACCTTCTTCTCACTAGCATAGAATTGAGCTTCGAACGTATCCCACTCCTCTTTAAGTTGAACCCAGAATTTCTATGACTCCTCATGGTAAGTTGGCATGTCAGGATGATGAACAAGATAAGGAGTATCTCCTTTAGCAACTGGTTCCACAATCATTGGTAGGACAGCAGGGTAAGGCATCATAAGACTTTGGGCACGAGTTTATACCCATCTGAGGTAAGGCTCAACATGGATGGAATTCTTGTGCCCTAGTGTCTTGCTATCAATTTTATGTACCATGCCCCAAGCTCGCATGAACCTTTTACGGTAACCTTGAGCATCATTCTTATAGTCGAAGGCAATTCCTCAAATAAGTGTATCATGAGGACCATCTCTTCTCGCATAACCAAACTGCCGCAGTGCCAAACAAGGGTTATAAGTGATTCCTCCCCAAATGCCTAAGAGAGGTACATTAGGGAATTCACCACAGCGATCGATGATGGTAACATCTTCTGAGGACTGTGAACACCAATGAATGTCTGAATGTGTAAGGGACATCATCCTATGAGACCATTTCATACCCTGCTCATTCTTCAAAATAGACATGGGTAGGTGTGAAATAGAGGGGTGCAACACATGAGGGTCCCCCTTCTCTTTAGAGTGCAAGCATACAGAGAGTGTAGAATATCCCCAAGTAATGTAGGCACCGGATTATGAGACAGAAAAACCTTAATCATATCCATATCTACGAGTTGGCCCGCATTATGGAATAGTACCATCCCGTAGATGAGGAGTGCTAATACCTCTTCAAAAGCCTGTAAATCCAGGGTATCCCAAAAATAATAGGCCTTCTCGAATAGAAATATAATCGGGATTCATTAGACACTTCCCCTAGTTTCCCAATTTGTCACTACATCGGATCTTTGTAAGGATAAAGCTCGAGCAATCTCTTCAGGCTTTGGATGTTTTTCCATACTGTTGAAATGTAACTGGTCAATAATAGGTACCCCTAACAACCGAGAAAATTCCTCCATAATAGGCACTAGCTGGTAATCTGGGAAAGTGAAGTAGTGGTGCAAAGGATCAAAAAACTGAAATAGCACTTTTAACAATTTCTCACCAGGTTTTGAAGTGACCAAGTTGAGCAACCGACCATGTTTTTCAGTGAAGGGAGAGCTTTCAGGAACCCTTAATGCCAAGTTCTTTAGTTGGAGAGGCATTTTCACAAGGTTAATCTAGATGGTGTTCTTGCGGGCGAATGTCATGTCCTATAAAACAAAAGCAAAGATGATCCCTAGAAAATCCTTGAAATGGTTAGTATGGTATTCCATGCTTATGATGTCATGATTATGCTAAAAAATCACATGTATAGCAAGAAACAAACAAGTCACACCAAGTCCTTAGGTTTAAGGCCTGCATGAGTTTTAAGGTCATACCCTCTTGAAGCTGGATTGGTTCAACCTGTCCTATAAATAGTAACCGGGTTCTAAGGGATATCAATATCACCGATCTTTCCCCCTAAGCTTTGTTCAATAGGCGATTGACTCGCAACCAAACAAAACTCGAGAGTCAAACCTCAATGAGTGTAGCATCGAGTATCTGTCGACCTTGGGAATATACCAAAGTCGGCCATCTCGCTACGTCCTACTGGCCAAGTTATGCAATTAAGGGTTCCAAGGTCAGTTGATGCTTTATGACACCACACGGAGGCCACGTACTCTCCTTGATTGACTCAAGGGTTATCGGTACCAACCAAAGTTTCACATCAACGTAGCTACTGATTCAACCGTGTCGGTATACCCTGCACAGTTCCCTCACAGTTTATTGCTACTTACCTAAAAGGTGTTCCCTGATCCGGGTGTAGGATCTTCAATAATACCCAAACAAAACCCTAGAATATAAAGCAGGCAAAGCAAAACAAGAAAGCCATTTTTTTTAAAAATGACCTAGATCCTAAGGTATACCCCACTTATCATCTCCCCAACAGAGTCGCCAGTTCTGTGATACGGTGGCAGAACCGACTGTTATACTGGTTTGAGTTTTGTATTCACAAATGTCGCGGTAAGCAATAGTCACCATCAACTTTTATTTCATCCAACAAAGGAAGAGGAAAAAGAACAGAAAAAACATTTTTCGAGAGTTTGATTACGGGGGGTAGATTATAGAAAGGGAAGGTGTTAGCACCCTTTCTATCCATGGTTTTCCATGGGCTCTCAGGTACTTTCTCATTTTGAAATTGCTTGTGTGTGTTTTGAAAATTTTTTGTTTAACTTCGTGATAACCCTTGTATCTGTCCTCAAGAGTGTGACGAAGTTGTTTTTGAAAACTATTTTCAAAGTGTTTGTGAAGAAGTTTTGTTGTTTTGAGCAAGTACTTAAGATTTCTACCTACTCAAAAAAAGATTGTTCGTTCTCGTTTCCTTTAGACAGCGCTATCCAACTATTAAGGAGTAGGTAGCCCCATCGTTGGAGTTCTAAGGGGCATTTGAAGGGACGAAATGGTCACTAAAGGCAATATGTAAGGATACCTTAGCGTTTCGAAGGGACTATCACCATAAGATCATTTCTCGTAGGCAACTCGAGGGATGGTAAGGGACTATGATCCTTATGACGACTTTGAATTGTGGGTCTTTGCTAAGATATCCCTATGTTCGAGGGACATGACCATTGTTTCCGAGGCAACCAAGTGAGACAAACCCTATGAGTGAGCATGTCCATGTGTTCTTTTTTCAGTTAATTATCTTTGCACAATTAGGGTTATCTACCTTTTAATCGTTGATTTATCTTTCGCATACAATCCTAATATCCATGTATCTAGGAGGTTTTATAGTTGCAGAAATTAGAAAGTGCGAGAAATTAAAGTCCTAACTATTACGAGGTCTCAGGGGAGGGGTTATATAACCAAAACTTGGGGAATGAATAGTAAATAAAAATCGGTAAGATAAACCCTAATTAAAAACTATTACAAACCTCAAAGCAGTTACAATAATTTGAATTATAAATAAATAAATGCGCGCGAGATGAATTAAATACGAGAACAAATTGGAAGCCTAAAACTATAATTAAAAAAATATTTTTGTGTATTTTTTAATGAGAAAACAATTTAATTGCAAATTAAACCTAATTTCTAATTAATTTTAATTAATATAAAAACAACCAGGTTAATCTAATTAAACTAATTTATTTTCAATAATAATTAATTTAAATAAAAAAACCCTAATTCTATATTTTTGTTTTTTTTTATTAATAAAAAAATGGTTTTTGTTGTTTTGTAAAAAGAAATAATTAAAAAATAATTAAAAGACAAAAGAAATGAAGAAAAGAAATGATTTTGGGCCTGGGGTGCTGTTAATAATCAGGGGGTGAGGAGTTAAATTTGTTGGGCCCACTTTGTTGGCCCAGATCCTGCGTGAGATACAGTGGAGTGGCTTCTGAGAGGTCCATCATGCACACCTGGAGTTGGAGCGTTTGATCTGGCGCTGAAGAGATCCAATGGTGATGATAGGCCAGTACAGGGTGCACACGCTTAATCCTGGGGCACTTAATCTATAAATAGAAATTGGAAAAATAATATACAGGAGGCAAGGGTCGTACCCCTGACCTCCTACACATGCAATGCCTTAACACCCTTCACTCCTGCCATCTGAGCCAGTTATCAATTCGCTTATACAAATAAGCATAATCATCTATATATGAAACAAGTGGATTATGATGATGTGTCAAAGCGCGTGCTGAGATGGGCCCCTAGATATTTAAACAACCAATCACATGATGCTAACATGCCACACCATCCTACGCCCGAGTCAACTGACCGGAGTGACGCCGGAGTCAAACTCCGGTCGTCTTCTCCAGGATGTCAAAAATGTGAAACCTGCGAAATCAAAAGATCAAGGCCTATAATCAAGGCTACCCCCCCCCCCCCTAAATCAACCCTCCTGAATCCATTTCCGGGGTTCGTTTATCCTGAAACCGCCTATATTGTGAAGTATTATGAAGAACACAGATCGTGCCCCAGAAATGGCACGATCTTGTTCTGGCCTCTTTTCTCAAGTATTTCACGTTGGACATGTCTTATAGGCTACCCTTAACATAAATAAAACATTGAAGGGAGTTAATTCATCATAAAAATCAAAATATGAATTCAAGAAAAATACCAACGATGAGTGTTTCGATTTGGTGCTTCTAGGCGTGAAATTGCTTGAATAAAGACTGATACACGCTCCTGGAAGCTTCTGGGAGTGGATGGGAGGCTTAGGTTGGACTGAAAGATGTTGGAGCTTGTTCTTTGGATTTTCACGATTTTAAATGATTTTTGCAATTTTGGTATGAGCGCTTGGGTTTGTGTATCCGTCTCCTTGTGCTTTTGAATAGCCATGCCTATATAGTAAATCATATTAGGTTAACAAAATTGGAAGAAATCTTTGCTTTCATTGAGAAAATAATTTCTTTCAATAATATGATTTTTTTTTGTATATTTGGACCAAATCAAATCTTGATGTTTTTCCACAATATTTCCCTTGATATGCCAGCAATGTGTGTCCCTTATTTGATGAGAAAAGATTCCAAATCCAAATCTTATATTATCTCTACTATTTATTTATTTATTTATTTATTTTTGCATTTTAATGGATAAAATATCAAAATAAATAATATAAATAATATAATGATGCATGGTCCAGCTTGGAGGCCGTGGACCAGGCTAGGAGTGTGTTGCAAGCATAAAAAGTTAGGCCTATTTGAGGAAAAATGTAGTTTTGAGCATTATTGACTTTGGGCAAATTTCCAAAAAAAGCCAAATTTGACAATGCATATCTCCCTCAACTTTGACCCTAAGAGGAGGTTCTTGGACTTTTTAGAAATCTTGGGATGTCCCCTAAACAACCCTTTTGGTTTCATCTCAATTGGGTCTTCCATATCCATGTAAGAAGCTTTGATCTAAAAGGTGTTTTTGTTGACCTTTTGAAATGACCTATAATGTCTGAATTCATATCTTTTCATGAGTGCATTTTTTGAACTTGAGGGCTGAAGATGAATTGTAGGGAATTGAATCCTCTTCAAAATGAGCCTTGGATAGGAAATTTCTGATCAAGTATGAGAAATTTATGTCTGGTCAAAGTTTGGTTAACTTTTCCTATAGAAACCCTAATTTATCAACTTTTGAGTTTTGATGAATTTGGGGTATTCCTTGAGGAATCAGGATCAACCCTTGATCAAATGATTGATGTTACTTCAAAATATTTATGTTGACCAAAAATCTTGAAGTTTGACTTTATGTGGGTCACAATTGACTTTTGACCTAACACAATTGATTTTCAGGCATTTGAGCAGTTGATTGAGCAAACTTGTTGTGCAAGGCATGAAACTTGGCATGGATCATCTTGAGAACATATTATGGCAACGGAAATCATTTGGGACCCTTGGAACTCAAACATATTGATGAGGAGTGAATCCCTAATTTGAGGCTCATTGTCTTAGGAGGAGGATTCGTCTGGTCAATCCTTAGGCATCCTTGGGCAAGTTGAGGACCTCTAGGAGTATGTTTTGAGTAAAATGAGAGGGAAATTTTTTGGGTACAACACAATGTATAACAAATTCAATATATCTTCTTCTTACATATACTTCATGCTCAGTTGTGCACTTCATAAATTGTTTCTCCCTTAAGAAACTATCAATCTTCTTTTTCCAAGCTCTTGGATCTTATTTCAATCCATATGGGGCTTTATGCAGCTTGTACACCTTTCTCTCTTCACCATGCTTTACAAATGCAATTGGATGTGCAACATAAACTTCTTAGTCTAAGGGTCCATTCATGAATGCACACTTCACGTCCATGTGACATATGTGCTAACTATTCATTTCTGCTAGGCCAATAATCAACCTAATTGTTTCGATTCTAGCAACAGGTGAAAATACTTCATCAAAGTCAATTCCTTCCTTATGAAGAAATCCTTTTGCCAAAAGTCTTGCCTTGTGTCGAGTTACTTCTCCTCTGGGATTCAACTTCACCTTCTATACCCACTTGACATCAATTTCCTTCTTGAATTGAGGCAATTCGACAAGTGACCAAGTGTTGTTTTCTCCAATGGACTCCACTTCTTCATTCATTGCTTTCACCTACTTTAAATACTTCAATTCTTCAGTTGCATTGACTGGTTCGACATCTGCATAGAAATCATAATGTACCAGCTCACCTTCATCATCGACTACATCATCTGATGTAATCACACAATCTTGCAACCTTGCAGACATGTATCTTATTCTCTGAGGTCTGCTTGTACCTGGTTAATCTATAACTTCCTTTTTTCGAAATTCTCTTTCGACTTGATTTTCTGGTTCTTCAAGATTCTCACTTAATCCTTCTTGACATTTTCAGTACAATCCCATTCCTTAAGCTCATCTATGATCATGTCCATGTTGATCACAATCTTCTTATTCACTGATTTAAACAACTTGTAACCTCCTATAGAATGATATCCTACTAGGATTATATGACTTGACTTGTCATCAAGTTTTTTCTCTACTGATCTAGCACATGTATTGTGTTATATATCCAAATACCTTCTGATGACTCAAACTAGGCTTCACACCAAACCAACATTCTTCTGGAGTAACTCCTTCTAGCTTCTTCATCAAACATCTATTCAATATGTATGTTGTAGTCAACACAGCTACCCCCCCCCCCCCACCCAAACTCTTTAGGTAAATGCTTGCCATTCAACATACTTCTTACCATATTCATGATGGTTCGATTCTTCCTTTATGCGGTTCCATTCTACTGTAGAGTGTAGGGTGGAACCACCTCATGCACAATCCCTTCTTTTTCACATAATGTATCGAAGTCTTTATACACATACTCTCCACCACCATCAGTTCTCAAAACTTTGAGCTTTCGACCATAAACTTAAACTTGGCAAATACCTCGATCACTTTGCTTTTCTTCTTGATCAGATAAGTCCACAGTTTTTGATTGAAATCATCTATGAATGTAACAAGTTATTTGTTACCTCCATTCAAATACACTTGGATGGTTCCACATAGATCAGAGTATATGATTTCGACAATAGCCTTTGACTTTCTTCCTGCATCCTTGTTGAAGTTGTTCTTATGATGCTTTGCCTGCACACATTCCTCACACACCTTGTTTGGAATGTCGATTTTGGCAACCTTGAAACCATATTTCTTCTTTTCAAATCTCTGATGTCTTTAAATTTGAGATGGCCTAATTGATAATTCCATATCCACTCATCTCTGTTAGCTGCAGTTGCAAAGCATTTATGCTTTATCACATCATGTTCAATCTTGAAGGTTCTATTATGAGACATTGGAGCCTTCAAGATTAACATTCCTCTAGAGTTGACGACTCTCATTATCTTATGTTTGAAAGACACTTGATAATTCTTTTAGACCAACTGCCCTATACTGAGCAAGTTTCTCTTTGTGCATGGTATGTACAACACTTTGGAAATTACTAACATCTTGACATATTTCCTAATAATCATAACATCACTAATACCTTCAGTTGCTAGGGTATTGTCATTTGTGAATTTCACTGTGTTCTTCACCAAGGGTTCTATGTTGTGTTGTACCCCAAAATTTTCCCTCTCATTTCTCAAAACATTTTTCACAAGATCTTCAATAGCTCAGGCTTGTACAAGTGTGGACTAGATCAAGCCATCTCCTCAACATTGATGCCTCAAATTAGGGTTTGAATCTTCACAAGGACAGTTGGACTTCTAATGCTTTAAATGACTTTCATGGATCATTTTCGACCTTCAAGAATAATCATGTCAAGTTTCAAGTCTTACATCACAAAGTTTCTCAGTCAATTGATCAGATGACCTAAAATCAGCTGTATTGGGTAAAAAGTCAACTGATACACCAAAAGTCAAACTTTGACTTTTTGGATTGAGTTTCAAAGTTCAAAATTCATCAAGACATTCAAGAATATCAAGCTTGATCACCAAGAAGTCAAGAAAGTCAAAAGTCAATTTGAAAAGTCAAACTTTCCAAGACTTGGAAATTTTTCTAAGTGTTTTATACATGTTTATTTCATAGCTTCATACCAATTTTTCACTATGATGAAAAATGATTCAAAGGAAAATTTCAACATGGAAGTTGTATATATTGATGAATTATACAACTTTGAATTAGAGGGTTGATGTCTAAATAACTCTTAAATTTGAAGATATAAGCCCATGAAGTCATGATATTTTCACCTAACACTTTGAGAAATTTTCAACAGGTTTTGGTCAGTTTTTATCTCAATTTATTGGCCAATTTTCATTAGGTTTCAAATTGATTTTTCTAAAATGTAAAACATGAAAGTTATAGAGTATGTTTAAAGCTTTCCAAAACATCCAAGAGCATGAATTTATCATACTTGAGCTAGGTGATTCAAGGGCATGAAGTTAGGCATCCATCCTTGAATTGCAAGTCCTTTTATTGAAGAACACATAACAAAATCCTTATGCTATGCTGCATAATCTTGTGTTTAAGGTCTTCTAACTTTCCAATATCACCATAATTTAATGCTTACACCTACTCTTGAGCTATTACCCAAGTGTTTGAGCCATTTTCCAAAAGATCTTTCCATTTATGGCATAAAGGCACCATTGCTATTCTTGAAAAGCAAGCTTTTGGTACAAAATTTGTCTTGAGCCCATACCTTGTTTGCTTCTAATTATAATCCACCATAAATCATGGAAGGTAGCTCCTCTATACCAGAAACTTTGTACTTCATCTTGGGACCATGGAATACTTGACATAGTTTGATATTTGCATCCCAACCAAACCATAACATGTTGTTTTGCAAACCTAATCAGCTCTTGTTCCAAAACCTCTTTCCTATAAATAGAGGGGCCATTTGCAAAAGAAAGAGGTCAGGAAAATATAGAGCTTTTTGTATGTTGAAAATCCTCAAACCCCCCTTTACTCTAAAAACCAGAACTGTCCACAAAAATCTCCATCTTTGAGCTTTGAAGTCCAAACCCTTTGAACCTCTCACACCTTGCAAGTTTTGTCCAAACAAACCATCCAAACAATCCACATACATCATATAGAAGTTGTTCAAACTCAAGAACAACTTCTGTAACATCACTATTTTCCAAACTCAAAAAATAGCCACCTGCAACTTGACTTCTATAACTCAAACTCAAAGCACAAATTTCAGTTTCAAGGTAAGTTTTCTTGATTTTGAACTCTTCATACAAACATCATTAGTGGTTCATTTGTGAAGATAAAATGTCGATATCATTGCCTTGAAGATAACCATATGCTATATTTTAATTTTTATCAATTATATGTTGAGAGCTGACTTGTACATGCAATAGAACAATGTTAGAGGTAAAAAAACTGCAGCATGAGTCGTTGCATACTCACATGATTATACTCATTTTAGTTACAGAACAGGGTATGAGTCGATACAAGGCCTCATGCATCGATGCATATTGTTATCCAAGCATAATACAGAGAGAAAAAAGGTGTATGAGTCGACACAAAACACGAATGTGTCAACACAAACAAGAAATGAGTCGACACATACCATTATGTATCGACTCATACTGAGTTGATTTTGATTTTTTTTAGAAACAAGAAGTGGCATGTGTCGATGCATAAGGATATGTGTCAATACATAAAGTTTTTTTTCTCTCTTTGTACATTATTTTCGTGTTTTATGTTTTTATTGCTATTCATTTATTCAATATGGTTGTAATAATTTAATTATGCTTGTATTTCATCCACATTTCTAAATTGTACCCCCATCCCCCAACTGATGTAATAGCATAGGATTTTAATTTATGCAATTTATCGCTTTAATATAAATGTTAGTAATTAGGGTGTGTATGGCAAGATAAAATCAACCATTAGAAAACCATAATCTCAAAGACAAATATGCATGCAATCAAACACTTTTCACACGTGTACCTCTAGGGTAATCTCGCTTGTTGCCTACGAATAAATAGTCATGTCCCTCAAACGTGGGATACAAACCCTAATCTCTATCATGGCATATTTTAAAGCTATAAATGCGTAAAATAAATCTACGACTATTACAATATTGATATGAGGAGGGGGATACAATTTTGAATGGGGAGTATTTGCAAGAAAATAAAACCCTAAGATTAACTATTACATCCAAATTGAATTCTTTACTCAAATGGTAAATAAGAAATATTTAAATAGACAATTAAATAAATATGCAAAATATTATAAATATGCAAAAAAAAATGTTTTTGTTTATTTTTATGTGTGTAAAAATATAACATTTAATGTGTAAAATATGAAAATAAAATATTATTTTTATCAAGGGTGGAAACCCTAATTTGTTTTAAGGAAGTATATATATATATATATATATATATATATATATATATATATATATATATATATATATATATATATATATATATATATATATATATATATATATATATATATATATATATATATATATATATATATATATATATATATATATATATATATATATATATATATATATATATATATATATATATATATATATATATATATATATATATATATATATATATATATATATATATATATATATATATATATATATATATATATATATATATATATATATATATATATATATATATATATATATATATATATATATATATATATATATATATATATATATATATATATATATTAATTATATTATTTATGTACAATAAAATAAAATAATAAAATATATACAAATGTCAAAAAATAAAAAATATATTAGAAAAAATATTAATTAAGTATGTAAATAATAAAAATAAAGGTATAATACTTTTATGTATTATTTT
This sequence comes from Vicia faba, assembly GCA_948472305.1. NCBI lineage: Eukaryota > Viridiplantae > Streptophyta > Magnoliopsida > Fabales > Fabaceae > Vicia > Vicia faba. Next base: position 978,809,506 of record OX451738.1, on the reverse strand, counting down.
CAAGTTTTTATTAAAGAAAATAAAAGTATGTTATTTAATAATTATTTTTATGTTAGAAAAAATAATAATAATAAAAAAATACAATATAAAATGTGGAAATTTATGAAAATGTTTTTGGTAATTTTTTATGTTTAGAAAAATAAAATAAAATCAGAAATGAAAAAGAAATAGAAAAATATAAAAAATATGAAACAATGGGCCAAGGGGGTGCAATCAGCAAGCTGGGGGTGCCAAAAGCAAGGAGAAACCAAGCCCATCCCACTTGTTTCGTCTTCAACCTCTGATTCAGACAAAACGCGCGTTTCCTGTACAAATGTCCAACTCCTGTATACGTGCTCTAAAGCAAAAACTCATAACACAAAAGTTATAGCATTTTTCAACACGATTCCAATCATATAAAGAACTTAATCTAACTCTCAAAGACCAGAGATAATTTCTCTTGCCCTAATTTTTAACCTAACTTTTTCAGAATGTTAATCAATCAAATTCTCTCAACACAGTTAACTTAAATGAAATCTATGCATATGTACAGCTTAAGGGCTATGAGTACTACATTTTTTATTCACAAACCTGAGCCTAATGATTCCTAATTAGAGAGATAGGAAGTTGGAAAATACCTGTTTCAGTTGAACTCGAATATGGCAATGTTGACGTTTTCAATGAGGCCTGAGATGTTTGTGAGCTTGCCTGAACTTCCTCTGACCTTCCCCAATGCTTTGTTTGCTTTGAGCTTGCTTGAATAAGCCTGTAGAAGTAAACCTGCACAAGCTGAAATTAGAAATGGTGAAGCTTGCAAATGGAGTTACAGTCAATGGCCAATGGTTGGGATAGCTCAGGTGGGTTATATGGAAGGTATTGGAACTGGTTTGGGACAAAACGCACGAATGGTTTGTGAGATGAAAGTCAAACTACAGAGAGTGCCCTGTTTTTCAAGAAGAAGGTGTTTTTGTGTTTTGGAAGGCTTGAGGGTTGGATAAATCGTGTTTCTGGCTCAAGGAAATGTGCAAAACTTGTTTCATATGCTTGCCAGAGTTGGTTATAACAGATACTCAAGTTGTGTAGACTTTTGCACATTTCTTGGTTTTGAAGCAAAAGGTGAGAAGTGATAAAGGGCAGGCCTGTACAGACTAGCTCTAATCCTGCATACATTTTGTGAGCTTGGCCCCATGTTTGTGGATTTTGTTTGCTGTCCAATATTTGGTTCAAGGCTCAAGGGATGCAATTTGACATAAAGCAAGTTTTGACAAAAATGGCAATGTTGCCGTTTTGCTATTTTTTTATTAATCCCTTGTGTAAACCTCTAATGATCAGAACAAAGCTTCAATCCATTGAGTTTAAATTTAATTATTGAGTGTGGAAGGTTTAGATACATGTAAGAAAGTATAAACAATGCTGGATGGAAATTGCAACTTGTGTCAATATGAAACATGCCATGGATCAAAGTGAGTTTTTGCCAAATTCAGACCTTCGATTCTCCCTAACCATAAATGATTTTGGAGAGTTCTTGGACATTTTAGAAAGCTTGTAACATGCTCTACAATCCATATTTGAAAAGAATTTTGAGATTCTAAGTGGAACTAGGTAAACAATTTCCATGAAGATAGGTCAAAATCCTGCCTAAACTAGGGCAAAATTTCACTAAGTTAAAAGTTTCATGGACCCTTGTTCCAAAAATCATAACTTGAGATACAAGCTTCTTTTATGAAAACTTTGCGAATCAAAGTTGTATATTTTGTGGAGGACTGTTTTGTTTGAATCCAATTGAATCATGGTGAAAAAGTTGGGCAAACATGGGAAAAAATAAGAAAATTTCATAACTTAGAAAAATTCTAAGTTATGAAAATTTTCAATCTTAAACCCTAATTTGCAAAATTAGGTTTCTTGATGAACAAGTTTCATGTTTTGACATATCTTGATGAAAAATGACCCTTGGCACTTGATTTTGACAAAAAAGTCAAAGTTTGACTTTTCAGTGTACAGTTGATTTTTGATCAGTTGACTGGAAAATTCATCTGTCAATCCAATGCAATTTAGATCTTTTGAACCTTGTGAATAGGTCAAGATGATTCCATTGAGTCCTTGAATCCATGCTTTAACCCAATTTGCCACTGGCTAGGTTAAAAGTCAGAAATTGCCCTTCTGCAGTCAAAACCCTAAAAATGACCATTTTGCCCTTTTGATTATCTGATCAAATTTCTTGAGGAGTTGTAGTACAAACTTGATCAAATGGTTCATTTGAGCTTATAATATTGATGTGGATCAAAATTTATGAGGTTTGACTGTAAATTGGCCATAGTTGACTTTTTCCCCAATACAATTGATTTTTAGGTCAACTGTCCAATTGACTGGGCAAAAGTTTGATTCAAGGCCTGAAACTTTGTATGAGCAATCTTATAAGTCCAACATGAAGCATGAAAGTCATACTGAGCATTAGAAGTCCAAAATTCCTTGTGCAAACCCAAACCCTGATTTAGGCCAACAGTGCAAGGAGATGTCTTGAGAAGAGCAAACCCTAGCTTGGTCTTGAGTTCAAAGAGTCTTGTGAGGGGAAATCTTGATAAAATGAGAGGGAAAATTTTAGGGTACAACAGCTGCCCCTGTTCAATCTTCTTGGACCTGAAGAGTTAGATTGGCGAGTTTGCCTTTCGTGACTCGAAGGTAAAAGAGGACTGGACACTAGAATGCCCGTAAATTTACGCTCGTCAGAGTATAGTTGAGGGAATGGGCTTAAAGATGCCATTTGGAAGATGTGACAGAATCTTGTCGGAGATGGGCTTAAAGATGCCATCCAAGAATGTTTGTTGAATTGTAAGTTATAGGTGAGCGTCAGAATGGCATCCGTTTCTGGAGCATCTCTGAGCTGGGGATCTGAATAAGCAATAGAATAACATCCGTGTCTGGAGTATCTATAAACTGTTTTCTGAGGCTGAATCTGAACAAGTGATAGATTATCATCTATATCTGGAGCATCCGTAAACTGTTTTCATGATCCTTGAATCTGAATAAGCAATAGATTAGCATTCGTGTCTGGTACATCTCTAGGCTGTTTTCTGAGCTGAATCTGAACAAGTGATAGATTAGCATCCATGTCTGGAGCATCCGTAAAATGTTTTCATGATCCTTGAATTTGAATAGGCAATAGATTAACATTCGCGTCTGGTGCATCTCTAGGCTGTTTTATGAGCTGAATCTGAACAAGCGATATATTAGCATCCATGTCTAGAGCATCCGTAAACTGTTTTCATGATCCTTGAATTTGAATAAGCAATAGATTAGCATCCGTGTCTGGAGCATCTCTAGGCTGTTTTCTGAGATGAATCTGAACAAGCGATAGATTAGCATCCATGTCTGGAGCATCCGTATACTGTTTTCATGATCCTATACCAGTAGCTTGTTAATCTTATCTTGAAAAGGGTAAAACATTAGCTGAAACACAAAGTTATGTTGCATGAAATGTATGATGCAATATATGTGTTTTATCCATGTTTATGATATATGAATGTAATGTATGCGCATGTAAGCTGATTAGCTGTCTTGCTGAGGAAAATAAATCTTTGACTGCTGTCAGGGAAAATAAGTCCTTGACCACTGCTGGAGGTTCAAAATCTTTGACTGCTGAAGATTATCAAAACTTTGACAACTTCTGCGGGGAATTAAGAATGAGAATCTTCAATCTGCTAGGGGAATTAAAAATTCTGACATTTTTATGCTGAGAGTAAAGAAGGCTCTGGCAACTCCACTGGAGAATCAAGGATGAGAATCTTCATTCTGTTGGGGAGTAAAAACTCTGTGGGGAACAACTATCCTGCTGGAGAGTAAGCTCAGGACTCTGGAGGAAAAACTTACTGCTGGGGATGACAGGAGCTTGGGTTGTGTGCCAATCTACTGGGAAATTATCCTAGGTTGGGGATAAGACAAAAGTTAACTATTATCTGGTTGATTCTCAAATTTTAATACAACTTGCTGGAAAATTTGGAGACGCTAAATGGTTTCCGTTGTGGATCGATAGTTTGACTCCACTAGGGAAGAGGGTTTTAGGATAACTCTCTGGGGAATTATCTGGTTTTAAAAGTGATTCTCCGAGGAAATTGGAAGAAACTGGATGGTTTCCACTGGGGTTTAAAGTTTGAAGGTTTGACTCCGTTGGGGAAGAAAGTTTCATCTTCACTGAGGGTTTGTAGTTTAAAGTTTTGCTCCGCTGGGGATTGGGAGTTTGAAAACTCAACTCTGGTGGGGATTTTGAAACTTAACTTCGTTGGGGATATGGATGATGTACTGTAGGGAATTTCTCCTGGAATAGCCTAAAGACGTTTTCCCATACTTTCAATCTGTCAGTAATTATTTCGTTTTATTTGTAAGAAGTGATTATATTCAAATGCATATGCTCATTTAATAAATCATTGGACATTTTCAAATAAAACACAAGTGTAAAAAAGAAAAGGCAAACAATTTTCTGCATTTTGAAGTATCTTTGTATTGACTTTGTGTAAGTATTTTGTACAAAGGAGACAGACATCCTAGTAAGAGAATGTTGTCATGAAATTAAGAAAAATTAATACAAAGAAAGATGGCTATGTGTAACAATTCCATGGGGTTCCCATTCTGCTATAGCCTTCGTAACTCTGAGTATCTTGTCCATTCGTTGCTTCGTCTGCCGATGATTGGATTGGTCGGAAGCTTGGAGCTTGTCCGTGAAGAGATTGTCCTTAAAGTGATCCGACGAGACATAATCATACGCTTTAATTCCCTAACTTTTTCCTAGATCGACCTTTCGGGTTTTCGATCCATCGGGAAACCCCTTTTTGCCCAAGTCGCCCTTTCGGGTTTTCAACTTGCCGGGTGTACATATTTTTTGGTTTTATCCCTAATTTTTGCCTGAAACGCCCTTTCGGGGTTTCGATTCACCGGGATGCCCATTTTTGCCCAAGTCGCCCTTTCGGGTTTTCAACTTGTCGGGTCATTTATGTGTAGTATCTTTTGACTATGTTTGCGTTTGCAGGGTGTGGCAGGTCGTCACCGTCCATGGTAGTTAGAATCATATCCCCACCAGAAAAGATGTTTTTGATCACAAATGGTCCTTCATAGGTAGGAGTCCATTTGCCCCTGGGATCACTTTGCGGCAAGATGATCCGCTTGATTACAAGATCTCCGACTTGATACACCTGACGTATGACTTTCTTGTTGAAAGCCTTGATCATCCGTTTTTGATACGTCTGACCATGACAAACAACAGTAAGTTGCTTATCGTCAATCAAGTTAAGTTGATCAAGCCGGGTCTGAATCCAATCGTCTTCACTCAAACCAGCATCCTTCATAATTCTCAAGGAAGGAATCTGAACCTCCATAGGTAAAACAGCTTCCATGCCATATACCAGAGAAAAGGGTGTTGCCCCAGTTGATGTACGTGTCGTGGTATGGTATCCGTGCAGAGCAAACGGTAACATCTCATGCCAGTCCTTGTAGGTGACTGTCATCTTTTGAATGATCTTCTTGATATATTTCTTTGCAGCTTCGACAGCACCGTTCATCTTTGGTCGATAGGGAGATGAATTGTGATGTTGAATCTTGAACTGCTCGCACAGAGCAGTGATCATAGTGTTGTTCAGGTTTGTACCGTTGTCCGTGATAATCCTGTCGGGGATACCGTACCGGCAAATAAGGTGTTGCTTGATGAAGCGGGCGACCATATTCTTTGTAACGGAGGCGAAGGAAGCTATTTCGACCCACTTGGTAAAGTAATCAATGGCCACCAGGATGAAGCGGTGTCCATTGGATGTTGTAGGCTTGATCTCTCCAATCATGTTGATACCCCACATTGCGAATGGACAAGGAGCTGTTAGGACATTGAGAGGAACTGGAGGAATATGTACCTTGTCCGCATAGATTTGGCATTTGTGACAAGTACGGGAATATTGACGACAATCAGCTTCCATGGTAGAGCAGTAGTAGCCTGCCCGTAGAATCTTCTTAGCCATCGTATGTCCGCTAAAGTGGGTGCCGAATGTACCATTATGCATTTCAGTCATGATCTGCTCAGCTTCAACCTTGTCCACACAACGAAGCAGAACGCAATCATGGTTGCGCTTGTATAGGATACCGTTGCTCAGGAAGAACATGGCAGAAAATCTCTTTAAGAACTTTTTGTCGTTGACTGAAGCTCCTTCAGGGCATTCTCCAGTCTCGAGATACCTTTTGACTTCGTGAAACCAGGGTCGGTCCACTACTTCTTCGGTATTAATCTCGTGACAATGTGCAGGTTCGCCCATCCGCTCAATGGTGATTTGGGGATCCTCATTATCCCAGTTAAGTTTAAACATGGAAGACATTGTAGCTAGAGCATCTGCTAGCTAATTTTCTTCTCGCGGGAAGTGCTCAAAGGTAATCTGCTCGAAATGAGGTAACAATGTCAGGATATGTTCTTTGTAAGGGATGAGATTGAGATGTTTAGTGTCCCACTCTCCTTTGATCTAACTGATGACCAAAGCGGAGTCTCCAAACACAACCAAAGATTTGATTCCCAAGTCAATAGCAGCCTTGAGACCAAAGATGCAAGCTTCATACTCGACCATGTTGTTGGTGCAGCTGAAGTAGAGTCTAGCGGTGAAAGGTGTATGGCAACCTTCTGGAGAGATAAGTATCACGCCGATACCGAGGCCAAGTGCATTTGAAGCACCATCAAAGTACAGGGTCCATCGGGATCCTTCTTCAGGTCCGTCATACGGTCTGTTACCTTCAATGTTGTCCAATGTCATAATGTCTTCGTCGGGGAAGTCGAACTTTATGGATTGGTAATCTTCGACAGCTTGATGAACTAGATGGTCAGCTAGTACACTCCCCTTTATATATTTTTGGGTTGTGTACTGGATATCATACTCGGTCAGGATCATTTGCCATCTAGTGATTCTTCCAGATAAAGTAGGCTTTTCGAAGATGTACTTGATCAGATCCATTTTAGAAATCAGCAGAGTGGTATGTGTCAACATATACTGCCTTAGCCGACGAGAAGCCCATACCAAAGCGCAACAAGTTTTCTCGAGCAGTGAGTAGCGAGTCTCGCAGTCGGTAAACTTTTTGCTAAGGTAATAAATGGCATGCTCTTTTCGGCCAGACTCATCATGTTGGCCCAATACGCACCCCATTGAATTATCCAAAACAGTCAAATACATGATTAGCGACCTTCCTTCGACGGGTGGCATCAAGATTGGAGGTTCTAGCAAGTATTCTTTGATTTTATCGAAAGCAACTTGACAGTCATCATTCCATTCAACCACCTGATCTTTCTTCAACATCTTGAAGATTGGTTCACAGGTAGATGTTAGGTGAGAAATGAACCTTGCAATGTAGTTTAGGTGTCCTAAGAAACCTCTGACCTCCTTTTCAGTGCGGGGGGAAGGCATTGCTTGTATGGCTTTGACTTTGGCAGGATCAACCTCAATGCCTTTGTTGCTGACGATGAATCCCAAGAGTTTACCGGACCTGACTCTGAAAGTGCACTTGCTAGGGTTCAGTCCGAGCTTATATTCCTTTAACCTGACAAACAGCATTTGCAGATGGTCGAGGTGTTCTTCTTCTGTTTGCGAACGGGCTATCATGTCGTCTACGTAGACTTCGATCTCATGTTGTATCATGTCATGAAACAAAGCTATCATGGCTCGCTGATAGGTTGCCCCAACATTCTTCAGTCCGAATGGCATCACTTTATAACAAAAGGTACCCCACTGCGTAACAAAGGTAGTCTTCTCCATGTCTTCAGGGGCCATTTTGATCTGGTTATACCCTGAAAATCCATCCATGAAAGAAAATATCTTATGTTGAGCTGTGTTGTCAACCAAGATGTCAATGTGCGGTAGTGGAAAGTCATCTTTAGGTCTAGCCCTGTTTAAGTCTCTGTAATCCACGCACATTCTCACTTTTCCGTCCTTTTTAGGTACGGGCACAATGTTAGCAACCCATTGTGGATAGGAAGTAACAACAAGAAAGCCAGCATTGAACTGCTTCATTACTTCGACTTTGATCTTTTTAGACATATCAGCTTCATTCGGCGAACTTTCTATTTAATTGGTGGACAGTCTTCTCTTGTAGGGAGGCGGTGAACCACAATATCTGTATCGAGTCCCGGCATGTCTTCATAGGACCAGGCGAAGATCTCAACATATTCATTCAACAGCTGAACTAAGCGCTCTTTGACATTTGGCTTTAGGTTGGCACCCATTTTAACCTCTTTTCTGTCTTCGGCAGTACCCAAGTTGATAGTCTCTAACAGCTCTTCATGGGGCAGAATAGCCCTTTCTTCCTGTTGTAGAAGTCTAGCCAACTCTCCAGGCACTTCACAGTCTTCATCACCTTCGTATTCAGCATGATTGACCAGATCTTCAGAGTCACTGAAGGCCATAGCAGAATTATTGCCCATGGAATCCAGAATGGAAGGGTACCTGCATTTTGTGAGTGTGGGTGTGTGTAAGGGATAACCACCTTTAAACAAATAAAATGTAAAAAGAACGAAAATGAGCACAAAAGTTTATATATGAAAACGTCCATGATTCATTAAAAATGGCATAAGAAGATGAAAAAATCAAGCCCTTATAAATGGACCTATGTGCCCCGGGTAAGGCACAACGTAAAAGAGTGTACGAATTGTTTAATAATTATTACAGACCAACAGAAATGTTCAAAAGATAAATTACTGATTTATGAAAGTAATGGGAACAAAGTATTTCGCCTCCCAGTTGTTTAGTCCTCCTTCAATAGTCGGAAAAATCCAATCTTCAAAGTTGCTCTCATCCTCACCATCCTCCAAAGCATTAACTCCATGATGAATGGTCTTTAATGGTGGCCCTCCAGCCCGGGAGCGGCGCACAGCCTTTTAAGCAGAAGTGGTGAAACCCAAGCCAAACTTATCTGTCTTGAAAGGAAAATCTGGTAGCTGACCCCATACTGTGCTTCCTCCTTCCTCGATCACAGCCTTCACATCTTTAAGGGATGACATCCGGAACACAGGCTTGGTAATGATGGGTACAGAAGTCATTGTCTTGGCTGCCGCAACTTCAGGATAAACCTCTTCAAAGTGTTGGAAAGGGGTTTCTATGAATTCACCATCTAACTCCACATAGCGGAAAGAATTAAGGTGGCTTATCATATACTCCTCCTCGCCATGAACTGTTATGATTTTCCCCTGGACTGGGTATTTGAGCATTTGGTGTAGAGAAGAAGTGACTGCCCCAGCGTTGTGGATCCAGGGTCTTCCCAGCAAGCAAGAATATGAAGGAAGGATGTCCATCACATAAAATGTAGAGTTGAAAATTTTTGTTCCCACTTTAATTGGGATGTCCACCTCCCCGTGGACCATCCTCTTAGAACCGTCAAAGGCTCTAACAATGATATTGTCGGGCTTTAGGGTCAAACCTTCACAGTCCAATATGTCCAATGCTTCCTTTGGCAGGACATTTAAAGACGACTCGGTACCAACCAGAACGTGAGCAAGAGTAGTCCCTCTGCATTCCACCGAGACATACAGCGCGTCATTATGCTTTCTCCCCTTAGATGTTAGATCAGCATCGGAGAAGCCAAGACCATTTTCGGCGATTAGGCTGGCTACACACTCCTGGAACTGGTCCACGGAGGTTTCTTGAGGCACGTGGGTCGTCTTTAGGAATTTGATCAAGGCTTTGGCATGAGCCTCGGAACAGAGCAATAGGGCAAGCATAGAGATTTTTGAAGGGGTTTGCCCCAGTTGTTCTACGACATCATAGTCGCTTTTCTTAATTATTTTTAAAATCTTCTCCATTTCCTTTTGAGTGGTCTCAGGGATGACCAAAGGCTGAGCCCTCGTCCTGACGGGCGCTTCCTGGATCCCCTTACCTTTATCAGCAGCAATAGCAGAGGGTACAACTACGGGAGTAACAATTTCTTCAATAACTGGGCTTCGCACAAAGATGCTGACCGGCACAGGAGTAAACTTAGGAGCATTTGAAGGTCCGAAGATTTCCCTTGGAGGAGCAATCTCCAGAGAGAAAATTCTTCTGCTGCGGGTGATCTTACTCGTCCCAGCAATATTTCCTATGTCGGGAGTCTCTTCATTGGAATTTTCTTCGACTGATTCAATCTGCTTAACACCGTGGTAGAAGATCTCTCCTCCATAATTCCACGGTATTGACTTGTTGGACTTGTATGGGATAGGCCCCAGCATAGTTATCTTCAGAGGTACAAACTTTAGATCGGGTGTAATCTTAACAGGTATTTTGGAAACCTTGGAAAGACCGGCGGAAATGGTAATTATAGCAACATCATTGATAGGAGTTAGAGTAACAGGAGCAACAAGAGTTTTCTCAAAGAGGATTTCTTGATTATCCATTAGGCGTTGGATGCCTAACTTCAATAACAGACAGTCGGATTGTAGAGACGAACAAATGTAACAATCTTTTTCACAGCCTGGGAAAATCCCGGCTTTCAACAGATTCATCTTGATTATTGGTAAAGGGGTCATTAAGCCATCAACAGCAACAACATAGAGATCCTCTTCGATAGCATGGGCATTGTGACCATGCTTTGGCATTGGGGCAGAGATCACATTCGGCTTTTCGGACGCGTAGAATTCCACCTCCTTGGCATCTATTAAATCTTTGATCTTGTTTTTGAGGGCCCAACAATTGTTGGTGTCGTTCCCTATGCTATCTGAATGATAAGCAAACTTGGTGTTGGGATGGTAATACGGAGAAGTGGTATTTGTATTCTTCGGTGCCTCTCTCAAGGTTGTAAGGTTTAACTTCAGGAGATGGGGGAGAACTTGAGCAGGTGTCATGTTTATCCGGGTATATTACCGTTGTGGCCTTTCCACTCTTTGCTGGTTGGTTCTAGGTTGATCGTTTCTAGGCTAATCAGTTGTAGTCTTTTGAAACATTACAGCCCTCACCGCTGGCCGGCGCTCCACTCTTCCTCGACCTCCTGGAGAATAAACAGCTGACACCTCTTTCTTGGCTGGAAAAGGTTTTTTGACAGCAGCGGAAGCAGATGTATCTTTTTGAATTTTACCGCTCTTGATGCCAGCTTCGACCCTTTCACCAGTCAGAATTAACTCGGTGAACCCCGCAGATGAACTCCCTATCAGGTGATTAAAGAATGGACCTGACAGCGTCCCCAAAAACATATCAACAAGCTCCCTTTCAGACAATGGTGGCTGCACCCTTCCAGCCAAGTCCCTCCACTTCTGGGCATACTCCTTAAAGCCTTCATTAGAGACCATGCCCATACTCTGTAGTTGAGTACGAGTAGGTGCTAAGTATGCATTATATTGATATTGTCTGTAGAAGGCAGCAGCCAAATCCTCCCAATTGTGTACATCGGATCTCTCGAGTTGGTATAACCAATCTAATTGCGTCCCCAAAAGACTATCTTGAAAAAAGTGGACCCACAGATCCTTATCAAAAGAATGAGGTTGGATCTTTCTGACGTAAGACCGTAGGTTCATCTTCGGACAAGACAAACCATCGTATTTAGAAAATGTGGGCACCTTGAATTTAGGGGGAATCACAATCCCAGCAACCAACCCTAGCTCTTCGAAGTCCATCCGGGGCACTCTTTGTACCTCTATAGCTGCCAGACGCTCCTCCAGATTCTTGTACTTGTCGTCTGCAGGAGGGTAGTGCTGCTTAGAATAGTCTTCATCCTCTTCTTCTTCTTCTTCAGCCTCAGACTCAGATGGTACTGCAGCTCCCTTTCCTTTACCTATCCCTTCATCATATGTTGAGGGGAAATTCAGGACCCTTCTAGCTTGGTTCTCAAACCTTCTACCCAGAGTAGCCACACCAACTCTTTTCTTTTTCTTTTTCTCTTTTTCCTTTTCTTTCTCTAACAGTGCTTTAAGATCCTCCTGACCCTTTGCCAAGGTCATGAGGAGTTGTTGGAACCGTGAATTATACGCTTGTAAGTCTTTGACCGTCTGCTCTATATCTATCTTGATGAAATAAACAACAGAGAGATAAGGAAACCTGGTGTGAAGACCTGTTTATGCATATGATGAATGATATGTATTCATGTAATGCATTCAAGGATTCAGAAATTCAAAGTTGTTGCAAACAAAAAGAACACACGTCATATTAATAAGAAGAAATTTGTTAGTACATAAATGCCCCATGGGAAAAATATTACAAAATTCTAATGTGAAAAGACGTTGTGCATCCTATTTGGTGCGATGTAGGTGTTGAGAGTCTACTCTTCGTAGAGTTGACGAGTAAGTTCCAAAACCTTCTTCTCACTGGCGTAGAAGCTGGCTTCAAAAGTGTTCCATTCTTCCTTGAGCTGTATCCAACTCTTTTGCAAATCTTCCAATGATGTTGGCATGTCAGGATGTAGGAGGGTGTATGGAACCTCTACTTCCATAACTGGCTCTTTGATCACAGGGAGAATGTAGGGGTAAGGCATCATAAGACTCTGGGCGCGGGTTCGTACCCACTTGAGGTAAGGCTTAAGGGGGGTGGAATTCTTGTGTCCCAGTGTCTTACTGTCCACTTTGTTGGGCATCCTCCAAGCTCGGATAAACCTTTGTCGAAGTCCTTGAGCGTCGTTGTCGAAGTCAAAAACCAAGTCCGGAATCAGCATGTCACTAGGGCCACCCCTTCGGGCATACCCAAACTGTCTCAGAGCTAAACAGGGGTTGTAGGTAATGCCTCCCCTAATGCCAAGTAGTGGGACATTAGGGAATTCCCCACAACGATCAATGATGATGACATTTTCTCTGGACCGAGAACACCAATGAACATCAGAATGTGTAAGAGTCATCAGCCGTTGTGACCACCTCAAATCTTGCTCATTCTTCAAGACTGATTGGGGAAGGTGAGAAATAAACCACCTTGCTAGAATAGGAGTACAACTCATGAGAACACCTCTTTTCCTCATTGTTCATGTGTAAAATGAGTGTAGGATGTCCCCAAGCAATGTAGGCACAGGATTCCGAGATATGAAAACCTTGACAGCATTCATATCTATAAGTTGATCACGGTTTGGGAACAAGACCAACCTATAGATGAGAAGAGCTACAATCTCCTTAAAAGGTTGCAGATCTAGAGAATTCCAGCATTCTTGTGCCTTCTCAAACAGAAACGTTGCCAAGAAACCCTTGACACCACTTCTGGTTTCCCAATGACCTTTGATATCAGATGATTGCAAGTGTAAGGCTTGAGCAACATCTTCAGGCTTTGGCTCTCTTTCTGTACCGTTGTAGGGTAGTTGATGGAGAATAGGAATCCTCAGGAGTTGAGAAAATTCCTCCAAAGTAGGCACTAGGTAGTAATCAGGAAATGTAAAGCAATGGTGTAGGGGGTCAAAGAACTGGAAGAGAACTTTCACCACGTCTTCTTCAATGTTGGAGTTGACCAAGTTGAGAAGTCTACCATGTCTTTCACTGAAGGGAGAATTCTCTGGAATCTTGGAAGTAAGCTCCTTGAGTAGAGGAGGAATTCTCACAAGGTTGACCTGGATTGTTTTCCTACGAAGTGATTCCATTACCTACAAAACAGGAACAAAGATGAAAATCCAAACCCTTGAAGTGGTTAGTGGATGCATATGATGCTTCATGATGTTCATGATGTATGCACAAGTATATGTACAAACAAATCACACAAGATCCTAGTTTCAGGCTTGCATGGGGTTTCATAGGTAAGTACCCTCTTGAAGTTTAGATGGCTCGACCTATCCTATAAATAGTAACCGAGTTCTAAGGAGCTCAATATCATTGGATTATTTTCTGTGTTCATTGTTTCAGTTTAGCCACTTTACTGGCGACTGAAATATTCCAAGAAAATAACCCTCAATGAGTGTAGTATCGAGTATCTACCAACTTCGGACTGCACCAAAGCCAGTCATCTCACTACCCCTAAAAAAGGCCAAGATGGTCAAGTAAAGGCTCTAAAAGTCCATTAGTGCTTCATGACATCACTCAGCGGCCCCGTATTCTCTTTGATTGACTCAAAGGCTACCGGTACCCACAAATATGTCGCACTAATATAGCTATTTCTTCAACCATGTCGGTATACCCCGCACAGTTTCCATAATGTATTGCTATTTACCTATGAATATTTCCCAAATCCGGATAGAGGATTCAAACCCAAATAATAGAACCAAATGTAAAGCAATCAAAGCAAACAAGGTAAGCATGTAAATATGATCTAAACCCTAAGGTAACCCCACTTTTTAACTCCCCAGCAGAGTCGCCAGTTCTGTGATATGGTGGGAGAACTGACTTGGGGTTTTGCGTTTGTGTTTGCAAATGTTTTGGTTTAGCAAGAGTCGCCACCGACTTTTTTTTATCCAAATGAAAGGTCAAAAAGCACAGGAAAGACCTTTGAGATGTTTTCTTGGGTTCGGGGGGGTAGATTATGAAAAGGGTAGGTGTTAGCACCCTTTTCATCCATGGTTTTCCATGGGCTCTTAGTTACTTGTTTAGATCACTTGCTTTTGCTTTTCAATTGTTTGAAATGGTGCTTTGTGTGTGGTTTTGAAAATGTTTTGAAAAGAGACAATCGTTGTGGCAACCTTTGTAATGATTCTTGTGTGAATATATACAAAGGTGTTTGTCTTTTGAAAAGATATTTCAATGTTTGAAAGTTTGTTTTGGGAAATGTTTTGAAATTGTGTTGTGAGGTGTGTTTGAAAATAGCAAGGATGCTTTTGCAAGTTTTGATCAAGTAACTAAGAGTTGTCTACCCTATCTACTCAAAGATCTTTCCTACATATTTTAACCCTTTTGACAGTGTTGTTTTACCATTACATTTGGTAAACAACTTTGTATTTGGATGTTAAATGGGGCAGGCGCGGGTCATCGTATTGACCATGATAGCAATTGTGCTAAGTATCTTTAGAAAAATTTTGAGGGACTAGATCATTTTGTATAGGCAACCAAGATAGCGTCATCGAGGGACTATGATCTTTTGTTTTGTTTTTGTTTAGCCAAGATACTCAACATGCATAACATGGTCATTTTAAAGGCAACAAGTGGATGAAACCCTAGGGGTGCATGTGTGCATTGTGTTGTCAATTTACATGCTTTTATGTCTTGTATTAGGTCTAACTATTTGTTTTGATTTTGGATATTGCATACAAACCCTAATCTCTATCATGGCATATTTTAACGCTATAAATGCGTAAAATAAATCTACGACTATTACAACATTGATATGAGGAGGGGGATACAATTTTGAATGGGGAGTATTTGCAAGAAAATAAAACCCTAAGATTAACTATTACATCCAAATTGAATTCTTTACTCAAATGGTAAATAAGCAATATTTAAATAGACAATTAAATAAATATGTAAAATATTATAAATATGCAAAAAAAATGTTTTTGTTTATTTTTATGTGTGTAAAAATATAATATTTAATGTGTAAAATAAGAAAACAAAATATTATTTTTATCAAGGGTGGAAACCCTAATTTGTTTTAAGGAAGTATATATATATTAATTATATTATTTATGTACAATAAAATAAAATAATAAAATATATACTAATGTCAAAAAATAAAAAATATATTAGAAAAAATATTATTTAAGTATGTAAATAATAAAAATAAAGGTATAATATTTTTATGTATTATTTTCAAGTTTTTATTAAAGAAAATAAAAGTATGTTATTTAATAATTATTTTTATGTTAGAAAAAAATAATAATAATAAAAAAAATACAAGATAAAATGTGGAAATTTATGAAAATGTTTTTGGTAATTTTTTATGTTTAGAAAAATAAAATAAAATCAGAAATGAAAAAGAAATAGAAAAATATAAAAAATATGAAACAATGGGCCAAGGGGGTGTAATCAGCAAGCTGGGGGGTGCCAAAAGCAAGGAGAAACCAAGCCCAGCCCACTTGCTTCGTCTTCAACCTCTGATTCGGACAAAACGCGCGTTTCTTGTACAAATGTCCAACTCCTGCATACGTGCTCTAAAGCAAAAACTCATAACACAAAAGTTATAGCATTTTTCAACATGATTCCAACCATATAAAGAACTTAATATAACTCTTAAAGACCAGAGAGAATTTCTCTGGCCCTAATTTTTAACCTAACTTTTTCAGAATGTTCGTCAATCAAATTCTCTCAACACAGTTAACTTAAATTAAATATATGCATATGTACAGCTTAAGGGCTATGAGTACTACATTTTTTATTCACAAACATGAGCCTAATGATTCCTAAATAGAGAGATAGGAAGTTGGAAAATACCTGTTTCAGTTGAACTCGAATATGGCAATGCTGAGGTTTTCAGTGAAGCCTGAGATGTTTGTGAGCTTGCCTGAACTTCCTCTGACCTTCCCCAATGCTTTGTTTGCTTTGAGCTTGCTTGAATAAACCTGTAGAAGTAAACCTGCACAAGCTGAAATTAGAAATGGTGAAGCTTGCAAATGGAGTTACAGTCAATGGCTAATGGTTGGGATAGCTCAGGTGGGTTATATGGAAGGTATTGGAACTGGCTTGGGACAAAACGCACGAATGGTTTGTGAGATGGAAGTCAAACTGCAGAGAGTGCCCTGTTTTGCAAGAAGAAGGTGTTTTTGTGTTTTGGAAGACTTGAGGGTTGGATAACTCGTGTTTCTGGCTCAAGGCAATGTGCAAAACTTGTTTCAAATGCTTGCCAGAATTGGTTATAACAGATACTCAAGTTGTGTAGACTTTTGCACATTTCTTGGTTTTGAAGCAAAAGGTTAGAAGTGACAAAGGGCAGGCCTGTACAGGCTAGCTCTAATCCTGCATACATTTTGTGAGCTTGGCCCCAAGTTTTTGGATTTTGTTTGTTGTCCAATATTTGGTTCAAGGCTCAAGGGATGCAATTTGACATAAAGCAAATTTTGACCAAAATGGCAATGTTGCCTTTTTGCTATTTTGGGATTAATCCCTTGTGTAAACCTCTAATGATCAGAACAAAGCTTCAATCCATTGAGTTTGAATTTAATTCTTGAGTGTGGAAGGTTTAGATACCTGTAAGCAAGTATAAACAATGTTGGATGGAAATTGCAACTTGTGTCAATATGAAACATGCCATGGATCAAAGTGAGTTTTTGCCAAATTCAAACCTTCGATTCTCCCTAAACATAAATGATTTTGGAGAGTTCTTGGACATTTTTGAAAGCTTGTAACATTCTCTACAATCCATCTTTGAAATTAATTTTGAGATTTCAAGTGGAACTAGGTGAAAAATTGCCATGAAGATAGGTCAAAATCCTGCCTAAACTAGGGCAAAATTTCACTAAGTTAAAAGTTTCATGGACCCTTGTTCCAAAAATCATAACTTGAGATCCAAGCTTATTTTGAGAAAACTTTGTGAATCAAAGTTGTATATTTTGTGGAGGACTACAACTTTCATGTTATAATTTTTGTTTGAATCCAATTGCATCATGGTGAAAAAGTTGGGCAAAGTTGGGAAAAAATAAGAAAATTTGATAACTTGGAAAAATTCTAAGTTATGAAAATTTTTAATCTTAAACCCTAATTTGTAAAATTAGGTTTCTTGATGAACAAGTTTCAGGTTTTGACATATCTTGCTGAAAAATGACCCTTGGCACTTGATTTAGACCAAAAAGTCAAAGTTTGACTTTTCAGTGTACAGTTGATTTTTGATCAGTTGATTGGAAAATTCATCTGTCAATCCAATGCAATTGAGATCTTTTGAACCTTGTGAATAGGTCAAGATGATTCCATTTAGTCCTTGAATCCATTCTTGAACCCAATTTTCCATTGGCTAGGTTAAAATTCAGAAATTGCCCTTCTGCAGTTAAAACCCTAAAAATGACCATTTTGCCCTTTTGATGATCTGATCCAATTTCTTGAGGAGTTGTGGTCCAAACATGATCATATGGTTCATATGAGCTTATAATATTGATGTGGATGAAAATTTATGAGGTTTGACTGTAAATTGGCCATAGTTGACTTTTTCCCCAATACAACTGATTTTTAGGTCAATTGTCCAATTGACTGGGCAAAAGTTTGATTCAAGGCTTGAAACATGGTATGAGAAATCTTATAAGTCCAACATGAAGCATGAAATTAACATTGAGCATTAGAAGTCCAAAATTCCTTGTGCAAACCCAAACCCTAATTTAGGTCAACAGTGCAAGGAAATGTCTTGAGCAGAGCAAACCCTAGCTTGGTCTTGAGTTCAAAGAGTCTTGTGAGGGGAAATCTTGATAAAATGAGAGGGCAGATTTTGGGGTACAACAGCTTCCCCTGTTCAATCTTCTTGGACCTGAAGAGTTAGATTGGCGAGTTTTCCTTCTGTGACTCGAAAGTAAAAGAGGATTGGACACTAGAATGCCCGTAAATTTGCGCTCGTCAGAGTATAGTTGAGGGAATGGGCTTAAAGATGCCATTTGGAAGATGTGACAGAATCTTGTCGGAGATGGGCTTAAAGATGCCATCCAAGAATGTTTGTTGAATTGTAAGTTATAGGTGAGCATCAGAATGGTATCTGTGTCTGGAGCATCTCTGAGCTGGGGATCTGAATAAGCAATAGAATAACATCCGTGTCTGGAGTATCTATAAACTATTTTCTGAGGCTAAATCTGAACAAGCGATGGATTATCATCCATATCTGGAGCATTCGTAAACTGTTTTCATGATCCTTGAATTTGAATAAGCAATAGATTAGCATCCGTGTCTGGTGCCTCTCTAGGCTGTTTTCTGAGCTGAATCTGAACAAGCGATAGATTAGCATCCATGTCTGGAGCACCCGTAAACTGTTTTCATGATCCTTGAATTTGAATAAGCAATAGATTAGCATCCGAGTCTGGTGCATCTCTAGGTTGTTTTCTGAGCTGAATCTGAATAAGCGATAGATTATCATCCATGTTTGGAGCATCCGTAAACTGTTTTCATGATCCTTGAATTTGAATAAGCAATAGATTAGCATCTGTGTCTGGTGCATCTCTAGGCTGTTTTCTGAGCCGAATCTAAACAAGCGATAGATTAGTATCCATGTCTGGAGCATCCGTAAACTGTTTTCATGATCCTTGAATTTGAATAAGCAATAGATTAGCATCCGTGTCTGGAGCATCTCTAGGCTATTTTCTGAGCTGAATCTGAACAAGCGATAGATTAGCATCCATGTATGGAGCATCCGTAAACTGTTTTCATGATCCTATACCAGTAGCTTGTTAATCTTATCCTGAAAAGGGTAAAACATTAGCTGAAACACAAAGTTATGTTGCATGAAATGTATGATGCAATATATGTGTTTTATCCATGTTTATGATATATGAATGTAATGTATGCGCATGTAAGCTGATTAGCTGTCTTGCTGAGGAAAATAAATCCTTGACTGCTGTCAGGGAAAATAAGTCCTTGACCACTGCTGGAGGTTCAAAATCTTTGACTGCTGAAGATTATCAAAACTTTGACAACTTCTGCGAGGAATTAAGAATGAGAATCTTCAATCTGCTAGGGGAATTAAAAATTCTGACATTTTTATGCTGAGAGTAAAGAAGGCTCTAGCAACTCCACTGGAGAATCAAGGATGAGAATCTTCATTCTGTTGGGGAGTAAAAACTCTGTGGGGAACAGCTATCCTGCTGGAGAGTAAGCTCAGGACTCTGGGGGGAAAACTTATTGTCGGGGATGACAGGAGCCTGGGTTGTGTGCCAATCTACTGGGAAATTATCCTAGATTGGGGATAAGACAAAAGTTAACTGTTATCTGGTTGATTCTCAAATTTTAAGACAACTTGCTGGAGAATCTGGAGACGCTAAATGGTTTCCGTTGTGGATCGATAGTTTGACTCCGTTGGGGAAGAGGGTTTTAGGATAACTCTCTGGGGAATTATTTGGTTTTAAAAGTGATTCTCTAGGGAAATTGTAAGAAACTGGATGGTTTCCACTGGGGTTTAAAGTTTGAAGGTTTGACTCCGTTGGGGAAGAAAGTTTCATCTTCACTGAGGGTTTGTAGTTCAAAGTTTTACTCCGCTGGGGATTGGGAGTTTGAAAACTCAACTCTGATGGGGATTTTGAAACTTAACTCCGTTGGGGATATGGATGATGTACTGCAGGGAATTTCTCCTGCAATAGCCTAAAGACATTTTCCCATACTTTCAATCTGTCAGTAATTATTTCGTTTTATTTGTAAGAAGTGATTATATTCAAATGCATATGCGCATTTAATAAATCATTGGACATTTTCAAATAAAACACAAGTGTAAAAAAGAAAGAAAAGGCAAACAATTTTCTGCATTTTGAAGTATCTTTGTATTGACTTTGTGTAAGTATTTTGTACAAAGGAGACAGACATCCTAGTAAGAGAATGTTGTCATGAAATTGAGAAATATTTATACAAAGAAAGATGGTTATGTGTAACAATTCCATGGGGTTCCCATTCTGCTATAGCCTTCGTAACTCTGAGTATCTTGTCCATTCGTTGCTTCGTCCGCCGATGATTGGATTGGTCGGAAGCTTGGAGCTTGTCCGTGAAGAGATTGTCCTTAAAGTGATCCGATGAGACATAATCATACGCTTTAATTCCCTAACTTTTGCCTGGATCGCCCTTTCGGGTTTTCGATCCACCGGGAAACCTCTTTTTGCCCAAGTCGCCCTTTCGGGTTTTCAACTTGCCGGGTGTACAATTTTTTTTGTTTTATCCCTAATTTTTTCCTGAACCTCCCTTTCGGGTTTTTGATTCACCGGGATGCCCATTTTTTCCCAAGTCGCCCTTTCGGGTTTTCAACTTGTCGAGTCGTTTATGCGTAGTATCTTTTGACTATGTCTGCGTTTGCAGGGTGTGGCAGGTCATCACTGTCCATGGTGGTTAGAATCATAGCCCCACCAGAAAAGATGTTTTTGATCACAAATGGTCCTTCATAGGTAGGAGTCGATTTGCCCCTGGGATCACTTTGCGGCAAGATGATCCGCTTGATTACAAGATTTCCGACTTGATACACCTGATGTCTGACTTTCTTGTTGAAAGCCTTGATCATTCGTTTTTGATACGTCTGACCATGACAAATAGCAGTAAGTTGCTTCTCGTCAATCAAGTTAAGTTGATCAAGCCGGGTATGAATCCAATCGTCTTCACTCAAACCAGCATCCTTCATAATTCTCAAGGAAGGAATCTGAACCTCCATAGGTAAACCAGCTTCCATGCCATATACCAGAGAAAAGGGTGTTGCCCTAGTTGATGTACATGTCGTGGTACGGTATCCGTGCAGAGCAAACGGTAACATCTCATGCCAGTCCTTGTAGGTAACTGTCATCTTTTGAATGATCTTCTTGATATTTTTCTTCGCAGCTTCGACAGCACCGCTCATCTTTGGTCGATAGGGAGATGAATTGTGATGTTGAATCTTGAACTGCTCGCACAGAGCGGTGATCATAGTGTTGTTCAGGTTTGTACTGTTATCCGTGATGATCCTGTCGGGGATACTGTACCGGTAAATGAGGTGTTGCTTGATGAAGCGGGAGACCACATTCTTTGTAACGGAGGCGAAGGAAGCTGCTTCGACCCACTTGGTAAAGTAATCAATGGCCACCAGGATGAAGAGGTGTCCATTGGATGTTGTAGGCTTGATCTCTCCAATCATGTTGATACCCCACATTGCGAATGGCCAAGGAGCTGTTAAGACATTGAGAGGAACTGGAGGAAAATGTACCTTGTCCGCATAGATTTGGTATTTGTGACAAGTACGGGAATATTGATGACAGTCAGCTTCCATGGTAGACCAGTAATAGCCTGCCCGTAGAATCTTCTTAGCCATTGTATGTCCGCTCAAGTGGATGCCGAATGTACCATTATGCAGTTCAGTCATGATCTGCTCAGCTTTAACCTTGTCCATACAACGAAGCAGAACGCAATCATGGTTGCGCTTGTATAGGATACCATTGCTCAGGAAGAACTTGGCAGAAAATCTCCTTAAGAACTTTTTGTCGTTGACTGAAGCTCCTTCACGGCATTCTCGAGTCTCGAGATACCTTTTGACTTCATGAAACCAGGGTCGGTCCACTAATTCCTCGGTATTAATCTCGTGACAATGTGCAGGTTCGTCCATCTTCTCAATGGTGATTTGGGGAGCCTCATTATCCTAGTTAAGTTTAAACATGGAAGACATTGTAGCTAGAGCATCTGCTAGCTGATTTTCTTCTCGCGGGAAGTGCTCGAAGGTAATCTGCTCGAAATGAGGTAACAATGTCAGGACATGTTCTTTGTAAGGGATGAGATTGAGATGTTTAGTGTCCCACTCTCCTTTGATCTGACTGATGACCAAAGAGGAGTCTCCAAACACAACCAAAGATTTGATTCCCAAGTCAATAGCATCCTTGAGACCAAAGATGCAAGCTTCATACTCGGCCATGTTGTTGGTGCAGCTGAAGCAGAGTCTAGCGGTAAAAGGTGTATGGCAACCTTCTGGAGAGATAAGTACCGCGCCGATACCGTTTCCAAGTGCATTTGAAGCACCATCAAAGTACAGGGTCCATCGGGATCCTTGTTCAGGTTCGTCATACGGTCTGTTACCTTCAATGTTGTCCAATGTCATAATGTCTTCGTCGGGGAAGTCGAACTTTATGGATTGGTAATCTTCGACAACTTGATGAGCTAGATGGTCAGCTAGTACACTCCCCTTTATAGCTTTTTGGGTTGTGTACTGGATATCATACTCAGTCAGGATCATTTTCCATCTAGCGATTCTTCCAGATAAAGCAGGCTTTTCGAAGATGTACTTGATTGAATCCATTTTAGAAATCAGCAGAGTGGTATGTGTCAACATATACTGCCTTAGCCGGCGAGCAGCCCATACCAAAGCGCATCAAGTTTTCTTGAGCAGTGAGTAGCGAGTCTCACAGTCGGTAAACGTTTTGCTAAGGTAATAAATGGCATGCTCTTTTCGGCCAGACTCGTCATGTTGGCCCAGTACGCACCCCATTGAATTATCCAAAACAGTCAAATACATGACTAGCGGCCTTCCTTCGACGGGTGGCATCAAGATAGGAGGTTCTAGGAAATATTCTTTTATTTTATCGAAAGCAACTTGACAGTCATCATTCCATTCAACCACATGATCTTTCTTCAACAACTTGAAGATTGGTTCACAGGTAGATGTTAGGTGAGAAATGAGCCTTGCAATGTAGTTTAGGCGTCCTAAGAAACCTCTGACCTCCTTTTCAGTGTGGGGGGAAGGCATTGCTTGTATGGCTTTGACTTTGGCAGGATCAACCTCAATGCCTTTGTTGCTGACGATGAATCCCAAGAGTTTACCGGACCTGACTCCGAAAGTACACTTGCTAGGGTTCAGTCTGAGCTTATATTCCTTTAACTTGACAAACAGCTTTTGCAGATGGTCGAGGTGTTCTTCTTCTGTTTGCGAACAGGCTATCATGTCGTCTACGTAGACTTCGATCTCATGATGTATCATGTCATGAAACAAAGCTACCAAGGCTCGCTGATAGGTTGCCCCGGCATTCTTCAGTCCGAATGGCATCACTTTATAACAGAAGGTACCCCACTGCGTAACAAAGGTAGTCTTCTCCATGTCTTTGGGGGCCATTTTGATCTGGTTATACCCTGAAAATCCAACCATGAAAGAAAATACCTTATGATGAGTTGTGTTGTCAACCAAGATGTCAATGTGCGGTAGTGGAAAGTCATATTTAGGGCTAGCCCTGTTTAAGTCTCTGTAATTCACGCACATTCTCACTTTGCCGTCCTTTTTAGGTACGGGCACAATGTTAGAAACTCATTGTGGATAGGAAGTAACAGCAAGAAAGCCAACATTGAATTGCTTCATTACTTTGGCTTTGATCTTTTCGGACATATTAGGCCTCATTCGGCGGACTTTTTGTTTAATTGGTGGACAATCTTCTCTTGTAGGGAGGCGGTGAACCACAATATCTGTATCGAGTCCCGACATGTCTTTATAGGACCAGGCGAAGATCTCAACATATTCATTCAACAGCTGAACTAAGCGCTCTTTGACATTTGGCTTTAGGTTGGCACTCATTTTAACCTCTTTTCTGTCTTCGGAAGTACCCAAGTTGATAGTCTCTAACAGCTCTTCATGGGGCAGAATAGCCCTTTCTTCCTGTTGTAGAAGTCTAGCCAACTCTCCAGGAACTTCACAGTCTTCATCACCTTCGTATTCAGCATGATTGACCAGATCTTCAGAGTCACTGAAGGCCATAGCAGAATTATTGCCCATGGAATCCGGAATGGAAGGGTACCTGCATTTTGTGAGTGTGTGTGTGTGTAAGGGATAGCCACCTTTAAACAAATAAAATGTAAAAAGAAAGAAAATGAGCACAAAAGTTTATATATGAAAATGTCCATGATTCATTAAAAATGGCATATGAAGATGAAAAAATCAAGCCCTTACAAATGGACCTATGTGCCCCGGGTAAGGCACAAGGCAAAAGAGTGTACGAATTGTTTAATAATTATTACAGACCAACAGAAATGTTCGAAAGATAATTTACTGATTTATGAAAGTAATGGGAACGAAGTCTTTCGCCTCCCAGATGTTTAGTCCTCTTTCAATAGTCGGAAAAATCCAATCTTCAAAGTTGCTCTCATCCTCACCATCCTCCAAAGCATGAACTACATGATGAGTGATCTTTAATGGTGGCCCTCCAGCCTGGGAGAGGCGCACAGCCTTTTGAGCAGAAGTCGTGAAACCCAAGCCGAACTTATCTGTCTTGAAAGGAAAATCTGGTAGCTGACCCCATACTGTGCTTCCTCCTTCCTCAATCACAGCCTTCACATCTTTAAGGGATGACATCCGGGACACAGGCTTGGTAATGATGGGTACAGAAGTCATTGTCTTGGCTGCCGCAACTTCAGGATAAAGCTCTTCAAAGTGTTGGAAAGGGGTTTCTATGAATTCACCATCTAACTCCACATAGCGGAAAGAATTAAGGTGGCTTATCATATAATCCTCCTCGCCATGAACTGTTATGATTTTCCCCTGGACTGGGTATTTGAGCATTTGGTGTAGAGAAGAAGTTATTGCCCCAGCGTTATGGATCCAGGGTCTTCCCAGCAAGCAAGAATATGAAGGACGGATGTCCATCACATAAAATGTAGAGTTGAAAATTTCTGTTCCCACTTTAATTGGGATGTCCACCTCCCCGTGGACCATCCTCTTAGAACCGTCAAAGGCTCTAACAATGATATTGCTGGGCTTTAGGGTCAAACCTTCACAGTCCAATCTGTCCAATGCTTCCTTTGGCAGGACATTTAAAGACGACCTGGTACCAACCAGAACGTGAGCAAGAGTAGTCCCTCTGCATTCCACCGAGACATGCAGCGCGTCATTATGCTTTCTCCCCTTAGATGTTAGATCAGCATCGGAGAAGCCAAGACCATTGGTGGCGGTTAGGCTGGCTACACACTCCTGGAACTGGTCCGCAGAGGTTTCTTGAGGCACGTGGGCCGTCTTTAGGAATTTGATCAAGGCTTTGGCATGAGCCTCGGAACAGAGCAATAGGGCCAGCATAGATATTTTTGAAGGGGTTTTCCCCAATTGTTCTACGACATCATAGTCGCTTTTCTTAATTATTTTTAAAATCTCCTCCATTTCCTTTTGAGTGGTCTCGGGGATGACCAAAGGCTGAGCCCTCGTCCTGACGGGCGCTTCCTGGATCCCCTTACCTTTATCAGCAACAACAACAGAGGGTACAACTACGGGAGTAACAATTTCTTCAATAACTGGACTTCGCACAGAGATGTTGACCGGCACAGGAGTAACCTTAGGAGCAATTGAAGGTCCGAAGATTTCCCTTGGAGGAGCAATCTCCGGAGAGAAAATTCTTCCGCTGCGGGTGATCTTACTCGTCCCAGCAATATTTCCTATGTCAGGAGTCTCTTCATTGGAATTTTCTTCGACTGATTCAATCTGCTTAACACCGTGGTAGAAGATCTCTCCTCCATAATTCCACGATATTGACTTGTTGGACTTGTATGGGATAGGCCCCAACATAGTTATCTTCAGAGGTACAAACTTTAGATCGGGTGTAATCTTAACAGGTATTTTGGAGACCTTGGAAAGACCGGCGGAAATGGTAATTATAGCAACATCATTGATAGGAGTTAGAGTAACAGGAGCAACAGGAGTTTTCTCAAAGAGGATTTCTTGATTATCCATTAGGTGTTGGATGCCTAACTTCAATAACAGACAGTCGGATTGTAGGGACGAACAAATGTAACAATCTTTTTCACAGCCTGGGAAAATCCCGACTTTCAACAGATTCATCTTGATTATTGGTAAAGGGGTCATTAAGTCATCAACAGCAGCAACATAGAGATCCTCTTCGATAGCATGGGCATTGTGACCATGCTTTGGCATTGGGGCAGAGATCACATTCGGCTTTTTGGGCGCTTCGAATTCCACCTCCTTGGCATCTATTAAATCTTGGATCTTGTTATTGAGGGCCCAACAATTGTTGGTGTCGTTCACTATGCTATCTGAATGATAAGTTCACTTGGCGTTGGGATGGTAATACGGAGAATTGGTATTTGTATTCTTCGGTGCCTCTCTCAAGGTTGTAAGGTTTAACTTCAGGAGTTGGGGGAGAACTTGAGCAGGTGTCATGTTTATCCGGGTATATTACCGTTGTGGCCTTTTCACTCTTTGCTGGTTGGTTCTAGGTTGATCGTTTCTAGGCTCATCAGCTGTAGTCTTTTGAAACATTACAGCCCTCACCGCTGGCCGGCGCTCCACTCTTCCTCGACCTCCTTGAGAATAAACAGCTGACACCTCTTTCTTGGCTGGAAAAGGTTTTTTGACAGCAGCGGAAGAAGATGTATCTTTTTGAATTTTACCGCTCTTGATGCCAGCTTCGACCCTTTCACCAGTCAGAATTAACTCGGTGAACCCCGCAGACGAACTCCCTATCAGGTGATTAAAGAATGGACCTGACAGCGTCCCCAAAAACATATCAACAAGCTCCCTTTCAGACAATGGTGGCTGCACCCTTCCAGCCAAGTCCCTCCACTTCTGGGCATACTCCTTAAATCCTTCATTAGAGACCATACCCATACTCTGTAGTTGAGTACGAGTAGGTGCTAAGTCTGCAATATATTGATATTGTCTGTAGAAGGCAGCAGCCAAATCCTCCCAATTGTGTACATCAGATCTCTCGAGCTGGTAGAACCAATCTAATTGCGTCCCCAAAAGACTATCTTGAAAAAAGTGGACCCACAGATCCTTATCAGAAGAATGAGGTTGGATCTTTCTGACGTAAGACCGTAGGTGCATCTTCGGACAAGACAAACCATCGTATTTAGCAAATGTAGGCACCTTGAATTTAGGGGGAATCACAATCCCAGCAACCAACCCTAGCTCTTCGAAGTCCAGCCCGGGCACTCTTTGTACCACCATAGCTGCCAGACGCTCCTCCAGATTCTTGTACTTGTCGTCTGCAGGAGGGTACTGCTGCTTAGAATAGTCTTCATCCTCTTCTTCTTCTTCTTCAGCCTCAGACTCAGATGGTACTGCAGCTCCCTTTCCTTTACCTATCCCTTCATCAGATGTTGAGGGGAAATTCAGGACCCTTCTAGCTTGGTTCTCAAACCTTCTACCCAGAGTAGCCACACCAACTCTTTTCTTTTTCTTTTTTTCTTTTTCCTTTTCTTTCTCTAACAGTGCTTTAAGATCCTCCTGACCCTTTTCCAAGGTCATGAGGAGTTGTTGGAACCGTGAATTATGCGCTTGTAAGTCTTTGATCGTCTGCTCTATATCCATCTTGATGAAATAAACAACAGAGAGATAAGGAAACCTGGTGTGAAGACCTGTTTATGCATATGATGAATAATATGTATTCATGTAATGCATTCAAGGATTCAGAAATTCAAAGTTATTGCAAACAAAAAGAACACACGTCATATTAATAAGAAGAAATTTGTTAGTACATAAATGCCCCATGGGAAAAATATTACAAAATTCTAATGTAAAAAGACGTTGTGCATCCTCTTTGGTGCGATGTAGGTGTTGAGAGTCTGCTCTTCATGGAGTTGACGAGTAAGTTCCAATACCTTCTTCTCACTGGCGTAGAAGCTGGCTTCAAAAGTGTTCTGTTCTTCCTTGAGCTGTATCCAACTCTTTTGCAAATCTTCCAATGATGTTGGCATGTCAGGATGTAGGAGGGTGTATGGAACCTCTACTTCCATAACAGGCTCTTTGATCATAGGGAGAATGTAGGGGTAAGGCATCATAAGACTCTGGGCGTGGGTTCGTACCCACTTGAGGTAAGGCTTAAAGGGGATGGAATTCTTGTGTTCCAGTGTCTTACTGTCCACTTTGTTGGGCATCCTCCAAGCTCGGATAAACCTTTGTCGAAGTCCTTGAGCATCGTTGTCGAAGTCAAAAACCATGTCCGGAATCAGCATGTCATTAGGGCCACCCCTTCGGGCATACCCAAATTGTCTCAGAGCTAAACAGGGGTTGTAGGTAATGCCTCCCCTAATTCCAAGTAGTGGGACATTAGGGAATTCCCCACAACGATCAATGATGATGACATTTTCTCTGGACCGAGAACACCAATGAACATCAGAATGTGTAAGAGTCATCAGCCGTTGTGACCACCTCAAACCTTGCTCATTCTTCAAGACTGATTGGGGAAGGTGAGAAATAAACCACCTTGCTAGAAGAGGAGTACAACTCATGAGAACACCTTTTTTCCTCATTGTTTGTGTGTAAAATGAGTGTAGGATGTCCCCAAGCAATGTAGGCACAGGATTCCGAGATATGAAAATCTTGACAGCATTCATATCTATAAGTTGATCACGGTTTGGGAACAAGACCAACCCATAGATGAGAAGTGTTACAATCTCCTCAAAAGGTTGCAGATCTAGAGAATTCCAGCATTCTTGTTCCTTCTCAAACAGAAACTTTGCCAAGAAACCCTTGACACCACTTCTGGTTTCCCAATGACCTTTGATATCAGATGATTGCAAGTGTAAGGCTTGAGCAACATCTTCAGGCTTTGGCTCTCTTTCCGTACCGTTGTAGGGTAGTTGATGGAGAATAGGAATCCTCAGGAGTTGAGAAAATTCCTCCAAAGTAGGCACTAGTTGGTAATCAGGAAATGTAAAGCAATGGTGTAGGGGGTCAAAGAACTGGAAGAGAACTTTCACCACGTCTTCTTCAATGTTGGAGTTGACCAAGTTGAGAAGTCTACCATGTCTTTCACTGAAGGGAGAATTCTCTGGAATCTTGGAAGTAAGCTCCTTGAGTAGAGGAGGAATTCTCACAAGGTTGACCTGGATTGTTTTCCTACGAAGTGATTCCATTACCTACAAAACAGGAACAAAGATGAAAATCCAAACCCTTGAAGTGGTTAGTGGATGCATATGATGCTTCATGATGTTCATGATGTATGCACAAGTATATGTACAAACAAATCACACAAGATCCTAGTTTCAGGCTTGCATGGGGTTTCATAGGTAAGTACCCTCTTGAAGTTTAGATGGCTCAACCTATCCTATAAATAGTAATCGAGTTCTAAGGAGCTCAATATCACTGGATTATTTTCTGTGTTCATTGTTTCAGTTTAGCCACTTTACTGGCGACCGAAATATTCCAAGAAAATAACCCTCAATGAGTGTAGTATCGAGTATCTACCAACTTCAGACTGCACCAAAGCCAGTCATCTCACTACGCCTAAAAAAGGCCAAGATGGTCAAGTAAAGGCTCTAAAAGTCCATTAGTGCTTCATGACATCACTCAGCGGCCCCGTATTCTCTTTGATTGACTCAAAGGATACCGGTACCCATAAATATGTCGCACTAATATATCTATTGCTTCAACCATGTCGGTATACCCCGCACAGTTTCCACAACGTATTGCTATTTACCTATGAATGTTTCCCAAATCCGGGTAGAGGGTTCAAACCCAAACAATAGAACCAAATGTAAAGCAATCAAAGCAAACAAGGTTAGCATGTAAATGTGATCTAAACCCTAAGGTAACCCCACTTTTTAACTCCCCAGCAGAGTCGCCAGTTCTGTGATATGGTGGGAGAACTGACTTGGGGTTTTGCGTTTGTGTTCGCAAATGTTTTGGTTTAGCAAGAGTCGCCACCGACTTTTTATTTTATCCAAAGGAAAGGTCAAAAAGCACAGAAAAGACCTTTGAGATGTTTTCTTGGGTTCGGGGGGTAGATTATGAAAAGGATAGGTGTTAGCACCCTTTTCATCCATGGTTTTCCATGGGCTCTTAGTTACTTGTTTAGATCATTTGCTTTTTCTTTTCAATTGTTTGAAATGGTGCTTTGTGTGTGGTTTTGAAAATGTTTTGAAAAGAGGTCATCATTGTGGCAACCTTTGTAATGATTCTTGTGTGAATATATATAAAGGTGTTTGTCTTTTGAAAAGATATTTCAATGTTTGAAAGTTTGTTTTGGGAAATGTTTTGAAATTGTGTTGTGAGGTGTGTTTGAAAATAGCAAGGATGCTTTTGCAAGTTTTGATCAAGTAACTAAGAGTTGTCTACCCTATCTACTCAAAGATCTTTCCTACACATTTTAACCCTTTTGACAATGTTATTTTACCATTGCATTTGGTAAACAACCTTGTATTTGGATGTTAAACGGGACAGGCGCGGGTCATCGTATTGACCATGATAGCAATTGTGCTAAGTATCTTTAGCAAATTTTTGAGGGACTAGATCATTTTGTATAGGTAACCAAGATAGCGTCATTGAGGGACTATGAACTTTTGTTTTGTTTTTGTTTAGCCAAGATACTCAACATGCATAACATGGTCATTTTAAAGGCAACAAGTGGATGAAACCCTAAGGGTGCATGTGTGCATTGTGTTGTCAATTTATATGCTTTTGTGTCTTGTATTAGGTCTAACTATTTGTTTTGATTTTGGACATTGCATACAAACCCTAATCTCTATCATGGCATATTTGAAAGCTATAAATGCGTAAAATAAATCTACGACTATTACAACATTGATATGAGGAGGGGGATACAATTTTGAATGGGGAGTATTTGCAAGAAAATAAAACCCTAAGATTAACTATTACATCCAAATTGAATTCTTTACTCAAATAGTAAATAAGCAACATTTAAATAGACAATTAAATAAATATGCAAAATATTATAAATATGCAAAAAAAACTGTTTTTGTTTATTTTTATGTGTAAAAATATAATATTTAATGTGTAAAATAAGAAAATAAAATATTATTTTTATCAAGGGTTGAAACCCTAATTTGTTTTAAGGAAGTATATATATATATATATATATATATATATATATATATATATATATATATATATATATATATATATATATATATATATATATATATATATATATATATATATATATATATATATATATATATATATATATATATATATATATATATATATATATATATATATATATATATATATATATATATATATATATATATATATATATATATATATATATATATATATATATATATATATATATATATATATATATATTAATATATATATATATATTAATATATATATTAATATATATATATATATATATATATATATATATATATATATATATTAATATATATTAATATATATTAATATATATATATATTAATATATATATTAATATATATATATATATATATATATATATATATATATATATATATATATATATATATATATATATATATATATATATATATATATATATATATATATATATATATATATATATATATATATATATATATATATATATATATATATTAATATATATATATATATATTAATTATATTATTTATGTACAATAAAATAAAATAATAAAATATATACAAATGTCAAAAAATAAAAAAATATATTAGAAAAAATATTATTTAAGTATGTAAATAATAAAAATAAAGGTATAATATTTTTATGTATTATTTTCAAGTTTTTATTAAAGAAAATAAAAGTATGTTATTTAATAATTATTTTTATGTTAGAAAAAATAATAATAATAAAAAAAAATACAAGATAAAATGTGGAAATTTATGAAAATGTTTTTGGTAATTTTTTATGTTTAGAAAAATAAAATAAAATCAGAAATGAAAAAGAAATAGAAAAATATAAAAAAAATATGAAACAATGGGCCAAAGGGGTGCAATCAGCAAGCTGGGGGTGCCAAAAGCAAGGAGAAACCAAGCCCAGCCCACTTGCTTCGTCTTCAATCTCTGATTCAGACAAAACGCGTGTTTCCTGTACAAATGTCCAACTCCTGCATACGTGCTCTAAAGCAAAAACTCATAACACAAAAGTTATAGCATTTTTCAACACGATTCCAACCATATAAAGAACTTAATCTAACTCTCAAAGACCAGAGATAATTTCTCTGGCCCTAATTTTTAACCTAATTTTTTCAGAATGTTCATCAATCAAATTCTCTCAACACAGTTAACTTAAATGAAATCTATGCATATGTACAACTTAAGGGCTATGAGTACTACATTTTTTATTCACAAACCTGAGCCTAATGATTCCTAAATAGAGAGATAGGAAGTTGGAAAATACCTGTTTCAGTTGAACTCGAATATGGCAATGCTGAGGTTTTCAGTGAGGCCTCAGATGTTTGTGAGCTTGCCTGAACTTCCTATGACCTTCCCCAATGCTTTGCTTGCTTGAATTAACCTGCACAAGCTCAAAACAGAAATGGTGAAGCTTGCACATGGAGTTACAGTCAATGGCCAATGGTTGGGATAACTCAGGTGGGTTATATGGAAAGTATTGGAACTGGTTTGGGACAAAACGCACGAATGGTTTGTGAGATGAAAGTCAAACTGCAGAGAGTTCCCTGTTTTGCAAGAAGAAGGTGTTTTTGTGTTTTGGAAGGCTTGAGGGTTGGATAACTCGTGTTTTTGTCTCAAGGCAATGTGCAAAACTTGTTTCAAATGCTTGCCAGAGTTGGTTATAACAGATACTCAAGTTGTGTAGACTTTTGCATATTTCTTGGTTTTGAAGCAAAAGGTGAGACGTGACAAAGGGCAGGCCTGTACAGGCTAGCTCTAATCCTGCATACATTTTGTGAGCTTGGCCCCAATTTTGTGGATTTTGTTTGCTGTCCAATATTTGATTCAAGGCTCAAGGGATGCAATTTGACATAAAGCAAGTTTTGACAAAAATGGCAATGTTGCCTTTTTGCTATTTTTGGATTAATCCCTTGTGTAAACCTCTAATGATCCGAACAAAGCTTCAATACAATGAGTTTGCATTTAATTATTTAGTGTGGAAGGTTTAGATACCTGTAAGCAAGTATAAACAATGCTGGATGGAAATTGCAACTTGTGTCAATATGAAACATGCCATGGATCAAAGTGAGTTTTCGCCAAATTCAAACTTTCGATTCTCCCTAACCATAAATGATTTTGGAGAGTTCTTAGACATTTTGGAAATCTTGTAACATGCTCTACAATCCATATTTGAAATTCATTTTGAGATTCCAAGTGAAACTAGGTGAAAAATTGCCATGAAGATAGGTCAAAATCCTGCCTAAACTAGGGCAAATTTTCACTAACTTAAAAGTGTCATAACTTGAGATCCAAGCTTCTTTTGAGAAAACTTTGTGAATAAAAGTAGTAGATTTTATGGAGTACTAAAAATTTCATGTTGGAAGTTTTGTTTGAATCCAATTGCATCATGGTGAAAAAGTTGGGCAAGGTTGAGAAAAAATAAGAAAACTTCATAACTTTGAAAAATTCTAAGTTATGAAATTTTTCAATCTTAAACCCTAATTTGCAAAATTAGGTTTATTGATGAACAAGTTTCATGTTTTGACATATCTTGATGAAAAATGACCCTTGGCACTCGATTTTGACCAAAAAGTCAAGGTTTGACTTTTTAGTGTACAATTGATTTTTGATCAGTTGACTGGAAAATTCATCTATCAATCCAATGCAATTGAGATCTTTTGAACCTTGTGAATAGGTCAAGATGATTCCACTGAGTCCTTGAAGCCATTCTTGAACCCAATTTGCCATTGGCTAGGTTAAAAGTCAGAAATTGCCCTTCTGCAGTCAAAACCCTAAAAATGATGATTTTGCCCTTTTGATGATCTGATCAAATTTCTTGAGGAGTTGTGGTCCAAACTTGATCAAATGGTTCATATGAGCTTATAATATTGATGTGGATCATAATTTACGAGGTTTGACTGTAAATTGGCCATAATTGACTTTTTCCCCAATACAGCCGATTTTTAGGTCAACTGTCCAATTGACTGGGCAAAAGTTTGATTCAAGGCCTGAAATTTGGTATGAGAAATCTTATAAGTCCAACATGAAGCATGAAAGTCATATTTAGCATTAGAAGTCCAAAATTCCTTGTGCAAACCCAAACCCTAATTTAGGTCAACAGTGCAAGGAGATGTCTTGAGCAGAGCAAACTCTAGCTTGGTCTTGAGTTCAAAGAGTCTTGTGAGGGGAAATCTTGATAAAATGAGAGGGAAAATTTTGGGGTACAACACTACCCCCTGAACTCAAGAAAATTCTCAAAAGTTGTTTCCTGTTCTTTTCACCCTTTCCTTTATTGGATAAATGAAAAGTTGGTGGAGACTCTTGCTATCCGCAACAATTGCGATAAAATGCAAAACACGCAAGTTAGTTCTCCCACTGTATTACAGAACTGGCGGCTCTGCTGGAAACATTTAAAAGTGGGGTTACCTTAGAGACTAGATCACCTTTAAATGCTTTCATTGCTTGACTTATTTACTTTACATTTTGGGTCCTTGTTTGGGTTTTGTATTGATCCTCTACCCAGATCGGGGAACATTATTAGGTAAGTAGCAATAGATTGTGGGGATTGTACGGGTTATACCGACATGATTGAAGCCATGACTATGTTAGTGTGACACATTTATTGGTACTGGTATCCCTTGAGTCTAGTCAAGGAGAATACAGGGTTGTTGTGTGGTG
The DNA here is from genome assembly GCA_948472305.1 of Vicia faba. Lineage (NCBI taxonomy): Eukaryota > Viridiplantae > Streptophyta > Magnoliopsida > Fabales > Fabaceae > Vicia > Vicia faba. The sequence continues at coordinate 978,774,626 of OX451738.1, read as the reverse complement.
TCATGAAGCACTAACTGATTGTAGAACCTTTAATTGAACAACTTATCCATTAGGAAGTAGTGAGATAGTCGGCTTTGGTGCAGTCTGAAGTTGGTTGATACTCGATGATACGCTCATTGAGATCAGACTTTCGGGCTATTTCGCTCGCAAATAAAGAGGCTTGCGCTGAAACAATGCTCAATGAAGAAAGATCAATGATATTGAGATTCCCTAGAACCTGGTTACTTTCTAGGACATGTTGAACCAACTAAACTTCAAGAGGGTACTTACCTGCAAACCCCGTGCAAGCCTAAACCTAAGGACTTGTTTGTGTGCTTGTATATGTTTACTTATACATAACATCATGACATTATACCATGGCATTTTGCACTAACCATTTCAAGGACCTAGAGATTTATCTTTGTTTTGTTTTGTAGGACATGGATTCCACTTGCAGGAATACTATCCAAATCAACCTCGTAAGAGTTCCTCCTCAACTCAAAGAGTTAGCATCACGGGTTCCCGATAATTATTCGTTCACCAATAGACATGGTCTACTTCTAAATCTTGTTACCTCATGCCTTGATGAAGACATGATGAAAGTGCTCTTTCAGTTCTTTGACCCTTTACACCATTGCTTTACATTTCCTGATTACCAATTAGTTCCCACCATGGAGGAGTTTTCTCAAATCTTGGGAGTTCCTATTCTTGATCAATTACCCTTCACTGGTATTGAGAAATACCCAAGATCAGAGGAGATTGCTTTAGCTTTAAATTTGTAACGGTCCGATGTTTTGGCAAATTGGGAAATAAGAAGTGGTGTTAAGGGTTTTCTAGCCAAGTTTCTGTTTGTGAAGGCTCAACTCTTTTAGGATGCTCTAGATTTGCAAGCTTTTGAAGAGGTTTTGGCCCTTCTAATCTATGTGATGGTACTATTTCCTAACCCGGAGCAACTCATAGATATGAATACGGTCAAAGTTTTTCTATCACGTAACTCGGTGCCTACCTTACTTGGAGAGATTTTGCACTCTCTTCACACTCACACCATAAAGAGAAGGGGAATTCTTATGTGTTTCACTCCTTTGTTGGCTAGGTGGTTTATTTTGCACCTTCCTCGATCTATTTTGAAGACTGGTCAAGGAATGAGATGGTCTAGTAGGTTGATGTCACTCTCGCATTCAGATATTCATTGGTGTTCTTGATCTTTGGAGGATGTCACCATCATTGATCATTGTGGGGAATTCCATAATGTCCCACTCTTGGGCATTAGGGGAGGTATCACCTATAACCATTCTCTTGCATTACGATAGTTTGGGTACGCTAGGAGGGATGGTCCTCATGATGTGCTTGTCCAAGGAATTGTATTTGACTATGAGAGTGATGTCCAAGGTTATCTTCCAAGATTTGTGCGAGCTTAGGGCATGGTGAACCAAGTTGATAGCGAGGAATTGGGGAATAATAACTCCATCTCATTAGATCCCTACCTCAAGTGGGTGCGAGCTCATGCTCAAGGCCTCATAATGTCGTATCCTCCCATTCTACCTATCATCATGGAGCCTATTGCCGAAGGAGATATTCCCTACACTATTCTTCATTCTGACATGCCTACTACCCTCGAGGAGTTGCAAAGATCGTGGATTCAAATCAAAGGGGAGTGAGACACCTTTGAAGCCGAATTCTACGCAAGCGAGAAGAAGGTTTTGGAGATCACGAGACAACTTCATGAAGAGCGAAGTTTGAACGTCTATATTGCACCAAAGAAGATGCACTCATGGGAAGCTTGAGTCCTTTTTGCTTTAGGAGTTTATTTTGTATTATTATTCTTGTTTCTTCCATTGTAAGCCCGAGAGGCACTTTTTGTAACCATTTTGAACTTATTAATTCAATTAATGTTTGTTCCTTATTTGTTTAAACAAACTAAATCTTAAAGGTCCTTGAAAACATTTGCATTCATGCTATATGCATCATAACATAAGAAAGTTTTACGACACAGGTTTCCTCATCGTTTACTGTTTATTTCAGTAAGATGGATCTCGAGCAGACTATAAAGGACTTGCAGACACAAATTTTCAATTTCAAGAAACTTTTCTCACCTTGGCCAAAGGGCAACAAGAACTGATGGAATTTCTGGCTACAAAGAAAAGACCAAGAAGAAGGTCGTGATCAAAATGGGGAAGAGATTCAAGGGCTCCGTCCGACAAGTTCAAGTGGAAGAAGACTCCTTCAAGGAGGATGAGAATCAAGATGAAGATGCTAGGAGCACCCGTGCTGGGGGTGGAAACAACCAAATCTCTAAAGATAAAGATTATTTTGATGAGCAATATCCACCAGTAGACGACAAATATAAACAACTAGAAGACAGATTGAAAGCTGTGGAAATCCAAGTTGTACCTGGCTTGGACTTTGGTGACTTGGGTTTGGTTCCTAGGGTAGTCATTACCCACAAATTCAAGATCTCTTCTTTTGCCAAGTACGATAGTGTCTCATATCTGAAGCTTCACCTAAGATCTTACTTCCGCAAAATTCATCCACATACCACCGATAAGAAACTGTGGGTGCACTTTTTACCGCCAATATCAATATAATGCTGATCTTGCACCAACTAGGGTGAAATTGCAAGGAATGACCATGGGTACCAACGAGGGCTTCAAAGAATACGCTCAAAATGGAGAGACCTGGCTGGCAAGGTGCAACCACCATTAACTGATAGAGAATTGGTAGACATGTTTATGGGAACCTTTATTGGACCATTTTTCAACTTACTGATTGGAAGTTCATCATCCAGATTCACTGAATTGATCTTGACTGGTGAGAGGGTTGAAAGCGGGATTAAAAGCAGGTAAATACTGAGGGCCTCCACCTCTAATGTTGTGAAAAAACCATTTGCTGGAAAAAAGAGACTAATGCTATATATGGATCAAGAAGTCGTACTAAGAATGATTGTCATCATTCAGTAGGGGCAGTATTAATTTCCAATCCTACTCAACAACAATAAGGGAATAGGCGAAGGATGAAGTTTCAAGAAAGACAGTATACTAAGATCAATATGTCATTGTCTCAAGCATTGCAACACTTACTAAAAGCAGAGCTGGTTACATTGAGGGATCCTCCCTAAAACACTGACACCTCCTCTCCTAAATACAACCCCAATGCCAAATGTGCTTACCACTCAAACAACCCCGGATATGATACCAATGATTGTGTGTCTCTAAAGAACAAAATCCAAGACCTAATTGATAACAAGAAAATTGAATTTGACCCTCCGTCAACTCCTAATGTAATAACTGCACCAATGCCAAATCATGGCAAAGGTGTCAATGCAATTGAAGACACTACTTTTGTTTCCTCCGTTGAAGATTTGACTACTCCACTAACCATTGTTAAAGAAAATTTGTTGATAGTTGGGGTTTTCCCTGGTTGTTTAAAAGACTGTTGTTGTTGTGCCAAACAAGTTAATGGATGCGAATGGATGAAAAAAGGTGTTCAACACCTGATAGATAATCATGAGATCCTGTTTGAGAGAACTTCGGCCATAAAAAGTTTGACTGAAAAAGTTAAAGACATATCAATCATCACCATATCCAACAAACCTATTAGGATCACCTCCAAATGTCCTTTTAGGATTCCCAGTGAACCAAGAATATCTCCATTAATCATCACTACACCGGGTCCAATCCCTTACTCTTCTGATAAGGCAGTGCCCTAGAATTATGGGGCAGAAGTATACTACTATGGTATCAAACAAGATTCCTGGGATGATAAAGATGAAACTATTGACATTAAAAATATCGTTGGTTCGAGTAAAGTTACTAGGACGGGGAGGATCTTCTCTCCAGAAATTTCACCTCTGACAAACACTACTACACCCATTCGTATTACCGTTGTTAAACATGTTTCTAACACTAGAGGAAAGGAAAAAATTACCGAGCCTACCAGGATGGAGGTTCCCAGAAAAGATATCCCCATCGAGGACCCATCTACCCAAGAGATGGAGGAGATTCTAAAAATCATCAGAAAAAGTGATTACAAGATAGTGGAACAGTTGGGGAAAACACCCTCGAAGATTTCTATGATGTCTTTGTTTTTATGTTCCAAGGCGCATGCCCAAGCACTGATAAAGTTCCTGAAAATGCACATGTCCCACAATAAACTACAGCCGACCAATTTGAAAACTGTGTAGCAAGCTTGGCTGCCGACAATGGTTTGGGTTTCTCTTACGCGGATTTGACCTCGATGGGGAAGAATCACAACAAAGCTCTCCATATCTCCCTAGAATGCAAAAGCACTACCCTGGCACATGTATTAGTGGATACTGGATCTTCTCTCAATGTCTTACCTAAAGAAGCTTTGGACAGGCTAGACTGTGATAGACTGGTGTTAAAACCAAGCGAAGTTGTAGTAAGGGATTTCGATGGCTCTAAGAGGATGGTCCATGGAGAGGTTGATCTCCCTATTAAGGTTGGGTCTCAAGTATTCAACTCAACATTCTATGTGATGGATACCCGTCCTACTTACTCGTGCCTGCTTGGACGCCCATGGGTACATGGGGCAGGTGCAGTAACTTCCACACTACATCAGAAGTTGAAATATTCGGTCAAGGGGAAACTTGTTACCGCCTGTGGTGAAAAAGAGTTTATGATTAGTCATCTAAATTCATTCAAGTATGTTGAAATGGATGGCGAGTTCATTGAAACTCCTTGTCAAGCATTTGAGGTGGTCTCTCCCATGGTTGTTGTTGCCAAGGCAACTCCTAACACTCCCAAAGTTGCTAAAGATACACCAAGGATGGCCTCTTTCAAAGATTCTCGTGTTGTTTTTGAAGAAGTAGCTTGCACCATTTGGGGACAACTTCATGATTTCCCTTTCAAGTCACACAAATGTGATTTGGGCTTCACTGCCAAAGCTCAAAAAGAGGTCAGGCGTACACGTGCAGGGAAACCACCTCTTCACATCAGTAACCATGGAGTGAATGCTCTTGAAGACTCCGACAACGACTATGATTTTGATGACTGGATCTACCTGAATGCCGAAGAAGGACTCAACAACTGGCGTTCCAAGGATTTCATTCCAATCTCCTTCAACAAGGAGTAATTACTATTTACTATTTTATTAATTTAAGAACTTTGTCTGTAATTTTATTGAAATAATGAATTTAAGCCATGCGCCTTTCCCGAGGCACATTGGTCCATTTGTTAAGGGTTTGTCATTTTCATGTGCTATATGCTCATTTTAATGAAAAAACATTGGACTCTTTTGCATTCAAATTTTGCGCTCATTGTCTTTCTTTCACTTTATTGCATTTTCAAAATAGCCATGTGATCTAACATGCACACGCACACCCATGTTTGCAGATCCACATCCACTCTGGATCTCATTGACAACGACTTTGCTATTGCCCTCTTTGACTTTGAACATCCAATCTACCAAGTCGAATACAGAGGCGAAACAGATTGTGAGATACTTGGGGAACTAGCCAGACTTCTGATGCAAGAGGAAAAGACCATTCAACCGCATGAGGAACCAATTAAAGTGATCAACCTAGGTACTGAGTGTTATACCCCAAAATTTTCCCTCTCATCTATCAAGTAATTTCTCACAAGATCTCCTTTGGTTCAAGACTGCACTGTGGTTGATCAGCTTAAGACACCCCCTCAAGCTCCGATGACTGAAAATTAGGGTTTGAGATTGCACAAGGATAATTGAACTTTTAATGCCTCACATGACTTTCATGGATCATGATGGACCCTCAATATTTCTCATGTCAAGTTTCAAGTCTTGGATCACATTTTTGCTCAGTCAATTGATCAATTGACCTAAAAATCAGCTATATTGGGGAAAATGTCAACTGTGGTCAATTTACAGTCAAATTTCATAAGTTTTGATCCATGTCAACATTATGAGCTCACATATGTAATTTTATGAAGTTTGGACCATAATTCCTCAAGATATTTTATCAGATCATCAAAAGGGCAAAATGGTCAAAATTTGGGTTTTGATTGAGAAAACGCAATTTCTGATTTTTGACCTAGCAAATGGTTGATTGGTTGGAAACATGATATCAAGGATTCAATTGCATCATTTTTACATAATGGCATGACTCAAGACTTCCCTCAAGATCAATTGATTGATATTAGATTTTCAGTCAACTAATCAAAAGTCAACTGTACAATAAAAAGTCAAACTTTGACTTTTTAGTCCAAATCAAGTGCAAAGATCACAATTCATCAAAACATGTCAAAATATGAAACTTTTTCATCAAGAAATCAAAAAGTCAAGATTTCATTTTGAAAAGTCAAAATTTCCAAACTTAGAAATTTTTCTAAGTGTTGAAAACTTCATATTTTTTCAGAACTTTGAGCCAATTTTTCACCATGATGCAAGATGATTCAAAGGAAACTTTAAACATGAAAGTTGTAGATCTCAATGAGATCTAAACATTGTTGAACTCAACTCCTCCTAGAAATGTATTAATTTCAAGTTATTACTCCATGAAATCATGGTCATGAAACTAAAACACTTAGTGAAATTTGAGCATTTTTGGTCAGGATTTTGACCTAACTTCTGGGCCAAGTTTCATATAGTTCCAATTGGATTTTGCAAAAGTGATTCAAAGAGGGGTTGTAGAGAACATTACAAGATTTCTAAAATGTCCAAGAACTCCTTGAGATCATTAATCGAAGGCCAGAAGTTAGGGTTTCAAGTTGTTTTACAAGGCAGAATTTGTGATGCACAATAAACCAAATCACATAGCCATGCTACATAATCTAACTTTTTAGGCTTCTAACTTACCATTCACTCCTTAATTAAATGTTTACACAACATATTGAGCCACTTTCCAAGCATTTGAACCATTATCTAAGTTGCATTTCCATTTTTGGAAGAAAGGCACCATTGTTATTCTTGAAAAGTGGCTTTAATCACAAATCCACTCTCCTTGAGCATTGAACTTGTTCTTTCTGCACACACACAAACCCTATAAACCAAAAGCAAGCATGTCTAAAGTACTAACCACTCTATGCAGCCTTGTACCATGCCTGGAACAAGATGTTTCAACATTGCTTCAAAAACAAGAAAGATGCTATAACTTGGGGATTGAAATTCTGGCTTATTGTAACATACAAGACCTCTTGCCTATAAATATACAAGTCATTTACAAGCTAACACACGCATGCTCAAGCCCTGAAACTTCCTAAAGAATAGAACCACCAAAAATATCTCAAAACTTGCCATTTCTGAGTTTTGAACCCAATCTCTAAATTTGCTCGTGCGTTTCTTGGCCTTTTACTTTCAAAAGCTTCTAAGTAACATATAAAGACAATTCCAACACCTACAACACAACTGTAACACCTCCATCACTATCCACCATTTTCAAAAACAGCACCTTGCAACTTGACTTCTCCAGAACTCCTCAGCCACTTTCAGCTCAAGCCAAGCATCACATTAGCTTCCTGGGAACTTGAGGAAGCTAACCCAATCATTAGAACTCATCAAAAGCGGCTCAAACTCAAAACATGATACCCTCTTGCAAGGTGAGTTTTTTTTACTTTTAAACTATTCATATAGGCATTGTTAGGCTTCCATTTTCAAAGATAAAATGTAGACCTCATTGCCACGAAGCTGTACATATCCATAGTTTGCATTTATATGGCTTGAACTTAGAGAATTTTGGAGTTGAAGTTTCTGAAATTTTTAGGTTTTAAATTAGGGCCAGAAAAATTCTCACTCATCTTTGATTTTTAGCTTTAGTTATTTATATGGTAGGATTCGTGGGAAGAAATGCTGCAACTTTCATGTTGTCATCTTCCATTTTTGTTGAGAAATGAGAAAGTTGCAGGTTGTCTGGCTGGGCGTGAGGTTGAAGATGAAGTTCAGGCCATGGACTTGATTTGTAATATATATTTATGGTTTGATATAAGTAAACGGATGTATCACCACCCTAAGGGTTAAAGCGCGCGCCTGTAACCAAAGGGACATGGGTTCGAGCCCCAGTGGTACCCTTTTGGCTGTTTTCTCATATTTTCACTTTTTTTTTTGTTTTTGTTTGCAGCGCCTGGGTCCCAAACATTGGGCTTTCATTATTTTTGCTGACTTTCCCCCTGATTATGTTTCATACCCCCCCTAACCTATTTTATTTCTTTATTTCATTTTTATTTTTATTTCAGTTTATTTTACTTTCATATTTTTCTTGTTATTATTTTTATTACTAATATTAGTTTTTATTATTAATAATAAAAAAATCCAAAAAAATATTTATTTTATTATTTTTGCACTAAAAAGAACAAAAACAATTTTTCTTAACAATTCAATTTCTTTCTTTTATTAATATTTAGATAATTAGGTTTAGTTATTATATTATATTATTTTCTTCTAAATTAAAATTAATTTAAATTTTAGTTTTATTTTAATTAATTATTTTTTATGTATTTATATATTATTCTTAAAACCTTTTCATAAAAAAACCCTAAAAAAATCTTTTTTTTAGTTAAATTATATTTTAAATTAGTTTAAGCTAATTTTATATGATTTTTATTAATTATTTTCTTAATTAGGTTTAGGTTAAAATCCTTTCATAAAAATTCAAACAACAATAATTTCTTTTTTCCATTTTTGCATTCATGCATTTTATTTTCAATTTTGTACAATATTCAATATGGTTGTAATAGTTAATTAGATTTAATTTTCTTGCAAAATCCCCATTTGTAAATTTGTACACCCCCTCCCCTATTGATGTAATAGCTTAGTATTTTTATTTTCTGCAATTTAATGCTTTATATATAAATGCTAGTAAATTAGGGTTTGTATGGAAATATTAAAATCAACAAGTTAGCAAACCCTAATACAAGACAAATCAAGCATGAAAAAGATACACTTGCACACTTTTCACCTCTAGGGTTAACTCCACTTGTTGCCTTGAGAAATAAATGGTCATAATACGCATGTAAGATGTCTTAGCAAAAATACAAGATCATAGTCCCTCGATGGCGCTACAAATGTTGCCTTACAAATGATCTTAGTCCCTCAAAGAAAATGCTAAGAGATCTTACAACATTTCTATTCATGACTATACGATGACCCTTGCATGTCCCTTTTACATCCAAAGATAAGGTTACTTACCAATCCATGGTAAAATAACAATTTCAAAGGAAAGAGGAAATAAACAAGAAAGACTTTTGAGTAGGTAGAATGTTCCTAGTTACTTGCTCATTTTCAAATCAAAACATCCTTGCTATTTTCAAAACAAACACCAACACTTTCAAAACATCTTTCAAACTTGAAACATTTTCAAAAGACCAACACTTTGTATACATTCTTACGAACGAGAATTATTACAAAGTTTGCCTAAACGATGGCGCCTTTTCAAAATACTTTCAAAAACCACACAAAACACATTTTCAAACAAAAGCAAGTGATCTAGCAAGCAACTAAGAGCCCATAGATAACTACGGATGAAAAGGGTGCTAATACCTTCCCTTTTCATAATCTACCCCTCGAACTCAAGAAAACATCTCTAAAGGTCTTTCCTGTTCTTTTCAGCCTTTCCTTTTGGATAAAATAAAAGTCGGTGGAGACTCTTGCTATCCGCACAATTGCAATCAAACGCAAAACAACCAAGTCAGTTCTCCCACCGTATCACAGAACTGGCAACTCTGCTGGGGAATAACTTAAAAGTGGGGTTACCTTAGGGCTAGATCAACTTTACTTGCTTTCTTTGTTTGACTTGTATGCTTTATATTTTGGTTGTTTGTTTGGGCTTGAATCCTCTACCTGGATTTGGGATACGTTATAGGTAAGTAGCAATACATTGTGGAAACTGTGCGGGGTATACCGACATGGTCTAAGGAATAGCTACGTTAGTGTGACATATTTGTGGGTACCGGTATCCCTTGAGTAGTCAAGCAGAATACGGGGCCGCTGAGTGATGTCATGAATCATTAACTGACTTTTATATCCTTTACTTGACTTACTTGGCCATTAGGACGTAGTGAGATGACCGACTTTGGTGCAGTCCGAAGTTGGTAGATACTCGATATTACACTCATTGAGGTTTGTCTTTTTGGGATATTTTGATCTTCGTGAAAGAGGCTTGTGCTGAAACAATGCCCGAGAAGACAAATCAGTGATATTGAGATCCCTTAGAACCCGGTTATTATCACTAGGGTAGGTTGAGCCAACTAAACTTCAAGAGGGTACTTACCTACAAGTTCCATGCAACCTAAACCTAAGGAATTTTATGCTTTGTGTGTATATGATTATTTGCATATAAACTTGCTTACTTTGCAGACTTGTGTATAACATCATACCATAGAATTTTCAATATCGGTTTCAAGGATCTCAAGGGCCTATGATATAGGATCATGTTGAACCAGACGTTTATCAAGGGACAAGAGGATTTATTTTACTCTAACCAAACACCGTCAAAGATAAAGTACAACAACTTGAGTCAAAGGCTATGACCCACTCGACATGGAGAGCTTAATTCTCGTGGAAGGACATCCACCAATACAAAGTTCTCAAATCAAAGCTATTGGTCAAAGTTCAACTTCTAACATTTTCTTGTGTTTACCCCACGAGGTCCTTGTAAATATGCATCCACATACCATGCATCATATCATGACAAGTTTCTCCCATACTGGCCTCCTTATCTTCCTACTGTTTATTTCAGTAAGATGAATATGGACCAAACCGTGAAAGATCTCCAAGCTCAAAATGCTCAATTCCAACAATTGTTTCTGGCTTTGGCTAAGGGGCAAGAGGACCTGAAGACTCTCCTTCTCAAAGACAAGAAGAAAAGGCCAAAGAAGTCAGTAGGCATCCTGATCTTGGGAAGAAGACTTAAAGGACCAATCAAGGGGGATCTAGATCTTCCAAATCCATAAAATATGGGGGATAGTCATGAAGAATACAACAGTCTGGAGATTGATGAAGTCGAAGCTGACTACTCTGAGGAACAATATCCTCCCACTGATGACAAGTAAAAATAGTTGAAGGATCGCCTCAATGCTATGGAGATTCAACAGATACCTCGCTTGGATTTAGGAGACATGGGTTTGGTTTCTGGGGTGGTCATCCCGCCAAAGTTCAAAATCCCTGCTTTTTCCCTGTACGATGGAGTCTCTTGCCCTAAGATGCACTTAAAGTCTTATGCCCTCAATATTCAACCATACACAACTGATCCAAAGCTTTGGATCCATTTCTTCCAAGAGAGCCTGGTAGGGATTCAACTTGAATGGTTCTATCAATTGAAGAGTTGTAGGATCCGCACCTAATACGATTTAGCTGTTGCTTTCTACAAGCAGTACCAGTATAATGTTGATCTCGCACTAACTTGTGTGCAATTGCAGAACATGACCATAGATTCCAACGAGAGCTTCAAAGGATACGCCCAAAGGTGGAGAGATCTGGATGGTAAGGTGCAGCCCTCTTTAACTGATAGGGAGCTAATTGACATCTTCATGGGAACTTTGACAGGACCTTTCTTCAAACACCTAATCGGAAGCTCCTCAGCCGGGTTCACCGAGCTAATACTGATTGGCGAAAGAGTTGAAGCTGACATCAAAAGTGGAAAGATCCCAAGAGATACACCCTCTAATGCTCAGAAAAAGCCATATAATGGGAAGAAAAAGTCCAATGCTGTGTATGGTTAGAAGAGTCTTCATGACCAACAGGTAGGAGCAATCTTGATCTCTAATCCTACGCCTGCTCAACAAAGACAGGGGCATCAGCGTAAGGAGGTCGCGCCTAAAAGAAAATTCACTAAGATCAATATGTCATTGGCTCAAGCGTTACAACACATGTTGAAGGCAGAGCTGATTACATTAAAGGCCCCTCTCCGGAACCCCAACACTTCCGCTCCTACCTATCATCCCAATGAAAGGTGTGTATACCACTCTGATAGTCCAGGACATGACATGAACAACTGTTGGGCTCTGAAGAACAAGATCCAAGACATGATTGATGCCAAGGAGATCGAGTTTGACCCTCTAGAGACTCCAAACGTGATCACTGCTCCTATGACGAATCATTGGAAGCTTTTATTCATTTGAATTTTCAAGTTGTAATCTCTTTTGTTGTTCAAACACTTATCTATTAATGTTAAACTCTGTTTCATTAATGCATTGCATATGTTTGTCTTGATTTAATCCATTCGTTTTCATTATATTTAAACTATGCTTTTTACTCCCTTTTTGATATTTAAATCTTGTTTCAAAAAGTTGCAAGCCTTTAGAGGGAGGATGGCAAAAACAATGCCATAATCTCATACAATATGCTTTTGAACAGACATTGCTAACGATGTATAAGCGTTATTTCAATTTCTAAACACTGCAGTTATAACAAGGATAACCCCTAGTCAACCCCTTCGAGCCAAAGAAGTAGAAGTTTTCTTTTTTTACACAAATTGGAACCTTTAATCAAAACCTGGGGCAGGGTAGTCTCTCAGTTAGTTCAAATGTGCGTTCAGTACACAACGAATGACATCAAAAACATTCCTTTTGGACCAAAAGATGGTGATGGTTCCCTATCAAATAGGCAGCCATTATCTCTCAAAAGAAAAGCCCACTAAGTCAAAACCTACGAAGGAGACTTAAAGAAAATTGGGGCGTCCCGCTGACTGTAATCTCAAAAACAAGAACAGTCAGACAAAAACCAAGGATAATAAATCAAAAGAAAGAGGTCACTACAAATCCTCCACAACATGAAAAATGTTGCAAAAATGACTGCCTTCCGACAAACTTAACTTGTTTGAACCATCACCAAAACATTATTCCATACTCAATTGGAGTTCAAACGCACAATTAACTGAGTTTAGGACTGAAGAACATCACGAAGAGCGGGTGGGTACAAATACACTTTGAGCCTTTATCCTTTATTTCTTAAACCGTGAACCAAACCACGCTACAACCATTTAAAAGTCCTAATTGAAGCATGGGTTAGTTCGAAAGCATACTGTTACAAAAGGTATCCTGACTCCTGTAAGGCTTTACTCTAAATCCTGAGTTGAAGTTTTCTTACAAAATTTCTTTACTTTCTAAAACGCATTTTCAAAATTTCAGGACAAACATAAACTTTGCATTACTTGAATGTCGCTGTTTGCATATGGCTATTTGTTTGACAACGAAGAAATTCACACAACGAATATCCAGTGAATGAAAGCTCTTTCAGTAAACAAAATCACTTCGAATGGAAAGACATTTCCAATGACAAATATCTCATAATCAAGGGGCACGACATGACTTATGTCCAACACATCTGTGGCAGTCAAGTCAAGATTTAAAGAATCTCTCAAAGAATTGTTGAATAACCAGGGGCAAAGCTCCATCTGAGTCACTCAAGGGGCAATGTTATGTTGATCATGGGTTTGAACAATATCCACTATGAAGACTTTCGGTACCATCAAATTGCTTGACTGTACCAATAGTATCAGATGGTATCAATATTAGATAGTGTCAGTATCATGTCTTCAGATCCTCCCATGACAGTTCTTAGAAAATTTTGAGACTTGACCAAAGATCTTGGGTACCACCAATTTGTTCGTCTATTATAGTAGTATCAGATGGTGTCAGTATCAGGTCTTCGGTTTCTTCCACAAAAGTCTTAGAGAATATCTCTAGGAAGTTCAGGGCTACCGGAAATGTGATCAAAATCTCAAGCGTCGAGGTGCACCAGATTAACTCTGGGGGAAAACAGGCTCCCACATAAAGGGTCATGTGCGACCAAGCAAACATTTTCTGGAATTACTACAATAATTACTACTAGGGGAAGTGACAAATATCTCCAAGATCCTTCTCATAGTATGACTCCCAGCCAGAGTTTCAATCTCTGAAAACTTTTTCCAGTTGAGTCGACCTCAAGAATCCTCTAGGATTTTCCCCAGTGAAGTCATCACCTCTCCAATGGACTGACAACAGGGTTTATTTCCCCAACAAACTACAGATTCCCCAGTTTGAGTTTGCCTCTCCGACTACTACAAATCAAAGGACCATAACTCCTCTTCCCCAGTAGACTAATCTACAATCCCCAGCAAGTTACTGTGAAACCTGGACCCGACCAGATATCAGTTCAATTTTGACTCCCTAGTAGAGCAATGAACAACTGAGACTACTGAACTCTTTTTCCCCAAGAAAGAATCAACACTCTCCGCAGAGTTTTCAACATTCCCCAGTGGAGCTCTCCTCAAACAACAAAATAGGAATCCTTGGTGGAAATATTCTAAGAAAAATTTGAAGACTCACCTACTCTTCAACAGCAGTCTGGGATTTAATGACTCCCCAGCATTTGTCAAGGATTTATTTTCCCAGACAAAGATACATTCAAATAACATTTCACCCTTCATGCATCATATTATGTACATGACAAGTGCATACGACACAATCTTATTTATTTTGAGAACATCATTGCACCATGTATTTCATACATCATGACATTGCATACAGCTAACGTTTTACCTTTTTCAGGATAAGGTTAATCAATAGATGGCTATTGTCAATAATCTTCAAAAGGTCAGAAATTAATACCTCTAAAAATCAAGGGCAATTATCTACACGACTAGCTGAAGCAATCCTACATGGGCTACTTCCCATACACTCTTCTAGAAACAATTTAGATGCAATCCACATACGGCTGACATTCTGACACCTATTCCAGATTCCTTCTAGAAACAGTTCAGTGCGATCCAAATATGGCAGACATTTTAATATTTATTCCAGATACTCTTCTAGAAACAGTTCAGATGCGACCCAGATATGGCTAACATTCTGATACTTACTTCAGATTCTCTTCTAACTATAGTCTAGATACGATCCAGATTCAGATGTCATTCTATCACTCATTCAAAATACAGTCCAGATACGATCTAGATGCAGATATCATTCTGTCACTCATTCAAAATACAGTCCAGATACGATCTAGATTCGGATGTCATTATGTCACTCATTCAAAATACAGTCCAGATACGATCCAGATTCGTATGTCATTCTGTCACTCATTCAAATACGGTCCAGATACGATCCAGATATGGATATCATTATGATACTTCTTTCAACATACCTTTCAAATACAATCCAGATACGATCCAGATACGGATGTCATTCTGACTCTCATTCAGTACATCTCTCAGATACGAGTCAGATACAATTCATTTATGAATATTATTCTGATGCTCATCCATGACCTCTACTGGTTCAGTTTAAATCTCTCAATGGTTTATCCTGATTCTTTCTGGTGGACATTTTCTTTTTTGTCTTGTTCAGTTGAATCAATCCTAAGATTCTTCTGATTTCCATTCCAGTCAAAGTTAATTCAAGAATTTTCTCTAGTTCAGTCAGATCGAAACTAAGATCTCTCTGATTTCTATTCCAGTTGAAGATAATTCAAGACCTTTACTATTTCAGTTAAATCAACACTAAGATTTATTCTCATTCTTCTCCAAACCCCTTCTAGTTCAGTTTAAATCTCTCAACAGTTTATTCTGATTCTTTCCCGCAGACATCTTCTCTGGTTCAGATAAGTCGCTTCAAGATCTATTCTAATTCTTCTTCTGAACCCTGCTGGTTCAATTTAAATCTCTCAACGGTTTATCCTGATTCTTTCCCACGGACATCTTCTTTGGTTCAGATAAGTCTCTCCAAGATTTATTCTGATTCTTTTCCAGATCTCTGTTGGTTCATTTTTAAACCTCTCAACAGATTATTCTGATTCTTCCCCGTAAACATTTTCTCTAGTTCAGATAAATCTCCCCAAGATTTATTCTGATTCTTCTCCAGACCTCTACTGGTTCAGTTTAAATCTCTCAAAGGTTTTTCCTGATTCTTTCCTAGTAGACACTTTCTCTGGTTAAGATAAATCGCTCAAAGATCTATTCTGATCCTCCCTAGTTAAAGAATACCCAAAACCTCTTTTGTTTCAGTTTAAAGCTCTCAATGGTTTATCCTGATACTTTCCAAATAGACATTTTCTCTGGTTCAGATAAATCTCTCCAAGTTTTATTTTGATTTCTTTCTAGTCAAACAATATTCAGGACTTCTGCTAGTTTCAGATAAACCGCTCCAAAGATTTATTCTGATTCTTATCCAGTTGAAATCAAGTTCAGACTTAGTCCATTTTCTGTCAACATTCACCTTTGGATGGCGTCTACAAGACAATCTCCATAAAGTATCCCCCATTCCTCCAAATGGCATCTATAAGTCCATTCACAATTCATCTTCGGGGACAATTTTTTGGGCACTCTAGTGTTCAATCATCTTACACCTTCAAGTCACGAATGGGGGATCTGCCAATCTAACTCTCCAGGTTTAAGAAGATTGAACAGGGTCAGTTGTTGTAGCCCAAAATTATACCTCTCATTTATCAAGTAATTTCGCACAAGATCTCCTTTGGTTCAAGACTGCACCAGGGTTGATCAGCTCAAGACACCCCCTCAAGCTTTGATGACTAAAAATTAGGGTTTGAGATTGCACAAGGATAATTGAACTTTTAATGCCTCATATTACTTTCATGGATCATTATGGACCCTCAAGATTGCTCATGTCAAGTTTCAAGTCTTGGATCACATTTTTGCTCAGTCAATTGATCAGTTGACCTAAAAATCAACTGTATTGGGGAAAAAGTCAATTGTGGTCAATTTATAGTCAAATTTCATAATTTTTTATCCATTTCAACATTATGAGCTCATATATGTAATTTGATCAAGTTTGGACCATAATTCCTCAAGAAATTTGATCAGATCATCAAAAGGGCAAAATGGTCAAATTTAAGGTTTTGATTGAGAAAAAGCATATTCTGATTTTTGACCTAGAAAATGTTTGATTGGTTGGAAACATGATCTCAAGGATTCAATTGCATAATTTTGACCTAATGGCGTGACTCAAAACTTCCCTCAAGATCAATTGATTGATAGTTGATTTTCAGTCAACTAATCAAAAGTCAATTGTACACTGAAAAGTCAAACTTTGACTTTTTGGTCAAAATCAAGTGTCAAAGATCACAATTCATCAAAACATGTCAAAATATGAAACTTTTTCATCAAGAAATCAAAAAGTCAAGATTTCATTTTGAAAAGTCAAAATTTCCAAACTTTCTAAGTGTTGAAAATTTCATATTTTTTCACAACTTTGAGCCAATTTTTCACCATGATGCAAGATGATTCAAAGGAAACTTTCAACATGAAAGTTGTAGATCTCAATGAGATCTAAAACATTGATGAACACAACTCCTCCTGGAAATGTATGGATTTCAAGTTATTAATCCATGAAATCATGGTCATGAAACTAAAACACTTAGTGAAATTTTGAGCATTTTTGGTAAGGATTTTGACCTAAATTCTGGGCCAAGTTTCTAAAATGTCCAAGAACTACTTAAGATCATTTTTGAGATAGGGTTTCAAGTTGTTTTATAAGGCTGAATTTGTGATGCACAATGGACCAAATCACATAGCCATGCTGCATAATCTCACTTTGCAGGCTTCTAACTTGAAATTCACTCCTTAATTAAATGTTTACACAACAAATTGAGCCATTGTCCAAGCATTTGAACCATAATCCAAGTTGCATTTCCATTTTTGGAAGAAAGGCACCATTGTTATTATTTAAAAGTGGCTTTAATCACAAAGTTCATTCTCCTTGAGCATTGAACTTGTTCTTTTTGCACACACAAACCCTATAAACCAAAAGCAAGCATGTCTAAAGTATTAACCACTCTATGCAGCCCTGTACCATGCCTTGGAACAAGATGTTTCAACATTGCTTCAAAAACAAGAAAGATGCTACAACTTGAGAATTCAAATTCTGGCTTATTGTAACAATCAAGACCTCTTGCCTATAAATATACAAGTCATTTACAAGCTAACACACGCATGCTCAAGCCCTGAAACCCCCTAAAGAACAGAACCAACAAAAACATCTCAAAACTTGCCATTTTTGAGTTTTGAACCCAATCTCTAAATTTGCTCGTGCGTTTCTTGGCCTTTTACTTTCAAAAGCTTCTAAGTAACATATAAAGACAATTCTAACACCTGCAACACAAATGTAACACCTCCATCACTATCCACCATTTTCAAAAACAACACCTTGCAACTTGACTTCTCCAGAACTCCTCATCCACTTTCAGCTCAAGCCAAGCATCACATTAGCTTCCTGGGAACTTGAAGAAGCTAACCCAATCATTAGAACTCATCAAAAGCTTCTCAAACTCAAAACACGATAACCTCTTGCAAGTGAGTTTTCTGACTTTTGAACTATTCATATAGGCATTGTTAGGCTTCCATTTTCAAAGATAAAATGTAGACCTCATTGCCACGAAGCTGTACATATCTATAGTGTGCATTTATATGGCTTGAACTTAGAGAATTTTGGAGTTGAAGTTTCTGAAATTTTTAGGTTTTAAATTAGGGCCAGAAAAATTCTCACTCATTTTTTATTTTTAGCTTTAGTTATTTATATGGTTGGATTCGTGGGAAGAAATGCAGCAACTTTCATGTTGTCATCATTCATTTTTGTTAAGAAATGAGAAAGTTGCAGGTTGCCTGGCTAGGCGTGAGGTTGAAGATGAAGTTTAGGTCATGGACTTGATTTGTAATATATATTTATGGTTTGATATAAGTAAACTGATGTATCACCACCCAGTGGTTATAGCGCACGCTTGTAACCAGAGGGACCTGGATTCGAGCCCCAGTGGTACCCTTTTGGCTATTTTCTCATATTTTCACTTTTTTGGTTTTTGTTTGCAGCGCCTGGGCCCCAAACATTAGGCTTTCATTATTTTTGCTGACTTTCCCCCCTGATTATGTTTCATACCCCCTGGCCCATTTTATTTCTTTATTTCATTTTCATTTTTATTTTAGTTTATTTTACTTTCATATTTTTCTTGTTATTATTTTTATTACTAATATTAGTTTTTATATTATTAATAAAAAAAAATCCAAAAAAATATTTATTTTATTTTTTTTGCATTAAAAAGAACAAAAACAAGTTTCTTAACAGTTCAATTTTTTTGTTTTATTAATATTTAGATAATTAGGTTTAATTATTATATTATATTATTTTCTTGTAAATTAAAATTAATTTAGAATTTAGTTTTATTTTAATTAATTATTTTTTATGTATTTTTATATTATTCTTAAAACCTTTTCATAAAAAAAACCCTAATAAATCTATTTTTAGTTAAATTTTTTTAATTAGTTTAAGTTAATTTTATTTGATTTTTATTAATTATTTTCTTAGTTAGGTTTAGGTCAAAATACTTTCATAAAAATTCAAACAAAAATCATTTCTTTTTTCCATTTTTGTATTCATGCATTTTATTTTCAATTTTGTACAATATTCAATATGGTTGTAATAGTTAATTAGATTTAATTTTCTGGCAAAATCCCCATTTGTAAATTTGTACACCCCCTCCCCTATTGATGTAATAGCTTAGTATTTTTATTTTCCGCAATTTAATGTTTTATATATAAATGCTAGTAAATTAGGGTTTGTATGGAAAGATTAAAATCAACAAGTTAGCAAACCCTAATACAAGACAAATCAAGCATGAAAAAGATACACTTGCACACTTTTCATCTGTAGGATTAACTCCACTTGTTGCCTTGAGAAATAAATGGTCGTAATACGCATGTAAGACGTCTTAGCAAAAACAAAAAAAAATACAAGATCATAGTCCCTCGATGACGCTACAAATATTGCCTTATAAATGATCTTAGTCCCTCAACGAAAATGCTAACATATCTTATAACATTGCTACTCATGACTATACAATGACCCTTGCCCGTCCCTTTTACATCCAAAGATAAGGTTACTTACCAATCCATGGTAAAATAACAATGTCAAAGGAAACAGGAAATAAACAAGAAAGACTTTTGAGTAGGTAGAATGTTCCTAGTTACTTGCTCATTTTCAAATCAAAACATCCTTGCTATTTTCAAAACAAACACCAACACTTTCAAGACATCTTTCAAACTTGAAACATTTTCAAAAGACCAACATTTTGTATACATTCTTACGAACGAGAATTATTACAGAGTTTGCCTAAACGATGACGCCTTTTCAAAACACTTTCAAAAACCACACAAAACAAATTTTCAAACAAAAGCAAGTGATCTAGCAGGCAACTAAGAGCCCGTAAATAACTACGGATGAAAAGGGTGCTAATACCTTCCCTTTTTATAATCTACTGCCTGAACTCAAGAAAACATCTCTAAAGGTTTTTCCTGTTCTTTTTAGCCTTTCCTTTTGGATAAAAGAAAAGTCGGCGGTGACTCTTGCTATCCGCACAATTGCGATCAAACACAAAACAACCATGTTAGTTCTTCCACCGTATCAAACTGAGGAAGACAAGAAAGAGGTCAAGATCGGTGCTAACTTGGAAGACAGTATTAAAGATAGATTGGTCAAGATGTTGCATGACTATGTTAAAGTATTTGCTTGGTCATATGAAGATATGTCAGGTCTTGATAGTGACATTGTGGTTCACCATCTACTAACAAAGGAAGATTATCCTCTAGTCGAGCAAAAAGTTCATTGTATGCAGCCAGACATGTCTAGAAAGATAAAAGCTGAGCTAATGAAGCAATTCAGTGTAGGTTTCCTAGAAGTGATGTCATATCCCCAATGGATGGAAAATCTGGTCCCCGTGCCAAAGAAGGATGGAAAGGTCCGTATGTGTAAAGAATATAGAGATTTGAATAGGGCAAGCCTCAAAGATGATTTCCCACTACTGCATATTGACGTCTTGGTTGACAACACTACTCAACATAAAGTCTTCTCCTTGATAGATGGCTTCTCTGGCTATAATCAAATTAAAATGGCACCGAAGACATGGAGAAAACCACTTTTTTTACACATTGGGGAACCTTATGTTATAAGGTCATGCCTTTCGGTTTGATGAACGCAGGGGAAACCTATCAATGAGCTATGGTAGCCATATTCCATGACATGATCCATCATGAGATAGAAGTCTATGTGGATGATATGATTGCAAGGTCACATACTGAGGGATAACACCTTGATCACTTACACAAGTTGTTCGAAAGGTTAAAGAAATACAAGCTAAGGCCGAATCCCAACAAACGCACCTTCAGGGTAATATCTAGAAACCTCTTAGGGTTTGTCGTTAGTGGAAAAGGTATTGAGGTCGACCCTCCAAAAGCCAAAGCCATACAAGAGATGCAAGCTCCCTGTACTAAGAAGGAGGTCAGGGGTTTCTTAGGTCGACTCAACTACATTGCTTGATTCATATCTCACTTGACTGCTACTTGTGTGCCAATCTTCAAACTCTTGAAGAAAGATCAAGCAGTCAGATCGAACGACGACTTCCAAGCAGGCTTTGACAAGATCAAGGAATATTTATAAGAACCTCCAATCTTGATGCCTCCAATTGAAGGAAGACCATCGATTACGTATTTTACTGTATTAGGGAATTCAATGGGGTGTGTGTTGGGCCAACATGATGAGTCTAGCCGAAAAGAGCATGCAATATGCTACCTGAGAAAAAACTTTACCGATTGTGAAACAAGATATTCACTGCTCGAGAAAACTTGCTACGCTCTGGCATGGGCTCCTCGCCGGATAAGATAGTATATGTTGACTCACACCACTTTATTAATTTCTAAGATGGACCCTATCAAGTACATCTTCGAAAAGCCAACTCATTCCAGACGAATAGCTAGATGGCAAATGATCTTGACTGAATATGATATCTAATATACTACACAAAAGGCCATCAAAGGAAGTGTACTAGTAGATCATTTGGCCCATCAAGCTGTTGATGACTACCAATCCATGAACTTTGAATTCTCGTACGAGAATATTATACTAATAACTGATTATGAAAATCCTGGACCGTATGACGGACTTGAACAAAGATCCCGATGGACTATGGTGTTTGATGGAGCTTCCATTGTTTTGGGTAACGGAATTGGTGTTGTGATTATTTCCCCCGAAGGTGGCCATATGCCTTTCACTTCTAGACTATGCTTCGATTGTACAAACAACATGGCCGGATATGAAGTGTGCATCTTGGGTCTTAAGGCTGCCATTGACCTAAGAATCAAATTCTTAAGTGTATACGGAGATTTAGCTTTAGTGATCAGTCAAGTTAAAGGAGAATGGGATACCAAACATCCAAATCTGATCCCTTATAAAGAGCTCCTGTTAACTTTGATCCCATGCTTTAAGGAGATCACCTTTGAACACTTCCCAAAGGAAGAAAATCAGTTAGCAGATGCCTTGGCAATAATGCCATCCATGTTTAAGGTTAATTGGGACAACGAAGCTCCCAGAATTGCTATAGAAAGATTTGACGAACTGGCACATTGTTATGATATTGAACTGATGTAGAGAAGCCATGGTATCATGAAGTGAAGAGATACCGTGAAGCACAAGAGTATCCTGAAGGAGCTTCAATCAATGACAAAAAATTCCTACGAAGGTTCTCAGCGAAATTTTTCATAAGCAATGGAATCCTATACAAGCGCAACCATGATTCTACTATGCTTCGTTGTATGGACAAGAAGGAAGTAGAAGAGATCATGGAAGACATGCATGAGGTATCTTTAGAACTCACTCTAGTGGATACACTATGGCCAAGAAGAGTCTAAGGGCTGGTTACTATTGGTCGACTATGGAAACTGATTGTCACCACCACTCGAGGACTTGTCATAAGTGTCAAATTTATGCCGACAAGGTTCAAGTTCTTCCAATTCCTTTGAATGTCATGACTGCTCCGTGGTCGTTTACAATATAGGGCATTGACATGATTGGAGAGATTAAGCCCACTGCCTCAAATAGACATCGGCTCATCCTCGTCACCATTGATTACTTCACCAAATGGGTCAAAGTGGCTTTATTTGCCTCAGTCACTAAGAATGTTGTAGCCAGGTTTATGAAGCATAACCTCATATGTTAGTACGGCATCCCCGAAAGTATTATCGCTGACAACAGAACTAACTTAAACAATGCCATGATCACTGAACTCTGCATGCAGTTCAAAATTAAGCATAATAATTCTTATCCATACAAACCTAAGATGAATGGCGCAGTAGAAGCCGCCAACAAAAACATAAAAAATATTATGCAAAAGATGGTGGTGACCTACAAAGATTGGCACAACATTCTACCGTTTTCTCTTCATGGCTACCGTACTTCGGCTCAAACTTCAACTAGGGCAACACCTTTCTATTTAGTCTATGGCATGTAAGTTTTCCTTCCTGTGGAAGTTCAAATTCTTTCCTTAAGGATTATGAAAGAAGCAGATTTAGGCGAAGATGAATGGATTCAGACTAGGTTGGATCAGTTGAACTTGATTGATGAAAAGAGATTACCTGCTGTTTGTCATGGTCAAATATACCAAAAGCGTATGATCAAGGCTTTCAATAAAAAGATCAAACCTCGAGTGTATCAGACTGGAGATTTGGTAATAAAGCGCATTGTGATACGGTGGCAGAACCGACTGTTATACTGGTTTGCATTTTTTGTTCGCAAATGTCGCGGTAAGCAAGAGTTGCCACCGACTTTTATTTCATCCAACAAAGGAAAAGGAAAGAGAACACAAAAAACCTTTTTTAGAGATATTTCTGAGTACGCTGGTCGATTATAGAAAGGGAAGGTGTTAGCACCCTTTCTATCTGTGGTTTTCCACGGGCTCTTAGGTACTTGCTCATTTTGAAATTGCTTGTGTGTATTTTGAAATTTTTTTGTTTAACTTCGTGATAACCCTTGTATCTGTCCTCAAGAGTGTTACGAAGTTGATTTTGAAAATTGTTTTGAAAGTGTTTGTGTGAAATTTGTTTGTTTGAGCAAGTACCTAGGAACTATCTACCTACTCGAAAAAAGTTTGTTCGTTTTCATTTCCTTTAGACAGCGCTATCCTACTATTAAGGAGTAGGTAGCTTCATTGTTGGATTTATAAAGGGACATTTGAAGGGACGAAATGGTCTCTGAAGGCAACAAGTAAAGATACCTTAGCGTTTCGAAGGGACTATAGTCATAAGATCAATTCGTAGGCAACTCGAGGGACAAGTAGGGACTATGATCTTTATGACGATTTTGAATCGCGGGTCATTGCTAAGGTATCCTTACATTCGAGGGACACAGCCATTATTTCCGAGGCAACCAAGTGGGGACAAACCCTAGGAGTGAGCATGTGCAAGTGTGTTTTTTTAGTTATTGTCTTTGCACAATTAAGGTTTGTTATTGTTTTAATCATGGACTTATTCTTCGGCATACAATCCTATTATCAATCATCTATTAATTAATAGTAGTAGAAAATTAAAATGCGGAAAAGAAGAGTCCTAACTATTACAAGGCCTCGGGGAATGGGGATTACATAACCAAAACTGGGGAAATAAGAGTAGTAAATAAAACCCTAATTTGAACCTATTAAAAACTCGAAACAGTTACAATAATTGGATATATAAATAAATAAATGCGCATGAAAGTTAAGACAGGGATAAATTAGAAGCCTAAAAAATCTAATTAATAAAAAAAATATTTTTGTGTATTTTTTATTGAGAAAATAATTAAATTGCAAATTAAACCTAATTTCTAGTTAATTTTAATAAACAAAAACAAATCAAGTTAATCTAATTAAACTAATTTATTTTCAATGAAATTAATCTATTTTTTTTTTTAAAAAAATAAATCTAATTCTACATTTTTGTGTTTTTTTTATTTAATAAAAAAATGATTTACTTTAAAAAAAAAGATTTTTAAGACCAATAAAAATAAATACTCCAATGAAAATATAAAAAAAATAATAAGAAAGAATAATAAAAAAATGTGAAACTAGGCCTACATAGAGAAGTGATTTGGGGGTGTGGTGTTGAAACTCGTACTAGGCCCATTTTTGTTGGCCCAATTAGTCTATTTGGATTCAGTGAGGGCCACGCTTGAGGGTGTACCATGGACCTTGCTTGTATGAGCCAGATCTGCTTTGATGATGGATCTATTGGATGAGCTCTAGGGTACATACGGTGGATGCTTGACAAAGAGGTGTATGGGATCTGCAATGAAACAAATGAGAAAATGAAAAACTCCAGACCTGGGTATCGAACCCAGGTCTTCCCCTTAGCAAGCGCTTCCCTTTACCACCTGGCCATATTGTCATTTGTGTATATAGATTAACAGAATGTATTATATTGAAAGAATGGTCAGTAATAATAAAAACGCGCATGAATTCAAATTAGCCATTAGGATCATTCCACTTATTCTTCTTCTTCCTGGAACCGTCGTTTTAGATAACTCCCATTTACCTACAGACGGTGTATGTAACTACAACCCTGTAAATCTCAAAAGAACTCAAACAAGCAAGATAAATTAAATCCAAACACACATATCAACTAGGTTTGATCTCGTGAGTATGATAATACCCATCTCGTGCCCTGATTTTACCTGTATCAAAAAGCCCTGAAATGCAAACTTAAACCCTAATAATGGAAGTTGTCCATATATGCGTTAAAACTCATAATTAACCATACAAATGCATTCTAAATAATGATACAAACATGAGGTATGCTTAGAATTTGTCAATCACGCGTGTATAATCAGAATCGAATTCAAAAATAAAGGCAAATTGTGATGCTTTGTGTAGGTTGATTCCTAGAGCTTTGATACGTGCAAATGGTGATGTTAGCTTCAGGAGGTTCCCAGGAATGGATTTCTAGCCTTGAAACACCTTTAATCGCCTTCTAAATCAAAATTTGATCACCACTTTTTTGTCAAAATTTGGAGTTTTTTCTGGACGCGTGGAGACAGCTTTTTCGTGTCCTCTCGGTCTGACAATGTTGTGTATATGTATTAGAAGGCATTAGGTCAACAAACTTGGAACAAATCTTGGAGATTGATGAGAAAGAGATTTGATTTTAAACTTGATTCTTTTCTTTCTAAACTTAGCCAAAACATGTTGTTTTTATTCCAATCATCCCTTGCACGATTTGATCTTTTTTTGACAGCATATATCATCTTCATTCAATGCCAAAATCATCCCAAAAATAACTTATATGATTTGTTTTGATTTTATTTGATTTTATTTGAATTTTAAATGAATAAAATCACAATAAATTAAATAAATAAGTGCACGAGGCATGGAGTGGTTCATGGGTCGTGGACCATGTTAGGAATAAGCTGCAAACTTGAAAATATAGGCCCATATGGAAAAATGCAATTTTGGGCATTGTTGACTTTGTGCAAATTTCCAAAAATGGCCAACTTTGGCAATGCATATCTCTCTCAATTTTGACCTTAAGAGGGTATTCTTTTACTTTTTAGAAATATTAGGATGTCCCCTAAGCAACCTCTTTGGTTTCATCCTGATTGGATCTTCCATGTTCATGTAAGGAGCTTTGACCCAAAAGGTGTTTTTGTTAACTTTTGAAAAGGACCTATAATGTCTGAATTTATATCTTTTCATGAGTGCACTTATTGAACTTGAGGGATGAATATGAGTTATAGGGAATTGGATTCTCTTCAAAATGAGCCTTGGATGAGAAATTTCTAATAAAGTATGAAAAAGTTATGCTTGATCAAAGTTTGGTTTACTTTTCTGAGAAACCCTGATTTAGCAACTTTTGAGTTTTGATGAATTAGGAGCGATCCTTGGGGAATCATGATCAACCCTTGATCAAATTATATATTTCAATTAAAAATGTTGATGTTGACAAAAAATGTTGAAGTTTGACTGTATGTGGGCCACAATTGACTTTTGACCTAATACAGTTGATTTTCCAGCATCTGAGCAGTTGACTGAGCAAACTTCTAGTGCAAGGCTTGAAACTTGACATGGAGGGTATTGAGAACTTATTAGGACTATGGAGAGAATATGAGGCCTTTGGATCTCACCCATCTTGATGAAAATGGAAACGCTAGTTGGAGGCTTATTGCTGTAGGAGAGAGTTTGTCTGGTCAACTCTTGGGCATCCTTAAGCAAGTTAAGGATCTCAACGAGCATGTGATGAATAAAATGAGAGGGAAAGTTTTGGGGTACAAAAGCTTCCCTTGTTCAATCTTCTTAAACATGAGGATGTAGATTGGCTGGTTTTCCTTTCGTGATCTGAAGGTGGAAGATGATTGAACACTAGAGTGCCCAGAAATTTGCACTCGCATGAAGTAATACTGAATAGTGATACCAGGAATGGGCTTATAAATTCCATTTGGAAGTTGAAAAAGAAACGTCGGATATGGGCTTAAAGATTCCATCCAAAAAAGATACCAGTCGCATAAGATTTCTTTGCGAGAATTCTTGTACCTGTAGTTGAGGAGGACTTCACTGGGGAATGTTAATTTATGTCCTGGGAAGTAGAGTCTAGGAGTTTCGGTTGTCCATTACTCTACTGGGGAACTAACTCTTCAGGAGGAGGAAGTGAATTGCATATCTGGTCAGGGTCCAGGCTGCACAGTGACTTACTAGGGAATTGTGAAATTGACCGTATCTGGTCGGGTCCAGGTCTTACTGTGTTGTAAACTGTTGTCTGGAGATAAGGGAGAAGGAACCTGGATAGCGGGGTTAATTCGAAATGAAAGCCTTGATAGTAGGGCTATGAGAAGGAACCTGGATAGTAGGGTTACTTCGAGATGAAAGCCTGGATAGTAGGGCTATGAGAAGGAACCTGGATAGTAGGGTTACTTCGAAATGAAAGCCTAGATAGTAGGGCTATGAGAAGGAACCTGGATAGTAGGGTTACTTCGAGATGAAAGCCTGGATGGTAGGGCTATGAGAAGGAACCTGGATAGTAGGGTTACTTCGAAATTAAATCCGGGATATTAGGGCTATGAGAAGGAACCAGGATAGTAGGGTTACTTCGAAATGAAAGTCTGGATAGTAGGGCTTATGGGAAGGAACCTGGATAGTAGGGTTTCTTCAGGATGAAAGCCTGGATAGTAGGGACTATGGGAAGGAACCTGGATAGTAGGGTTACTATGGGATGAAAGCCTAGATAGTAGGGTTGTGAGAAAGAACATGGATAGTAGGGTTTCTTCGGGATGAAATCCTGGATAGTAGGGCTATGAGAAGGAACCTGGATAGTAGGGTTACTTCGAGATGAAAGCCTGGATAGTAGGGTTGTGAGAAGGAACCTGGATAGTAGGGTTTCTTCGGGATGAAATCCTGGATAGTAGGGCTATGATAAGGAACCTAGATAGTGGGGTTACTTTGAGATGAAAGCCTGGATAGTAGGGCTATGAGAAGGAACCTGGATAGTAAGGTTACTTCGAAATGAAAGCCTGGATAGTAGGGCTTATGGGAAGGAGCCTGGATAGTAGGGTTTCTTCGGGATAAAAGCCTGGATAGTAGGGCTTATGGGAAGGAACCTGGTTCGTAGGGTTACTTCGAGATGAAAGCCTAGATAGTAGGGCTATGAGAAGGAACCTGGATAGTAGGGTTACTTTGAAATAAAAGCCTAGATAGTAGGGCTATGAGAAGGAACCTGGATAGTAGGGTTACTTAGTAATGAAAGCTAGGATAGTAGGGCTTATGAGAAGGAACCTGGTTAGTAGGGTTTCTTCGGGATGAAATCCTGGATAGTGGGGCTATGAGAAGGAACCTGGATAGCAGGGTTACTTCGAGATGAAAGCTTGGATAGTAGGGCTATGAGAAGGAACCTAGATAGTAGGGTTACTTCGAAATTAAATCCTGGATAGTAGGGCTTATGGGAAGGAACCTGGATAGTAGGGTTTCTTCGGGATGAAAGCCTGGATATTAAGGCTTATGGGAAGGAACCTAGGTCGTAGGATTTCTTCATTTTTGGTTATAGAGATTAGTTGACCCGTTTGATCTTCGGGAACTGATTTTCCACTGGCTGTTTATAGATATGACATGTATAACTGCTGGGATTGTTGGTGATAATTGTCTTTCCTGAAAAGATAACAGGGTTAATTATATGTGTAATGCATAAAATGCTTTGTGAGATGATGTTCTCAAAATAAATGAGATTATGTAGTATATGATATGCATGCGCATGTCATGATGTATGATCATGAAATGTTGTTGGGACATGTCCGAGTCTGGGAAAATAAATCCCTGACTGCTGCTGGATGGTATAGCATTCCTGACTGTTGTAGAGGACTACGGTCTTTTTACTTCCGCTGGGAATGGTGAACGAAAATGATTATGCTGGAGGTTTACTCTTTGTTGTTTGTGAACATTCTGTCAGGGAGAGACTCTGCTTGAGGATAAATATATGGGGAATAGTTCGGAAGGTGAATTTATGTAGTTAAAGTAATAGGCTCTGTCAAGGATTGAGCTTCTGTATCCAGAGAAATAAACTCTGCTTGGGGAGATAAAAATTATGAAGACCCGCTCGTGATTATGACAATCGGCTTGGGGATATAGCTGTCCGGTTTCTGAAAGACCCTGGCTGGGGAGATTACTTCCTGTGGGGAGTGTATGTACTGATGACTGTGCTCCAAAGTTGTCTCTACTTTGGTACCTGCTGGGTAGATTAACTGTTGGGTTTGACATTTCTTGTTTTTGCCCCTGTTTCTTAAGTTACGAGCAATTGTGTTTTCATTTCTTATGTAAATATTTATGAGCAGCAATCATATTCAAATGCATATGTCAAGAATAAATCATTGGACGTTCTTTAAAAAAAACAGAAAAGGAAAAACTCATAGTTTCTTGTGAAAATGATTTTGTATTGATTTTTTTTAAGTTGGCCCGTAATAGGCGTTTTTGTACAAGGAGACTGACGCTCAAGTAGTAGAACGCCGCTGTAAAAATATAAGCTATACAATTTGTGTAAAAAGAAAACAACTATGTGCAACAATCCCATTGAGTTCTAACTCTGCTATTGCCCCTATGCCTTCGAGCGTCTCATCCCTTTGCAACTTGTCCGAAGTTGATTAGATTGATTGGTGTCGTTCGAGCTTGACAATTGATACTGAGGTCTAGTTGCAAGGTGATCCAATTGGACATAGTGACACGCTTTACATCCCTAAATTTTTCCTGGACTGTCCTTTCAGGTTTTCAGTCCACCAGGATACCCTTTTTTGCCCAAGCTGCCTCTTCAGGTTTTCGACTTGCCAGGTGTATAAATTTTTCATTTCAGCCCTTATATTTTCCCGAACCCTATTGGTTCACCGGGAAGCCCTTATTTTTTCCTAGGCCAGTCAACCTAACAGGTCTTTTAATCAGGCGTAGTATCTTTTTACTATGTCCGCATTGACAGATTGAGGAAGGTTGTCACCGTCCATGGTGGTTAGAATCATGGCTCCACCTGGGAAAATGTTTTTAATCAAAAATGGCCCTTCGTATGTGGGAGTCCATTTTCCCCTGGGGTCACCTTGTGGCAGTATGATGCGCTTGATCACTAGATCCCCTACCTGATATTCTTGACGTTTGACTTTCTTGTTAAAATCCTTGATCATTCGCTTTTGATACGTCTGACCATGACAGATAACGGTAAGTCTCTTCTCATTGATTAGGTTTAGCTGATCAAGTCGAGTCTGGATCCAGTCGTCTTCGTTCAAACCCACATCTTTCATAATCCTGAGAGAAGGTATCTGGACCTCGATGGGTAGGACTGCCTCCATGCCATATACCAGTGAGTAGGGTGTTGCCCCTATCGACGTCCAAGCTGAGGTACGGTATCCATGAAGAGAAAATGGTAACATCTCATGTCAGTATTTGTATGTCACCGTCATCTTTTGTACAATCTTCTTGATGTTCTTGTTAGCCGCTTCAACATCGTCATTCATCTTAGACTGGTAGGGAGAAGATTTATGATGCTGTATCTTGAATTGCTTACAGAGCTTGGTGACCATCGTGTTGTTGATATTTGTACCATTGTCAATAATAATTCTCTCTGGCACACCATACCGATAGATCAGATTATGTCAGATAAATCGCGCCACAACATTCTTGGTCACAGTAGCAAAGGAGACCGCCTCAACCCATTTCATGAAGTAATCTATGGCCACTAAGATGAAGCGATGTCCATTGGAAGCAGTAGGCCTGATTTATCTAATCATGTCAATGCCCCACATTGCAAAGGGCCACGGAGCTGTCAAGACGTTCAAGGGATCTGGAGGAACATGCACCTTATCAGCGTAGATTTGGCACTTATGACAAGTTCGGGAGTGCTGATAACAATCTGCTTCCATAGTGGACCAATAGTATCCTGCCCATAGGATCTTCTTAGCCATGGTATGTCCACTGGAATGGGTTTCGAATGTACCTTCATGTAGATCCGTTATAATCCTCCCTGCTTCGCTCTTGTCTACACACTGCAGTAATGTAGAGTCATGATTGCACTTGTAGAGGATTCTATTACTGATGAAGAATTTCACGGCGAACCTTCTCAGAAACTTCTTATCGTTGACAGATGCCCCTTTGGGATACTTCTGAATCTCTAGGTGCTTCTTCACTTCATGAAACCAGGGTTTGTCCGCCACCTCTTTGGTATCAATCTCACAATAGTATGCTGGTTCACCCAACCTCTCAATGGTGATTTGGGGAGCTTCGTTGTCCCATTTGACTTTGAACATGGAAGACATGGTAGCTAGCGCGTCCGCTAACTGATTCTCCTCTCGTGGAAAATGTTCAAAGGTTACCTCCTCAAAGTGTGGGAGCAATGTTAGTACATGCTCTTTGTATGGGATGAGATTCAGATGCTTCATATCCCAAACGCCTTTGATCTGACTTATCACTATGGCTGAATCCCTGAAGGCATTTAAGAACTTGATCCCGAGGTCAATAGCAGCTTTGAGACCCATGATGCAAGCTTCGTACTCCGCTATGTTGTTAGTGCAGTTGAGACATAGCCGGGAGGTGAAAGGAGTTTGACATCCCTTAGGAGATATGATTACTGCGCCAATGCCGTTACCGAGTGCGTTCGAAGCTCCGTCAAAAAACATAGTCCATCGGGATCCCTCCTCGGGTCCTTCATCCGGTCCAGGTTCTTCGTAGTCAGTCACCAGTATAATATTCTCATCTGGGAACTCAAAATTCAAGGTCTGGTAGTCATCCACGGATTGATGAGCCAAATGATCAGCCAATACACTCCCCTTGATTGCTTTCTGGGTTGTATATTGTATATTGTATTCAGTTAAGATCATCTGCCATCTCGCTATTCTTCCGGAGAGAGCGGGTTTCTCGAAGATGTACTTGATTGGGTCCATCTTAGATATAAACAAAGTAGTGTGGGTCAACATGTACTGTCTTAGTCGGCGAGCAGCCCATGCCAAACCGCAACAAGTTTTCTTGAGCAGTGAATATCGTGTCTCACAGACGGTAAACTTTTTATTAAGGTAGTATATTGCATGCCCTTTTAGGCCAGACTCATCATGCTGCCCCAGCACACACCCCATTGAATTGTCTAGCACTATTAAGTTAGTATCAAAGGTCTTCCTTCAACCGGAGGCATCAGAATTGGGGGTTCTTAGAGATATTTTTTTATCCTTTCGAAAGTTGTCTGGAACTCGTCATTCCATTTTACCACTTGATCTTTCTTCAAAAGCTTGAAGAGGGGTCCACAAGTAGCAGTCAGATGTGAAATGAACCTGGAAATATAATTTAAACGTCCCAAGAAACCTCTGTTGTACCCCAAAATTTTCCCTCCCATATTCTTCAATATTTGCCAAGTCAAAGCCTCAAAATTCCCCAAAGGTTGCACAGTTCAAGGGCCTCCTAAAAAGTCAAAACTAGGGTTTTGGTTCTGACAAAGAAAATGAAGTTTCCAAGGGTCCAATCAAGTCCCACATGTCTACAAATATGGTCAAGCATCCTCATACCAAGTTTCAAGACTTTCAGCACAAAATTGCACAGTCAAAAACCCTAATTGCACTACAGTCAACTGTAGGGGCAAAATGGTCATTTGATAGTCAAAAGTTCAAATTTTTGGTCAACATCTCATTTTGAATCCACAAACATCATTTGATCAATGCTTGATCATGATTCTCAAAGCTTGGTTCAAAAATCATCAAGATGCAAAAGTTTCCATATTTGGACAGTTGAAAAAGTCAACTGTAACTTGACCAAGGCATAACTTCCACATGGATTATCAGAAAAATTCCATCCAAAACTCATTTTGAAGAGAAAGACATTTCCTACAACTCCTCTTCATACTTCAAGTCCAAGAAATGCTCTCACAAAAAGTTATCAATTTCAACATTATAGGTCATTTTCAAAAGTCAACAAAAAGGGACTTTAAGTCAAAGGCCATAACTTGAGATTGGTAAATCAAAATGACATGGGACCAAAGACATTGGTTATAGGACTCAAATACCTTTCCAAAATGTCCAAGAACATGAGCAAAGCTTAAAAATTGAGCAAGTTATGCCTTGTGGAAGTTGGGAAATTTTTGGATATTTTGAAAAGTCAACATTGTTTCAAATGTCTTAAAAATGCTAATGGGCCTCTTTTTCTTCCACAATTCATCATCCAAGGCATGTGCACGACCATTTGGCCCAAAGGGAAGTTTTTTATCATTTTTATTTATTTATTTGGATTTTTAATAACTAATAATTCATTTAATTAAAATAAATATGTGGAAAATACTAAACCTAACTTTTTAAATCTTTTTATGCATGGAATAGGCTCAAGATTTCGTGCATGATCAGATATGGAAGGAATTGAAGTGATTGGCCATGATTTGTATCAAATAGGCATGAAGAAATATTGGAAAAGATTCTTGAAAATCAAATCTTGAAAATCATGAATGCAAAGGTTTTTGTTTGGTTTCTTTGACTTAAATCATTCACACATAAATACATAGTGCAAACCTAATACAAAGAACCTCTCGGTTGCGCCATACACCAAGAGCAAAACTTGCAATTTTCTCAAAAAAAGTCCAAAACTGAAAACCATATTCCAGTGCTTTTCAAGGTCAAATAACCACTCCATTAGCTTGCCAAGGTGACCAGGAGACTATTCCAATCAAGAACATCAACTCTAACGCCTTGAATCGGTATACAGAAATCAAAATTTTTTCATATAAATGCATATTCGTGTTTTGATTTTCAGGCATTCTCATGGCATTTTGTATATGGATTCACACTAATTAACTGATTCTGAAGCTAACCACATGGTTTGATTGAGTTTTTATATACTATACACGAATCTGCCATTGTTGTCTTTTAGGGTTTTCAAAGCTTTGAATTGGGGTTTCCCAGTTAAAGAAAAATTAGAACCTCACAGTACCATGACTGGATTCAGCGTGCTTGGACGATTTGGACACACCCCTCGCGCCTAATTTATGTGACTCCAGGAGCTAATCGCTATTTTCAAAAATGGTGAATTTGGGGACGGTTCAAAACCGTTGCTAATGATTTTTTGTTTCAGGGAAAAAACAAAGCCAAGGAAGAAGAAGGGTATGTGGCCAGCGTTGATTGGTTCATTTAAATTCGCGCGCGGAAGCCCCACTAACCATTGTTTTATCATATATTATTTGTTTGTCATTATCTAATCAAAACGTGCGCTTGGTTCAACTGGAAAGGCATCTGGTTGGCAATACCTGGGACCTGGGTTCGATCCCCAGGTCCCCACGCTTTATTCACATATTTTGTTTTAATATAATTGCATGCAGTATCTCCCCTGAAGACCACCATGTAACTCACCATCCAGCCATGCCACACGCCTCATGATCTTAATCCAAAAGCTCTGATCAAAGGAGCACCATATTCGTTGGTCAACACACAGGCATGCTAGTCAAAAGGTCAACAAGGCCAAAAGCTTAATGGGCCTAAAATGCTAACAATAACCTCCATTTGGGGACAGACCCCCCAGGGTTTGCAATTTCTTCCATATTTTTTTCATCTTTTATTTGATTCAATTATTTCTCTTTTTAATTAATTTCTTTAATTTAATATTTTCATAAAAACATAAAAAAAAAACAATATAAAAATCAGAAAAGACCAAAAATTAAATATATTTTATTTAACTAATATTTTGTAAATAAGCATCATTAATTGATTTTAGTCTTAATTTAGGTTTAAATCTTAATATTTTTCTAATAAACTTAAAATTGGTAGAATTAGGGTTTCAATTAATTTTTATCCTTTTTCTTTTCTTTTCACTAATAATTAAATATTATTTATTTTTATAAATCAAATTGCATGTAAATAATTAATTTAATTTTAGGTTTAAATTTTAATATGTTTTCTTAATAAATTAAAAAACAATTAGAAATAGGGTTAATCTTTTAATTTCATTTAATTCTCATTAAAAAACCATAAATACGAAAACCTCAAAAATAATTTCTCCTTTTATTTTAATTTTAATTAATTTGTAAATAATAATTTAATTTCATTAAAAAGGGTCCAACGCCCTCGTTTCCAATCTTAATTCAATTTGCATATTTATCTCGTTTCTTTTAATTATTTATGTACCTCTCCCAAAGCCGTGTAAACTTAATTTCTCGCACTTTACTTTATTTCTTTATTTTATGTCAAATCGGGTCCTGGATTAAATTTTGGCGATGTGGACCCGCGCCTTTGTAATAGTTTAGAATGTTACCTTTCCGCACTCTTTTAACTGTTAAATAAATGCATGCAAGAATGAATGTCTAAGTAAAAACAAACGCATAGATCACTTTGACATGAACAAGATAAATGCAAATGAATCTGACACACAAATCACACACCACCCCTAGGGTACGCTTCACTGTTGCCTTGCCTCGAAAGGTGATCGTCGAGTAGAGGATGTCTTAGTAAGTCCTCATGATCTGGGAACCTGGCATGAGGGTAGCTTCTAAGGTGTCTTCCCATTGCTCCGGTGATCACCATGTCCCGAACCTCGAATTGACCCGAACACCTCCAACGGTGGTGCTACCTACCTCTAAATGGTGGGATGGCACTACTTTAAGGACATTTACACAGACGAATTCCTTAGGGTAGGTAGGTTCTCGTAGATACTTGCTCTAATTTCAAAACAAATTCAAAAATACTTTTCACACCAACACATTTTCAAAAAGCTTTCGAAAGCATTTTTTCAAACACTCTTGAGGACCGATACAAGAGTCGAACTGGAATTTTCAAAGAAACTTTTTAAAACCCACAGTTGAAAAGCAAACAAACCATTTTGAAAACACAAATGAGCAAGTATCTAAGAGCCCATGGATAACCATGGATAGAAAGGGTGCTAATACCTTCCCTTTCTATAATCTACCTCCCGAACCGAGAGCAATCTCTTTAAGGAATTTTTCTGTGCTTTTGTCCTTTCCATTTGGAGAAAATAAAAGACAGTGGCGACTCTTGCTTCCGCGACATTTCGCGAACCAGCGTTAAACAGTCAGTTCCAGATCCACCGATCACAGAACTGGCGACTCTGCTGGGGACATATTTATAAAGTGAGGTGTACCTTAGGGTTAGTTCATAACTGTGTTTTCAATTATATTGACTTGTCTGCTTTAAACTTGTGGGTTGCATGGGAGTTACATAGATCCTAACCCGGATTTGGGGATACCCTGTTTAGGTAGCATAAGCTGTGAGGGACCTGTCCGGCGTAGACCGACACGGGTGAAACAGTGGCTACGTTGGTGTGGCACCTTGGTCTGTACCGATATCCCTTGTGTTGCAACGAGGAGAATATGGGTCTTCTGAGGAGTCATTAAGCACCAACAACCTTAGAACCTTAAATGACACAACTTGGCCATTAGAACAGTAGCAGTATGCTACGCCCATTGAGGCTAAACTCTCGTGATGGTTCTGGCTGCAAGAAAAGATTGCGATGCTGGAGTTATGACCGATTGAGGGTAGTCAATGATATTGGGATCCTCTAAGAACCCGGTTACTTTGATAGGACAGGTATGAACCAACAAACTGAAAGAGGGTAGTACCTAGACCTCATGCTGGCCTAAACTTTAGGGGCTTGCCTTGTGTGACTTGTGTGCCTTACCATGTTTGCCTTTGTATCTATTTGTGGTGTGCTTTATCATAACATCATAACATCATGAGCATTGCATGCATCCTGCATAAGGACTGACCATTTCAAAGACAAGAGGGTTTCATCTTTGCTCTATTTTGTAGGACATCATGATGCCTGTGCAAAGGAATACTATCCGGTTCAACTTTGTTCACTCGCCTGAGTTGCTCGAAGAGTTGGTTAGCAGAATTCCAAATACCACTTCCTTCATTCAGAGGCATGGTTCTCTTCTCAGTTTAGTCACTGCAAAGCGGGATCAACAATTGATGAGTGTTCTGACCCAGTTCTACGACCCTCTGTACCAGTGCTTCACCTTTCAAGACTTCCAGCTGGTCCCTACCCTGGAAGAGCTCTCTGATTTTCTTGGTATCCCTATCTTGGATCAGACTCCCTTTACTGGTTGGGAAAAGACCCTCAGGCTTGAGGATGTTGCTGCAGCTCTTCCCTTGACACATCAAGAGGTAATGGACAACTGGGTAACTAGAAGCGGAGTCAAGGGTTTCTTGGCCAAGTTTCTGATTGGTAAAGCTAACAGTCTCTGGAATGACCTGGACTTTAGGGCATATGAAGACATCTTGGCTCTCCTAATCTATGGGTTAGTCTTGTTTCCTAATCCTGACAACTTCATCAATGTCACTGCCATAAGGATCTTTATGTCTCAGAATCCGGTGCCCACTCTCTTGGGTGACATCTTGCAACAACTTCATGCTCGTACTACCCGAAGACGAGGAACCCTATGGTGTTGTATCCCTTTGTTGGTGAGGTGGTTTATTTCGCACCTCCCTAAGTTCGTGCTGAAGAACCAAGAAGGAAGAGGTTGGGCTCATAGGTTAATGTCTCTCACCGATAAAGACATCATTTGGACTTGCAGAGGTTTGGATGAGATAGCTATTATTGATCGATGCGGGGAATACCCTAATGTTCCTCTGATTGGTACCCAAGGAGGGATCTCTTACAATCCATGTCTAGCGCTCCGTCAGTTTGGAAGAGCCAGAAGAGCAGGCCCCCATGAGATGTTGGTGCCTCACATCAGTTTTGAGTTTCAGGTGGATAGTGACGAGCTGCGTCGTAGGTTCATCAAGGCTTGGGACAAAGTTCATAAAGCTGACCCACAAGAGTTGGGGCCAAAGACTTCTTTACCTATGGAAGCCTACTACAAATGGGTTCGCATCCGTGCTCAGAAGTTAGGTATGCCATACGAAGCCGTCAGACCTATCATTCTTGAGTCTCCTGACAAAGATGGTGTTCCTCCAACTGTCCTTCCTCCTCAGATACCTACTGATTATGAGACATTAAAGAGGTCTTGGTCGCAACTGCGAGAAGAGCGGGATTCTTACCGGGAAAAGTTCAACAAGCAGGAATTGAAGATCCAGAAACTGACAAAGCAGTTGGAGAATGAGCGAGCTCTGAATGACTACATCCGTACTGAGAAGAGGAGACCATGGGATCAATAAGGAGCTCTGGATGTTCTTTTACAGTTTTACTTCCCTTTTCAGTATTTCCTTTCATGTAATGCCTAAGGGCAACCTGTTGAACAATTTAAGTTTCAAAGTTGAATCTAATGAAGTGTGTTCCTTTTTGTTTACAAAGTTGATTCCCGATTGTCTTTGAAAACATAAATCATACGCATTCCATTCATCATGTGCATAGCAGGTTTTCTTCTTTACAGGTTGCTTACCATTCTTCGCTGTTTATTTCAGCATCATGAATCCTGACTCATCATCAACTGAGATGTCTATCAAGGCTCTTCAGGCGCAGAATGCGCAATTTCAGGAATTAATCATGGGTTTGGCTCAGGGCCAAGAAGAGCTGAAGGCTCTGCTCCTGAAGAAGGAGAAGAAGAAGAAGAGGAGGACTGTTCTTTTCAACTCAGGCCGAAGGTTTGGCAACACTCTGCAGAATGAAGAGGCTGGTTCTTCCATAGGCAAGGGTACTCCTCAAGAGGGAAAAGGTCCTAGTCCGGTAGTCTCCGACAACGAGACTGATTTTGATGAGGAACAGTATCCTCCTGCAGAAGACAGATACAAGCAGTTGGAAGACAGATTGAATGCTATAGAGATCCAACAAGTGTCTGGGCTGGATTTCGGAGACTTGGGTTTGTCTACTGGTGTGATCATTCCTCATAAGTTCAAAGCACCATCCTTTACCAAGTATGAAGGGGCATCCTGTCCCAAGCTACACCTCAGGTCGTATGTGCGGAAGATTCAACCGTACTCAGTGGATAAGAATTTGTGGATCCACTTCTTCCAGGAGAGTCTTTCAGGGACTCATCTCGAATGGTTCTATCAGCTGGATGGGACCAAGGTTCATAACTGGGAGGAGTTGGCTACTGCTTTCTATAAGCAGTATCAGTATAATGCCGACCTTGCCCCTACACGTACCCAACTCCAGGGTATGTCGTTAGGTTCAAGCGAAGGTTTTAAAGAGTACGCTCAGAAGTGGAGGGATCTGGCTGGCAGGGTGCAGCCTCCGTTGACTGATCGGGAGTTGGTAGACATGTTCTTGGGGACCTTATCTGGGCCATTTTTCAACCATCTTATTGGTAACTCGTCTGCAGGGTTTACCGATCTTATTCTGACTGGAGAGAGAATTGAGGCTGGGTTGAAGTCTGGTAAGATTCTGAAGGGTGCATCTACAAGTTCAGAGAAGAAACCCTTCAAGAAGGAGGCTAGTGCTGTATATGGCTCCCGGAGACAAGAGAAATCTGAGCGCCACCAATCTGTCAGTGCGGTAATGATTGCTAAGTCTGCTGCCGCTCCTCGGCCAACCAATCCTCAAAGGGCTGAAAGACCTAGAAGAGAATTCACCCGTTTGAGCATGACCCTATCCAAAATCTTGCCGCAGTTACTATCCACCAATCTAGTGACTGTCAGAGAGGCGCCAAAGGTTGTAAACACTGCTTCCCCTAAATACAACCCAAATGCCCGCTGTGCTTATCACTCCGATAGCCCGGGGCATTCCATTGATGACTGTTGGGCCTTAAGGAACAAGCTGCAGGACCTTATTGACGCCAATGAGGTACAATTTGAGTCATCTGAGAAGCCTAATGTAGTGACAGCTCCCCTGCCTGCTCATGGAGTGAATGTTATTGGGGACGAAGATGAAGTGGATGAAGCTGAGTTTGATAGCTGGATTTACCCGGCAACCGACAGTGGACCTAACAATTGGAGTGCAAAGGACAACCTACCTGTTTCTCTTGTTACTGAGTAATGAATTCCTATGTTTTGGCATTTGTAATAAACAATAAATTGAACTCTATGGCCCGGTGTCTTACCCGGGGCACCGTGGCTTTATTTGTGAGGGCATATAAATTGTCATTTCATATATCATAAATGGAAATCTTGGACGTTTCCTCGCATTTCAAATCTTATGCTCCTTTTCTGTCTTCCTTTCCTTTATATATATTTCCAAACAGCTGTATTTACACACACTCACTCATACAGGTTCCAATCCACTCTGGATCTCACTGGTAACGACTCTGCTACTGCCAGTTATGACTTCGAAAATCCGATCAACTTAGCCGAAGACGAAGGTGAAGATGATTGCGAAGTGCCTGGCGAGCTTGCAAGACTGTTACTCCAGGAAGAGAGGGAAATTCAACCACACGAAGAGCCAGTGGAGACAATAAATCTGGGTACTGAAGCAGACAGGAAAGAGGTAAAGATTGGTGCCAACCTAGAGCTCAGCGTGAAGCAACGGTTGACTAAGATGCTACATGATTATATGGAGATCTTTGCCTGGTCCTACGAAGACATGCCCGGGTTGGATACCGACATTGTAGTCCATCACTTGCCTACTAAGGAAGATTGCCCTCCGGTCAAGCAAAAGGTCCGCCGTATGCGTCCAGAGATGTCCGAGAAGATCAAAGCCGAGGTTATGAAACAGTTTGATGTCGGGTTCCTTGCAGTAACTTCTTACCCTCAGTGGGTTGCTAATATGGTGCCGGTACCAAAGAAGGACGGTAAGGTCAGAATGTGTGTTGATTACAGGGATCTGAACAGGGCCAGCCCCAAGGATGACTTCCCCCTACCTCACATTGATGTCCTTGTTGACAATACAGCTCAGCACAAGGTATTCTCTTTCATGGATGGCTTTTCAGGTTACAATCAGATCAAGATGGCACCTGAAGACATGGAAAAGACTACATTTGTTACTCAGTGGGGCACCTTCTGCTACAAGGTCATGCCTTTCGGACTAAAGAACGCTGGGGAAACCTACCAACGTGCCATGGTTTCTTTATTTCATGACATGATCCATCATGAGATAGAAGTGTATGTTGACGACATGATCGCAAGGTCCCAAACTGAGGAAGAGCACCTAGATCATCTGTAGAAATTGTTTGACCGTCTAAAGTTCTACAAGCTGAGGTTGAACCCGAACAAGTGCACCTTCGGGGTAAGATCTGGGAAGTTGCTAGGCTTCGTTGTAAGTGATAAGGGTATTCAAGTGGACCCTTCTAAGGTTAAAGTTATTCAAGAGATGCCAGTTCCTAGGACAGAGAAGGAAGTCAGAGGCTTTTTAGGACGCCTGAATTACATTGCTCGATTCATCTCACACCTAACTGCTACCTGTGAACCAATCTTCAAGCTGCTCAAGAAAGATCAGGTAGTACGCTGGAATGATGAATGTCAGGCTGCTTTTGACAGAATCAAAGAGTATCTCCAAGAACCACCCATCCTTATGCCACCGGTTGAAGGGAGACCTCTGATACTATACCTGACAGTACTTGACAACTCAATGGGGTGTGTGCTGGGGCAGCATGACGAGTCTGGCCGAAAAGAGCATGCCATTTATTACCTTAGCAAAAAGTTTACCGACTGTGAGACCCGATACTCACTGCTTGAGAAAACTTGTTGCGCTTTGGTATGGGCTGCTCGCCGGCTGAGACAGTATATGCTGACTCACACTACCTTGTTGATCTCAAAGATGGATCCTATAAAGTATATATTTGAAAAACCTGCTCTGTCTGGGAGAATATCAAGATGGCAAATGATCTTGACAGAATACGACATCCAGTATACAACCCAGAAAGCCATCAAGGGAAGTGTATTAGCAGACCACTTGGCACATCAGGCCGTAGACGACTATCAGTCAATGAACTTCGAGTTTCCGGACGAGAGCATCATGATAGTGACTGATTGTGAAGTACCTGGACCGGATGAAGGACCTGAGGAAGGATCCCGATGGTCTATGCACTTTGATGGAGCCTCCAATGCTTTGGGTAACGGTATCGGCGCCATAATCATATCACCTCAAGGCACTCATACTCCGCTTACTGCCCGGCTATGTTTCAACTGTACCAACAACATGGCGGAGTATGAGGCGTGCATCATGGGTCTTCAAGCTGCGATCGACTTAAGGATCAAGTTTCTGAGTGTCTTCGGAGATTCCGCCCTCGTGATCAATTAGATCAAAGGAGAGTGGGATGCGAAACATCTGAATCTTATTCCTTACAGAGAATGTGTGTTGACCTTGATCCCCCACTTCACAAATATAACCTTTGAACACTTTCCGAGAGAGGAGAATCAGCTGGCGGACGCGTTAGCTACAATGTCTTCTATGTTCAAAGTTAAATGGGATAATGAGGCTCCCCGAATCATCATCTGGAAACTGGACGAACCGGCATACTGTTGTGATCTCGAGACTGAATTGGTGATTGAGAAGCCTTGGTACCATGAGGTGAAGAGATATCTGGAAGCTCAGGAATACCCTGAAGGTGCGTCTGTCAACGACAAGAAGTTTCTGAGAAGGTTCGCAGCAAAGTTCTTCCTTAGCAACGGCATCTTGTACAAGCGAAACCATGATTCGACCTTACTGTGTTGTGTGGATATGACTGAAGCAGAAAGGATCATGGAAGAGCTACATGAAGGGACCTTCGGGACACATTCCAGTGGACACACTATGGCAAAGAAGATCCTACGGGCAGGATATTTCTGGTCCACCATAGAGGCTGACTGCTACCAACATTCTCGGACATGCCATAAATGTCAGATATACGCAGACAAGGTGCATGTTCCTCCAGTTCCTCTAAATGTTCTGACTGCGCCTTGGCCATTTGCAATGTGGGGCATAGACATGATCGGTGAGATTAAACCCACAGCATCTAACGGGCATCGCTTCATCCTGGTAGCGATCGATTACTTCACGAAGTGGGTTGAAGCAGCATCCTATGCTACAGTAACCAAGACTGTTGTGGCACGGTTCATTCGGCACAATCTGATCTGTCGATACGGCGTCCCAGAAAGAATTATTACAGACAACGGTACCAATCTTAATAACAAGATGATCACTGAGCTCTGCGAGCAGTTCAAAATACAGCACCATAACTCTTCTCCTTACAGACCGAAGATGAATGGGGCTGTAGAAGCAGCGAATAAAAACATTAAGAAAATCGTGCAGAAGATGACAGTGACTTATAAAGATTGGCACGAGATGTTACCGTTCGCTCTACACGGATACCGTACCTCAGCCAGGACGTCAACCGGGGCAACTCCTTTCTCCTTGGTCTACAGCATGGAGGCAGTCTTACCGATCGAAGTGCAAATACCCTCTCTCCGGATAATGAAGGATGCAAATCAGAATGAAGATGATTGGATCCAGACACGACTTGATCAGTTAAACCTTATTGATGAAAAGAGACTTGCTTCTATCTGTCATGGTCAGACGTGTTAGAAACGGATGATCAGGGCATTTAACAAAAAGGTCAGACCACAAGAGTATCAAGTTGGAGATCTGGTAATCAAGCGAATCATCCTTCCTCAGAGTGATCCAAGGGGCAAATGGACCCCCACTTACGAAGGGCCATTTGTGGTTAAGCATGTGTTCTCAGGAGGAGCCATGATTCTAACCAACATGGATGGTGACGACC
Organism: Vicia faba; assembly: GCA_948472305.1. Taxonomy (NCBI): domain Eukaryota; kingdom Viridiplantae; phylum Streptophyta; class Magnoliopsida; order Fabales; family Fabaceae; genus Vicia; species Vicia faba. The sequence goes on along the minus strand of OX451738.1, from coordinate 978,730,939 downwards.
TTCCTCACCCCGCCAATGCAGACATAGTAAAAAGATACTACGCATGAAAAAAGACCCGCTAGGCTGACATGCCTAGGCAAAAATTAGGGCTTCCCGGCGAACCAAAAGGGTTCGGGCAAAATGAAGGGATGAAATGAAAAAAAACTGTACACCCGGCAAGTCGAAAACCTGAAAAGGCGGCTTGGGCAAAAATGGGTATCCCGGTGGACTGAAAACCCGAAAGGGCGGTCCAGGCAAAAGTTAGGGATAAAGCGTAATACTATGTCTCATTGGATCACTTTGCATCCAGAATCCGGTATCTACATCAAGTTCAGACGGCATCGATCAGTCAGCTTCATCTTCAACCAAGGTCATCAAGTGATGAGACGCTCGGAGTTATAAAGGCAATAGCAGAGTTGAAACCCAGTGGGATCATTCATTTCACGCAGCTGTTTTATTTTCTCTTGTACAAAATTTGTATAAACTCTTTTGTTCGGCGGCGTTCTCTTACTAGGACGTCAGCCTCTTGTACATAAAACACCTATTTTTCAGGCAAATTCAAAATCAATACAAACACACTTTTCAGTTAAGATTGCCAATTGTTTTTCCTTTTCTGTTTTATTTTGCGAAGAACGTCCAAGGTTCAATTTGTGATATATGCATTGACAATAATTTGCTAACTCATAAATATTTGCATACGAAACAAAGGGTCAATTACAGGTAACATTAGAAACAGGGGCAATAAAGATTTGTCTAAGCAATCTAATTGTTCGGTCCTCCAAGGTACCAAGGTAGGTTCAGCTAAAGAACATAACCAGTACGTCCCAATTCCCCAGAGAGTAAGTCAGCAAGACAGTATACTCTCCCCAAGCAAAGCTTTCATCAAACTTAAGGAAAGTTGGGTATCCTCCCGCAGAGCTCAACATTCCCCAGCAGCACACATATTCTTAACAAGCATCCTCGGCAGTCTTGACCTAAAGATTGTTCCCCGGCGGTATATCAAACGTCTGGTGGAGTCACTTTCCCGATACAGTTCAAAATTTCCCCAGGAGAGTCCAATCCAGTTTCCCCAGGAAAAGTTGGAATCCATCTCCCTAAGCAGTAAGCTTATCCCCAGTAGATTCTGGAAGTTTACCCTCGCAGAACACGAACGCGTCTCTCGGCTTTATTCAAAGGGTTATTTCCTTACCAGGATATAACTGGGTTATCCTCAGCCAAAAGCCACGGAAAGGTCGTCGTCAACACAGTTCTTTCTTATCCCCAGCGAAGTCTATTAGCACTTCCAACACAACAAGGGTATCCCCAGCAAATTATTATCAACATCCCGACAAAGTATCTTTCTCCCCACAGAGTATTGCTTCCCAGCAAGATCACTAGAGTACTTTTCTCCCCGCAGAGTTATCCATTCGCCAAGGTTATTCCCCAACGGAGTTATCTTCTCCTACCGGTATTCTTGCAACCATCACTCCCCAGCGGAAGCAACGAAACACTATTCTTCAACATCAGCCCAGGAATGACTTCCCGGCACCCGTCAAGGATTTATTTTCCTAGACGAAAAACATACAATCATAAACATCACATACATCATTATAGCATGCATATACGCATCATATCTTACAAATCTCATTTATGTTGAGAACATCATTGCTTGATCCATATCATGCATTGCATATGACTGACCTTTACCTTTCAGGAAGAATTCAGTTAAAGTTCTCAGCTTAATTTCAAGACCTAGACCGGTTCAGTTAAATCGACCCTAAGATTTTTCTGTTTCTTATCCCGTCCAAGGCCTTCTCTGGTTCAGTCAGATCGACCCTAAGATCTCCCTGTTTCTTATCCAGTTGAAGACATTTCAAGACCTAGACCGGTTCAGTTAATCGACCCTAAGATTTTCTGTTTCTTATCCAGTCCAAGGCCTTCTCTGGTTCAGTCAGATCGACCCTAAGATCTCCCTGTTTCTTATCCAGTTGAAGACATTTCAAGACCTAGACCGGTTCAGTTAATCGACCCTAAGATTTTCTGTTTCTTATCCAGTCCAAGGCCTTCTCTGGTTCAGTCAGATCGACCCTAAGATCTTCCTGTTTCTTATCCAGTTGAAGACATTTCAAGACCTAGACCGGTTCAGTTAATCGACCCTAAGATTTTCTGTTTCTTATCCAGTCCAAGGCCTTATCTAGTCCATCTAAATCGACCCCTAACAGATTTTCCTGATAAAGACTCAGCAGAAGTTATCCAAGATTCTCTCAATGATTACTGTTGAGGTTGTAGTCGCCTGTGGTTCTCTCCCCGTTACTGCGGAGGTAGTAATCATCCCCAGATTCGCTCAGCGTTACTGTTGAAGTCGAAATCGTCCAAGATTCTCTCAATGATTATTGTTGAGGTTGTAGTCGCCTGTGGTTCTCTCCCCGATACTGCGGAGGTAGTAATCATCCCCAGATTCGCTCAGCGTTACTGTTGAAGTCGAAATCGTCCAAGATTCTCTCAATGATTACTGTTGAGGTTGTAGTCGCCTGTGGTTCTCTCCCAGATACTGCGGAGGTAGTAATCATCCCCAGATTCGCTCAGCGTTACGGTTGAAGTCGAAGTCGTCCAAGATTCTCTCAATGATTACTGTTGAGGTTGTAGTCGCCTATGGTTCTCTCCCCGATACTGCGGAGGTAGTAATCATCCCCAGATTCGCTCAGCGTTACTGTTGAAGTTGAAGTCGTCCAAGGTTCTCTCACCGTTCCTGTTGAGGTAGTAACCACCCCTGGTTCATTCATCACCGTTTGAAGTTCCAGATCCAGCTCCTGTAACCAGTCAGGACACATCTATACAAAGAATTTGAAGACCAGCTCCTGGAAACATGTCAGGTACTCATTTTTCTTTTGCAGGTACGCAAGTTCTCGCTAAGAAATCTCTTACGCAATCAACACCCAGATGGCATCTATAAGCCCATCCACCTTCCATCATCTCTTAGCATGGCACCTATAAGCCCATCATCCTATCCATCAATCTCCAAATGGCATCTGTAAGCCCATTCCCCATCATCACACTGCTACTATGTGAGCGCAAATTTCTGGGCACTCTAGTGTTCAATCATCTTCCACCCTCGGATTACGAAAGGCACGTCAGCCAATCTGCATCCTCAGGTCTAAGAAGATTGAACAGGGGCAACTGTTGTACCCCAAAATTTGCCCTCCCATATTCTTCAAGATTTGCCAAGTCAAAGCCTCAAAATTCCCCAAAGGTTGCACAGTTCAAGGGCCTCCTAAACAGTCAAAACTAGGGTTTTGGTTCTGACAAAGAAAATGAAGTTTCCAAGGGTCCAATCAAGTCCCACATGTCTAAAAATATGGTCAAGCATCCTCATAACAAGTTTCAAGACTTTCAGCACAAAATTGCACAGTCAAAAACCCTAATTGCACTACAGTCAACTGTAGGGGCAAAATGGTCATTTGACAGTCAAAAGTTCAAATTTTTGGCCAACATCTCATTTTGAAGCCACAAACATCATTTGATCAATGCTTGATCATGATTCTCAAAGCTTGGTTCAAAAATCATCAAGATGCAAAAGTTTCCATATTTGGACAGTTGAAAAAGTCAACTGTAACTTGACCAAGGCATAACTTCCACATGGATTATCAGAAAAATTCCATCCAAAGCTCATTTTGAAGAGAAAGACATTTCCTACAACTCCTCTTCATACTTCAAGTCCAAGAAATGCTCTCACAAAAAGTTATCAATTTCAACATTATAGGTCATTTTCAAAAGTCAACAAAAAGGGACTTTAAGTCAAAGGCCATAACTTGAGATTGGTAAATCAAAATGACATGGGACCAAAAACATTGGTTAGAGGACTCAAAGACCTTTCCAAAATATCCAAGAACATGAGCAAAGCTTAAAAATTGAGCAAGTTATGCCTTGTGGAAGTTGGGAAATTTTTGGAAATTTTGAAAAGTCAACATTGTTTCAAATGTCTTAAAAATGCTAATGGGCCTCTTTTTCTTCCACAATTCATCATCCAAGGCATGTGCACGACCATTTGGCCCAAAGGGAAGTTTTTTATCATTTTTATTTATTTATTTGGATTTTTAATAACTAATAATTCATTTAATTAAAATAAATATGTGGAAAATACTAAACCTAACTTTTTAAATCTTTTTATGCATGGAATAGGCTCAAGATTTCGTGCATGATCAGATATGGAAGGAATTGAAGTGATTGGCCATGATTTGTATCAAATAGGCATGAAGAAATATTGGAAAAAATTCTTGAAAATCAAATCTTGAAAATCATGAATGCAAAGGTTTTTGTTTGGTTTCTTTGACCTAAATTATTCACACATAAATACATAGTGCAAACCTAATACAAAGAACCTCTCGGCTGCGCCATACACCAAGAGCAAAACTTGCAATTTTCTCAAAAAAAGTCCAAAGCTGAAAACCATTATCCAGTGCTTTTCAAGGTCAAATAACCACTCCATTAGCTTGCCAAGGTGACCAGGAGACTATTCCAATCAAGAACATCAACTCTAACGCCTTGAATCGGTATACAGAAATCAAAAATTTTTCATATAAATGCATATTCGTGTTTTGATTTTCAGGCATTCTCATGGAATTTTGTTTATGGATTCACACTAATTAACTGATTCTGAAGCTAACCACATGGTTTGATTGAGTTTTTATATACTATACACGAATCTGCCATTGTTGTCTTTTAGGGTTTTCAAAGCTTTGAATTGGGGTTTCCCAGTTAAAGAAAAATTAGAACCTCACAGTACCATGACTGGATTCAGCGTGCTTGGACGATTTGGACACACCCCTCGCGCCTAATTTATGTGACTCCAGGAGCTAATCGCTATTTTCAAAAATGGTGAATTTGGGGACGGTTCAAAACCGTTGCTAATGATTTTTTGTTTCAGGGAAAAAACAAAGCCAAGGAAGAAGAAGGGTATGTGGCCAGCGTTGATTGGTTCATTTAAATTCGTGCGCGGAAGCCCCACTAACCATTGTTTTGTCATATATTATTTGTTTGTAATTATCTAATCAAAACGCGCGCTTGGTTCAACTGGCAAGGCATCTGGTTGGCAATACCTGGGACCTGGGTTCGATCCCCAGGTCCCCACGCTTTATTCACATATTTTGTTTTAATATAATTGCATGCAGTATCTCCCCTGAAGACCACCATGTAACTCACCATCCATCCATGCCACACGCCTCATGATCTTAATCCAAAAGCTCTGATCAGAGGAGCACCATATTCGTTGGTCAACACACAAGCATGCTAGTCAAAAGGTCAACAAGGCCAAAAGCTTAATGGGCCTAAAATGCTAACAATAACCTCCATTTGGGGACAGACCCCCCAGGGTTTGCAATTTCTTCCATATTTTTTTCATCTTTTATTTGATTCAATTATTTCTCTTTTTAATTAATTTCTTTAATTTAATATTTTCATAAAAACATAAAAAAAACAATATAAAAATCAGAAAAGACCAAAAATTAAATATATTTTATTTAACTAATATTTTGTAAATAAGCATCATTAATTGATTTTAGTCTTAATTTAGGTTTAAATCTTAATATTTTTCTAATAAACTTAAAATTGGTAGAATTAGGGTTTCAATTAATTTTTATCCTTTTTCTTTTCTTTTCACTAATAATTAAATATTATTTATTTTTATAAATCAAATTGCATGTAAATAATTAATTTAATTTTAGGTTTAAATTTTAATATGTTTTCTTAATAAATTAAAAAACAATTAGAAATAGGGTTAATCTTTTAATTTCATTTAATTCTCATTAAAAAACCATAAATACGAAAACCTCATAAATAATTTCTCCTTTTATTTTAATTTTAATTAATTTGTAAATAATAATTTAATTTCATTAAAAAGGGTCCAACGCCCTCGTTTCCAATCTTAATTCAATTCGCATATTTATCTCGTTTCTTTTAATTATTTATGTATCTCTCCCAAAGCCGTGTAAACTTAATTTCTCGCACTTTACTTTATTTCTTTATTTTATGTCAAATCGGGTCCTGGATTAAATTTTGGCGATGTGGACCCGCGCCTTTGTAATAGTTTAGAATGTTACCTTTTCGCACTCTTTTAACTGTTAAATAAATGCATGCAAGAATGAATGTCTAAGTAAAAACAAACGCATAGATCACTTTGACATGAACAAGATAAATGCAAATGAATCCGACACACAAATCACACACCACCCCTAGGGAACGCTTCACTGTTGCCTTGCCTCGAAAGGTGATCGTCGAGTAGAGGATGTCTTAGTAAGTCCTCATGATCTGGGAACCTGGCATGAGGGTAGCTTCTAAGGTGTCTTCCCATTGCTCCGGTGATCACCATGTCCCGAACCTCGAATTGACCCGAACACCTCCAACGGTGGTGCTACCTACCTCTAAATGGTGGGATGGCACTACTTTAAGGACATTTACACAGACGAATTCCTTAGGGTAGGTAGGTTCTCGTAGATACTTGCTCTAATTTCAAAACAAATTCAAAAATACTTTTCACACCAACACATTTTCAAAAAGCTTTCGAAAGCATTTTTTCAAACACTCTTGAGGACCGATACAAGAGTCGAACTGGAATTTTCAAAGAAACTTTTTAAAACCCACAGTTGAAAAGCAAACAAACCATTTTGAAAACACAAATGAGCAAGTATCTAAGAGCCCATGGATAACCATGGATAGAAAGGGTGCTAATACCTTCCCTTTCTATAATCTACCTCCCGAACCGAGAGCAATCTCTTTAAGGAATTTTTCTGTGCTTTTGTCCTTTCCATTTGGAGAAAATAAAAGACGGTGGCGACTCTTGCTTTCGCGACATTTCGCGAACCAGCGTTAAACAGTCAGTTCCAGATCCACCGATCACAACCTCTAACTTCCTTTTCTGTACGGGGAGCCGGCATCTCTTGTATGGTCTTTACTTTTGCAGGATCCACTTGAATACCTTTGTCACTGACAATGAAACCCAGAAGTTTGCCAGACCTTACCCCGAAGGTGCATTTGTTCGGATTCAACCTCAGCTTGTACGTTTTCAACCTGTCGAACAACTTTTGTAGATGATCAATGTGTTCTTCCTCGATTTAATACCTAGCTATCATGTCATCAATATAAACCTCTATCTCGTGGTGAATCATATCATGGAACAAGGCGACCATGGCTCGCTGATAAGTTGCCCCAGCATTCTTCAACCCAAAATGCATCACCTTGTAACAGAAGGTGCCCCACTGTGTGACGAAGGTTGTCTTCTTCATGTCTTCATGAGCCATCTTGATTTGGTTGTAGCCAGAGAAACCATCCATGAGGGAGAAGATTTTGTGCTACGCGGTGTTGTCGACCAAAACATCAATGTGAGGAAGCGGGAAGTCATCCTTGGGGCTCGCCCTGTTCAGATCTCTGTAATCCATGCAAATTTGTACCTTGTTGTCCTTCTTAGGTACCGGAACGACGTTAGCAATCCACTGTGGATAGAAGCTGACATCTAAGAACCCTGCATCGAACTGTTTCATGACCTCTGCCTTGATCTTCTCTGATATTTTAGGGTGCATACGGCGGACCTTCAGTTTAACCAGAGGACAGTCTTCTTTGGTCGGTAGAAGATGTACCACAATTTCAGTGTCTAAACCAGGCATGTCTTTATATGACCAGGCGAAGATCTCAACATAGTCGTGCAACATCTGTATCAACCGCTATTTGGTCTTGGCTTCCAGATTTGCACCGATCTTGACATCTTTTCTGTTCACTTCCGTGCCCAAGTTTATCGTCTCAACTGGCTCTTCATGGGGCTGTATAGCCCTTTCTTCCTGTTTTAACAGTCTAGCAAGTTGTCCTGGAACCTCACAATCGTCCTCACCTTCGTCCTCAGCTTGGTTGATCGGATTTTCGAAGTCATAACCAGCAGTAGCAGAACTGTTGTCGATGGGATCCAGAGTGGATATGGATCTTCAGTATGAGACGTGAGTGTGTGTAAGAGTATAGTTATTTTGATAAAGTGAAAGCAGAAAAGAAAAACAAAGAGCGTAAGATTTATATGCAAGGAATGTCCAATGTTTTATTGATGATATATGAAATGACACGTAATAGCCCTCACAAACAAAACCAATGTGCCTCGGGAAAGGCACAAGGCTGTAGAGTTTAAATTGTTTATTACAATCTCAAAAAACAAGTAAGACAATTACTGTGGAATAAAAGAAACAGGTATAAAATCCCTAGTCGTCCAGTTACTCGGTCCACCGTTGGTAGTTGAGAAGATCCAGTTGTCGATGTCAGAGTCTTCCTCATTGTCTTCAATGGCATTAATTCCCCGATTGCTGATGTGCAGGGGAGGTCCTCCAACTCGAGCGCGTCGAACAACCCTTTGAGCTCCTGAAGTAAAGCCCAAACCAAACTTGTCAGTTTTGTGAGTAAAATCAGGGAGTTGTCCCCAGTTGGTATACCCACCTTCTTCAACCACTGCTCTGACGTCTTTGAGAGAAGCCATCTTCAGAGGAGGTTTGGTGTTGGTAGTGATCCCAGTCGATGCCAAGATCTGGGGAACCTCTTCAAAATTCTGGAAAGGAGTCTCTATGAATTCCGCGTCCATCTCTACGTACCTGAAGGAGCTGAGGTGGCTCACCATATACTGCTCTTCTCCATGTAGAGTGACAATCTTCCCCTTTACTGGATACTTCAGCATTTGGTGCAGTGTAGAAGTAACAGCCCCAGCTTCATGGATCCAAGGACGACCCAACAAACAAGAGTATGACGAGCAGATGTCCATCACATAGAAGGTGGACTTAAAGGTTTGAGAACCTATCTTGACAGGGATGTCCACCTCCCCATGCACCATTCTCTTTGACCCGTCAAAAGCCCTTACCACAATGTTACTAGGCTTTAAGGTCAAGCCCTCACAATCCAACCGATCCAGCGCCTTCTTAGGCAGCATATTCAGCGAAGACCCAGTATCTACCAGCACATGAGCCATAGTGGTGCCCCTGCATTCAATCGAGACATGCAGAGCATCATTATGCTTCCTCCCTTTCGGTGTCAAGTTTGCATCTAAAAAACCCAACCCATTGTCAGTAGTCAGGCTGGCCATACAGTCTTTGAATTGATCAGCCGAGGTCTCCTGCGGCACGTGTGCAGTCTTAAGGAATGTGATCAAAGCCTTCACATGGGCCTCGGAGCAAAACAGAAGAGACATCATGGATATCTTTGAGGAGGTCTGCCCCAGCTGCTCGACAACATTGTAGTCGCTCTTTTTGATTATTTTCAATATTTCCTCTATCTCTTGATTAGAGGCTTCTACGACAATTTTCCTAGGTTCCTCCGTCCGGGCAGGCTCACCTATAACTTCTTTGCCTCGGGTACTAGATGACTCACCGGCAGGGGTAACAATTGGAGTAATAACAGGAGTAGAAGTTGAAGCATCGATAGGAATAGTAGGTGAAATAACAACAGGCCTATTGACAGTTCTTGGGGAAATCTCGGGGTAGAAAACCCTTCCACTTCTGGTAATTTTACTGGTCCCGACAATGTTACTGACATCGAGATCAGCCTCTTCATTCAGGTCTTGTTTAATGCCATGATAGTAGACATCGGCGCCATAATACCAAGGGACAACTTTGTCCGAGGCGTATGGGACAGGACTAGGAAGGGTGATTATTAACGGAGCGACTTTTGGAGTAGATGTAATCCTAACAGGTCTTCTCGAGGAGACCTTGGAAGGATTGGCGGAAATGGTCATAATTGCGATATCTTCACATGGAACATTTGGGATCAAAGTTTTCTCGAACAAAACTTCTTTGTTGTCCATCAGGCGCTGAACACCTGTTTTCAGCAAATGGCAACCGAAACGCAGAGATGAACACACGTGGCAACCATCACCATAACCCGGAAATAAACCGGCCAATAACAAATTCTTCTTAATAGTCATGAGAGGAGTAGAAACTTTATCAACTGAGGTCACAAACAGATCGGTATCAACAACATTAACTCCACGATTGTGCTTAGGCCTGGGAGCAATTATGACATTGGGCTTTTCCGTAGCATCGAACTCAATCTCCTTGGCCTCGATCAGATCCTGTACCTTATTTCTCAGAGCCCAACAACCATTTGTATCATGGACAGGACTCTCAGAATGATAGGCACACCGAGAATTTGGGTTATACCGAGGAGATATGGTATTCGGATTCTTGGGAGCCTCTTTCAAGGTTGCCAAGTTGGATCTTAGAAGATGGGGTAGAAATTCAGCCAACGTCATGTTAATTCAGATAAACTTTCGTTGTGCTCTTTCCACCCTTTGTTGATTGTTACTTTGTGGAGCAGCCACAGGTCTAGGTATCATTATAGCATTTATTGTCTGACGGTGTTTAGCTCTGATTTGGCCTCTCGGGCTATAGATGGAACAGGCTTCATTCTTACCAGTGAAAGGCTTCTTTACTGAACTCTAAGAGGCTTCTTTCTGTATCTTACCACTCCGTATCCCAGCTTCTAACCTTTCTCCTATTAATATCTGCTCAGTGAAACCAGCTGATGAGCTACCAATCAAATGTTTAAAGAAAGGACCAGACAGCGTCCCAAGAAACATATCGACCAACTCCCTATTGGATAAAGGGGGTTGGACTCTTCCAGCGAAGTCTCTCCACTTCGAGCAGTGAATATCTGGTTTCACAGTCGGTAAACTTTTTGCTCAGGTAGTAAATAGCGTGCTCTTTTCGGCCAGACTCGTCATGCTGCCCTAATACACACCCCATTGAGTTTTCTAAAATAGTCAGATACATGATCAACGGTATTCCCTCGACTGGTGACCATCGTGTTGTTGAGATTTGTACCATTGTCAATAATAATTCTCTCTGGCACACCATACCGATAGATCAGATTATGTCAGATAAATCGCGCCACAACGTTCTTGGTCACAGTAGCAAAGGAGACCGCCTCAACCCATTTCGTGAAGTAATCTATGGCCACTAAGATGAAGCGATGTCCATTGGAAGCAGTAGGCCTGATTTCTCTAATCATGTCAATGCCCCACATTGCAAAGGGCCATGGAGCTGTCAAGACGTTCAAGGGATCTGGAGGAACATGCACCTTATCAGCATAGATTTGGCACTTATGACAAGTTCGGGAGTGCTGATAACAATCTGCTTCCATAGTGGACCAATAGTATCCTGCCCATAGGATCTTCTTAGCCATGGTATGTCCACTGGAATGGGTTCCGAAGGTACCTTCATGTAGATCCGTTATAATCCTCCCTGCTTCGCTCTTGTCTACACACTGCAGTAATGTAGAGTCATGATTGCACTTGTAGAGGATTTTATTACTGATGAAGAATTTCACGGCGAACCTTCTCAGAAACTTCTTATCGTTGACAGATGCCCTTTTGGGATACTTCTGAATCTCTAGGTGCTTCTTCACTTCATGAAACCAGGGTTTGTCTGCCACCTCTTTGGTATCAATCTCACAATAGTATGCTGGTTCACCCAACCTCTCAATGGTGATTTGGGGAGCTTCGTTGTCCCATTTGACTTTGAACATGGAAGACATGGTAGCTAGCGCGTCCGCTAACTGATTCTCCTCTCGTGGAAAATGTTCAAAGGTTACCTCCTCAAAGTGTGGGAGCAATGTTAGTACATGCACTTTGTATGGGATGAGATTCAGATGCTTCATATCCCAAACGCCTTTGATCTGACTTATCACTATGGCTGAATCCCTGAAGGCATTTAAGAACTTGATCCTGAGGTCAATAGCAGCTTTGAGACCCATGATGCAAGCTTCGTGCTCCGCTATGTTGTTAGTGCAGTTGAGACATAGCCGGGAGGTGAAAGGAGTTTGACATCCCTTAGAAGATATGATTACTGCGCCAATGCCATTACCGAGTGCGTTCGAAGCTCCGTCAAAAAACATAGTCCATCGGGATCCCTCCTCGGGTCCTTCATCCGGTCCAGGTTCTTCGTAGTCAGTCACCAGTATAATATTCTCATCTGGGAACTCAAAATTCATGGTCTGGTAGTCATCCACGGCTTGATGAGCCAAATGATCAGCCAATACACTCCCCTTGATTGCTTTCTGGGTTGTATATTGTATATTGTATTCAGTTAAGATCATCTGCCATCTCGCTATTCTTCCGGAGAGAGCGGGTTTCTCGAAGATGTACTTGATTGGGTCCATCTTAGATATAAACAAAGTAGTGTGGGTCAACATGTACTGTCTTAGTCGGCGAGCAGCCCATGCCAAAGCGCAACAAGTTTTCTTGAGCAGTGAATATCGTGTCTCACAGACGGTAAACTTTTTATTAAGGTAGTATATTGCATGCTCTTTTAGGCCAAACTCATCATGCTGCCCCAGCACACACCCCATTGAATTGTCTAGCACTATTAAGTATAGTATCAAAGGTCTTCCTTCAACCGGAGGCATCAGAATTGGGGGTTCTTAGAGATATTTTTTTATCCTTTCGAAAGTTGTCTGGAACTCGTCATTCCATTTTACCACTTGATCTTTCTTCAAAAGCTTGAAGAGGGGTCCACAAGTAGCAGTCAGATGTGAAATGAACCTGGAAATATAATTTAAACGTCCCAAGAAACCTCTAACTTCCTTCTCTGTACGGGGAGCCGGCATCTCTTGTATGGTCTTTACTTTTGCAGGATCCACTTGAATACCTTTGTCACTGACAATGAAACCCAGAAGTTTGCCAGACATTACCCCAAAGGTGCATTTGTTCGGATTCAACCTCAGCTTGTACGTTTTCAACCTGTCGAACAAATTTTGTAGATGATCAATGTGTTCTTCCTCGATTTAAGACCTAGGTATCATGTCATCAATATAGACCTCTATCTCGTGGTGAATCATATCATGGAACAAGGCGACCATGGCTCGCTGATAAGTTGCCCCAGCATTCTTCAACCCAAAATGCATCACCTTGTAACAGAAGGTGCCCCACTGTGTGACGAAGGTTGTCTTCTCCATGTCTTCATGAGCCATCTTGATTTGGTTGTATCCAGAGAAACCATCCATGAGGGAGAAGATTTTGTGCTACGCGGTGTTGTCGACCAAAACATCAATGTGAGGAAGCGGGAAGTCATCCTTGGGGCTCGCCCTGTTCATATCTCTGTAATCCATGCAAATTTGTACCTTGTTGTCCTTCTTAGGCACCGGAACGACGTTAGCAATCCATTGTGGATAGGAGGTGACATCTAAGAACCCTGCATCGAACTGTTTCATGACCTCTTCCTTGATCTTCTCTGATATTTCAGGGTGCATACGGCGGACCTTCAGTTTAACCAGAGGACAGTCTTCTTTGGTTGGTAGAAGATGTACCACAATATCAGTGTCTAAACCAGGCATGTCTTTATATGACCAGGCGAAGATCTCAACATAGTCGTGCAACATCTGTATCAACCGCTATTTGGTCTTGGCTTCCAGATTTGCACTGATCTTGACATCTTTTCTGTTCACTTCCGTGCCCAAGTTTATCGTCTCAACTGGCTCTTCATGGGGCTGTATAGCCCTTTCTTCCTATTTTAACAGTCTAGCAAGTTGTCCTGGAACCTCACAATCGTCCTCACCTTCGTCCTCAGCTTGGTTGATCGGATTTTTGAAGTCATAACCAGCAGTAGCAGAACTGTTGTCGATGGGATCCAGAGTGGATATGGATCTTCAGTATGAGACGTGAGTGTGTGTAAGAGTATAGTTGTTTTGATAAAGTGAAAGCAGAAAAGAAAAACAAAGAGCGTAAGATTTATATGCAAGGAATGTCCAATGTTTTATTGATGATATATGAAATGACACGTAATAGCCCTCACAAACAAAACCAATGTGCCTCGGGAAAGGCACAAGGATGTAGAGTTTAAATTGTTTATTACAATCTCAAAAAACAAGTAAGACAATTACTGTGGAATAAAAGAAACAGGTATAAAATCCCTAGTCGTCCAGTTACTCGGTCCACCGTTGGTAGTTGAGAAGATCCAGTTGTCGATGTCAGAGTCTTCCTCATTGTCTTCAATGGCATTAATTTCCCGATTGCTGATGTGCAGGGGAGGTCCTCCAACTCGAGCGCGTCGAACAACCCTTTGAGCTCCTGAAGTAAAGCCCAAACCAAACTTGTCAGTTTTGTGAGTAAAATCAGGGAGTTGTCCCCAAATGGTATACCCACCTTCTTCAACCACTGCTCTGGCGTCTTTGAGAGAAGCCATCTTCAGAGGAGGTTTGGTGTTGGTAGTGATCTCAGTCGATGCCAAGATCTGGGGAACCTCTTCAAAATTCTGGAAAGGAGTCTCTATGAATTCCGCGTCCATCTCTACGTACCTGAAGGAGTTGAGGTGGCTCACCATATACTCCTCTTCTCCATGTAGAGTGACAATCTTCCCCTTTACTGGATACTTCAGCATTTGGTGCAGTGTAGAAGTAACAGCCCCAGCTTCATGGATCCAAGGACGACCCAACAAACAAGAGTATGACGAGCAGATGTCCATCACATAGAAGGTGGACTTAAAGGTTTGAGAACCTATCTTGACAGGGATGTCCACCTCCCCATGCACCATTCTATTTGACCCGTCAAAAGCCCTTACCACAATGTTACTAGGCTTTAAGGTCAAGCCCTCACAATCCAACCGATCCAGCGCCTTCTTAGGCAGCATATTCAGCGAAGACCCAGTATCTACCAGCACATGAGCCATAGTGGTGCCCCTGCATTCAATCGAGACATGCAGAGCATCATTATGCTTCCTCCCTTTCGGTGTCAAGTTTGCATCTAAAAAACCCAGCCCATTGTCAGTAGTCAGGCTGGCCATACAGTCTTTGAATTGATCAGTCGAGGTCTCCTGCGGCACGTGTGCAGTCTTAAGGAATGTGATCAAAGCCTTCACATGGGCCTCGGAGCAAAACAGAAGAGACATCATGGATATCTTTGAGGAGGTCTGCCCCAGCTGCTCGACAACATTGTAGTCGCTCTTTTTGATTATTTTCAATATTTCCTCTATCTCTTGATTAGAGGCTTCTACGACAATTTTCCTAGGTTCCTCCGTCCGGGCAGGCTCACCTATAACTTCTTTGCCTCGGGTACTAGATGACTCACCGGCAGGGGTAACAATTGGAGTAATAACAGGAGTAGAAGTTGAAGCATCGATATGAATAGTAGGTGAAATAACAACAGGCCTATTGACAGTTCTTGGGGAAATCTCGGGGTAGAAAACCCTTCCACTTCTGGTAATTTTACTGGTCCCGGCAATGTTACTGACATCGGGATCAGCCTCTTCATTCAGGTCTTATTTAACGCCATGATAGTAGACATCGGCGCCATAATACCAAGGGACAGCTTTGTCCGAGGCGTATGGGACAGGACCAGGAAGGGTGATTATTAACGGAGCGACTTTTGGAGTAGATGTAATCCTAACAGGTCTTCTCGAGGAGACCTTGGAAGGATTTGCGGAAATGGTCATAATTGCGATATCTTCACATGGAACATTTGGGATCAAAGTTTTCTCGAACAAAACTTCTTTGTTGTCCATCAGGCGCTGAACACCTATTTTCAGCAAATGGAAACCGAAACGCAGAGATGAACACACGTGGCAACCATCACCATAACCCGGAAATAAACCGGCCAATAACAAATTATTCTTAATAGTCATGAGAGGAGTAGAAACTTTATCAACTGAGGTCACAAACAGATCGGTATCAACAACATTAACTCCACGATTGTGCTTAGGCCTGGGAGCAATTATGACATTGGGCTTTTCCGTAGCATCGAACTCAATCTCCTTGGCCTCGATTAGATCCTATACCTTATTTCTCAGAGCCCAACAACCATTTGTATCATGGCCAGGACTCTCAGAATGATAGGCACACCGAGAATTTGGGTTATACCGAGGAGATATGGTATTCGGATTCTTGGGAGCCTCTTTCAAGGTTGCCAAGTTGGATCTTAGCAGATGGGGTAGAAATTCAGCCAACGTCATGTTAATTCAGATAAACTTTCGTTGTGCTCTTTCCACCCTTTGTTGATTGTTACTTTGTGGAGCAGCCACAGGTCTAGGTATCATTATAGCATTTATTGTCTGACGGTGTTTAGCTCTGATTTGGCCTCTCGGGCTATAGATGGAACAGGCTTCATTCTTACCAGTGAAAGGCTTCTTTACTGAACTCTAAGAGGCTTCTTTCTGTATCTTACCACTCCGTATCCCAGCTTCTAACCTTTCTCCTATTAATATCTGCTCAGTGAAACCAGCTGATGAGCTACCAATCAAATGTTTAAAGAAAGGACCAGACAGCGTCCCAAGAAACATATCGACCAACTCCCTATTGGATAAAGGGGGTTGGACTCTTCCAGCGAAGTCTCTCCACTTCGAGCAGTGAATATCTGGTTTCACAGTCGGTAAACTTTTTGCTCAGGTAGTAAATAGCGTGCTCTTTTCGGCCAGACTCGTCATGCTGCCCTAATACACACCCCATTGAGTTTTCTAAAATAGTCAGATACATGATCAACGGTATTCCCTCGACTGGTGACCATCGTGTTGTTGAGATTTGTACCATTGTCAATAATAATTCTCTCTGGCACACCATACCGATAGATCAGATTATGTCAGATAAATCGCGCCACAACGTTCTTGGTCACAGTAGCAAAGGAGACCGCCTCAACCCATTTCGTGAAGTAATCTATGGCCACTAAGATGAAGCGATGTCCATTGGAAGCAGTAGGCCTGATTTCTCTAATCATGTCAATGCCCCACATTGCAAAGGGCCATGGAGCTGTCAAGACGTTCAAGGGATCTGGAGGAACATGCACCTTATCAGCATAGATTTGGCACTTATGACAAGTTCGGGAGTGCTGATAACAATCTGCTTCCATAGTGGACCAATAGTATCCTGCCCATAGGATCTTCTTAGCCATGGTATGTCCACTGGAATGGGTTCCGAAGGTACCTTCATGTAGATCCGTTATAATCCTCCCTGCTTCGCTCTTGTCTACACACTGCAGTAATGTAGAGTCATGATTGCACTTGTAGAGGATTTTATTACTGATGAAGAATTTCACGGCGAACCTTCTCAGAAACTTCTTATCGTTGACAGATGCCCTTTTGGGATACTTCTGAATCTCTAGGTGCTTCTTCACTTCATGAAACCAGGGTTTGTCTGCCACCTCTTTGGTATCAATCTCACAATAGTATGCTGGTTCACCCAACCTCTCAATGGTGATTTGGGGAGCTTCGTTGTCCCATTTGACTTTGAACATGGAAGACATGGTAGCTAGCGCGTCCGCTAACTGATTCTCCTCTCGTGGAAAATGTTCAAAGGTTACCTCCTCAAAGTGTGGGAGCAATGTTAGTACATGCTCTTTGTATGGGATGAGATTCAGATGCTTCATATCCCAAACGCCTTTGATCTGACTTATCACTATGGCTGAATCCCTGAAGGCATTTAAGAACTTGATCCTGAGGTCAATAGCAGCTTTGAGACCCATGATGCAAGCTTCGTGCTCCGCTATGTTGTTAGTGCAGTTGAGACATAGCCGGGAGGTGAAAGGAGTTTGACATCCCTTAGAAGATATGATTACTGCGCCAATGCCATTACCGAGTGCGTTCGAAGCTCCATCAAAAAACATAGTCCATCGGGATCCCTCCTCGGGTCCTTCATCCGGTCCAGGTTCTTCGTAGTCAGTCACCAGTATAATATTCTCATCTGGGAACTCAAAATTCATGGTCTGGTAGTCATCCACGGCTTGATGAGCCAAATGATCAGCCAATACACTCCCCTTGATTGCTTTCTGGGTTGTATATTGTATATTGTATTCAGTTAAGATCATCTGCCATCTCGCTATTCTTCCGGAGAGAGCGGGTTTCTCGAAGATGTACTTGATTGGGTCCATCTTAGATATAAACAAAGTAGTGTGGGTCAACATGTACTGTCTTAGTCGGCGAGCAGCCCATGCCAAAGCGCAACAAGTTTTCTTGAGCAGTGAATATCGTGTCTCACAGACGGTAAACTTTTTATTAAGGTAGTATATTGCATGCTCTTTTAGGCCAGACTCATCATGCTGCCCCAGCACACACCCCATTGAATTGTCTAGCACTATTAAGTATAGTATCAAAGGTCTTCCTTCAACCGGAGGCATCAGAATTGGGGGTTCTTAGAGATATTTTTTTATCCTTTCGAAAGTTGTCTGGAACTCGTCATTCCATTTTACCACTTGATCTTTCTTCAAAAGCTTGAAGAGGGGTCCACAAGTAGCAGTCAGATGTGAAATGAACCTGGAAATATAATTTAAACGTCCCAAGAAACCTCTAACTTCCTTCTCTGTACGGGGAGCCGGCATCTCTTGTATGGTCTTTACTTTTGCAGGATCCACTTGAATACCTTTGTCACTGACAATGAAACCCAGAAGTTTGCCAGACATTACCCCAAAGGTGCATTTGTTCGGATTCAACCTCAGCTTGTACGTTTTCAACCTGTCGAACAAATTTTGTAGATGATCAATGTGTTCTTCCTCGATTTAAGACCTAGGTATAATGTCATCAATATAGACCTCTATCTCGTGGTGAATCATATCATGGAACAAGGCGACCATGGCTCGCTGATAAGTTGCCCCAGCATTCTTCAACCCAAAATGCATCACCTTGTAACAGAAGGTGCCCCACTGTGTGACGAAGGTTGTCTTCTCCATGTCTTCATGAGCCATCTTGATTTGGTTGTATCCAGAGAAACCATCCATGAGGGAGAAGATTTTGTGCTACGCGGTGTTGTCGACCAAAACATCAATGTGAGGAAGCGGGAAGTCATCCTTGGGGCTCGCCCTGTTCATATCTCTGTAATCCATGCAAATTTGTACCTTGTTGTCCTTCTTAGGCACCGGAACGACGTTAGCAATCCATTGTGGATAGGAGGTGACATCTAAGAACCCTGCATCGAACTGTTTCATGACCTCTTCCTTGATCTTCTCTGATATTTCAGGGTGCATACGGCGGACCTTCAGTTTAACCAGAGGACAGTCTTCTTTGGTCGGTAGAAGATGTACCACAATATCAGTGTCTAAACCAGGCATGTCTTTATATGACCAGGCGAAGATCTCAACATAGTCGTGCAACATCTGTATCAACCGCTATTTGGTCTTGGCTTCCAGATTTGCACTGATCTTGACATCTTTTCTGTTCACTTCCGTGCCCAAGTTTATCGTCTCAACTGGCTCTTCATGGGGCTGTATAGCCCTTTCTTCCTATTTTAACAGTCTAGCAAGTTGTCCTGGAACCTCACAATCGTCCTCACCTTCGTCCTCAGCTTGGTTGATCGGATTTTCGAAGTCATAACCAGCAGTAGCAGAACTGTTGTCGATGGGATCCAGAGTGGATATGGATCTTCAGTATGAGACGTGAGTGTGTGTAAGAGTATAGTTGTTTTGATAAAGTGAAAGCAGAAAAGAAAAACAAAGAGCGTAAGATTTATATGCAAGGAATGTCCAATGTTTTATTGATGATATATGAAATGACACGTAATAGCCCTCACAAACAAAACCAATGTGCCTCGGGAAAGGCACAAGGCTGTAGAGTTTAAATTGTTTATTACAATCTCAAAAAACAAGTAAGACAATTACTGTGGAATAAAAGAAACAGGTATAAAATCCCTAGTCGTCCAGTTACTCGGTCCACCGTTGGTAGTTGAGAAGATCCAGTTGTCGATGTCAGAGTCTTCCTCATTGTCTTCAATGGCATTAATTTCCTGATTGCTGATGTGCAGGGGAGGTCCTCCAACTCGAGCGCGTCGAACAACCCTTTGAGCTCCTGAAGTAAAGCCCAAACCAAACTTGTCAGTTTTGTGAGTAAAATCAGGGAGTTGTCCCCAGTTGGTATACCCACCTTCTTCAACCACTGCTCTGGCGTCTTTGAGAGAAGCCATCTTCAGAGGAGGTTTGGTGTTGGTAGTGATCTCAGTCGATGCCAAGATCTGGGGAACCTCTTCAAAATTCTGGAAAGGAGTCTCTATGAATTCCGCGTCCATCTCTACGTACCTGAAGGAGTTGAGGTGGCTCACCATATACTCCTCTTCTCCATGTAGAGTGACAATCTTCCCCTTTACTGGATACTTCAGCATTTGGTGCAGTGTAGAAGTAACAGCCCCAGCTTCATGGATCCAAGGACGACCCAACAAACAAGAGTATGACGAGCAGATGTCCATCACATAGAAGGTGGACTTAAAGGTTTGAGAACCTATCTTGACAGGGATGTCCACCTCCCCATGCACCATTCTATTTGACCCGTTAAAAGCCCTTACCACAATGTTACTAGGCTTTAAGGTCAAGCCCTCACAATCCAACCGATCCAGCGCCTTCTTAGGCAGCATATTCAGCGAAGACCCAGTATCTACCAGCACATGAGCCATAGTGGTGCCCCTGCATTCAATCGAGACATGCAGAGCATCATTATGCTTCCTCCCTTTCGGTGTCAAGTTTGCATCTAAAAAACCCAGCCCATTGTCAGTAGTCAGGCTGGCCATACAGTCTTTGAATTGATCAGCCGAGGTCTCCTGCGGCACGTGTGCAGTCTTAAGGAATGTGATCAAAGCCTTCACATGGGCCTCGGAGCAAAACAGAAGAGACATCATGGATATCTTTGAGGAGGTCTGCCCCAGCTGCTCGACAACATTGTAGTCGCTCTTTTTGATTATTTTCAATATTTCCTCTATCTCTTGATTAGAGGCTTCTACGACAATTTTCCTAGGTTCCTCCGTCCGGGAAGGCTCACCTATAACTTCTTTGCCTCGGGTATTAGATGACTCACCGGCAGGGGTAACAATTGGAGTAATAACAGGAGTAGAAGTTGAAGCATCGATAGGAATAGTAGGTGAAATAACAATAGGCCTATTGACAGTTCTTGGGAAAATCTCGGGGTAGAAAACCCTTCCACTTCTGGTAATTTTACTGGTCCCGGCAATGTTACTGACATCGGGATCAGCCTCTTCATTCAGGTCTTATTTAACGCCATGATAGTAGACATCGGCGCCATAATACCAAGGGACAGCTTTGTCCGAGGCGTATGGGACAGGACCAGGAAGGGTGATTATTAACGGAGCGACTTTTGGAGTAGATGTAATCCTAACAGGTCTTCTCGAGGAGACCTTGGAAGGATTTGCGGAAATGGTCATAATTGCGATATCTTCACATGGAACATTTGGGATCAAAGTTTTCTCGAACAAAACTTCTTTGTTGTCCATCAGGCGCTGAACACCTATTTTCAGCAAATGGAAACCGAAACGCAGAGATGAACACACGTGGCAACCATCACCATAACCCGGAAATAAACCGGCCAATAACAAATTATTCTTAATAGTCATGAGAGGAGTAGAAACTTTATCAACTGAGGTCACAAACAGATCGGTATCAACAACATTAACTCCACGATTGTGCTTAGGCCTGGGAGCAATTATGACATTGGGCTTTTCCGTAGCATCGAACTCAATCTCCTTGGCCTCGATCAGATCCTATACCTTATTTCTCAGAGCCCAACAACCATTTGTATCATGGCCAGGACTCTCAGAATGATAGGCACACTGAGAATTTGGGTTATACCGAGGAGATATGGTATTCGGATTCTTGGGAGCCTCTTTCAAGGTTGCCAAGTTGGATCTTAGCAGATGGGGTAGAAATTCAGCCAACGTCATGTTAATTCAGATAAACTTTCGTTGTGCTCTTTCCACCCTTTGTTGATTGTTACTTTGTGGAGCAGCCACAGGTCTAGGTATCATTATAGCATTTATTGTCTGACGGTGTTTAGCTCTGATTTGGCCTCTCGGGCTATAGATGGAACATGCTTCATTCTTACCAGTGAAAGGCTTCTTTACTGAACTCTAAGAGGCTTCTTTCTGTATCTTACCACTCCGTATCCCAGCTTCTAACCTTTCTCCTATTAATAACTGCTCAGTGAAACCAGCTGATGAGCTACCAATCAAATGTTTAAAGAAAGGACCAGACAGCGCCCCAAGAAACATATCGACCAACTCCCTATTGGATAAAGGGGGTTGGACTCTTCCAGCGAAGTCTCTCCACTTCTGCGCATAGTCCTTAAAGCCTTCACCCACACCCATGGTCATACTCTGGAGTTGAGTACGAGTGAGGGCAAGGTCGGCGTTGTATTGATACTGCTTATAAAAATCAGCGGCCAAATCCTCCCAGTTTCGGACATTGGTTCTCTCCAGTTGGTAGAACCATTCAAGCTGAGTCCTTGATAGACTGTCTTGAAGGAAGTGAACCCACAAGTTTCTATCAATGGTGTGGGGTTGGATCTTCCTTACGTAGGAACGAAGATGAAGTTTAGGGCAAGACACCCCATCGTACTTTGCAAAAATTGGAGCCTTAAATTTCTGCGGGATGACCACTCCAGACACCAATCCCAGTTCTTCAAAATCCAAGCCAGGTATCCTCTGGACCTCCATAGCACTCAAACAATCTTCCAACTTCTTGTACCTATCCTCGGTGGGAGGATACTGCTCATCATTGTAGTCCGTATCATTTTCATAAACTTCAGGACTGGGGTCCTTTTCCCTTGTCTCCCTTTCTTGATTCTCCCCTTCCTTAGATTAGGAGGTTAGATCGACTGGTTGCTTCAATGGCCCCCTGAACCTTCTTCCCATATTCAGAATACCAGAGACCTTCTTCTTTTTCTTCTTCTCCTTCAGGATGAGGGCTTTCAGATCCTCCTTCCCTTTCTCCAGAGTTATGAACATCTGTTGGAATTGGGCATTTTGTGCCTGAAGGTCTTTGATGGTTTGTTCAGAAGACATTTCGTGATGTTGAAATAAACAGCGAAGAAGATGATAAGCCTGTAATGGTACCTGTATATGCAGTGTTTATGGATGGGATGCGTATGTAATGATTTCAAAGACTTTTGGAAATTTAAATTTGCGAACCAAAATGAAATAAAGATTTTATTAGTAGAATTCAAAGTTCAATTTCCTTTTAGGCGTTACAATTAAAACAATTCTAAAAACTAGAAATGATCAAATTTCCCATGGATGCTTCCTCTTCGTGCCGAGATAGACATTAAGGCTTCTTTCCTCATGAAGCTGCTTTGTGAGCTCTAAAACCTTCCTCTTCTGGGCATAGAACTGATCCCTGTAAGTATCTCGCTCTTTCTTCAACTGAATCCAAGACCTCTGTAGTTCTCCAGGATGGAGAAACGTGTAAGGAATACCCCCTTTCAGTAGTGGGTTCCACAATCACTGGTAAAGCAGCCATGTAGGGAATCATAAGTTTCTGGGCGCGAGCTCGTACCCATTGGAGATAAGGTTCCATATGAATGGAAGCCTTCAGCCCCAAAGCCTTGGCGCCAGATCTGTTTACCATGCTCCAAGCTCGTGTGAACCTCTGGCGATACCCTTTAACATCATCCTCATAGTTAAATACAATGCCCTTGATAAGTAACTCATGGGGACCATCCCTTCGAGCGTAGCCAAATTGTCGCAGAGCTAAACAAGGATTGCAAGTTATGCCTCCTCTAATGCCAAGTAATGGGACATTAGGGTACTCCTGCAGCAGTCAATAGTAGCAGTATCTCCCATAGCCCGGGAATACTAGAGAATATCCGTGTGAGCGAGTGACATTATCCTTTGCGACCAACCCAAACCTTATTCATTCTTCAGTACAGACTTAGGGAGGTGAGAAATAAACCACCTCGACAGCAATGGCATGCGGCACATAAGAACCCCTCTTCTCTTCATTGTATGAGTATGGAGAGCGTGCAAGATATCTCCGAGAAAAGTAGGCAGAGGGTTGCGAGAGAGGAAGATCTTGATAGCATTGACATCTATGAATAAGTCTGGATTAGGGAATAGTACTAACCCATAGATTAGAAGGGCCAAGACCTCCTCAAAAGCCTGAAATTCCATATCATCCCAAAAAACCTGGGCCTTGGCTATTAGGAACTTGGCTAGAAAACCCTTGACTCCGCTTCTTGTTTCCTAATTGGATACCACGTCGGCCCGTTTCAGATGCAAGGTCGAGGCAATGACTTATGGCTTAGGAACCTCTTCTAAACCTATGAAAGGCAACTGTTCAATAATGGGTATATCCAATAGCTGATAGAACTCTTCCAAGGTAGGCACCAACTGATAGTCTGGGAAGGTGAAGCAGTGGTGCTTGGGATCAAAGAACTGAAAGAGGACACTCATCATCTTTTCATCAAAGTTTGAAGTAACCAGGTTGAGAAGTCGACCATGTCTTTTAGTGAACACGGAAGTTTCAGGAATCCTTGATACTAGCTCCTTGAGTTGGGGAGGTATTCTCACAAAGCTGATTCAGGTAGTGTTTCTACGAGCGGAAACCATGATCTGCAAAACAGAACAAAGATAAATTCTCTTGGTCCTTATTAGTGTAATAAGAATGGATGCTATATTATGATGCATGATGTTATGTTCAAACAAAATAAATCACACACAAGCAAAACACACAATAGACCTTAGGCTCAAAGGCTTGCATGAGGTTAAAGGTAAGTACCCTCTTGGAGTTTAGTTGGATCAACCTGTCTTAGAAAAGTAACCGGGTTCTAAGGATTCTCAATATCATTGATCATCCTTTATCGGGCATTGTTTTAGCTCAGGCAATCTTTTCTTGCGGCCGAAATATCCCGAAAGTCTGATCTCAATGAGTGTAGCATCGAGTATCAATCAATCCTAATCTTTATACTGAGGCCTGATATCTCACTACTTTCTAATGTCCAAGTTTGTCTAACTAAGGTTATAAGGTCCGTTAGTGCTTCACGACACCACGCGGCGGCCCCCTATTCTCCTCGTTTCCACACGAAGGATACTGGTACCAACCAAAGTGTCACACCAACACAACCATCGCTTAAACCATATAGGTATATGTCGTACAGTCTCCACGATCTATTGTTGTTTACTTAAAAAGTGCCCCCAGACCCAGGTGTAGGATCTTCAATAATACCCAAGCAAAAACCCTTAAATATAAAGCAGGCAAAACAAACAAGAAAGCAGTTTAAAAAAAGACCTAGATCCTAAGGTATACCCCACTTTATTAATTTTCCCCAACAGAGTCGCCAGTTCTGTGATATGGTGGCAGAACCGACTGTTATACTGGTTTGCATTTTTTGTCCCTACTTGTACATGCTTGTCCACTCCGAGGGACACGACCATTATTTCTGAGGCAACCAAGTGGGGACAAACCCTAGGAGTGAGCATGTGCAAGTGTGTTTTTTTTAGTTATTATCTTTGCACAATTAGGGTTTGCTATTGTTTTAATCATGGACTTATTCTTCGGCATACAATCCTATTATCAATCATCTAATAATTAATAGTAACAGAAAATTAAAATGCGGAAAAGAAGAGTCCTAACTATTACAAGGCCTCGGGAAATGGGGATTACATAACCAAAACTTGGGAAATAAGAGCAGTAAATAAAACCCTAATTTGAAACGATTACAAACTCGAAACAGTTACGATAATTGGAATTATAAATAAATAAATGCGCACGAAAGTTAAGACGGGGATAAATTAGAAGCCTAAAAATCTAATTAATTAAAAAAATATTTTTGTGTATTTTTTATTGAGAAAATAATTAAATTGCAAATTAAACCTAATTTCTAGTTAATTTTAATTAACAAAAACAAATCAAGTTAATCTAATTAAACTAATTTATTTTCAATGAAATTAATCTAATTTTTTTAAAAAAAATAAGTCTAATTCTACATTTTTGTGTTTTTTTTATTTAATAAAAAAATGATTTACTTTTAAAAAAATATTTTTAAGACCAATAAAAATAAATACTCCAATGAAAATAAAAAAACAATAAGAAAGAATAATTAAAAAAATGTGAAACTGGGCCTGTATGGAGAAGTGATTTGGGGGTGTGGTGTTGAAACTCATACTAGGCCCATTTTTGTTGGCCCAATTAGTCTGTTTGGATTCAGTGAGGGCCACGCTTGAGGGTGTACCATGGACCTTGCTTGTATGAGCGCCAGATCTGCTTTGATGATGGATCTAATGGATAAGCTCTAGGGTACGTACGGTGGACGCTTGGCAAGGAGGTGTATGGGATCTGCAATGAAACAAATGAGAAAATGAAAAACTCCAGACCTGGGTATCGAACCCAGGTCTTCCCCTTTGCAAGCGCTTCCCTTTACCACCTGGCCATATTGTCATTTGTGTATATAGATGAACATAATGTATTATATTGAAAGAATGGTCAGTAATAATAAAAACGCGTGTGAATTCAAATTAGCCATTGGGGTCATGCCACCTATTCTTCTTCTTCCTGGAACCGTCGTTTTAGATAACGCCCCTTTACCTACAGACGGTGTTTTGTGCTACAACCCTATAAGTCACAAAAGAACTCAAACAAGCAAGATAAATTAAATTCAAACACACAGATCAACTAGGTTTGATCTCGTGAGTATGATAATACCCATCTCGTGCCCTGATTTTACATGTATCAAAAAGCCCTGAAACGCAACCTAAAACCATAATAATGACAATTGTCCATATATGCGTCAAAACTTACAATTAACCATACAAATGCATTCTAAATAATGATACAAACATGAAGGTATGCTTAGAAGTTGTCAATCATACGTTATAATCAGAATCGAATTCAAAAATAAAGGCAAAATGTGATGCTTTGTGTAGGCTGATTCCTGGAGCTTTGATACGTGCAAATGGTGCTGTTAGCTTTTGGAGGTTCCCAGGAATGGATTGTTGGCCTTGAAACACCTTGAACTACCTTCTAAATCAGAATTTGATCACCACTTTTTTTGTCAAAATTTGGAGTTTTTTTCTGGACGCGTGGAGGCAGCTTTTTCGTGTCCTCTTGGTCTGGCAATGTTATGTATATGTATTAGAAGGCATTAGGTCAACAAAGTTGGAACAAATATTTTCTTTCTAAACATGGATAAAACATGTTGTTTTTATTCCAATCAACCCTTGCACGATTTGATCTTCGTTTGACAGTATATATCATCTTCGTTCAATACCAAAATCATCACAAAAACAACTTATATGATTTGTTTTGATTTTATTTGATTTTATTTGAATTTTAAATGAATAAAATCACAATAAATTAAATAAATAAGTGCATGAGGCATGGAGTGATTCATGGGTCGTGGACCATGTTAGGAACAAGCTCCAAACTTGAATAGATAGGCCCATATGGAAAAATGCAATTTCGAGCATTGTTGTCTTTGTGCAAATTTCCAAAAATGGCCAACTTTGACACTGCATATCTCTCTCAATTTTGACCTTAAGAAGGTTTTCTTGGACTTTTTAGAAATCTTAGGTTGTCCCCTAAGTAACCTCTTTTGTTTCATCCCAATTGGATCTTCCATGTTCATGTAAGGAGCTTTGACCCAAAAGGTGTTTTTGTTGACTTTTGAAAAGGACATATAATGTCTAAATTTATATATTTTCATGAGTGAACTTCTTGAACTTTAGGGATGAAGATGAGTTGTATGGAATTGGATTCTCTTCAAAATGAGCCTTGTATGTGAAATTTCTGATAAAGTATGAAAAAGTTATGCTTGGTCAAAGTTTGGTTGACTTTTCCTGAGAAACCCTAATTTAGCAACTTTTGAGTTTTGATGAATTAGAAGAATTCCTTGGGGAATCATGATCAAAAATTTATCAAATGATGGATATCACTTCAAAATGTTGATGTTGACCAAAAATCTTGAAGTTTGACTGTGTGTGGGCCACAGTTGACTTTTGACCTAATACAGTTGATTTTCAAGCATCTGAGCAGTTGACTGAGCAAACTTCTTGTGCAAGGCTTGAAACTTGATATGAAGGGTCTTGAGAACATATTAGGACTATGGAGAGAATATGAGTCCTTTGGAGCTCACCCATCTTGATGAAAATGGAAACCCTAGTTGGAGGTTCATTGCTTTAGGAGAGAGTTTGTCTGATCAGCTCTTGGGCATCCTTGAGCAAGTTGAGGATCTCAATGAGAATGTGTTGAATAAAATGAGAGGGAAAATTCTGGGGTACAACATGCATCATTCTTCCTTAAGGAGATCCCAGGGGAAAATGGACTCCCACTTACAAAGGGCCATTCGTGGTTAAAAAAATATTCTTCTGGGGAGCTATGATGCTAACTACTATGGACGGTGAAGATTTTCTGCATCCGGTGAATGCAGACATAGTTAAAAAATACTACGCATAAAAATGACCCGCTAGGTTGACATACCTATGAAAACATAATGGGAATCCTAGCGAACCAAAAGGGTTCGGGCAAAAGTTAGAGATATATATATATATATAAGAGATTATACACCCGGCAAGTCAAAAACCTAAAAGGGCGGCTTGGGCAAAAAAGGGTATCCTGGTGGATTGAAAACCCGAAAGGGAGGTCTAGGCAAAAGTTAAGGATTAAAGCGTATGAGTATGTCCCGTCGGATCACTAATAGACAGCTCTATTACCATGGTCAAAAGTTCAAATGGTACGAGATCAATCCAATCAACTTCTTTCAACGGAAAGGGATGATGTTAGAAGACATAGGGGGAATAGCGGAGTTGGAACTCAATGAGATCACTTCCACATGGCTATACAATTTTGTTTTCACTTTGTATTCTTTTTTTTATTTTCGACAACTTCCTCCTACTAGGATTTTTGTCTCCCTGTACAAAAACGCATGTTTATAGGCAGATTATCAATACAAATATACTTTGAAGTACAAACATCTTTGTTTTTTCTGTTTTGAGTGCAACAACGTCCAATGACTAAAATTGAATGAACATATGCATATGAACATGATTAACTATTAATAAATGAACTCACAAAAAACAGTAATGAGCATTTACTCAAGGATTTTGGATATCCCCTAGAGTTACTTCGATAAACTTATCCCCACAGAGTGAATTCATTAAACTTATCCCCATAGAGTTCCAATTGACATATGCATTGGGAATTCTCTTCCCCAGCCAAGTTTAGACTTCCAAAGCTGGAAAAGAAACCTTGCAAAAGTTCTACACCAAAAGAATTCATTTCCCTAGTGAGGTCACCAGAATATTTTCCTCAACAGAGTTTATTTCCCCAACAGATTACAATCTCCCCAATTTGAGTTTATTCCTCAGACTACTACAGATCAACTGACAAAATTTCTTTTCCCTGGTGAAGTTGATACTATCTCCAAAAAGTTGCTGTGAAGCCTGGAATCTGACTAGATAACAGTTTAACTTCATCCTCCCCTGGACAAGTCGAAAGTTTAGTCATCTCTTTTATCCCCAGTCAGGGCATATAAGAATCAAATTCCCCAGTAGAGCAATGAACAACCAAAGTTCTTAGACCCTACTTCCCAAGCAGAAACCAACATTCTCTGTAGAGTTTCCTCAAATGAACAAACAAGAATTCCCAGCGGAAGCACTCTAAGAAAGGTTGAAGATATACATACTCTTCATCTCCAGCAATAGTCCTGGATTTAAGCTTCCCAAATCTCCCCAGCTGTTGTCAGGGATTTATTTTCCAAGACATAGATACATTTCAATAACATTACACATTCACACATCATGACATATGCATACAAAACGCATATAGTACAGTCTCCTTTATTTTGAGAACATCATTACATAATGCATGCATCATGACATTTCATACAACTAACTCTTTACCTTTTCAGGAAAAGATCAATCAACAGACGCATGTCATCAACTATCTATAAATTTCTCCAAAGTCTAAAATCCAACAAATATTTCCATCGAAGATTTGTCCTAGGGAGTCAATTTAAAGAATATCTCTCCAAGACAAAATCCAGCTTGGGTTTCTCATGGTACCTATGGAAGTAGTAGTCGTTAAATTCCTTCATTACATATTGAAGTAGCAGTCGTTAGAGATTCCTTCATTACCTATTGAAGTAGTATTCGTCAGAGATTCCTTCATTATCTGTTGAAGTAGTATTCGTCAGATTCCTTCATTACCTGTTGAAGTAGTAGTCGTCAAGATTCCTTCATTACCTGTTGAAGTAGTAGTCGTCAAAGATTCCATCATTATCTATTGAAGTAGTAGTCGTCAAGATTCCTTCGTTACCTATTGAAGTAGTAGTCATCATAGACTACTTCATTACCTGTTGAAGTAGTAGTCGTCAGAGATTCCTTCATTACATGTTGAAGTAGTAGTCGTCAGATTCCTTCATTACATGTTGAAGTAGTAGTCGTCAGAGATTCCTTCATTACCTGTTGAAGTAGTATTCGTCAGATTCCTTCATTACCTGTTGAAGTAGTAGTCATCAAGATTCCTTTATTACCTGTTGAAGTAGTAGTCGTCAGATTCCTTCATTACCTGTTGAAGTAGTAGTAGTCAGAGATTTCTCCATTACCTATTGAAGTAGCAGTTGTCGGATATTCCTTCATTACCTATTAAAGTAGTAGTCGTCAGATTCCTTCATTACCTGTTGAAGTAGTAGTTGTCAAGATTCCTTCATTATTTGTTGAAGTAGTAGTTGTCAATATTCCTTCATTACCTGTTGAAGTAGTAGTCGTCAGATATTCCTTCATTACATGTTGAAGTAGTAGTCGTCAGAGATTCCTTTATTACCTGTTAAAGTAGTAGTCGTCAAATTCCTTCATTGTTTGTTGAAGTAGTAGTTGTCAAAGATTCCTTCATTACCTGTTGAAGTAGTAGTTGCCAAAGATTCCTTCATTATACGTTAAAATAATAGTTGCATTCAAGCTTTATACTTAGCAGCAGTCAATTTGGATGGCATCTATAATCCCATCTCTGACAACTCTTCATCACCTCTCCAAATGGCATCTGTTAAGCCTATTTTCGATGCAATTAACTAACACATTACTTTGTGCATCAGCGAGTGCAAATTTCTGGGTACTCTAGTGTTCAATCATCTTCCACCTTCAAGTCACGAACGGCGGACCCGCCAATCTAACTCTTCAGGTTTAAGAAGGTTGAACAGGGGCAGCTATTGTACCTTAAAATTTT
The DNA here is from genome assembly GCA_948472305.1 of Vicia faba. Taxonomy (NCBI): domain Eukaryota; kingdom Viridiplantae; phylum Streptophyta; class Magnoliopsida; order Fabales; family Fabaceae; genus Vicia; species Vicia faba. The sequence continues at coordinate 978,700,071 of OX451738.1, read as the reverse complement.
CCCTCTCATTTCTCAAAACATTTTTCACAAGATCTTCAATAGCTCAAGCTTGTACAAGTGTGGACTAGGTCAAGGCATCTTCTCAACATTGATGCCTCAAATTAGGCTTTGAATTTTCACAAGGACAATTGGACTTATAATGCTTCAAATGACTTTCATGGATCATTTTATACCTTCGAGAATACTCATGTCAAGTTTCAAGTCGTACATCACAAAGTTTCTCAGTTAATTGATCATATAACCTAAAATCAGCTGTATAGGGTAAAAAGTCAACTAATACACCAAAAGTCAAACTTTGACTTTTTGGTCAACATTAAGTTTCAAAGTTCAAAATCCATCAATACATTCATGAATATTAAGCTTGATCACCAAGAAGTCAAGAAAGTCAAAAGTCAATTTGAAAAGTCAAACTTTCCAAGACTTAGAAATTTTTCTAAGTGTTTTATACATGTTTATTTCATAACTTCATACCAATTTTTCACTATGATGCAAAATGATTCAAAGGAAACTTTCAACATGGAAGTTATAGATCTTGATGAATTCTACAACTTTGTATTAGATGGTTGATGTCCAAAAAATGCTTAAATTTGAAGATATAAGCCCATGAAGTCATGATATTTTCATCTAACACTTAGAGAAATTTTCAACAAGTTTTGGTCAGTTTTTATCTCAACTTCTTAGCCAATTTTCATCAGGTTCCAAATTGATTTATCTAAAATGGCCAACATGAAAGTTATAGAGTATATTTCAGTGATTTGGGGAGCCTCGTTATCCTACTTAAGTTTAAACATAGATGACATTGTGACTAGAGCGTCTGCTAGCTGATTTTCTTCTCGCGGGAAATGCTCGAAGGTAATCTTCTCAAAATGTGGTAGCAATGTCAAAACATGTTCTTCGTAAGGGATAAGGTTTGGGTGTTTGGTTTATTATTCCCCTTTGATCTAGAGATAACTAAAGCTGAATCTCCGAATACATCTAAGGATTTGATTCCCAAGTTTATGGCAGCTCTAAGACCAAAGATGCACGCTTTGTATCCTACCATGTTGTTTGTACAATTTAAGAAAAGGCTTGTGGTAAATGGAGTATGACACCCTTTTGGAGATATGAGTACAGCACAAATACCATTGTTGAGTGCATTGGAGGCTCCATCAAAGAACAGGGTCCATCGGGATCCTTGTTCAGGCCCGTCATATGGCTTGAATTCTTCACAGTTGTCTAATGTCATAATGTCTTCATCCGGGAATTCAAACTTCATGGACTGGTAGTCTTCTACAGCTTGGTGAGCAAGGTGATCGGCTAACACACTCCCCTTTATAGCTTTCTGGGTAGTATATTGTATGTCATATTCTGTCAGGATTATCTGCCATCTTGTTATTCTCCCATCAAGAGCAGGCTTCTCGAAGATATATTTTATTGGATCCATTTTAGATATCAACAAGGTAGTATGAGTCAGCATATACTGTCTTAGCCGGCGAGCAGCCCATGCCAGAACGCAACAAGTTTTCTCGAGCATTGAATATCTGGTTTCACAGTCGGTAAACTTTTTGCTCAGGTAGTAAATAGCGTGCTCTTTTCGGCTAGACTCGTCATGCTGCCCTAATACACACCCCATTGAGTTTTCTAAAATAGTCAGATACATGATCAACGGTATTCCCTCGACTGGTGGTATCAACATAGGAGGAACTTGTAATTATTCTTTGATTTTGTCAAAAGCAATTTGGCATTCATCATTTCACTTGACTACTTGATCTTTCTTCAATAGTTTGAAGATTGGCTCATAAGTAGCCGTTAGGTGAGAAATGAATCTGGCAATATAGTTCAAACGTCCAAAGAATTCTCTGACTTCCTTTTCAGTGAGAGGAGAAGGCATCTCTTGTATTGCTTTAACTTTGGCAGGATCGACCTCGATACCTTTGTTGCTGACAATAAAGCCTAGGAGTTTACCAGATCGTACCCCAAATGTGCATTTGTTAGGATTCAACCTCGGCTTGTACTTCTTTAGTCTCTCAAACAACTTTTACAAGTGATCAAGGTGCTCTTCCTCTGTTTGAGACCTGGCTATCATATCGTCCATATAGACCTCTATTTCCTGATGTATCATGTCGTGAAATAGAGCTACCATGGCACGTTGGTAAGTTTCCCCAGCGTTCTTTAGTCCGAATGGAATAACCTTATAGCAGAAAGTGCCCCACAGTGTGACAAAGGTTGTTTTCTCCATGTCCTCAGGCACCATTTTGATGTGGTTGTAACCTGAGAATCCGTCCATGAAGGAAAACACTTTGTGTTGTGACATATTGTCAACTAGGATATCAATGTGGGGGAGTGGAAAATCATCCTTAGGGCTTGCCCTATTCAAATCTCTGTAGTCCACACACATTCGCACCTTGCCGTCCTTTTTGGGAACGGGAACAACATTGGAAACCCATTGGGGGTAAGAGGTGACAGCCAAGAATCCAGAGTTAAATTGCTTCATGACCTATGCTTTAATCTTCTCTGACATATCTGGCCTCATTCGACGAACCTTTTGCTTTACTGGCGGATAATCCTCTCTTCTAGGCAGACGATGTACCACAATATCTTCATCAAGTCCTGGCATGTCTTCATACAACCAGGCAAAGACCTCGACATAATCATGCAAAAACTGAATCAGACGCTTCTTGACACTGGGTTCCAGATTGGCACCCACTTTGACCTCTTTTATGTCTTCTTCGGTACCTAGATTGATCGTATCCACGGGTTCCTCGTGAGGCTGGATGGTTCTCTCTTCTTGTTTTAGTAGTCTAGCAAGTTCCCCTGGTACTTCATAATCTTCCTCACCTTCGTCTTCGACTTAGTAGATCAGATTCTCAAAGTCACAAAAGGCCATAACAGTATCGTTACCCATGGGATCCAGAATGGATATATACATGCATTGTGAGTATGGGTGTGTGTAAGAGTATAGCCATCTTTGAAAGAAAGTAAAATGTAAAAGAAAAATAATAAGCACAAAAGTTTGTATGCGAAAAAGTCCATGATTCATTGATGTCATATGAAAAATGAGATAATAACCCTTACAAATGGACCATTGTGCCTCGGGTAAGACACAGGGTTTTAAGAGTGCGGATTGTTTTGAATATTACAGATCCAATAAAATGTAAAGACAAATTACTGAGGGATGAAAGTGATCAGGACGAAGTCTCTAGCCTCCTAATTGCTGAGCCCTCCATTGACAGTTAGGAAGATCTAATCCTCCAGGTTGCAATCATCTTCACCATCTTCTACTGCGTTGACTTCATGGTTGCTGATCTTCAAGGGTGGCCCTCCAGCACGGGTACAGCGTACAGCCTTTTGAGCACTTGAAGTGAAACCTAGGCCAAACTTGTCAGACTTATATGGGATATTTGGGAGTTGTCCCCAGATAGTGCATCCTCCTTCTTCTACTACTGCTTTGGCATCTTTTAGTGACGACATCCGGAGTGGAGGCTTGGTAATCTTGGGAACAGCCTTAGTCACTGCCACCTCTTGAGGGACCTCTTCAAAGTGTTGAAATGGAGTTTCAATGAATTCATCGTCCAATTCCACATATCTGAAGGAATTGAGATGGCTGATCATGTATTCTTCCTCTCCATGAACGGTGATAATCTTCCCTTGAACCGGGTACTTCAGCATCTGATGCAATGTAGAGGTAACAGTGCCAGCATTGTGGATCCATGGCCGGCCTAGCATGCAGGAGTATGAAGGGCGGATGTCCATCACATAAAAAGTTGAATTGAAAGTTTGGATTCCAACCTTTATGGGAATGTCTACCTCCCCATGTACCATCCTCTTCGAACCGTCAAAATCCCTTACCACTATATTGCTTGGCTTCAAAGTCAACCCCTCACAGTCAAGTCTATCAAGAGATTTTTTGGGTAATACATTCAAAGATGAGTCAGTGTCCACCAAAACATGTTCAAGAGTGGTGCCCCTACATTCCACTGAGACATGCAACACCTCATTATGCTTTCTTCCCCTTGGCGTTAGATCGGCATCTTAAAAACCTAAACCATTGTCCGCAACTAGGCTGGCTACGCAGTCTTGAAATTGATCAGTAGATGTCTCTTGAGGTACATGAGAGGTTTTTAAGAACTTCAACAAGGCTTTTGCATGTGCCTCAGAACATAGAAGTAATTCCAGCATGGAGATTTTAGAGGGAGTTTCCCCCAGTTGTTCAACCACATCGTAGTCGCTTCTCTTTATAATTTTTAAGATCTCCTCCATTTCTTTCTTGGAAGTCTCAGGGATAGTCAATGACTGGACCTTCGTCCCGACAGGCTCAACCATAACACCTTTTCCTCGAACCTCGGTTAACTCGGGAGCAGGAGTGTCAGTAAGAATGATGTTGTACCTGTTGTACCCCAAATTTTGACCTAAGATACCATCTCCCATATGCATCATTACGTTGCAAGTGTTTTGACCTATTTTTTTATTTTTTCAAAGCGGTTTAAAATTCATAACTTTTTCGAGTCGAGAGCTGTTTATTTTTTGAACGCTAAATTTATTAACTGATCAAGACTTAAATGATGTTTACTAATTATTTATCATCTTAAATTTAAATAATTGGAATCTATTTTCAGTTATTATATAATTCAAAGATCTATAAATAATAAAGTAAATATTTGAAAGGAGGCATATTAATCGTTCAGACAGTGTTTATTTATTATTTATTATCTTAAATTTAAATAATTGGAATTTATTTTCAGTTATTATATAATTTAAAGATTTATAAATAATATAATAAATATGTGAAAGGAAGTTCATTAATTGATCAACAATGTTATTTAATTATTTATTATCCTAAGTTTAATGGTTGAAATTTATTTTTTCGGCTATTATAATTTAGAGAATTATAAATAATGAAATAGATTGAAGAAAATTTATTGATCAAATGATGGTTATTTAATTGTTTATTATTCTGAATTTAAGTAATTGAAATTTATTTTCAATTATTATATAATTTAGAGAATTATAAACGATAAAATAAATAATTAGAGAGAAGGAAAGAATTAATTGGCAAATATTGGAATTTTATTCATTTTATTCTAAATGTACAATTGTTGTGTAAATACTATATTTATTTGCAGCGTATTTACAATAATAATTTTTACAAAGTTTGAAATGAAATAAAAAACTATTCTAATTTTTTTCTTCTAAATTCTAAGTCTTCTATCCAATACTTCTTTGTCTGCTCATTTAATTTTACCTGCAAAAACAATTAAAAGAAAAAGTCAGAATTAAATAAATAATTAAAAGAAGAAAATTATTTATTAGTGTTCATCATTAAAAGCAAACGGCTGGAATCAGTTTTACCCTTTTTTCAAATCGCGGGATTTCTCCCGGTTCACAAAAAGGGATGGATTTTATTTTCAAAAAATGAATGCACAAATTTAAATATGCACAAATTCATTTATTTTGTCAAATTTCCATTTTAATTGTAAACTGCATAATCTCAAATCATTTCATTTCAAAAGCATATGCATTTTCAAAAAAAGCCATTGCATAAATCAACATAAAATGCATAAAACAAAACAGCATATGCATTTTAAGACAAATTGCAACGTAAACCATGCAACCATATAAGAGAAGCCAAAATACAATAGGCTCCTACTGTTACATTGGGAGACAAAGAGGATATGCATTTTAAAACCAATTTGCAAGCAAAGCATATTTCCCATTTTTCATCATTTTCCAGCATGTTTACTTTTTTAGAACAGTTGAAGTACACAACATTTTAGTGTTTCATTGTACTAAGAGAGAGAAGAGAGATAGAAGTATGGTTTTTACAGGTTTTGGTTTAGGCAGAAGTAGTTACAAAACAAACTGCAACAGTAACTCAGTAAAGAGAAGAAGCATAAGAAAGGAATACAAACAAACCATATGGAGCAGATGTGCAGAAGGCCAAGAGAATATTGTAAAATATTCAAACCCAAGCCTATAACGTAAACAAGGCCAAGCAGGATATATACAACACAAACCCCTTTCAAAAGACAAGAGAGTTCAACCTGCCTAAGCATTCAAAAACTCAAATACTACAACATAAACCAGATACTAAACCTGCATAAACAAATTTCCATCAACCTTAAAACCATTTTTCAAACCATAGTCTACTGCATTAAAAAACCAGTAAAACATATGGCCTAAAAACCATAGAATCAACCATTTCAAAACCATTCCTACTGCATAATACCACCAAACCAGTACCAACCATAATCATTTGTCAAAACCTCAACCATGGCTTCAACCATACACAACTTGCATTAAAACCATAGAGCCTACTGCATAAAACCAATACAACCACCACAAAAATCAAAACCATATATATCAAATAACATGGCCTAAAACCATCAACTTGTTCCATAACCTGTTAAACACAAACATTGGCCTAAACCTTATCAGAACCTAAAACCATAACCCCTGTCCATCTAACCAAAGCAAAAACCAGAACAATGCAAGTTCTTTATCAAACCCATGTCAAACATTTCAACAATAACACGACCAAATACCATCAGGCCTCAGATTATATCATCACTGGCCAACAAAAAAGCAACTGAAAGCAACAGTAGAGAGAAGAAGAAAGAACAGTCCAGCATCAACATAGGCAAGCCAGTCAAAATAGTATTTCAACAATAGCATATTCAAAGCATCAAGGGCATCAGTATCCTTCATAAGTCACTAAAAAGGACAACAGAATCACAGTGAAGAAGAAGATAGGAAAAGTTTTCGAAGGCATCAGAAGCATCCAATACAAGCATACAACGAAGACCTCAGAAATAATCATCCTAGGTTAATACAAAAGGGCAACCGAAGAAGAGAAGAAAGATAAATACAGAGTACCGGCAACTGAAGCAAGCCCACAGCGTCAAACCTCGCCGTCCCGGCCTCCTAGCTTTCCTCACCTTCCTTCCTCCTTCTCCAGGTAGTATTTCACCCTCTTTTTTTTTCTTTCATAATACCTCAATAATCATGTGAAACACGAAGTAAGAATCAAAACATAACCAAAATCACAAACATGTAAATCGTAACAAAAACACCACGAATACGAAAACGAACTTACTGAATCCGTCGCCCCCTAATGTTTTGCTGGAGGGAAGAGGAAAGTGAAGAATACCGGTGGCCTTTGGGACGAAGGAGAACTCAGACGAAGGAGAACTCAGACGAAGCAGAACGCGAACGAAGAAGAACGCGAACGAAGAAGACAAGCACGAGCGGCGCCGTTCTGTAAACCTAACTATTTCGTTTAACCCTAATTCCATTAAACCAGAAACAATGTTTAACCCCTAATGAAATTATGTTTTGGACCTGGACCTGCTTCCACCTAAGCCCAAACGGATCTCCTTAGGCACACCCCCCCCCAGTTTTACTTGCTTCTGTTTGGGCCCTTTAGAACTTTGGCCCATCTTTTTTTGCTTTCTTTCATTTTGCTTTAACACTCATAAACCAATTTTAATTTACCTTTTTTTTTATGTTTAAATAATAAACCTTTTCTTTTCATATTTAGTTTAATTAAGTATTTTACTCTTATTTATATTGATTGACTAATGAACAAATGCCTTATTATATATTAAGTAGGACTTTATATAAAAATTAGTTAAAATATTTAAATTAGTATAAAACATCAAGTTTTTTTTTAATTTGTATATTAATATAAAAAAAACACATAAAAAGAATAAATAATAGAAAACAAAAAGAGCATTTAAGAATTAAAGCATTTTTTATTTCTTTAAATTAATTCTCATGCTTTTATCCATATTAAAAAATGCGTAAAAAAATGAAAACTATTAAAACATTTTTCTTTTCATTAATATTAAACAAAAATCCAAAAGTGCATATTTATACCACTCAGTCTTTTATTTAATTGTTATATATCATTATCCACATAATTTTTCTGTTTAATCATTTCATATTCACGTGATTATTCTGTTTACGTTTAAATCCAAGGGAAAAAACGATTAAATTTGTCGACTTCATGTCCTCAAGTCTAATCGCGCGAACTTTCGCATTTCATCAAAACTTAGGATAATTTTTCCTCAAATATTCAATCTTTTCAAAACTTATACCTTTTAAGCAAAAACTTCGACATTAGGTCGTCGTCTCTTCAAAAACCCGTCCGTACCCCTTTTTCGGCCAAAACGATTTATTTTTCAATCAAACGAACAATTTTAATAAACAGATATTTCAAAAGGTTCCTATAGAGTACTATAGATACATTGGGTGCTAATACCTTCCCACTGTATAACCAACCCCCGAACCATAGATCTCTTTTCAAAACGCCTTGTATTTTTACTTTTTAAAAGTGTTATTTTACATTGCATATTTAGGGTTTTATTTCGCTCTTTTCCCTTTTCCCTTGGAAATAATAAAGCGCGGTGGCGACTCTTGCTTTTGTGAGACGAATTAATCAATAATTCGATCTCCGATTTACCCCGCTACATTTTTTATCGCTACAGAATTGGCGACTCTACTGGGGACAGATTGACCTCTTGTTGGTCCATCCCTAAGTGGGTTAAGCCTATTTTGTCTTATCTGTTTATTATTATTTGATTTGTCTGATTATGTGTTTAAATTGGGGTGTTTGGGTTTTTTGCAAAGGACGAATCCTATACCCGGATTAAGTAACACTTAAGGAATAGGACGGGCGGTACAGTCATGTTAACTTTGAGGGAGTAATCCCGAAGAAGGAGGCATGAGATCCCCCACTCAATGGAAGGCCCTCTTGAACTTAATATTTGTTTACCGAGTAATCGGGAAGACATTATTATTTTCGACCTAGGAGCCTGAGAAGTTGAGGACCGTAGAACCCTAACCCATCTTGGCTTTTTTAGGTGTAGCGCGGAGACTATAACGGAGTAATTCGGAAGTAGTTGTTACGCGATGCTACGCTCGGACGAGTTTCTCTTGAGAATATTGCTAATTATTGAGTAATCAAGACGTTGGTAATATCCGAAGGAGGAATGTAGACCCTGGGAACTCTTAGAACCTTGTCTTACATGTGTGATTGAACCACTAGTACATACCTTTGGGTGGGCATTACCCTCGACTCCATGCTGAACGTTGAACCTTTGAACCCCATGTTTGCAAACTTGTGTGTAACTGTTGCATTATCATTCATTCATGCATTCATCGACATTTTTTTTGTAAAAAAACTGGTTTTTCAAGGAGCTTCAGAATGATTTTTGCAGACATCTCAGGTTATTATGGAATTTGGAAGGAGAAACACTCGAAGCTTTGGTTTTAAGGAGCCCGAGATCGAAGAACTGAAGAGTTTGATTCCGAAGATCGAGAACCCGACGGATTTTCAGAAGAAATATGGGTCCATTATACCTCTCATGAAGCGCAAGATGAAGGAAGGCATCCTCAATACGTTGGTTCAATTCTACGATCCTTTGTACCGATGTTTCACCTTTCCGGATTACCAGTTGATGCCCACCTTAGAAGAGTATTCCTACATACTTGGTTTGCCGATCACCGACCGTGTTCCTTTTTCCGGCTTAGAAGAGGAACCCAAATCTCACGAGATAGCGACCATCACCCACTTGAAGAAGTCAGCGATAGAGGAGAACATGACTACAAAAGGGGGAATCCGAGGTTTGTCTGCGCAGTTTTTGTTAAGGAAAGCTCATCATTTCGCTGAGATAAGAGATACTGTTGCCTTTGAAGACATGTTTGCTTTACTCGCCTATGGTCTATTCTTGTTCCCTAACATCGATAAGTTTGTGGATATCAACGCCATCAGAATTTTCTTGATTGGAAATCCGGTCCCTACGCTGCTCGGAGATACCTACTACTCCATCCATCTTCGAAACTCTTATCAAGAAGGGATGATTATTTGTTGTGCACCGTTGCTGTATCAGTGGTATGTTTCTCATCTACCTGGGTCTGATGTTTTCTGGGATCTCGAGAAGGAACCGCGTTGGGCGCCAAAGATCATGGCTCTCACTCATTTCGACATTGATTGGTATAATCGAGTTTACTACAACGTGAAGATCATCGATAGCTGTGGTGCTTTTCCTAACGTGCCTCTTCTTGGTACAAGAGGTGGAATCAACTATAACCCTGTTCTCGCGCGCCGTCAGTTTGGGTACCCGATGAGAGATAAGCCAAACAACATCCATGTGAGTGGTTTCTTTCTACAGGAAGGACAAGATCATCAGGCAGCTAAGAGGGAGATCGAAGGAGCTTGGCGCCACATCCATAGGAAAGGGAGAGATATGTTAGGACATAGAGGTGTCGTTTCTTTGGAGCCTTACCTACAGTGGGTCCGTGCTAGGGCTTGTGCTCTCAAGATGCCCTATAAACTTGAGAAACCTTTATTCCCTACCGTTGCATCATCATCTGTTGTTATCCCTATCGCGAACATAGGAGAATACCAAGGAAATCTGGCTAGGATGAAGTCCGAGAGGGATGCTTGGAAAGAAAAGTATAATATGTCTGAATATGAGAATCGAGTCCTGACTCGACAACTAAAGGAAAAGGAGGATTTACTCTTTATTCAAGACGGCTGGTTCATTGATCACGATGAGAAGCTTCGTCGAAAGGATGCTTTACTGAAGAAGTATGCTAGTGAGAGGAAGAGAAAGAAGGAAGGTTCGGTAAGCGTTGCTCTTGTTCCTAATCCGCAGAAGGAAATCATTGATCGACTGGTAGCTGAGAAGAAAGAGATGGAAGACTTTTATGAAGAGAAGGTCAAGAAGCTCCGGTTACAGTTGGTGTTTGGTCCTTCATCCGATGATTCTGAGTGATCTTTAGCTTTTAGTTTTATTTTATTAATGTCATTTTATAAAACTATGTAAAAGGGCTTCATGCTCCGAAGTTGTAATTTATTGCTTTATTATGGACTTCATGTTTCAAAGTTGTAATTTAGTGCTTTATTAAGGGCTTCATGCTCCGAAGTTGTAATTTATTGCTTTATTATGGACTTCATGTTTTAAAGTTGTAATTTATTGCTTTATTATGGGCTTCATGTTCCAAAGTTGTAAGTTACTGCTTTTATTTTTGGGTTGTTATCCCAAAGTGTAATTTATTATTTTGTTGTTTCAAAGTTGTAAGTTGTAATTTACCGCTTTTTGATTAATGGACTGAGTTTTTGTTGTTCCAAAGTCCTTTACCATTGATGTGTGCAAAATTATTGAAGGTCCTTGAAAAACTATTAAAATGAATCATCATTTGCATCACACATCATGCATCATTCAACATTCCACTTCACATGTTTCCTAGAGTCTTATCCTTATTTCTTTTTCCACTCCAAAGGTTGTCAAGCTGTCTCACCGATACGACACTCGGGCCAATCGTCAGAGGAAAATGGAAGATCTGGAACAGGAAAATCATGAGCTTCGTGGGGAAGTTGCTACCCTTCGTATCGATATGGAAAAGTTAACTGCGTTAGTGGAAAGTTTGGTGGTTGTTCAGAATCAGCCATCGACTACAGTTGCTGAGATTCAGACTTCAACCCCAGTGGTTTCCGAGATTATCACCGTTCCAACCTCTGTGACTCAAATCAACTCTCCGCTTCAACATCAGATGCCGAAAGGTTTTCCGTGGGGAATGCCTTACAACTTTGTGCCAGAGGGGTATCAGCCTGCCGTACAGCCTTTGTTTCAACCTGCTTTGTCTCTTCCTCAACCAGAGATAACTGCCATGCCGCCAGTAATCCCATCTGTAACACCTTTTCCGCAACCGATTATGACAAATGTCGCTCCTGTGGTCCACTCCGTGCCATACTTGAATGAACCTACTTATCCTGCCGAGCCTGCTGAAAGTTTGGGTCTTTTTGATAGAATGGAAGAATTTCAGGATCAGTTCCAAGAAATGTAGAAGGAGCTCAGAGCGTTAAAGGGGAAGGATTTGTTTAGGAAGAACACGCATGACCTTTGTTTAGTTCCGAATGTCAAGATTACAGCAAAATTCAAAGTACCCGACTTTGAGAGATATAAGGGTGATTCGTGTCCTAGAAGTCATTTGACTATGTACGTGAGAAAGATGTCTACGTATTCCGATGATCATGACTTGTTGATTCATTATTTTCAAGATAGTTTGACGGGTGCTGCTCTAAAGTGGTATATGGGTTTAGACAGTATTCGGATCCGCAACTTCAACGATCTTAGCGAAGCTTTTGTCCACCAGTATAAGTATAACGTTGACATGGCGCCGGACAGGGATCAACTCCGGGCGATGTCGCAAAGAGACAGAGAATCTTTTAAGGAATACGCCCAGAGGTGGCGTGAAATTGCTGCTCAAATCTATCCACCTCTTGAGGAGAAAGAGATGACTAAGATATTTTTGAAGACTTTAGGGTCCTTTTACTATGAAATAATGATCGTCAGTGCACCCAGTGACTTCACCGAAATGGTAAGCATGGGCATGCGGTTAGAGGAAGGGATTCATGAAGGGCGTTTGGTTAAAGAAGGAAGTCCGTCTAGCAGTACTAAGAAGTTTGGAAGTGTTTTCCCGAAAAGAAAAGAGAAGGATGTCAGCGCTTTGTTCCCAGGTAGACCAAGGAGAGGTTACTCTCACGTTGCGGCAGTCACTCCGGCTGTCCGCCCAGCTTTGATGACCCCAGTTCATCAAACCCCACCAACTCAACAACGGCCATTTCAGCAGCAGCCTCGACAACAGGCTTATCCATTCAACAATCAGAACCGTTCACCCAGAAAACCGCAGTTCGATGCCATTCCTATGACTTATACTGAATTGTTCCCTGCTCTTATCAGAAAGAACCTCATAACGACAAAGCCTCCTCCTGTCGCACCAAATAGTACTTCTCCGTGGTACAAGGCGGATCAGTTTTGTGAATATCATCAAGGGTCGCCGGGGCACAACCTTGAGAATTACTTTGCTCTGAAGGCGGACGTACAGAGGTTGATTAAGAATGGTATCTTGTCTTTCAAGGATGTTAATCCAAATGTTAGAGATAATCCTTTGCCTCGACATGGGGCAGCTTCAGTGAATATGGTGGAAGGTTGTCCGGGAAAGTTTCGAGTTTTTCAAGTTGAACACATAAGAGAGTCGTTGATCAGGTTACATCAGAGTTTGAGAAGACTTGCCTTTGTTAGGCACCAGCATGATTATGATGTTTGTGAATTTTGTTCAAGAGAGGTTGATTGTCCTATTGTGAAGGAGGATATTCAGAAGTTGTTAGACCAGAGAGTTATCACTATTACGTATGACAGAGATCCGGAGGATGAAGTGAATGTTATAATACCGCAATTCAATTTACCTGAATCAGTAGAGATCGTTTACGACAGTCAGAATGCACATGTTGATCCTTTGATTATTTACCCACCTGGTCCTGTGCCTTACAACTCAGACCAAGCTGTACCGTATAAGTATAATGCCACAATGATTGAGAATGGGGTAGAAGTCCCTATACCGACAAGACCGTCTTTTGTTAACATTGCTGATGTGAGTAGAGTTACGAGAAGTGGACGTGTTTTTGCAGCAGTACCTTTGAAGAGACCAGAAGTTCAAGTCAGGAGACCCATACCTGCAGAAATTCCAGTGAGAAATGTTGAACCAAGGGTTGAGATAGGCCGATCCAGTGAACCTATCCCTCGCCCTGAGGATGATGAGATTCTGAAGCTTATCAAGAGAAGTGAATATAAGATTGTGGACCAGCTATTGCAAACTCCTTCCAAGATTTCTTTGCTTGCTTTACTGAGAGATTCTGGTGCCCATAGAGAAGCTTTGATGAAGGTCTTGGACCAGGCGTTCTTGGATCATGATGTGACGGTTGACCAGTTTGATGGGATTGTGGGAAATATTACTTCATGTAACAATCTTGGTTTCAGTGATGAAGAACTCCCGGAGGAGGGGAGGAACCACAATATGGCTTTGCATATCTCAGTAAGTTGCGGAAATGATACCTTATCAAGTGTGTTGGTGGATACAGGTTCGTCGTTGAATGTGATGCCCAAAACTACTTTATCTCGGCTCTCATATCCAGGTGTTCCCATGAGACCTAGTGGAGTAATTGTTAAAGCGTTTGATGGTTCTAGGAAGACAGTCATTGGTGAAGTGGATCTCCCTATAGTAATTGGTCCCCATACTTTTCAAATCACTTTCCAAGTAATGGATATTCGTGCTGCCTACAGTTGCTTATTGGGTCGTCCATGGATCCATGATGCGGGGGCAGTCACTTCCACGCTCCATCAGAGACTAAAGTTTGTGAGGCATGGGAAGCTAGTAATGATCGGTGGAGAGCAGGCTATGGTGGTAAGCCATTTATCATCATTCTCTTTTATTGATGCTGACGAGGATGTTGGAACCCAGTTCCAAGGTCTTTCTGTTGCCAAGAGTGAAGTGAAGAAGCCAGGGGCATCCATTTCTTCTTTTGAGGATGCGCGGCGAGTGGTGGAAAGTGGTTCGGCCGAAGGATGGGGCCAGGTGTTGACTATGCCCGAGAACAAGTCTAGGGAAGGTCTTGGTTTTCGTCCTGTGTCTGCGAGAGTCAAGCAAGAAGTGGTTGTTCGTCCGATTCAAGAGGTTTTCCGAAGTGTAGGTTTTATACATCCTGAGGTGGATGCTATCATAGAAGATGATTCCGAGGAAGATTTGCCCGATTTTGTGACGCCTGGATTGGCTTGCCAAAACTGGATAGCTGTTGACGTTCCTATTGTTATGCACATTTCCGAGTAATGTTTTGTTTTGTTTTTCTTTGAAAAAATTCGCTCTGCCCAAGGCGAAAAGTATTTTGTGTCGGGCTATGAAAAATAATTCCTTTTGCTCTGCCCAAGGCAAAAGAGAAATGTCTGGGCTCCTTGTTTCAAGTATTTCCCTTTAATGAATAAAAATGTTATTTTGTCCACTACTGTTTTATTTTTTCACTTTTTCTGGGAAATAGTAATGAAAATTAATTGGTAGTAATAGGAAATATAATAACCTTTTGTTTTATTTGCACAAATCGATTTCTAAAATAAAGCATAATCATGTGTGCAGATTAATCCGTGACTTAACCATCGAAAACAATGATCCTATGCCCTCTCCCAACTTTGAATTCCCTGTGTTCAGAGCCGAAGAAGAGGATGGTGAAGAGGTTCCTGTTGAAATTTCCCGTTTGCTTGAGCATGATGAAAAGATTATCCAGCCATTTGAAGAACCTGTAGAGTTAGTCAATTTGGGTGATGAAGAAGATAGAAAGGAAGTCAAAGTCGGAGCATTGCTTATCCCGGAAGTTAAAGAGAAAATGTTGGAGCTTCTCAAAGAGTATGTTGATGTGTTTGCTTGGTCCTACCAAGATATGCCGGGTTTGGACAACGACATTGTGGAGCATCGTTTACCGTTGAGACCTGAATGTCCGCCGATCAAGCAGAGGCTGAGAAGGACTCGTCCCGATATGGCAGACAAGATCAAAGAGGAGGTTCAGAAGCAGATTAATGCAGGTTTCCTTGTTACATCGGTCTATCCTCAGTGGTTAGCCAACATAGTGCCTGTTGCTAAGAAGGATGGCATGGTTCGGATGTGTGTAGACTATAGAGATCTGAATAGAGCTAGCCCAAAGGATGACTTCCCATTACCTCATATTGACGTATTGGTCGACAGTACCGCCAAGTTCAAAATCTTTTCTTTCATGGACGGTTTCTCTGGTTACAATCAAATCAAGATGGCACCAGAAGATATGGAGAAGACCGCTTTCATTACACCTTAGGGAACTTTTTGTTATCGGGTTATGCCGTTTGGTTTGAGGAATGCTGGCGCAACATACCAAAGAGCCATGACTGCTTTGTTCCATGACATGATGCATAAGGAGATCGAAGTGTATGTGGATGACATGATTGCCAAATCACAGACTGAGGAGGATCACTTGGAGCATTTGTCGAAGTTATTCCAGCGTTTGAGAAAGTACAAACTCCGTCTGAATCCCAACAAGTGCACTTTTGGTGTTCGTTCTGGAAGACTTCTGGGGTTCATTGTCAGTCAGAAAGGTATTGAGGTAGATCCTGATAAAGTCAAAGCTATTCGAGAAATGCCCGCACCCAAGACGGAAAAACAAGTAAGAGGATTCCTTGGGAGATTGAACTACATTTCTAGGTTTATATCTCATATGACTGCTACCTGTGGGCCGATTTTCAAGCTTCTCCGAAAGAACCAAGGATGTGTGTGGACGGAAGATTGTCAGAGAGCTTTTGATAGCATCAAAGAATATTTGCTTGAACCTCCCATTTTGATTCCTCCAGTGGAAGGAAGACCTTTGATTATGTACCTGACTATATTGGAAGACTCTATGGAATGTGTGCTTGGTCAACAAGAAGAGACTGGAAGAAAGGAACATGCCGTATATTATCTGAGTAAGAAATTCACAGACTGTGAGTCTCGATACTCATTGCTTGAGAAAACTTGTTGTGCTTTAGCTTGGGCTGCTCGCCGTCTGCGCCAGTATATGATTAACCACACCACTTGGTTGATCTCCAAAATGGATCCGATCAAGTATATCTTTGAGAAGCCCGCCTTATCTGGAAGAATAGCCCGTTGGCAGATGTTGTTATCTGAATATGACATTGAGTATCACACTCAGAAAGCAATCAAAGGGAGTATTTTAGCCGATCATTTGGCTCACCAACCAATTGAAGAGTATCAATCCATCAAGTTTGATTTCCCAGATGAAGATGTTATGTACTTGAAAGCTAAAGATTGTGAGGAGCCGTTACCTGAAGAAGGACCTGATCCTGAATCGCATTGGGGTTTGATATTTGACGGAGCTGTGAACTCTTATGGAAATGGAATTTGGGCAATCATCGTCACTCCCCGAGGTACTCATATCCCGTTCACGGCGAGATTGAAGTTTGACTGCACGAACAACATGGCGGAATATGAGGCGTGTATTATGGGTCTCGAAGAAGCAGTGGATCTAAGGATTAAGATTCTTGATATTTATGGAGATTCGGCATTGGTGATTAATCAAATCAAAGGAGAATGGGAGACTCGTCATCCTGGTTTGATCCCTTACAGAGACTACGCTAGAAGATTGTTAACTTTCTTCAATAAGGTGGAATTACATCATATCCCTAGAGATGAGAACCAAATGGCTGATGCTTTAGCTACTTTGTCTTCAATGTTTCAAGTGAATGGTTCGAACGATGTGCCTACAATCCGGGTTATGCGCCTCGACAGACCTGCTTATGTGTTCTCCGTAGAAGAGGTTACCGACGACAAACCGTGGTTCTATGACATTAAACGTGTTCTTCAAACTCAAGAGTACCCGCCTGGGGCATCCGATAAAGATAGGAAGACGTTGAGAAGATTAGCAAGCAATTTCTTCCTCAATGAAGAAGTTTTGTATAAAAGGAATTATGACATGGTCTTTCTCAGATGTGTAGACAGACGTGAAGCAGACATGCTGATGCAAGAAGTACATGAAGGGTCCTTTGGCACTCATGCCAATGGACATGCAATGGCTAGAAATATGTTGAGAGCTGGTTACTATTGGATGACAATGGAATTCGATTGCTGCAAATATGTGAAGAAATGTCATAAATGCCAGATTTATGCGAACAAGATGCATGTGCCACCGACTCTCCTCAATGTTATCTCTTCACCTTGGCCTTTCTCTATGTGGGGCATTGACATGATTGGAATGATTGAACCTAAAGCTTCAAATGGTCATCGTTTCATCTTGGTAGCGATCAATTATTTTACTAAATGGGTGGAAGCAGCATCTTATGCTAATGTAACCAGACATGTGGTAGTCAGATTTATCAAGAATCAGATCATTTGTTGATACGGCATCCCGAGCAAGATCATCACTGATAATGGTTCGAATTTGAATAACAAGATGATGAGAGAGCTTTGTGAAGAGTTCAAGATCGAACATCATAATTCTTCTCCTTACAGACCGAAGATGAATGGAGCTGTTGAAGCTGCTAACAAGAACATCAAAAAGATTGTCCAGAAGATGGTGGTAACTTATAAAGATTGGCATGAAATGCTTCCGTTTGCTCTGCATGGATACTGTACTTCAGTTCGAACTTCAACAGGCGCAACCCCATTTTCCCTAGTTTATGGTATGGAAGCTGTACTCCCCGTGGAGGTTGAGATTCCGTCTCTGAGAGTGTTGATTGAAGCTAAACTTTCTGAGGCTGAATGGTGTCAAAGTAGATATGATCAGTTGAATTTAATTGAAGAAAAGAGATTGACAGCTTTGTGTCACGGTCAATTGTATCAGCAGAGAATGAAGAAGGCTTTTGATAAGAAGGTTCGACCACACGAGTTCAGAGAAGGTGACCTTGTACTCAAGAAGATATTATCTTTCCAACCTGATTCAAGGGGCAAGTGGGCTCCGAATTATGAAGGACCGTATGTCGTTAAGAAAGTTTTCTCTGAAGGTGCTTTGATTCTCACCAATATGGACGGTGAAGAGCTCCCGCGTCCCATGAACGCCGACGCAGTCAAGAAGTATTTCGCTTAGGTTTAAGTTGACAGTTTGATAAGTTGAAAACCCGAAGGGGCGGCTTAGGCAAGCTTTTGGTCATCCCGGCTGTGGCATTTGAGCACATTTTGAATTCGAAGTTGTTAGGGAGAATGGTGATCATTGTTTTTGTGTAACCTTTTTACTTTATGTACTATTTCCCAAACTTTTGTAAACCGTTGGAGTCGCATTGTTAGCGAACTACCATATTATTAATGAAATTTGAGTATTTACCTTTTGTGGGCAAAATTTTAATTTTTATGGAAATACTTGAAACAAATTTACTTAAAGTATTCTTATTTTAAAAAATGTGTCGTGAATAACGAAAGGAATATTAACAGTTGTTCCGAGGATGGTCAAGCCATGAAATTCAAAACAATACAGTAGTTTATCCTTGCATGATGAACATGTTTCTATTCAAATCATCATGAGGTGTTAGTTGTGTAAGCTCGTGTTTCTGGTGGTGCTGAGTTTGGTGACTCCCCAGTTGTTCCAGTTAAGTGTTGTTTTGGCTACCTTTATTTGGGAGATTTCGGAAGTGTGGTACGCTTTGTCTCTTTCCAGTGGTCTATCGGTATTGTAAGATTGGATTTGAATGTTGTTCTCCTCAGAAGACTTGAGCCTTGTGGCGTGTTACGCTCCGACGTTGCTTTGTGTTTCCAGTTCCAGTTATCTTCCGTCTTTTTAAGATTGGCCGAGTATCTATCTTGTCGTGACATCTTATCGTCTTCAGGATATTCCATCTGTTTGTTTTGTCAGCATAACATTCATTTACCCATTTACACTTATATCACGCATACATATTTACATTTGCCATCGATTTTGGGTTGTACTTTGTCTATTCAAATAACGTACATGTTTCTTTCCAAGTAGAAGGTTAGGTTAGGCAGAAAATGTGCTTCCTTTCTAAATTCCCCAACCGAGCTAATCCTCGTGGATGATTTTTGATTTGGCTCACCTTGTCCATTTCTGGATAGGTTGAATTCCCCAATCGAGTTGCTTTCTCATTGGGTAGAGTCTTGTTTGACTGTTTTCTCTCTAGTTATTCCTGGATGAAGTTGTTGTCTCTTGCGTAGGCTATCTCATTATTTTCCCCAGTGAAGTCGCGACCTAGACGAATGGTGCATTTATTTTGCACATTTAAGTATGTGATCTCCTCAGGAAGGACTGATTCATGATTCTCTTTGACGAATATTTTTATTTTCTGCCAGTGTCATTGCAATTCCCTTCTGAATTATTTCGGAAAACGACAAGCGGCGGCTCTTCACGAGCAACTTGTGCGTTATTATTATTTTTGGAAAACGACAAGCGGCAGCTCTTCACGAGCAACTTGTGCGTTATTATTATTTTTGGAAAACGACAAGCGGCAGCTCTTCACGAGCAACTTGTGCGTCATTATTTTGGAAAACGGCAAGCGGCAGTCTCTTTATTTGAGCAACTTATACGTTATAGACATCGTTGGAAAACGACAAGCGGCAGCTCTTCACGAGCAACTTGTGCGTTCATTATTTTGGAAAACGGCAAGCGGCAGTCTCTTTATTTGAGCAACTTGTACGTTATAGACATCGTTGGAAAACGACAAGCGGCAGCTCTTCACGAGCAACTTGTGCGTCATCATTATTTTTGGAAAAAGACAAGCGGCAGCTCTTCACGAGCAACTTGTGCGTCATTATTTTGGAAAACGGCAAGCGGCAGTCTCTTTATTTGAGTAGCTTGTACGTTATTATTTTTCTGGAAGACAGCAAGCGGCAGCTTCTCTATTTGAGCAGTTTGTATGTTATTGGTATTTTCTTTGGAAAACAGCAAGTGGCGGCTTCTTTATTTGAGCAGCTTGTGTGTTATTGACACCCCTGGACGACAGCAAGTGGCAGCCTCTTTATTTGAGTAGCTTGTATGTCATAATATTTTTTGCAAGACAACAAGTGGCAGTTTCTTTATTTGAACAACTTGTGTATCTACAACCTTATTCTTTCAGCATTAATGAGTATATCTCCGGAAAATCTCGCAGAGAAGTTTGTCATGAATCATTACCTTCAGAAGTCGGTAATCCATTATCAGCAAAATTGATACATCTTTCTGTCTATCATTGACCTTGAGTTGTGAACTCACTGTTTTGGGTCAATAATCTGTTTTATGGCCTATGCAAGATGCCTTCTTTGTTAGGGTCGGAGGTCGTATCCCCTCAATTTTATTCGCTGTCAAGAGTCTGTCGTTTGAAGTTGATGGCTCGTTTCCCCAGTAGTGTATAATCCACATCTCTGTGTTTTGTTGGTGTTTGGTTCCTCCAGCATTGTCTTGTTTCATACAATATCTTTCTCTGTGAATTCAATCACTGCATTCATATCAAACATAAGGGCGGCATCTTAGGACAAAATTTGCGTATTATGTATTTAAGTACCTTCAATCTCGTCGAAATGAAGATTTTAATCTTCATATCTCCGGATAGAAGAAACTTAAATAGGGGCAGCTGTTGTACCCCAAATTTTGAACTAAGATACCATCTCCCATCTGCATCATTACGTTTCAAGTGTTTTGACCTATTTTTTTATTTTTTCAAAGCGGTTTAAAATTCATAACTTTTTCGAGTCGAGAGCTGTTTATTTTTTGAACGCTAAATTTATTAACTGATCAAGACTTAAATGATGTTTACTAATTATTTATCATCTTAAATTTAAATAATTGGAATCTATTTTCAGTTATTATATAATTCAAAGATCTATAAATAATAAAGTAAATATTTGAAAGGAGGCATATTAATCGTTCAGACAGTGTTTATTTATTATTTATTATCTTAAATTTAAATAATTGGAATTTATTTTCAGTTATTATATAATTTAAATATTTATAAATAATATAATAAATATGTGAAAGGAAGTTCATTAATTGATCAACAATGTTATTTAATTATTTATTATCCTAAGTTTAATAGTTGAAATTTATTTTTTCGGTTATTATAATTTAGAGAATTATAAATAATAAAATAGATTGAAGAAAATTTATTGATCAAATGATAGTTATTTAATTGTTTATTATTCTGAATTTAAGTAATTGAAATTTATTTTCAATTATTATATAATTTAAAGAATTATAAACGATAAAATAAATAATTAGAGAGAAGGAAAGAATTAATTGGCAAATATTGGAATTTTATTCATTTTATTCTAAATGTACAATTGTTGTGTAAATACTGTATTTATTTGCAGTGTATTTACAATAATAATTTTTACAAAGTTTGAAATGAAATAAAAAACTATTCTAATTTTTTTCTTCTAAATTCTAAGTCTTCTATCCAATGCTTCTTTGTCTGCTCATTTAATTTTACCTGCAAAAACAATTAAAAGAAAAAGTCAGAATTAAATAAATAATTAAAAGCAGAAAATTATTTATTAGTGTTCATCATTAAAAGCAAACGGCTGGAATCAGTCTTACCCTTTTTGCAAATCGCGGGATTTCTCCCGGTTCACAAAAAGGGATGGATTTTATTTTCAAAAAATGAATGCACAAATTAAAATATGCACAAATTCATTTCTTTTGTCAAATTTGCATTTTAATTGTAAACTGCATAATCTCAAATCATTTCATTTCAAAAGCATATGCATTTTCAAAAAAAGCCATTGCATAAATCAACATAAAATGCATAAAACAAAACAGCATATGCATTTTAAGACAAATTGCAACGTAAACCATGCAACCATATAAGAGAAGCCAAAATACAATAGGCTCCTACTGTTACATTGGGAGACAAAGAGGATATGCATTTTAAAACCAATTTGCAAGCAAAGCATATTTCCCATTTTTCATCATTTTCCAGCATGTTTACTTTTTCAGAACAGTTGAAGTACACAACATTTTAGTGTTTCATTGTACTAAGAGAGAGAAGAGAGATAGAAGTATGGTTTTTACAGGTTTTGGTTTAGGCAGAAGTAGTTACAAAACAAACTGCAACAGTAACTCAGTAAAGAGAAGAAGCATAAGAAAGGAATACAAACAAACCATATGGAGCAGATGTGCAGAAGGCCAAGAGAATATTGTAAAATATTCAAACCCAAGCCTATAACGTAAACAAGGCCAAGCAGGATATATACAACACAAACCCCTTTCAAAAGACAAGAGAGTTCAACCTGCCTAAGCATTCAAAAACTCAAATACTACAACATAAACCAGATACTAAACCTGCATAAACAAATTTCCATCAACCTTAAAACCATTTTTCAAACCATAGTCTACTGCATTAAAAAACCAGTAAAACATATGGCCTAAAAACCATAGAATCAACCATTTCAAAACCATTCCTACTGCATAATACCACCAAACGAGTACCAACCATAATCATTTGTCAAAACCTCAACCATGGCTTCAACCATACACAACCTGCATTAAAACCATAGAGCCTACTGCATAAAACCAGTACAACCACCACAAAAATCAAAACCATATATCAAATAACATGGCCTAAAACCATCAACTTGTTCCATAACCTGTTAAACACAAACATTGGCCTAAACCTTATCAGAACATAAAACCATAACCCCTGTCCATCTAACCAAAGCAAAACCCAGAACAATGCAGGTTCTTTATCAAACCCATGTCAAACATTTCAACAATAACACGACCAAATACCACCAGGCCTCAGATTATATCATCACTGGCCAACAAAAAAGCAACTGAAAGCAACAGTAGCGAGAAGAAGAAAGAACAGTCCAGCATCAACATAGGCAAGCCAGTCAAAATAGTATTTCAACACTAGCATATTCAAAGCATCAAGGGCCTCAGTATCCTTCATAAGCCACTAAAAAGGACAACAGAATCACAGTGAAGAAGAAGATAGGAAAATTTTTCGAAGGCATCAGAAGCATCCAATACAAGCATACAACGAAGACCTCAGAAATAATCATCCTAGGTTAATACAAAAGGGCAAAAGAAGAAGAGAAGAAAGATAAATACAGAGTACCGGCAACTGAAGCAAGCCCACAGCGTCAAACCTCGACGTCCCGACCTCCTAGCTTTCCTCACCTTCCTTCCTCCTTCTCCAGGTAGTATTTCACCCTCTTTTTTTTCTTTCATAATACCTCAATAATCATGTGAAACACGAAGTAAGAATCAAAACAGAACCAAAATCACAAACATGCAAATCGTAACAAAAACACCACGAATACGAAAACGAACTTACCGAATCCGTTGCCCCCTAATGTTTTGCTGGAGGGAAGAGGAAAGTGAAGAATACCGGTGGCCTTTGGGACGAAGGAGAACTCAGACGAAGTAGAACGCGAACGAAGAAGAACGCGAACGAAGAAGACAAGCACGATCGGCGGCGTTCTGTAAACCTAACTATTTCGTTTAACCCTAATTCCATTAAACCAGAAACAATGTTTAACCCCTAATGAAATTATGTTTTGGACCTGGACCTGCTTCCACCTAAGCCCAAACGGATCTCCTTAGGCACACCCCCCCCCCCCCCCCCCCCAGTTTTACTTGCTTCTGTTTGGGCCCTTTAGAACTTTGGCCCATCTTTTTTTGCTTTCTTTCATTTTGCTTTAACACTCATAAACCAATTTTAATTTACCTTTTTTTTGATGTTTAAATAATAAACCTTTTCTTTTCATATTTAGTTTAATTAAGTATTTTACTCTTATTTATATTGATTGACTAATGAACAAATGCCTTATTATATATTAAGTAGGACTTTATATAAAAATTAGTTAAAATATTTAAATTAGTATAAAACATCAAGTTTTTTTTTAATTTGTATATTAATATAAAAAAAACACATAAAAAGAATAAATAATAGAAAACAAAAAGAGCATTTAAGAATTAAAGCATTTTTTATTTCTTTAAATTAATTCTCATGCTTTTATCCATATTAAAAAATGCGTAAAAAAAATGAAAACTATTAAAACATTTTTCTTTTCATTAATATTAAACAAAAATCCAAAAGTGCATATTTATACCACTCAGTCTTTTATTTAATTGTTATATATCATTATCCGCATAATTTTTCTATTTAATCATTTCATATTCACATGATTATTCTGTTTACGTTTAAATCCAAGGGAAAAAACGATTAAATTTGTCGACTTCATGTCCTCAAGTCTAATCGCGCGAACTTTCGCATTTCATCAAAACTTAGGATAATTTTTCCTCAAATATTCAATCTTTTCAAAACTTATACCTTTTAAGCAAAAACTTCGACATTAGGTCGTCGTCTCTTCAAAAACCCGTTCGTACCCCTTTTTCGGCCAAAACGATTTATTTTTCAATCAAACGAACAATTTTAATAAACAGATATTTCAAAAGGTTCCTATAGAGTACTATAGATACATTGGGTGCTAATACCTTCCCACTGTATAACCAACCCCCGAACCATAGATCTCTTTTCAAAACGCCTTGTATTTTTACTTTTTAAAAGTATTATTTTACATTGCATATTTAGGGTTTTATTTCGCTCTTTTCCCTTTTCCCTTGGAAATAATAAAGCGCGGTGGCGACTCTTGCTTTTGTTAGACGAATTAATCAATAATTCGATCTCCGATTTACCCCGCTACATTTTTTATCGCTACTTTCCCCCAGTTGTTCAACCACATCGTAGTCGCTTCTCTTTATAATTTTTAAGATCTCCTCCATTTCTTTCTTGGAAGTCTCAGGGATAGTCAATGACTGGGCCTTCGTCCCGACAGGCTCAACCATAACACCTTTTCCTCGAACCTCGATTAACTCGGGAGCAGGAGTGTCAGTAAGAATGATGTTGTACCCCAAAATTTGCCCTCTCATTTTATCAACATTTCTAATCACAAGGCTCTTGGAACTCAAGATCAAGCTAGGGTTTACTCTGCTTAAGACACCTCCTTGCACTGTTGACCTAAATTAGGGTTTGAGTTTGCACAGGGATTTTTGAACCTTCAATGCCCAAAGTTGACTTTCATACTTCATGTTGGACTCACAAGTTTGTCCATACCAAGTCTCAAGCCTTGATCAAATTTTTTCCCAGTCAATTAGACAGTTGACCTAAAAATCAGTTGTATTGGGGAAAAAGTCAACTGTGGCTAATCTACAGTCAAACCTCGTGAATTTTGACCCACATCAACATTATGAACTCATATGAACCATTCGATTAAGTTTGGACCACAATTCCACAAGAAATTTGATCAGATCACCAAAAGGGCAAAATGGTCATTTTTAGGGTTTTGACTGTACAAAGGCAATTTTTTACTGTTTGACCTAGTCAATGGCAAATCAATCTCAACCATGGACTCAAGGAATCAATTACATTATCTTGACTTATTCAACAAGTTCAAAAGATCTCAAATGCATAGGATTGACAGATGAATTTTTCAATCAACTGATCAAAATTTGACTGTACACTGAAAAGTCAAACTTTGACTTTTTGGTCAAAATCAAGTGCCATGGGTCATTTTTCATCAAGATGTGTCAAATTATGAAACTTGTTCATCAAGAAACCCAAAATTTCAAATTAGGGTTTGAAATTGAAAAAATTTCATAACTTAGAAATTTTCTAAGTTATGAAATTTTCTTAAATTTTCCTAACTTTGCCCAACATTTTCACCAAGATGCAAATGGATTCAAACAAAACTTACAACATTAAAGTTGTAGTCCTCCACAAAGTATACAACTTTTATTCACAAAGTTTTCTCAAAAGAAGCTTGGATCTCAAGTTATGAGTTTTGGAACAAGGGTCCCTAAAACTTTTAACTTAGAGAAATTTAGCCCTAATTTAGGCAAGATTTTGACCCATCTTCTAGGCCATTTTTCACATAGTTCCACTTCGATTCTCAAGTTGAATTTCAAAGATGGATTATATTACATGTTGCAAGCTTTCCAAATTGTCCAAGAAATCCTCAAACACATTTGTGGTTATGGAGAATCGAATGCTTGAAGTTGGCAAAAACTCACTTTGTATCCATGGCCAATACATGTTGACACAAGTTGCAAAATCTGTCCAAACTAGCTTAGTACTTGATTACAGGTCTCTAAACCAATTCACACTCAAAAATTGAATGCAAACTAATTGGACATTGGTGTTATTCTGATCATTAGAGCTTGGCACAATGAATAAATCCATTTATGGCATAAAGGTTGCAATACCATTTCCATAAAGCATACTTTTTGCAATTTTGTATTTCTTGAGCCTTGGACCTCCTTCTTTGCAGCAAACAAGTTCCACAAACTCAGGCAAAGGTACAAGAAACTTGTGCATGCTTGGAGATATCCTGTACAGGCCTACCTCATATCACTTCACACTTTTCTTTCAAAATAAGTCAACTTGCCAAAAGGACAGAACTTGAGCATCTGATATATTCAACTTTGGCCAAGATTCCAAACAAGTTTTTTGCATTGCCTTGAGTCAGAAACACGAATTGTAGAACCCTTAAGCCTTCCAAAACACCAAATCACCTTCTTCTTGCAAAAATAGGGCACTCCCTGCCGATTCATATCCATCACACAAACCCCTCGTGCGTTTTTCCCCAAACCAGTTCCAATACCTTCCATTCAACTCACTCAAGCTATCCCAAACCTCCATTGCCAACTGTAACTCCATTTACAGTGTTCACCATTTCTGTTTTGAAGCTTTGCAGGTTGAGTTCTATAGAGAGATTCAGACCATTTCAAAGCAAACTAAGCATTGGGAAAGGTCCAAGGAACATCAAGCAAGCTCAAAAGAACCTCAAGCCTCACTGAAAGCTGCTGCATTGCCATACTCGAGCTTGACTGAAACAGGTATTTCTCAAACTTCTATCTCTCTATTTAGGAACATTTAGCCTTAGGTTTGTGAATGAAAGATGTAGTACTCATTGCCATGAAACCATACATATGCTCAGTTTTCATTTATATTAAACGTGCTAAGAGAATTTCATCCATGAACATGCTGAAAAAACTAGGTCAGATTTTAGGGCCAGAGAAATTCTCTCTGGTCTTTGAGAGTCAGATTAAGTTTTTTATATGGTTAGAATCGTGGTTTAATGCTCTACAAGTTTCATGTTTTGAGTTTTGGCAAAAGATCACAAATACAGGAGTTAGCAGTATGTACAGGGCGCGCGTTTTTTCTGTTTGAACAAGGAAGAAGATGAAGTGGAAATGGGCTGGGCTGGCTTGTTCTGCTTCTAACACCCCCCATTTTCAGTTTTACATCCCCAGGCCCAATTTCTTGTATTTTTGTTATTTTTGCATTTTAATTTCATTTCTGATTTTATTTATTTACCCCCAAATATAAAAAATGCTTAAAAATACTTTCACATTTTTTTTACATTTATTTGGCATTTTATTCTATTATTTCTAACATTAAAACATTTTTAACACTTCTATATTATTTGTTTAAATTTAAAAATAATGTAAATAATACTTTTATTTTTATTTCTTATTTTTATTCACACTAAAAATATTTTCTTGAATATATTTTATTTTTGTAAATATTTTATTTTATTTTATACATACTTAGTATATTTAATATATATATATTTTATACATACTTAATATATATATATATATATATATATATATATATATATATATATATATATATATATATATATATATATATATATATATATATATATATATACTTTTATTTTATTAAAAATATAGAATAAAAATACAAAAATATTACATTTTATTTTTATTATTATTTATACTAAAAAATACCTTTTTTTAAAGTATATTTCATTTTGTACATATTAATATATTTTTGTATGTAAATAATATAAGATATTATTTTCTTAAAGAATTAGGGTTTACCCCTTTAATAAATAAAATTAATCCTTTATTTATTTATTTATTTCTTTATATTTCTTTACATTAAAAATACTTTACACACATAAAAACTTCTCTTTTTTTTTTTGCATAATACATTTTATTTAATATTTATTTATTGTGTTTATTTAAATATTGTATATTTAAATATTATGCATTGTAAATTCAATTTGGATGTAATAGTAACTAGGGTTTATATTTCATGTCAAATACCTCCCATTCAAAATTGTACCCCCACCCCCATAATCATGTTGTAATAGCTTAGAATTTAAATTCTCGCACTTTTACGCTTTCAATTATGCCATGATTAGAGAATTAGGGTTTGTATGCCAAAACCAAATTAACAAATAGTTTGACCTAATCAAAGACAAAAATGCATGAAAAACAAACACAATGCACACTTACACCCCTAGGGTTATAATCCACTTGTTGCCTTCAAAAATGGGCCATGGTATGCATGTTGAGTACTTTGGCAAAACAAAAACAAAACAAAAGATCATAGTCCCTCGATGACGCTATCTTGGTTGCCTAAATAAAAATGATCAAGTCCCTCAAGAAAATTGCCAAATATACTTGACACAATCGCTATCATGGTCTATATGATGACCCGCGCCTGTCCCGTTTAACATCCTAACACAAGGTTGTTCTCCAAATACAATGGTGAAACAACACTGTTAAAAGGGTTAAAAACATGAGAAAGATCTTTGAGTAAAATAGGGTAGATAGCTCTTAGTTACTTGATCAAAAGCTTGCAAAATATCCTTGTTATTTTCAAACACACTTCACAAACACAATTTCAAAATCTAACTTTCAAACATTAAAAACTTTTCAAAAGACAAAAAAACACCTTTGTATACATTCAAACAAGAATCATTATAAAGGTTGCCACAACGATGGCCTCTTTTCAAAACATCTTTCAAAACCACACACAAAGCACCATTTCAAACAATTGAAAAGCACCATTTCAAACAATTGAAAAGCAAAGCAAGTGATCTAAACAAGTAACTAAGATCCCATGGAAAACCATGGATGAAAAGGGTGCTAATACCTTCCCTTTTCATAATCTACTCCCCGAACCCAAGAAAACATCTCAAAGGTCTTTCTTGTGCTTTTTGACCTTTCCTTAGGATAAAATAAAAAGTCGGTTGCGACTCTTGCTAAACCGAAACATTTGCAAACACAAACGCAAAACCTCAAGTCAGTTCTCCCACCGTATCACAGAACTGGCGACTTTGCTGGGGAATAATCTAAAAGTGGAGTAACCTTAGGGTTTAGATCACCTTTGCATGCTTATCTTGTTTGCCTTGATTGCTTTACATTTGGTTCTCTTGTTTGGGCTTGAAATCCTCTACCCGGATTTAGGAAACATTCATAGGTAAATAGCAATACATTGTGGAAACTGTGCGGGGTATACCGACATGGTTGAAGCAATAGCTATATTAGTGCGACATATTTGTGAGTATCGGTAGCCTTTGAGTCAATCAAAGAGAATATGGGGCCGCTGAGTGATGTCATGAAGCACTAATGAACTCTTAGAACCTTACTTGACCATCTTGGCATTTTATTAGGGGTAGTGAGATGACCGGCTTTGGTGAAGTCCGAAGTTGGTTGATACTCGATACTACACTCATTGAGGGTTGTTTTCTTGGAATATTTTGGTCTCCAGTTAAGTGGATAAACCAAAACAATGAACGTAGAAAATGATCCAATGATATTGAGCTCCTTAGAACCCGGTTACTATTTATAGGACAGGTTGAGCCAACTAACTTCAAGAGGGTACTTACCTACGAAACCTCATGCAAGCCTGAAACTAGGATCTTGTGTGACTTGTTTGTACATGTGCTTGTGCATACATCATGAACATCATAAAGCATCATATGCATCCACTAACCATTTCAAGGGTTTGGATCTTCAT
This sequence comes from Vicia faba, assembly GCA_948472305.1. Lineage (NCBI taxonomy): Eukaryota > Viridiplantae > Streptophyta > Magnoliopsida > Fabales > Fabaceae > Vicia > Vicia faba. The sequence goes on along the minus strand of OX451738.1, from coordinate 978,669,979 downwards.
CTTTGTTCTTGTTTTGTAGGTCATGGAATCTCTTCGCAGGAAAACAATACAAGTCAACCTTGTGAGAATCCCTCCTCAACTCAAGGAGCTTACTTCCAAGATTCCAGAGAATTCTCCTTTCAGTGAAAGACATGGTAGACTTCTCATCTTGGTCAACTCCAACATTGAAGAAGACATGGTGAAAGTCCTCTTCCAGTTCTTTGACCCCCTGCACCACTATTTCACATTCCCTGATTATCAACTAGTACCTACTTTGGAGGAATTTTCTCAGCTCTTGAGGATTCCTATTCTTCATCAACTACCCTACAACGGTAAGGAAAAAGAACCAAAGCCTGAAGATGTTGCTCAAGCATTACACTTGCAACCATCAGATATCAAAGGTCATTGGGAAACCAGGAGTGGTGTCAAGGGTTTCTTGGAAAAGTTTCTGTATGAGAAGGCACAAGACTGCTGGAATTCTCTAGATCTCCAATCCTTTGAAGAGATTGTCGCACTCCTTATCTATGGGTTGGTCTTGTTCCCGAACCCAGATCAACTTGTAGATGTGAATGCTGTCAAGATTTTCATATCTCGGAATCCTGTACCTACATTTCTTAGGGATATCCTACACTCATTTTACACACGAACAATGAGGAAAAGAGGTGTTCTCATGTGTTGTACTCCTCTTTTAGCAAGGTGGTTTATTTCTCACCTTCCACAATCAGTTTTGAAGAATGAGCAGGGTTTAAGGTGGTCACAACGATTGATGACCCTTACACATTCTGATGTTCATTGGTGTTCTCAGTCCAGAGAAAATGTTATCATCATTGATCGTTATGGGGAATTCCCTAATGTCCCACTACTTGGCATTAGGGGAGGCATTACCTACAACCCCTGTCTAGCTTTGAGACAATTTGGATATGCTCGGAGGGATGGCCCTCATGATATACTGATTCCTGACCTAGTTTTTGACTTCGACAACGATGCGCAAGGACTTCGACAAAGGTTCATCAGAGCTTGGAGGATGCCCAACAAAGTGGATAGTAAGACACTGGGGCACAAGAATTCCATCCCCCTTGAGCCTTACCTCAAGTGGGTACGAACCCGCGCCCAAAGTCTTATGATGCCATACCCTCACATTCTCCCCATGATCAAAGAGCCTGTTATGCAAGGAGAGGTTCCATACACCCTCCTACATCCTGACATGCCAACATCATTGGAAGAATTGCAAAAGAGTTGGATCCAACTCAAATAAGAACGGAATACCTTTGAAGCCAGCTTCTATGCCAGTGAGAAGAAGGTTTTGGAGCTTACCCGCCGAATTCATGAAGAGGAAACTCTCAACACTTACATCGCACCAAAAAGGATGCGCAATGTCTTTTTACATTAAGAATTTTGTAATATTTTGCCCGGGGCATTTATGTACTAACAAATTTCTTCTTAATATGACGTGTGTTCTTTTTGTTTGCAACAAATTTGAATTTCTGAATTCTTGAATGCATTACATGAATAACATATCATTCATCATACGCATAAACAGGTCTTCACACCAGGTTTCCTTATCTTTCTGCTGTTTATTTCAGCAAGATGGATTTGGAGCAGACGGTTAAGGATCTGCAAGCACAGAATTCGCAATTCCAGCAACTCCTCGTGACCTTAGCAAAGGGTCAAGAGGACCTTAAAGCACTGTTGGAGAAAGAGAAAAAGAAGAAAAGGACAGGTGTGGTTACTATGGGAAGAAGGTTTGAAAGCCAGGCTAGAAAGGCCCTCGAGTTCCCCTCGACGTCTGATGAAGGGGCTGGTAAAGGAAAAGGAGTTGCGGTACCTTCTGAATCTGAAGTTGAAGAAGAAGAAGAGGAAGAGGACGAAGATTACTCCGAGCAGCAATATCCCCCGGCGGATGATAAGTATAAAAATCTTGAGGATCGGTTGGCAGCCATGGAGTTGCAAAGGGTACCTGGTTTAGATTTCGAAGAACTAGGGTTGGTCGCTGGAATCGTCATTCCTCCCAAGTTCAAAGTACCTACATTTGCTAAGTATGACGATTTGTCCTGTCCAAAGATGCATCTGAGATCCTACGTCAGAAAGATCCAACCTCACTCATCTGATAAGGATCTTTGGGTCCACTTTTTTCAAGACAGTTTGTCAGGCACACAATTGGATTGGTTCTATCAACTTGAGAGGTCGGATGTTCATAACTGGGAAGACTTAGCTGATGCGTTCTACCGACAATACCAATACAATGATGATTTAGCGCCTACTCGTACTCATCTACAGAGTATGGGTATGGCTTCTAATGAGGGATTTAAAGAGTATGCCCAGAAGTGGCGTGATTTGGCTGGAAGGGTGCAGTCGCCATTGTCGGATAGAGAGCTGGTTGACATGTTTCTAGGGACCCTGTCTGGTCCATTCTTCAATCATTTAATCGGGAGTTCCTCTGCAGGATTCACCGAATTAATTCTGACTGGTGAAAGGGTCGAGGCTGGCATTAAAAGTGGTAAAATTCAGAAGGATGCCTCCGCTTCCAATGCTATTAAGAAGACCTTCCCAGCCAAGAAAGAAGCTTCTGCTGTGTATTCCCAGAAAAATCAAGGAAGAGCGGAGCGTCGACCAACGGTAGGGGTTGTGATGATTCAAAACTCTTCAACCGATCAACCTCGCAGCAATTAGCCAAGATCTAACCAGCAAAGGGTAGAAAGGCCACAACGGCAATTCACCCGAATCAACATGACACCGGTTCAAGTCCTCCCTCATTTGTTAAAGCTGAATATCACCAATTTGAAAGAAGCGCCGAAGAACCCTAATACCTCTTCTCCTTATTATCACTCCAATGCAAAATGTATGTACCACTCTGACAGTGTAGGGCATGATACCAACAACTTTTGGGCTCTTAAAAACAAGATCCAAGACCTGATAGACGCCAAGGAGGTAGAGTTTGATGCTCCTGAAAAACCCAACATGATATCCGCTCCAATGCCCAAGCACGGTTTTAATGTTCATGCTGTTATGGAAGATCTTCATGTTACCAGTGTGGCTGACCTTTTGACTCCGTTACCAGTGATTAAAGTGAATTTGATGAAAGTCGGGATATTCCCAGGTTGTGGAAAAGACTGTTACTTTTGTTTAAACATACGAGCTGACTGCCCAATGTTGAAATCAGGCATCCAACGCCTGATGGATACCCAAGAGATACTCTTTCAAAAGACTCCTGTTGATACCACCACTCCTGTTACTCCTGCTACCTTTGTTACTCCTACCAATGACATTGCAATAATAACCATATCCGACAATCTTCCCAAGACCTGCAAAAGGCCTGTCAAGATTACGCCTGATCCTAAGTTTGTGTCGTTGAAAATCACCATGCCGGGGTCTGTCCCATATAAATCTAACAAGACGATACCATGGAATTACGGAGGAGAAGTCTTCTACCATGGTGTCAAACAGATTGAATCAGTCCAAGAGAATTCTGATGATGAAACCCCTGATATAGGGAATATTGCGGGAACAAGCAAGATAACTCGCAGCGGAAGGATCTTCTCTCCGGAGATTGCTCATCCACGAGTAGTCTTCGGACCCTCAAAAGCTTTTGTGCCTGTCAACCCATCTGTGCAAAGCCCGATAATTGAAGAATTGGATACTCCTGAAGTTAGACCCTCTCCTGATACTACCGATAAGGGTAAGGGGATACTAGAAGCGCTTGTCAGGATGAAGGCTCAGACTATGGTAATCCCCGAGACCACCCAGAAAGAGATGGAAGAAATCTTAAAGATAATCAAAAAGAGTGACTACAATGTCGTGGAGCAGCTAGGGCATACCCCTTCCAAAATCTCCATGTTGACTCTCCTGCTCTTCTCCGAGGCCCATGCCAAGGCCTTAATCAAATTTCTAAAGATGGCACTCGTGCCTCAAGAGGCTTCCGCTGACCAATTTCAAGAGTGCGTGGCTAGTCTTACAGTTGATAATGGCCTTGGGTTTTCTTATGCTGATTTGACCCCTAAGGGAAGGAAGCACAATGATGCACTGCACGTCTCGGTAGAGTGCAGAGGGACTACACTTGCCCATATCCTAGTTGATACTGGTTCATATTTGAATGTCCTCCCGAAGAAGGCGTTGGACAGGCTAGACTGTGAAGGTTTGACTTTAAAACCCAGTAACATCATTGTTAGAGCCTTCGACGATTCTAAGCGAATGGTTCACGAAGAGGTGGACATCCCAATAAAAGTGGGCACTGAGACCTTCAACTCTACCTTTTATGTGATGGACATCTATCCTTCATATTCATGTTTGTTGGGAAGGCCATGGATCCACTATGCTGGGGAAGTTACCTCCTCTTTACACCAAATGCTAAAGTATCATGTTCAGGGTAAGATCATCATAGTGCACGGTGAGGAAGAATACATGATAAGTCACCTCAACTCCTTCCGCTATGTGGAGTTGGATGGCGAATTCATAGAAACGCATTTCCAACATTTTGAGGAAGTTTCTCCTGAAGTCGCAGTTGCAAAGACAATGACTGATGTGCCTATTGTTTCCAAGCCTGTGTCTAGAATGGCTTCCCTCAAAGATGTGGAGCCTGTAATTAAAGAAGGAAGGAGTACAGTGTGGGGGAAACTGCCTGATTTTTCTCACAAGATGGACAAGTTCGGATAAGGTTTTACTGCTGCTGGCCAGAAAGCTGTGCGTCGCTCCCGGGCCGGAGGACCACCCTTTAGAACCACTCACCATGGAATTAATGCCTTTGAAGATGATGATGAAGAAGACAACTTTGAAGATTGGATCTTTCCAACCGTCAGAGGAGGATTAAGCAACTGGGAGGCGAAAGACTTCGTTCCCATCACTTTCATCAACCAGTAATTTATCTTTGAACAATTTCCTATTTTGGTATGTAATAATTAAACAATTCGTACACACTTTTTTCACCTTATGCCTTACCCGGGGCATGTAGGTCCATTTGTAAGGGCTTGATTTCTTCATTATCATATGCCATGTTTAAATGAATCATTGGACGTTTTCATCCATAAACTGTTGTGTTCATTTTCTTTCCTTTTACATTTTGTTTTGTTTAAGGATGGCTATCCCTTACACACACCCACACTCACAAAATGTAGGTACCCATCCACTCCGGATTCCATGGGTGACTATTCTATTTTAGCCTTCGGTAACTCTGAAGATTTGGTCAATCATGCCGAGTACGAAGGTGATGAAGACTGTGAGGTGCCTGGTGAGCTAGCCAGACTTCTGCAACAAGAGGAAAGGGCTATTCTGCCCCATGAAGAGTTGCTAAAGACCATCAACTTGGGAACAGAGGAAGACAAGAAAGAGGTAAAAGTGGGTGCCAACCTGGAAGCAAGTGTCAAAGAGCGCTTAGTGCAGTTGTTGAACGAATATGTTGAGATCTTTGCCTGGTCCTATGAAGACATGCTGGGACTAGATACAGATATTGTGGTTCACCGTCTCCCTACAAGAGAAGATTGTCCACCGATCAAACAAAAATTCCGCCAAATGACGCCCGACATGTCTGAGAAGATCAAAGCTGAGGTAATGAAGCAATTCAATGCTGGCTTTCTGGCTGTTACTTCCTACCCACAATGGGTTGCTAACATTGTGCACGTGCCTAAAAAGGACGGCAAATTCAGAATGTATGTGGACTACAGGGATTTAAACAGGGCTAGCTCTAAAGACGATTTTCCACTACCACACATCGACATCTTGGTTGACAACACAACTCAACACAAGGTATTTTCCTTCATGGATGGATTCTTGGGATACAACCAGATCAAAATGGCCCCCGAAGACATGGAGAAGACTACTTTCGTCACGCAGTGGGGTACCTTCTGCTACAAGGTGATGCCATTCGGACTGAAGAATGTCGGGGCAACCTATCAACGCGCCATGTTAGCCTTGTTTCATGATATGATACATCATGAGATCAAAGTCTACGTGGAAGACATGATAGCCCGTTCACAGACAAAAGAAAAACACCTCAACCATCTGCAAAAGCTGTTTGTCAGACTAAAGGAGTATAAGCTCAGACTAAACCCAAGCAAGTGCACATTTGGAGTCAGGTCTGGTAAACTTTTGGGATTTATTGTCAGCAACAAAGGCATTGAGGTTGATCCTACTAAAGTAAAGGCTATACAAGAAATGCCTGCCCCCCGCACTGAAAAGGAGGTTAGAGGTTTCTTGGGACGTTTAAACTATATTGCAAGGTTCATATCTCACTTAACATCTACCCGTGAGCCAATCTTCAAGCTGTTGAAGAAAGATCAGGTGGTTGAATGGAACAATGATTGTCAAGTTGCTTTTGATAAGATCAAGGAGTATTTCCTGGAACCTCCTATCTTGATGTCGCCCGTCGAAGGAAGGCCGCTAATCATGTATCTGACTGTTTTGGATAACTCAATGGGGTGCGTACTGGGCCAACATGACAAGTCTGGTCGAAAAGAGCATGCCATTTATTACCTTAGCAAAAAGTTTACCGACTGTGAAACTCGCTACTCACTGCTCGAGAAAACTTGTTGCGCTTTGGTATGGGCTGCTCGCCAGCTAAGGCAGTATATGTTGACACATACCACCTTGCTGATTTCTAAAATGGATCCAATTAAGTATATCTTCGAGAAGCATGCTTTATCCGGAAGAATCGCTAGATGGCAAATAATCCTGACTGAGTATGATATCCAGTGCACAACCCAAAAAGCTATAAAGGGGAGTGTGCTAGCTGACCATCTAGCTCATCAAGCAGTCGAAGGTTACCAATCTATGAGATTTGACTTCCCTGATGAGGACATCATGACATTGGACAACATTGAAGGTAACGGACCGTATGACGGATCTGAACAAGGATCCCAATGGACCCTGTACTTTGATGGTGCTTCAAATGCACTTGGCAACGGTATCATTGCGGTACTCATTTCTCTGGAAGGTTGCGATACACCCTTCACTGCCCGACTTTGCTTCAGCTGTACCAACAACATGGCCGAATACGAAGCATGCATCTTTGGTCTCAAGGCTGCTATAGACTTGGGAATCAAATCTTTAGTCGTATTTGGGGACTCGGATTTGGTTATCAGTCAAGTCAAAGGAGAGTGGGATACCAAACATCCTAATCTTATCCCATACAAAGAACATGTCCTGAATTTGTTGCCTCATTTCGAGCAGATTACCTTCGAGCATTTTCTACGAGAAGAAAATCAGCTAGCAGATGCTCTAGCTACAATGTCCTCCATGTTTAAACTCAACTGGGATAACGAGGCTCCCCAAATCACCATCGAGCGAATGGACGAACCTGCGCACTGTCATGAGATTAATATCGAAGAAGTAGTGGAATAGCCCTGGTTTCATGAAATCAAAAGGTATCTCCATACTCGAGAATATCCAGAAGGAGCTTCAGTCAATGACAAAAAGTTCTTAAGGAGATTTGCTGCCAAGTTCTTCCTGAGCAATGGTATCTTATATAAGCGCATCCATGATTGTGTTCTACTTCGTTATGTGGACAAGGTTGAAGAAGAGTTAATCATGACTGAAATACATAGTGGCACCTTTGGCACCCACTTAAGCGGACATACGATGGCTAAGAAGATTCTGAGGGAAGGCTACTACTGGTCTACCATGGAAGTTGATTGTCATCAACATTCCCGTACTTGTCACAAATGTCAAGTCTATGCTGACAAGGTACATATTCCTCTTGTTCCTCTCAACGTTTTAACGGCTCCTTGGCCATTCGCAATGTGGGGAATCGACATGATTGGAGAGATCAAGCCTACAGCATCCAACGGACATCGCTTCATCTGGTGGCTATTGATTACTTTACCAAGTGGGTCGAAGCAGCTTCCTTCGCCTCCATTACAAAGAATGTGGTTGCCTGCTTCATCAAGCAGAACCTCATATGCCAGTACGGTATCCCCGACAGGATTATCACGGACAATGGTACAAATTTGAACAACATTATGATCACTGCTCTGTGTGAGCAGTTCAAGATTTATCATCACAATTCATCTCCCTATCGGCCAAAGATGAACGGTGTTGTTGAAGCCGCGAACAAAAATATCAAGAAGATCATTCAAAAGATGACAGTCACCTACAAGGACTGGCATGAGATGTTACCGTTTGCTCTGCATGGATATCGTACCACGGCACGTACTTCAACAGGGGAAACCCCCTTTTCTTTGGTATATGGCATGGAAGCTGTTTTACCTATGGAAGTCCAGATCCCTTCCTTAAGGATCATGACGGATACTGGTTTGAGTGAAGACGATTGGATTCAGACTCGGCTTGACCAACTTAATTTGATCGACGAGAAGCGACTTACTGTTGTTTGTCATGGTCAGACGTATCAGAAACGGGTGATCAAGGCTTTCAACAAGAAAGTCAGACGTCAAGTATATCAAGTCGTAGATCTTGTAATCAAGCGGATCATCTTGCCGCAAAGTGATCCCAGGGGCAAGTGGACTCCTACTTACGAAGGACCATTTGTGATTAAGAACATCCTTTCTGGTGGGGCAATGATTCTGACCACCATGGACGGCGATGACTTGCCGCACCCTGCGAACGCAGACATAGTCAAAAAATACTACGCATAAAACGGCCTGACAAGTTGAAAACCCGAAAGGGAGATTTGGGCAAAAAATGGGCATCCCAGTGAATCGAAAACCCGAAAGGGCGGTTCAGGCAAAAATTAGGGATAAACAAAAAAAAATATGTAAGCCCCACAAGTTGAAAACCCGAAAGGGCGACTTGGGCAAAAAAGGGTTTCCCGGTGGACTAAAAACCCGAAAGGGCGGTCCAGGCAAAAGTTAGGGAATTAAAGCGTATGACTATGTCTCGTCGGATCACTTTAAGGACAATCTCTTCACGGACAAGCTCCATGCTTTTGATCAATCCCATCATCGGCGGACGAAGCAGCGAATGGACAAGATACTCAGAGTTTTGAAGGCTATAACAGAATGGGAACCCCATGGAATTATTGCACATAGCCATCTTTTCTTTTGTATAAAATTTTGTCTCAATCTTACTACAACATTCTCTTACTAGGATGTTTGTCTTCTTTGTACAAAGATACTTACAAAAGTTAATACAAAGATACTTCAAAGTGCAGAAATTCGCTTGCCTTTCCTTTCTTTTTACACTTATGTTTTGTTTGAAAACGTCCAATGTTTTGTTAAATAGGCATATGCATTTGAATATAATCACTGCTTACAAATAAAACGAAATTGAGAAAGGATAATTACTGATAGGTTGAAGGTGTAGGAAGATATCATTGTGCTATTCCAGAAGAAATCCCCTACGGTACATCATTCAGATCCTCAACAAAGCTAAAACCTTGAAGTATATATCCTCAGCGGAGTTAAATTTCAGGATCCCCAATGGATCCAGTATATTCTAAACCTTCTTCCCCCGCGAAGTCAAATTTCCAACTATCAATCCTCAGCGGGAACTATTCAGTTTTCCCCAACTCCCCCAGGTTATTTTAAAAGTCTGAGAATCAACCAGATAACAGTTAACTTCTTGTCTCATCCCCAACTAGGAGGATTCCCCAGTAGATTGGCATACACCCAAGCTTCTGATTTCCCCGGCAGAATAAACACTCTCCCCACAAAGTTATTTCCCAACAGAACGAGGATTCTAGTTCCTGTTCCTCCATCTAAAGCCTCCCAGGTTTTAATTCCCCAGTAGAGATTTTCAGAGTTTTCCTTATTTCCCAGGAAAGTCATGAAGGATTCTCATTCCCCGCATAAGTTGTTAAAGCTCTTGTTAAATCCCCACAAGTCACCAAGGATTTTCAATCCCCAGCAGTGGTCCCAGAATTTCTCATTCTAAACAATCAAATATCTTTAATCCCCAAGCAGTCAGCAAGGATTTCTCATCTTCAACAATCAAAGATTCTTCAATCTCCAGCATCGGTCAAGGATTTAATCCCCAAGCAGTCAGCAAGGATTTCTCATCTTCAACAATCAAAGATTCTTCAATCTCCAGCATCGGTCAAGGATTTATTTTCCCCGGCTGCAGTCAAAGATTTCATTATCTCCAGCTATCAAGGATTTATTTTCCTCAGCAAGACAGCTACCCGGCTTACATGCACATCCATTACATTCATATATCATAAACATTGATGAAACAAAGTTCATTGCATCATACATATCATGCAACATAACTTTGTGTTTTGGCTAACATTTTGCCCTTTTCAGGATAAGATTAAAAGGCTATCATTAACAAATATTCAGATACAGTATGGATACACCCCAGACACGGCGGTCATTCTATTACTCATTCAGAATTTCAAGTCAAAATACATTATGGATACACCCCAGACACGACGGTCATTCTACTACTCATTCAGACTTCAGCAATCAGATACAGACTAGATACGCTCCAGACACGGCAACCATTCTATTTCTCATTCAGATTCAACTATCAACTTCAAGTTCAGATACACTCCAGACACGGAGGTCATTCTTTCACTTGTCCAGATCCCAGTTACAGTACGGATATACTCCAGACACGGAAGTCATTCTACTACTCATACAGATCTCGACTTCAGATATAGTCCAGATACGCTCCAGACACGGTTGCCATTTTGTCACTCATTCAGAATTTATCCCCAGCACACAGTTGCTCCATACACAGATGTTTCTCTGTTACCCATTCAAAATACAGATACACTCCAGACACGGCAGTCATTCTGATATTCATTCAAAGTTCAAATACAGTTACAGCTCGGATACGCTCTAGACACGGATGCCATTCCCTTGCTCATACAAACCCAATCTCTAGATACAACTCAAATACGTTCCAAATACGGATACCATTTTGATGTTCATTCTACTGATCTTCAACAAACAAGTCTTGGATGGAATCTTTAAGCCCATCTCCAGCAAGATTCTACCATCTCCAAATGGCATCTATAAGCCCATTCCCTCAGCAACATTTTGACGAGTGCAAATTTACGGGCACTCTAGTGTCCAATCCTCTTTTACCTTCGAGTCACGAAAGGCAAAACTTGCCAATATAACTCTTCAGGTTCAAGAAGATTGAACAGGGGAAACTATTGTACCCCAAAATTTTCCCTCTCATTTTATCAACATTTCTCATCACAAGGCTCTTGGAACTCAAGATCAAGCTAGGGTTTACTCTGCTCAAGACACCTCCTTACACTATTGACCTAAATTAGGGTTTGAGTTTGCACAGGTATTTTTGAACCTTCAATGCCCAAAGTTGACTTTCATACTTCATGTTGGACTCACAAGTTTATCCATACCAAGTCTCAAGCCTTGAATCAAATTTTTGCCCAGTCAATTGGACAGTTGACCTAAAAATCAACTATATTGGGGAAAAAGGCAACTGTGGCCAATCTACAGTCAAACCTCATGAGTTTTGACCCACATCAACATTATGAACTCATATGAACCATTTGATCAAGTTTGGACCATAATTCCACAAGAAATTTGATCAGATCGCTAAAAGGGCAAAATGGTCATTTTTAGGGTTTTGACTGTACAAAGGCAGTTTTTGACTGTTTGACCTAGTAAATGGCAAATAAAGCTCAACCATGGACTCAAGGACTCAATGACATTATCTTGACTTATTCAACAAGTTCAAAAGATCTCAAATGCATAGGATTGACAGATGAATTTTTCAGTCAACTGATCAAAATTTGACTGTACACTGAAAAGTCAAACTTTGACTTTTTGGTCAAAATCAAGTGCCATGGGTCATTTTTCATCAAGATGTGTCAAATTATGAAACTTGTTCATCAAGAAACCCAAAATTGCAAATCAGGGTTTGAAATTGAAAAAATTTCGTAACTTAGAAATTTTCTAAGTTATGAAATTTTCTTAATTTTTCCTAACTTTGCCCAACATTTTCACCAAGATGCAAATGCATTCAAACAAAACTTACAACATGAAAGTTGTAGTCCTCCACAAATTCTACAACTTTGATTCACAAAGTTTTCTCAAAAGAAGCTTCGATATCAAGTTATGATTTTTGGAACAAGGGTCCCTAAAACTTTTAACTTAGAGAAATTTTGCCCTATTTTAAGCAGGATTTTGACCCATTTTCTTGGCCATTTTTCACATAGTTCCACTTGGAGTCTCAAGTTTCATTTCAAAGATGGATTATAGTACATGTTGCAATATTTCCAAATTGTCCAAGAACTCCTCAAACACATTTGTGGTTAGGGAGAATCGAATGCTTGAAGTTGGCAAAAACTCACTTTGTATCCATGGCCAATACATGTTGACACAAGTTGCAAAATCTGTCCAAACTAGCTTAGTAATTGATTACAGGTCTCTAAACCAATTCACACTCAAACATTTAACGCAAACTCATTGGACATTGGTGTTATTCTGATCATTAGAGTTTGGCACAATGAATAAATCCATTTATGGCATAAAGGTTGCAATACCATTTCCATAAAGCATTCTTTTTGCAATTTTGTATTTCTTGAGCCTTGGACCTCCTTCTTTGCAGAAAACCAGTTCCACAAACTCAGGCAAAGGTACAAGAAACTTGTGCATGCTTGGAGATAGCCTGTACAGGCCTACCTCATATCACTTCACACTTTTCTTTCAAAACAAGTCAACTTGCCAAAAGGACAGAACTTGAGCATCTGATATATTCAACTTTGGCCAAGATTCCAAACAATTTTTTTGCATTGCCTTGAGTCAGAAACACGAATTGCAGAACCCTCAAGCCTTCCAAAACACCAAATCACCTTCTTCTTGCAAAAACAGGGCACTCCCTGCAGATTCACATCCATCACACAAACCCCTCGTGCGTTTTGCCCCAAACTAGTTTCAATACCTTCCATTCAACTCACTCAAGCTATCCCAAACCTCCATTGCCAACTGTAACTCCATTTACAGTGTTCACCATTTCTGTTTTGAAGTTTTGTAGGTTGAGTTCTATAGAGAGATTCAGACCATTTCAAAGCAAACTAAGCATTGGGAAAGGTACAAGGAACATCAAGCAAGCTCAAAAGAACCTCAGGCCTCATTGAAAGATGCTGCATTGCCATACTCGAGCTTGACTGAAACAGGTATTTCTCAAACTTCTATCTCTTTATTTAGGAACATTTAGCCTTAGGTTTGTGAATGAAAGATGTAGTACTCATTGCCATGAAACCATACATATGCTCAGTTTTCATTTATATTAAACGTGCTAAGAGAATTTCATCCATGAACATGCTGAAAAAACTAGGTCAGATTTTAGGGCCAGAGAAATTCTCTCTGGTCTTTGAGAGTCAGATTAATTTTTATATGGTTAGAATCGTGGTTTAATGCTCTACAAGTTTCATGTTTTGAGTTTTGGCAAAAGATCACAAATACAGGAGTTAGCAGTTTGTACAGGGCGCCCGTTTTTTCTGTTTGAACAAGGAAGAAGATGAAGTGGAAATGGATTGGGTTGGCTTGTTCTGCTTCTAACACCCCCCATTTTCAGTTTTACACCCCCTGGCCCAATTTCTTGTATTTTTGTTATTTTTGCATTTTAATTTCATTTTTGATTTTATTTATTTACCCCCAAATATAAAAAATGCTTAAAAATACTTTCACATTTTTTTACATTTATTTGGCATTTTATTCTATTATTTCTAACATTAAAACATTTTTAACACTTCTATATTATTTGTTTAAATTTAAAAATAATGTAAATAATACTTTTATTTTTATTTCTTATTTTTATTCACACTAAAAATATTTTCTTGAATATATTTTATTTTTGTAAATATTTTATTTTATTTTATACATACTTAGTATATATATATATATATATATATATATATATATATATATATATATATATATATATATATATATATATATATATATATATATATATATATATATATATATATATATATATATATATATATATATATATATATATATATATATATATATATATATATATATATATATATATATATATATATATATATATATATATATATATATATATATATATATATATACTTTTATTTTATTAAAAATATAGAATAAAAATACAAAAACATTACATTTTATTTTTATTATTATTTATACTAAAAAATACTTTTTTTTAAAAGTATATTTCATTTTGTACATATTAATATATTTTTGTATATAAATAATATAAGATATTATTTTCTTAAAAAATTAGGGTTTACCCCTTTATTAAATAAAATTAATCCTTTTTTATTTATTTATTTCTTTATATTTCTTTACATTAAAAATACTTTACACACATAAAAACTTATTTTTTTTTTTGCAAAATACATTTTATTTAATATTTATTTATTATGTTTATTTAAATATTGTACATTTAAATATTATGCATTGTAAATTCAATTTGGATGTAATAGTAACTAGGGTTTATATTTCTTGTCAAATACCCCCCATTCAAAATTGTACCCCCACCCTCATAATCATGTTGTAATAGCTTAGAATTTAAATTCTCGCACTTTTACGCTTTCAATTATGCCATGATTAGAGAATTAGGGTTTGTATGCCAAAACCAAATTATCAAATAGTTTGACCTAATCAAAGACAAAAATGCATGAAAAACAAACACAATGCACACTTGCACCCCTAGGGTTACAATCCACTTGTTGCCTTCAAAATGGGCCACGGTATGCATGTTGAGTACTTTGGAAAAACAAAAACAAAACAAAGATCATAGTCCCTCGATGACGCTATCTTGGTTGCCTAAACAAAAATGATCAAGTCCCTCAAGAAAATTGCCAAAGATACTTGACACAATCGCTATCATGGTCTATACGATGACCCGCGCCTGTCCCGTTTAACATCCTAACACAAGGTTGTTCGCCAAATACAATGGTGAAACAACACTGTTAAAAGGGTTAAAAACATGAGAAAGATCTTTGAGTAAAATAGGGTAGATAGCTCTTAGATACTTGATCAAAAGCTTTCAAAACATCCTTGCTATTTTCAAACACACTTCACAAACACAATTTCAAAATCCAACTTTCAAACATTGAAAACTTTTCAAAAGACAAAAAAACACCTTTGTATACATTCAAACAAGAATCATTACAAAGGTTGCCACAACGATGACCTCTTTTCAAAACATCTTTCAAAACCACACACAAAGCACCATTTCAAACAATTGAAAAGCACCATTTCAAACAATTAAAAAGCAAAGTAATTGATCTAAACAAGTAACTAAGATCCCATGGAAAACCATGGATGAAAAGGGTGCTATACCTTCCCTTTTCATAATCTACTCCCCGAACCCAAGAAAACATCTCAAAGGTCTTTCCTGTGCTTTTTGACCTTTCCTTAGGATAAAATAAAAAGTCGGTGGCGACTCTTGCTAAACTGAAACATTTGCGAACACAAACGTAAAACCTCAAGTCAGTTCTCCCACCGTATCACAAATGACTACAGGGGTTGTAACGGCTTTGTCAATTGGATTATTGTTGGAGATAAATGTAGGACCGGGAACAGCTTTTGGGGAAGCAACAACAGGAATGATTACGGATCCAGAAACTGCTTTTGGGGGAGCAATTTCTGGAGAATAAATCCTACCACTTCGCGTAATTTTGCTAGTTCCAGCAATATTACTGACGTCGGAGTCTTCTTTCTCGGAATTTATCTCTTCGGCGGTCGACCAGTCTTGCTTAATACCATGGTAATAGACATCCCCTCCATAATTCCATGGTATGGTTTTGTCTGATGTATATGGGACTGGCCCAGGCATTGTGATTATTAAAGGAGCTGCTTTCGAAACTGATGTAATTCGGGTCTTTTGGTGGAGACCCTGGAAAAATTGGCGGAAATGGTAATGATAGAAACATCTTCAACAGGAATAGGTGAAACGGGAGTCTTTTCAAACAAAATTTCTTTGTTATCCATCAAGCACCGAATGCCCGTATTCAACGAAGGACAACCAGTTGGTAAGGTTAAGCAGAGATGGCAAACTTCATTACAGCCCGGGAATACACTGGCTTTCAACAAGTTTATCTTAATAGTCAGAAGTGGGGTCATGAGTTCATCAACTGTGATAACAAACAAATCTTTTTCAATGGCATTGGTATTGTGACCATGTCTGGGCATAGGAGCAGAAATGACATTTGGCTTCTCAGGTGCATCAAACTCAACTTCTTTTGCTTCAATGAGGTCTTGTATTTTGTTCTTCAAGGCCCAACATTTATTAGTATCGTGACTAGGACTTTCAGAGTGATATGTGCAACGGGCATTGGGATGATAATGAGGAGATGTTGTGTTGGGGTTTTTCGGAGCTTCTTTCAAGGTCACCAAATTGGATCTTAGAAGATGCGGTGATACTTGAGACGGAGTCATGTTGATTCTGGTAAACTTCCTGACTGGCCTTTCAACCCTTGGTTGATTACTTCTTTGTTGATCAGATGTAGGCTTTGGGATCATAACATCCCCCACCATTGGTCGGCGTTCGGCCCTATCTTGGTTTCTTTACGGATATACGGCAGCCACCTCTTTCTTCCCGATGAAAGGCTTCCTTATAGCTGTAGAAGAAGATGTATCTTTCTGAATCTTTCCATTCTTTATACCGGCTTCTATCCTCTCTCCGGTCAATATTAGTTCAGTAAAGCCAGCGGATGAACTTCCGATTAACTGATTGAAGAAGGGACCAGATAAGGTACCTAAGAACATGTCTACCAATTCTCTCTCAGAAAGAGGGGGTTGAACTCTTCCAGCCAAATCTCTCCATTTTTGTGCATAGTCCTTGAAACCTTCATTGGAAACCATGGCCATACTCTGGAGTTGAGTACGGGTAGGCGCCAAATCAGCATTGTATTGATATTGCTTGTAGAAAGTTGCGGCAAGATCTTCCTAATTGTGAACATTGGCTCTTTCTAGTTGGTAGAACCAGTCAAGTTGAGTCCCAGACAAACTGTCTTGGAAGAAATGTACCCATAAGTCTTTGTCAGCAGTATGGGGTTGGATTTTCCTTACATATGATCGAAGATGCATTTTAGGGCATGACACTCCGTCATATTTGGAAAATGTAGGCACTTTGAATTTCGGAGGAATCATAATCCCTGACACTAGCCCCAATTCCTCAAAGTCCAAGCCTGGCACCTTTTAGATTTCCATCGCGCTCAACCACTCTTCAAGATGTTTATACTTATCATCAGCTGGAGGATATTGCTCCTCAGAGTAATCCACTTCTTCTTCCTCCTCTTTCGATTCTGACGGGACAACTGTTTCCTTGCCTTTCCCTTCTCCTTCACCGGATGTTGTTGCAAAGTCCAAAGTCCTTCTTGTCTGCCCATGAAATCTTCTTCCCATGTTAAGACTCTGGTTACCTTATTTGTTTTCTTTTTCCTCTCTTCAGCCAACAGAGTCTTCAACTCTTCTTGACCCTTGCCTAGGGTCATGAGCA
This sequence comes from Vicia faba, assembly GCA_948472305.1. NCBI lineage: Eukaryota > Viridiplantae > Streptophyta > Magnoliopsida > Fabales > Fabaceae > Vicia > Vicia faba. The sequence goes on along the minus strand of OX451738.1, from coordinate 978,652,639 downwards.
ACTGTTGAAACTGCGTATTCTGAGCTTGGAGATCTTTCACTGTTTGCTCGAGATCCATCTTACTAAAATAAACAGTAGAGAGATGAGGAGACTTTTTGCAAAAGACCTGTTTATGTTATGATGAATGGTATATGCATATGCAATGTTTTCAAGGATTTCAAAGATTCAGATTTGTTTTAGACAAAAAAGAAACACACTTTATATTAATAAGATAAAGTTTGAGTACATCAATTCCCCTTGGGAAAAATAATACAAAACTCTAAGATAGAAAAGTAGTGCGCATCCTCTTCGGTGCAATGTAGGCATTCAGAGTCTGCTCCTCATGAAGTAGCCTAGTGAGCTCCAAAACCTTCTTCTCGCTTGCGTAAAATTGGTCTTCGAAAGTATCTCGCTCTCCTTTGAGTTGTATCCAATCCCTTTGGAGGTCTTCAAGAGATGTGGATATGTCAGGATGTAGGATGGTGTATGGAACATCTCCTTCCTTAACAGGCTCAATGATTACCAGGAGAACGGAGGGGTAAGGCATCATAAGACTCTGAGCACGAGTTCGTACCCATTTGAGGTAAGGCTCAAGAGGGATGGAATTCTTGTGCCCCAAAGTCTTGTTATCTACCTTGTTTAGCATCCTCCAAGCTCGGATAAATCTCTGGCGAAGACCTTGATCGTCGTTGTCGTAGTCGAATACCAAACCTTGAATCAGCGTCTCGTACGGGCCATCCCTTCGGGCATAACCAAACTATCTTAAGGCTAAGCAAGGGTTGTAGGTGATTCCTCCCCTAATGCCAAGTAAAGGTACATTAGGAAATTCTCCACATCGGTCAACAATGATAACATTCTCTTTAGATCGGGAGCACCAATGAATGTCTGAATGCTTGAGCGTCATCAACCTTTATGACCACCTTGAACCTTGCTCATTCTTTAATACTGGTTGGGGAAGATGAGAAATAAACCATCTTGCCAAAAGAGTGTAGGATATCTCCTAGAAATGTAGGCACCGGGTTGCGGGATATGAAGATTTTGACGGCGTTGATATCTATGAGTTGGTCAGGGTTTGGGAACAAAACTATCCCATAGATGAGGAGAGCCACAATTTCCTCAAAGGCTTGCAAGTCCAAGGAATTCCAACATCTTTGGGCTTTCTCAAACAGGAACTTTGCTAAAAAACCTTTGACACCACTCCTTGCTTCCCAATGAGTTATGACATCAGATGAGTGCAAGTGTAGAGCTTGAGCAATCTCTTCTGGCTTTGGATCTCTTTCCGTACCATTTAAAGGTAGTTGATTGAGAATGGGAATCCTCAAAAGTTTGGAGAATTCTTCCAAAGTAGGCACAAGTTGATAGTCGGGAAATGTGAAGCAATGGTGTAAAGGATCAAAGAACTGAAAGATCACCTTCATCATGTCCTCATCTGTGTTAGAGGTGACCAAGTTGAGTAGGCGACCATGTCTCTCGGTGAATGGAGAGTTTTCAGGAATCCTTGAAGCTAGCTCCTTTAATTATGGAGGGACTCTCACAAGGTTGATTTGAATAGTTTTCCTGCAAAGTGAATCCATATCCTACAAAACAAGAACAAATATGAATCTCAAAGTCCTTGAAATGGTTAGTGGATGTATATGATGTTCATGATGTCCATGATGTTATGTACAAGTATGCATATACAAACAAGGCAAACAAGTCCTAGGTTTAGGCTTGCATGGAGTTTTATAGGTAAGTACCCTCTTGAAGTTTAGTTGGCTTAAACCTGTCCTAGTAATAGTAACCGGGTTCTAAGGAGCTCAATATCACTGGATTGTTTCATTGGTCATTGTTTCAGCTCAAGCCTCTTTAATGGCGACTGAAATATCCCAAGAAACCAAAGCTCAATGAGTGTAGTATCGAGTATCTACCAACTTCGAACTGCACCAAAGCCGGTTATCTCACTACATCCTAAAGGCCAAGTTGGTCAAGTAAAGGTTCTAAAAGATCATTAGTGCTTCATGACATCACTCAGTGGCCCCGTATTCTCTTTGATTAACTCAAAGGCTACCGGTACCCACAAATATATCGCACTAACGTAGATATTGCTTAGACCCCCCGCACAGTTTCCACAACATATTGCTACTTACCTATAATATATCCAAAATTCGGGTAAAGGATTTAAACCTAAACAAAGAACCATAATTTAAAGCATACAAGTCAAACAATGTAAGCAAGTAAATGTGATCTAATCCCTAAGGTAACCCCACTTTTATAATATTCCCCAGCAGAGTCGCCAGTTCTGTGATATGGTGGAAGAACTGACTTGAGGGTTTTGCATTTGATCACAAATGTTGCGGTTAGCAAGAGTCGCCACCGACTTTCCTTTTATCCAAAAGGAAAGGTGAAAAAGCACAAGAAAGACCTTTGAGATTGTTTCTTGAATTCGAGGGGTAGATTATGAAAAGGGAAGGTATTAGCACCCTTTTCCTCCATGGTTTTCCATGGTCTCTTAGTTACTTGCTAGATCACTTGCTTTTGTTTAAAATTGTGCGTTGTGTGATTTTTTGAAAGTATTTTGTAAAAGAGGTCATTGTTTAGGAAATCTTTGTAATGATTCTCGTTCGTAAGAATGTATACAAAGATGTTGATCTTTTTTAAAATGTTTTCAATTTTGTAAGATGTTTGGAAATGTGTGTGTTTGTTTTGAAAATAGCAAGGTTGTTTGTTTTGAAATTGAGCAAGTAACTAAAAGTAATCTACCTACTCAAATGTCTTTCTTTTCCTTTTCCTTTGACATTGTTGTCTTACCATTTATTTGGTAAGCAACCATATCTTTGGATGTAAACGGGACAGGTGCGGGTCATCGTATAACCATGATTAGCAATGTTACAAGGTATGTTAGCATTTTTTGAGGGACCAAGATCATTTTTGTAAGGCAACTTTGAATAGCATCATCGAGGGACTATGATCTTGTATTTGTTTGTTTTTGCTAAGACACTTTACATGTGTACTATGGCCATTTTTGTATAAGGCAACCAAGTGGGATACCCTAGGGGTGTTTGTGTGCAAGTGGGTCATTTTCATGCTTGATTTTGTCTTGGATTAGGGTTTTCTATTTGATTGGTTTTATCTTGCCATACAAACCCTAATTACTATCATGTTATATAAAACCGATAAATTTCGAAATTTAAATGTCCTACGCTATTACAACATTTGTGGGAGGGGTGTATACAATTTATGAATGGGGATTGCAATAATATAAACCTAATTAATCTATTACAACCAAATTGAATATGTACAAATATTGGATTAAATAATATACAAGATGAATTAAATATGCAAAGATATGTAAATGCAAAGAAGATTTTGTTTGGTTTTTTATATGAAAGAAAAAAGTTTAACCTAAACCTAATAAATAAATCAAGATTAACTCAAATCAATTAGGAAAATAAATTATTTTAGGAAAGATTTTGAATGAATCCTAATTCTATTTGATTAAAAGGAGATAAATTTCTTTAATAAAAAGTAAGTATTTTTGTATTTTTTATCTTAAAAATAATATATGGCATTATCAGATATTTTGGTCTTTTTTATACTAAAATAATATGTTCAAGGAGTATAAAGAAAAAATAAATATTAAACCTAGTTATAATTAATTTGCCAAGTTTATTTAATAAAAATAGATAATATACAACTAAATAAAAATATTTTAAGTGAGAAAAATAAAATAAAACAAGTCAAAATATAAGTCTATCATTTTTATATTTTTTATGATTTTTAATATTAAGAAAAATATATTTAATAGAATAAAAATGAAAATAAAATGAATAATAAAAATATATTGGGCCAGGGGTATCATGAGTAAACTAGAGGTAGCATGTTAGAAAAAATGACAAAGCCCACAAAACAGAGGCCCATGCGCTGCAAAGTTACAAAAAAAAAAAGGAAAAAAATATGAGAAAATGCAAAAGGCAGGCACTAAAGCTCGAACCCGTGACCTATAGCATTTTTGCGCGTTGCCTTACCACTGGGGTGGCTGTACATCCGTTTATAGAAACACAAACATAAATATATATTAGAAAACGCCTCTTGAAGACAACTTCATCTTCAACCTTGAGCTATGGCCAGACCACCTGTATCTCTCTCATTTCTCCATAAAAATGGAAAGTCCAAACATGAAAGTTATGGTGTTTCTTCCCACGAGTTCAACCATATAATTTATGTAAACTAACAGTCAAAGATCAAAGCTAATTTTACTTGCCCTATTTTGAAACTTAATTTTTACAGAAATTTCAAATCCAAAATTCTATATACCCAGTTAATATAAATGAAAACTATGAACATGGTTAGCTTTAGGGCAAGGATATCTACATTTTTCTTTCACAAATCAGGACCAAAGGATGCTTGTATGAAGAGATAGAAGTTTGAGTTTTTATCTCTTGCAGCTAGGATCGTGAATGGAGTTTGAGCAAGTTTTGAGAAGGCCTGAGGATCTGTTTAGCTTGCTTGGACCTCCCTGAGTGTATTCCAATCCTTACTTTATCTTAAAAGTCCTTGAATCTCCCTACTCAAGTCAACCTGCAAGCTTGATATTTGAAAATGGTGGATGGATGAGGATGAGTTACAGTGAGGGAACATGGGTCAAGATCACTTAGATATGAAGTATATTAAGTGTTTAGGTGGTTAAAACTCAAAACACACGAGTGGCTTTTAATATGGTTGCGTAAGGTTCAAAAATGTCAAGTTATGGTAGATTCTGAGTTGCAGCGTATTTGGGAGTGTTTTTTAGTCTTAGCCTTCGTGTACTATGTTGCAATACATTTGCGTATATGTATGGAAATGGTTAGAGATCAACTCCACTCCAGGTTTCTGAGTTATATCCATTTGGCTCTATAACTTGCTTTTGAAGAAAAGTGAGGAGATAAGTCCTTAAGTTTGTACAAGTATGATCTGAGTTGGTAGATACTTCAGGCAAGTTTCTTTTGGTTTTGACTTTGCTTGTGTGCAGAGAAAACAATTGAGAGGCTCAAGACGTTGAAGATTGCAAAAGTAATGCTTTATCAAAATGGAAATGGCAACTTTGTGCCAAAAATGTAATTGTAACTTGGATAAAGGTTCAAGTGCTTGGATTAAAGCTCTATCAGCTGTGTAAACATTTAATTATGGAGTGAGAAACAAGTTTAAGGCCTGAAAAGCAAATATTAGGCAGCCTAGGCTTGGATTTGAATTTTTGTTCATCATGAAATGGCTTGAAATCAAAGTGATAAATCACCAACTTCATCTCTTCGATTCTCCCTGCTTAGGAATTATATCAAGGAGTTCATGGACATTTTGGAAAGCTTGCAATGTGCTCTACAACTCATATTTGAATTTCTTTTAAAAATTCCTTTTGGAACTATGTGAAAAATTTCCATGAAGTTAGGTCAAAAATCTGCCTAACTAGGGCAAAATTTCACTAAGTTATTTTGGTTCATGAGCATGTATTCACAAAATTATATCTTGAGATCCAAGCATTTTTAGGAGAAATTGTGTGAGGTAAAGTTGTAGATTTCATGGAGATATACAACTTTCGTGTTGGAAGTTTCCTTTGAATCATCTTGTATCATGGTGAAAATTTGGCTCAAAGTTGAGAAAAAATAAGAAATTTTCTATACTTGGAAAATTTTCCTAATTTAAGAAATTTCAACTTTTCAAAACAAAATCTTAAATCCTTGATTTCTTGATGAACAAGTTTCACATTTTGACATGTTTTGATGAATTATGATCTTTGGCACTTGATTTTGACCAAAAAGTCAAAGTTTGACTTTTCAGTGTACAATTGACTTTGGATCAATTGACTGAAAAATTCATCTGTCAATCCAATGGATTTGTAATGTTTTGAATCGTGTTATTGGGTCAATATGATGCAATTGAACTCTTGAAATCATACTTCAAACCAATTGATCATTTGCTAGGTCAAAAATCAGAAATTGCCATTTCTCAGTCAAAACCCTAATTTTGACCATTTTGCCCTTTTGGTGATTTGATCAAATTTCCTGAGGAATTATGGTCCAAACTTGATCAAATGATACATATGAGTATAAGATGTTGATGTGGATCAAAAATTATGAACTTTGTCTGTAAATTGGCCATGATTGACTTTTTCCCTAATACAACTGATTTTTAGGTCAATTGTCCAATTGACTGATCAAAAATGTGATTCAAGGCTTGAAACTTGACAGGAGTAATATTTGGGGTCCATAATGATCCTTGAAAGTCATATGAAGCATTTATAGTCCAAAAATCCTTGTGAAAACTCAAACCCTAATTTTGGTCATCAGTGCTTGAGGAAATGTCTTGAGCTGGTCAAACCCTAATGCAGTCTTAAGTCAAAGAGATCTTGTGAGGAAATTCTTGATAAGTGAGAGGGTAAATTTTGGGGTACAATACCAACACTAGGTAGATTTCCCTTTTATCTTCAACTATAGGATTAACTTTTCATGACAACTTTAGGCTTACTTTGCTAGTTTCCCTTAGGCCTTTTTCTTTCTCTTTTGCATTCGCACTAAAACTAATAATACAAAAACCCTTTTTCAAGGTAAAAACACCAATCAATTAAAACTTCATTTTTTTCGTTTGGTGTTTCTTTTAAAACACTTTTTCAAGGTAAAAAACATACAACAAACCGAAACATGTGAGCCGAACTACGACACTCTGATTCCTCAAAAGGGATACGTAGGCATTAGGTCGTGGGGCCTAGGCGAGCAAACCTTTGTAAATATTCCTTCTTTTCTCTGTGTTTTCTTTCGCATGCATTCCCTCTTAGAATTAAGCATTAGACATAAATTTTAACACACCCTTAGATTAGATCAAACTTAAGTAGATCATGTGGAGTACCACATACGCATGGGGTGCTAATACCTTCTAAAGAAACAAACAATCTATATTTCTTTTATTTTTTCAGTGAGTAATACATGAAAGGTATTTATAGAATACAAAGGACAAATCACTTTAAATGCTAATTCTAAATATGATAGAATACAACTAATTACTAATTATTAATATCTAATTACTAATTATTATTTACAATGAATATTATGTTGAGATGTATAACTCAAAATCTGTTGATTTTGTACTTATCTCTCTAATAAGTTCCAACACTCCCCTTCAAGTTGGGGAATAGATATCTATGATCCCCAACTTGCAAGTAAGATCTCGAAACCGCTCCAAGGGAAGTCCTTTGGTGAGCACATCAGCTAACTGAAGTCCTGATGGGACGTATTGTGTGGAAATAAGACCACTATCCAATTTCTCTTTGATGAAGTGTCGCTCTATATTTATATGCTTAATTATGTCGTGTTGGACCGGATTGCGAGCAATACCAATGGCTGACTTATTATCGTATAAAGGTCTCATAGGATCTTCATACTTTATTTTCAAGTCATCTAGAATGATCTTCATCCACAACGGTTCACAAACTCCTTGAGCCATGGCTCTAAACTCTGCCTCTGCACTTGATCTAGCAACTACATTTTATTTATTGCTCCTCCATGTCACTAAATTTACACCTAGGAACATACAATATCGAATGGTGGATCTTTTATCAACACTCGACCCTGCATAATCTGCATCAGTATAAACCTCCATAGACAACTTCTCACTTTTCTTGAACAATAGTCCTCTTCCTAGGATCATCTTTAGATACTACAAGATTCTACCCACTTCCTGTAAGTGCCTCTCCTGTGGGTCATGCATGAGTTGATTGACAACACTACTCGGATAAGATATGTTAGGCCTGGTGTGAGATAGATAATGAGCTTTCCCACAAGTCTCTAGTATTGAGCTTTATCAACCCTTGGGATTTCCTCATCACTCCCAATCTTGTGGTTTTGCTCTATAGGCACTCTGGTGGGTTTAAAACCCAACTTGTCAGTCTCTTTGAGAAGGTCAAGGACATATTTTCTCTGAGAAAGGAAAATGTTGTTTTGAGTATGCTACCTCCATACCTAGGAAATATTTCAATGTTCCAAGGTCCTTCATTTCAAACTGAGCTGCCAACTCCTTCCTCAAGCTCTTCTTCTCAAATTCATCATTACCTGCTATGATCATATCGTCTATGTAGACTAACAAAAGAGTGAGTTTACCATTTTGAGCATGCTTTATAAAGAGATTACGACCACCTTGGCTTTGTTTATAACCCAAGGACACCATAATATGACTGAGCCTCCAAAACCAAGTCTGGGGGGATTGTTTGAGGCCATATATGGCCTTCTTTAACCTGTAAACCTTATTACTTTCTGACATAGGGTCATATCCGGGTGGGATCTTCATGTACACCTCTTCCTCCAAATCTCTATGCAAGAAAGAATTTTTCACATCAAATTGTTGCAACTTCCAATCAAAGTGAGTTGTCAAGGAAAGAATGATTCTTACGGTGTTCATTTTTGCTACTAGAGAAAATGTCTCTTCATAATCAATTCCATAGGTCTGGGTGTATCCCTTTGCAACTAGCCTGGCCTTATATTTGTCGAGTGTACCGTCGAATCGGTATTTTACCGTATGTATCCACTTGCAACCTATTGGTCTCTTGTCATTTGGCTTCTCAATAATCTCTCAAGTCCCATTTTTCTCTAGTGCATGCATCTCTTCATTCATGGCTTGAATCTAATTATTATCCTTTAATGCTTCTTGTACTGATGCATGGACTCTAATAGAGTCAATAGCAAAAATAAAACTCTGATGTTGCACAGAAAGCTTTTCAGTAGACACAAACTAGGATATAGGGTATGTGGTACAAGAACTTTTTTCTTTTCTCAGAGAAATAGGTAGGTCATCAAGGTTTGGCTCACAAGAATTACTAGGCTCAGGGTTAGGAACAATTACCTCAGGTTTAGACGATTGGACTTGTTGGGGCAGAATGGGTTTACCTTTCCACCTTTTTTGTTATAACTGTAACTTGTATCTGTCAACATTATTATGCACCGGTATTGGTACATCACCACCATCCTCATTAGGCACCAATAGCTCTTGTATTACAGGAATAACAGGAAGAGTAGACAACATAGGAGACAATTATGGGTCCTATATTAGAGGAATAATAGACAACTCAGGAGATAGCTCTGGGTCCGGTATTAGAGGAATAACAGGAAGGACAAATAACTCTGAATACTTAGCTTCTTGGTTATTCTCCCCCTAAAGTTGAGGACTGTGATAAAAAGACTCAGATTCCTGAAAAAGTAACATCCATGGATATATAGACATGGCGACTAGGAGGATGATAACACTTGTGCCCCCTTCTTATCTGAAGCATATCCTATGAAGATACATTTAATATCCAGAGGATCTAACTTACCCTGATGAGGACCATGAACATGGACAAAGGCAGAACAACCAAAGACACGACTCTGAAGACTTGACATAATGGGAACGGACGAAAAGAATTGAGTCAGGGCCTGCAAAGGACTAACACCAGATAACACCCTAGAAGGTAACCTATTGATTAAATAAGCAGAGGTCAAGACAGTTTTCCCCCAATAAAATTTAGGAACACTCAGATGATTTTAAGAAGATGTCGATTTTTCCTTTCAGCAACCCCATTTTGTTGTGGCGTGTCAACACAAGTCAACTCATGAACAACACCATTAGTTTTGAGAAGTTTGTGAAAAATTTGGTTTACATACTCCTTACCATTGTCTAACTGTATCCTTTTATTTGGTTTCCCAAACTGTGTTTTAACCATTTGAAAAAAGTTAACAAATAATTGACACACTTCATACTTATCTTTCATAAGAAAAACCCATGTAACTCGAGTACAAACATCAATAAAAGTAACATACCATTTTGTACAAGAAACATTAGAAATGGATGAAGGCCCCCATACATCAGAATGAACAAGATCAAAGGGTTCGACACTCCTAGTATCACTAGGGGAATAAGTTGCTTGATGGGATTTGGAAAACTGGCACACGTCACAATAAAAAGAATCAACAAACAATTTGGTAAATAGGTGAGGGAATAGAGACCTTAGCATGCGGAAAGAAGGATGTCCAAGACGCCTGTGTTGGATCCATACTTGAGTATTTGACCATGACTCTAAACCAGCTTGATGACACTTACTTTCTGTATGAGGCAAACAATATAACTTGTTCTGTTCCTCAGCAATTCCAATCATCTTCCCTGTGCCAAGGTCCTGAAAAACACAATGAGAATGAAATAAGGTTACAACACAATTCAAGTATTTAGTGAGTTTATGGATGGATAAAAGATTGTTAGAAAGCTTAGGGACATGAAGCACATGATTTAGGTGGAGAGATGGGCTTAGGCGGATGCTACAAGATCCGATAATTGGGGTTTGAGATCCATTTGCAACGATAATATGGCGTTTATTAAGTAAAGGTGAATAAGAAGAGAGATATGGCATATATGGGGTCATGTGATCAGTTGCATTGGAGTCAATAATCCAGATATCTTTAGAACAAGAGGCATTAAAATCTAAGAAGATGGAGTTCTTACCAATCATGGTCAGAGAACTAGTGTTAGAGAACTTACTTAAGGATTCCATAAAGAGAAACAAATTGTCTCGAGCTAGGAGAGTCGAGATCTATTGTTAGGGGAGGATCAAAGGGCTGCCAATGAGAAACTCCAACAAATATGACAACTAAACAATCAAGGGTTGCAAACAGCAAGAAACAAAGGTACAATAATGAAGGTTGTCTTGAAAATAGCAATGAAGGTGAAACCGTTCAGATCTGCAACGACGATTGAGCGGTGCACGATGGCTGCAAAGTCACCGAGATCACTAGCGTTCTAAAAGAAAGGGAACCTTGACCAAGAAAAAAGGGCCACAATAAGAACGGCTGGTGTTTTTAGAGTGGAAGCAGAGCCCCTAGAATCGGGTGCTCTGATACCATAAAGAAACAAATAATATGTATTTCTTTTATTTTTTCAGTAAGTAATACATGAAAGGTATTTATAGAATAGAAAGGACAAATCACTTTAAATGCTAATTCTAAATGCTAATTCTAAATGCTAATTCTAAATATGGTATAAGATAACTAATTACTAATTATTAATAGCTAATTACTAATTATTGTTTAAAATGAATATTATGTTGAGCTATATAACACAAAATATGTTTATTCTATACTTATCTCTCTAATAACTTCTAACACCTTCCCCTCGTGTAACCGACTTTTGTACCCTTTCTCTTGGTTGCAAGACCATCTTATCCATTTATTTAGGGTTCTCTTGATATCTTCCCTTCCTTCGAGATGAATAGAGTTCGAGGGCGACTATGTGTTTTTCGCAGAACGACAACCGGCGACTCTGCTGGGGACACATCTAGCAAGTTGATCCTAGATTTTGTTTGTTTTCTTGTCTTTGGGTGTTTTATGTGTTATTCCTTTAGTGTTACCTTTATTTATATGCTTTTGTGCATATGTTTGCATGGAATTTTACCGCTTTCCATATACTGTTGTTGTGTTGGCTCTGTTTTCATGTTGTGTGGGTGTTACTGAGGTAAAAGGCACAATACACAGGCCAGAGTTGTATACCACTAGGAACACATAGGAATAGAGTGGAGAGTCATGATGACTGATAGGTGTATGCCCTATCGTGTCTGATCATGAGAACCACGGTCAGACTAGGTTCAAATGGGGTGTTATCATTATCATGCATGTTATACGATGATAATACTTTCAGGCGGACTCACATATCTGATTATCCTTGACCTTACCATGACCTAGTCTTCACCTTTTAGTGGTGTGGGAAATATTTTAACAGGTACAGATGGTGACTATGTTCTGGTGGTGACTATTTGGTTCTATTGGTGTATCTTCTAGACCTTTGATCTTATGACATTCAGATTATTTAGATGATTCTACAGTATTTATTCAGAGGATTATACAGTAAATATTCAGAGGGTTGTGTAGTGGCTACCCAAATTCTATGGAGCCTTGATCCCATGTTGTTGTATACCATAACATCACATCATTATTTATATGCATCCCATTTCTAGGGAATTCCAAAATAAGTCTTTTGTTGAGATTTCAAAAAAATGATGAAAATGATGATGAATGCTATTATCAAAAGGATACATATGGATAGATAAGTCTTTGGATTTCCTTGGAAATGAAAGATGAAACATGCTTTCATAATATCATGCATTTCATATTCATAACATAAGCTTATTGGGGTCCTTCTTTCCATTCAGAGTTCAGAATCAACGACAACGACTTCTCTACATCCTTACCGTACTCAAGCCAATCAGCGAAGATTCATGGATCTCTTTGAAAAAAGTCAGAATGCTCTCTGTCAGGACATGGATACTATGGGTTCTAGAATGAATTAAATTCTCTAGACTCTCCATGTTGTTATTCAGGGAGAAGAGGAACTCAGATATAATGTTGCTAAGCTTTCTATTGCTACTGCTCTCTCCTCTTCTACTAATAGAGGATCTGAAAACATGGATGAACTTCGACGTGAACAGGAATTTTTGATGGAATGGGTAAATCAATTGAAGACTCAAATGGGGCTGATTACAGAGGTTCTACAAACACTGTTGAAGAAGGGTAGCAATCCCGTACCAACTATTGCAGCATAAATAGTCAATCATTCCTATCTACCAAGTCTCACTTCAGGACAGGAGCTACCTCGTGTCTATCCTTTGCAACCTCGGATTCTAGAAACTCCTCGCCCGCAGCCATTTCCTATTTCTCATTCAGGTCATAGGAATCAAGTTCCAAGACATAATCAGTTCCTGAATCAGCGTCAACGAAAAAATTACCCTCAGCAGAAAAAACATAATCAAAGGAAGCCAGAAAGAAAGTTGGATGCAATTTCTATGCCTTACAGCCAGCTACTTCCTCTTCTGCTTCATTACCAATTGGTTGATATAAGAGAGTTTATTCCTCCTCCAACATCTCTCCTTTCGGGATATGATACAAATGCAAGATATGAGTTCCACTCGGAGACACCTGGTCACTCAATTGAGGACTACAGGGCTCTAATGAACAATGTGCAAGATCTAATTGAGTTAAATGAAATCACATTCACTCCAAGTGGTTTGCACATAAACTGAAGTCCCTTGCTCGGACAGGTGCAAATACTACAAAGAGCATCTCCTCAAATAAGTCAAGCCTGAAGAAGTCTTCTCAACATGGCAATTTCAAATTTCATTTTCATTCTCGTTTGTAATCTTTCTTGTTTTGTTAAAGTACTTTCTTGTATGCCGAACCTATTCATCTTTTGAATATTAATCATAATATGTTTGTCTTGAATTAATCCATTCGTTATCACTCTTTTTTATTTTACTATACTTTTTGATACTCAACTCTTGTTAATAAAGCAACTACTCTGGAGGGAGGATGACAAATAATTTACTTGGAACCTCGAATGGTATGCTTTCGAGTAAAAACCTTACTGACGATGTACAGGCATTTTTTCAAATCCTAAAACACTGGAGATATAAGGGAGTGAAACCCTCGTTAACCTCTTTGAGCCTTGAAGTATGAGTTTCTTTTCTGTTCAGAAAAAACCCTCATTTTTAGCTCGGGGTCAGGTAGTTTTTCAACTAACTAGATCGAGCATTCAAATCTTAAAAGGAAGTGAACATATGAGGATCACCACACCTTATCCCTTGCATTAGAAGGTCAGAAAAAGATCAAAACCACAGTGTTTATTTCCTTGCATCAAGAGGTTTAGACAGATGTGATACCATAATGGTTATCCCTCATCGACCAAGAAATGGGGCAATCACAACCCTTCCGAAAAGTCAAAAAATCTAGGATCACATGATTTGTTCAAAATAAAAAGAATGAAATGAAAAAGAAAAGAAAAGAGAAAGCCCGCTAAGTTGAAACTTTAAAATAAGTCGCTTAGACAAAAGTTAGGGCATCCTGTTGGACTTTAAAATCAAAATTACAAAATAATGAAAATCCTGAAAGGAAGAAGAAGGATTTCCAAAGGAAAATTCTCTGCAAAGAACAAAGTCGTGTGATTAGATGCCAAAAACAAAAAGGTGAGTGACTGTTATGTCCAAGAAATTGCATCAAAAATGTGTCGAAAAGCAAATCATCTTAAAGAATGATTTTAATCTGGGGCAGAATTTCTAGTGACTCCATTGAGTAAAAGAAGACCCGTTTGAGAAATGATCAGAAGCAGATCACATGAGATCTTGATGTTTGCATGGAAGCTTTGGTTTCCCCGAAGTCTTCATTGAGTAGTGGTACATCAGTTTCAATTGGTCCTAAGGGACAGATTATTTCAAGTTTATGTTTAAGCAAGAAGCAGTTAAAGTTGAGAAGTACAGTTGGGTATTAGCCTACTTTCAGGACGTAAGTCAACCACTCTAAGGGTATGTTGTCATCTAATATTCCATTGAGTAGGGGAAGTTATTTTAAATGGTGGTATTCCATTGAACAAAAGTAAAGTATCAGAATATGATTACCCTAAGGGGGAAAAAGCATGTGAATACTCCATTGAATAAGAGCTCAGTCAATTTCAGGATGTCTCGTTGATAAATCTCTTCAAGCTTGACCAATCTGAAGTTATCACGGCGATAAATCTCTTCAAGTTTCCATCAATCAAAGTTTATCACATCGACGAATCCCTTTAAGTTGCCATCAACCTGGGGAGATCACTTCGAGAAATCTATTCATAATTCATTCAATATGGGGCAGTCATATCGAGATTCGACAAATCTCTCAAAGAAACTTGTAATTAGAGACAATTTATTTCATGACTCAAGACATTGGGGCAGGTTACCTCATATCATATTATGGCACGGATATTTCGGTCCTCTACTCAGCATAGATTCTTTTAGAGATCCTACAGACAGGAGCATTCCTTATCCATACTCGCAAAACTACTCAAGCAAGTTATGTCCTGCAAGGTAACTGCCGAAGAAATCAAGCTAAACGCATCATGAAGGTCACCTTGACCCAACCAACATTGTGAAAGTTGTCCTCATCTTCTGCATGTATTCAAAGTATACTTCCCAGAAGTAGAGTAAACTGGGGCGCCCGAGGTTTTTATGCGGCTCAGTGCACATATTTAACATGATTTCCCAGCAGCAGTGTAAACTTGAGGGCACTCAGAGTCTTTGTGTGATTCAACACATGCATGCCACATAATTCCCCAATAGTGTAAACTTGGGGCACTCAAGGAGTTCTATTTGGTTCAACATATAATTCCCACAGATGATCGTCACCTAATATCTAGCAGAGAAGCAATATCGGGGTAGTAGAAGAGACCCATGTCCATCTCCTAATCCCCAAGTAGTTCAAAGATGGATTTCCCCAACATGAAGCAGACTCAGGGCATTCGAAGAAATCCAAGTGATGTTCAACATGCAACCCCCCAGCATGTCCATGTATAATTCTACCATCCCCATGCAATCCAGGATGTAGAGAAGGTCATACCAAGTCACTTCCTCCCCAGCAAATCTACAATTCAATCCTCAGTAAGGTGCCAATGATCTTTGGTACCCCGAGTGTGATCGGTGGGAATGAGAACTGACTGTTTTGGAATGCTGGTTCGCGTTTGCGTTTGTTTTTGCAAAATGTCGCGGTAAGCAAGAGTCGCCACCGTCTTTTATTTTATCCAACAAGGAAAGGACAAAAGCATAGAAAAATTCCTTTTCGAGATTGTTTCTCGTGTTCGGGAGGTAGATTATAGAAAGGGAAGGTATTAGCACCCTTTCTATCTGTGGTTATTCACGGGCTCTTAGGTACTTGCTCACTATGTTTTCAAAAGTTTGCTTTTCTTTGTGTTTGTGGGTTTTGAAAAGAGTTTTTGTTTGAAACTTCGATTTAACTCTTGCTTTTGTCCTCAAGAGTGTAATGAAGTGTTTTGAAAACTTTGTTCGAAAAGTGTAAGTGTGAAAAGTTTTGTTATGTTTTTAAGATGAGAAAGTACTTAAGAACCTCTACCTACTCAAAAAGGAATTAGACTGTGCAAATGTCCTTTAGACAGTGTTATCCCACTATTAAGGAGTAGGTAACACCGTCGTTGGAGTTTTCGGGTCAATTCGGTTTAAGGGACGTGTGGTCACTAAAGCAACGTTAGGATGCCTTAGCGGTAACCCTAATGTCTTAGATCATTTTTCCGAGGCAACCGTTTCGAGGCAACTTATGATCTTGGGACAAAAAAACGACCTCTAAAACATCCTATACTTAATGACCACATTCTAGGCAACCAAGTGAGGCGTACCCTAAGAGTGACGTGTGCAAGTGTGTCAATTTTCAGTTTATATTATCTTTATACATGTTATGGTGAGCTACTGTTGATTTTAAGTTAAGAGTTAATCTTGTCATGCATAGCCTAGTTAGCATACATTTAAACAGTGAATATATGTACAGGAATTTAAAGTTCGGGAATTGTAAATCCTACGCTATTACAAGGCTTCGGGGAGGGGGATTATTTACATGTCCAAAATTGGGGAATAAAGCAGTAAAGTGAAAGTCTTACTTAAGCTATTACAAGTCAATAAGCAGTTACAATAAAATAAACGCGCATGAATCTGAACATAACCTCTAAAAATCCTAAGAATAAAATCTTTTTGTGTTTTATTTTATTTTGGGAAAATAATCTAAATCTACTTAATTTTAGTTTTGAGAAAATGTTAAGATAATTAAGAGATTAATTAACAAAGTTAATTTAATAGAAAAAACTAGCCTAATGTTTTTGTGGTTTTCTTATTTTAATGTTAATTAAAAAGATAAAAAAAATGTCAATGAAAACAAAAATAAAATACAAGGGGGACCCTTCGATCCAGGGAAAAAAAGGTGTTTCGATCCAGGGAGGGGATGGAAGCTTCGATCCAGAGAGGGTCATGGTCCTTTCGATTGGGCCAGACAGTAAGGCGTGAGTAGCCTTCGATCCAGGGAAGAGGATTATCTTTTGATCATGGAGGTCATGGCTTTCTATCCAGGAATGAGATGCCTCCTTCGATCCAGCATGCTAATGGGTTCGATCCAGAGAAGGTGTCTCCTTCGATCTGGAATGTTATACCTGCAAAAGTATGTTAGCGAATTAAAACACAGGGCCTGGGTATTGAACCCCAGGCCCTTCGATCCTGCGCTTGCTGGGTTTCCTCAGGCTATGTCTGCAACAAATATTAGCAAACGATGGACATGGCCTGGGTGCCAAGCCCAGGCCTCTTGATCCTGTCTAGGATAGAAAATCGAAGGTAACAACCAGTATGGATGTATTATGCAAATATGAGGTTGGATAGTTTACCCTTTCTTACCAGCAGATTGGACTTCTAATTTGGGCGCTTCCTGGATGTAGGCACCTTCGATCTGGGCACTTCCTGGATGTAGGAACTTTTGATTTGGGATTTCTGGGCGTGGAGATGTTTGCTAAATGGTTGCTTTGGCATGGATTAATTATGAAAATGCTGATGACTTTTGGCAGCGTAACTCCAATGTTTTTTGTTCTCCTGTTGTGTGTTTTTTCGTGTCCTTTCGCAACACTTGTGATCTCTTTATATAGAGGGGATGGAGGGGACAGGAAGACAAAGGTTTAAATGACCTTGATTATGTGTTTGACAGCCATGAATGAGAGTTTGTAACGTTGGCTAAACACATGGATCTTGTCCCTTTTTGAATTTTGAATGACATGTAACTGGCCTTCGAATGCTCCCTTTCGAATGGGCTGATGGCCTCCTTCGAATGCTCCCTTTCGAATGGGATGATGGCCTCCTTCGAATGCTTTTCGAAAGCTTCTTCGAATGGACCCTTTGAATGCTTCTTCGAATGGACCTTTTTGGAATTCCAATTGAAGGACACTGTTATAATACCAATCAAAGTACTTGTCCATAATGCCAATCGAGAGGCTCCTTCAGAATACCAATCGAAGGGTCTTTCAGAATTCTAATCCAAAGCCTTTACATAATGCCAATCGAAATGCTTGTCCATAATGCCAGTCTAAGAGCTTGACAGAATGCCAATCGAAAGGCTCCTTCAGAACACCAACTGAAGGGTCTTTCAGAATTTCAATCGAAATGTACTTAAAGCACCACTCAAAAATTTTCCTTTTCCTTAGGCAAGGGTTTCTGGTCAACCATGAGGGGGAAGACTTTGGAAAACATGAGAAGGCAAATTTTGGGGTGCAACAGTTGCCCCTGTTCAATTTTCTTAAACCTGAGGATGTAGATTGGCTTGCGTGCCTTTCGTGATCCGAAGGTGGAAGATAATTGAACACTAGAGTGCCCAGAAATTTGCACTCGCATGGTGTAGTATCAGCATTATGATGTGGGGAATGGGCTTACAGATAGCATTTGGAGATTGTTGGTAGGAGGATGGGCTTATAGATGCCATCTGGAGATTGTTGGTAGGAGGATGGGCTTATAGATGCCATCTGCAGGAGTGTCGATCGCATAAGAGATTCCTTAGCGAGAACTTGCATACCTGTTGTTGTAAAATATTCCGTTGGGGAAGTCTAACTTTGTTGAGATTTAGGAACCTGCCTGTACTTCAACTGAGTTTTAAGAACCTGTTCATAATTTAACTAGGGGGAAACATCTTCATCAAGATCTAGGAACTGTCTCGTGCCCACCGGGAGTATACCGCTGAGGTTATAGAACTTGTCCACACTATGACAGAGGAGAACATCAAGATCTAGGAACTGACTCGTGCTCAATGGAGTATACCGTTGAGGTTATAGTACTCGTCCACACTATGACATAGGGAAATGTGATGTTTTTGCTGGGAAAATAAATCCCGGAGCTGCTGGAGAATAGAGTTGAGTCTGGATGATTGTCAGAATTGCGTCTGCATCTGGAGCGTATCTGAAATGTATTTGAATGAGTGACAGAATGACATCCGAATCTGGATCGTATATGGACTGTAATTTGAATGAGTGACAGAATGACATCCGAATCTGGATCGTATCTGGACTGTAATTTGAATGAGTGACAGAATGACATCTGAATTTGGATCGTATCTGGACTGTAATTTGAATGAGTGACAGAATGACATCCGAATCTGGATCGTATCTGGACTGTAATTTGAAATGAGTGACAGAATGGCATCCGAATATGGATCGTATCTGGACTGTAATTTGAATGAGTGACAGAATGACATCCGAATCTGGATCGTATCTGGACTGTATTTTGAATGAATCTGGAATAAGTATCAGAATGTCAGCCATATCTGGATCGCATCTGAACTGTCTCTAGAAGGAATCTGGAATAAGTATCAGAATGTCAGTCGTATCTGGATCGCATCTGAACTGTCTCTAAAAGGGATCTGGAATAAGTATCAGAATGTCAGCCATATCTGGGTCGCATCTGAACTGTCTCTAGAAGGAGTCTGGAATAAGTATCAGAATGTCAGCCATATCTGGATCGCATCTGAACTGTCTCTAGAAGGAGTCTGGAATAAGTATCAGAATGTCAGCCATATTTGGGTCGCATCTGAACTGTCTCTAGAAGGAGTCTGGAATAAGTATCAGAATGTCAGCCATATCTGGGTCGCATCTGAACTGTCTCTAGAAGGAGTCTGGAATAAGTATCAGAATGTCAGCCATATCTGGATTGCATCTGAATTGTCTCTAAAAGGGGTCTGGAATAAGTATCAGAATGTCAGCCATATCTGGATCGCATCTGAACTGTCTCTAGAAGGAATCTGGAATAAGTATCAGAATGTCAGCCATATCTGGGTTGCATCTGAACTGTCTCTAAAAGGGATCTGGAATAAGTATCAGAATGTCAGCCATATCTGGGTCGCATCTGAACTGTCTCTAGAAGGAATCTGGAATAAGTATCAGAATGTCAACCATATCCGGGTCGCATCTGAAGTGTCTCTAGAAGGAGTCTGGAATAAGTATCAGAATGTCAGCCATATCTGGGTCGCATCTGAACTATCTCTAGAAGGAGTCTGGAATAAGTATCAGAATGTCAGCCATATCTGGGTCGCATCTGAACTATCTCTAGAAGGGGTCTCAGAAGATGAAGATCTTTTCCTGTTGATTGATCTTTCCTGAAAAGGTAAAGAGTTAGTTGTATGCAATGTTATGATGTATGCATTGTGTAATGATGTTCTCAAAATAAAATGAGATTTGTGTCATATGTATTTTGTATGCATATGTTATGAATGTTGTTGAAGTGTAATTTTGTCTTGGACTTTGCTCAAAATGTTTCCACTGGGGATCCCTGCTTTGTTGTTTGAGGAGAACTCCGCTGGGGGATATTGAAAACTCTGTGGCGAGTATGTTTATTTCTGCTTAGGAAAAGAGTTTAGGAGTCTTAGTCGTCCGTTGCTCTACTGGGGAGTCGAAGTTGAACTGATATCTGGTCGTGTCCAGGTTTCACAGTAACTTGCTGGGGATTGTAGAGTAGTCTACTGGGGAAGAGGAGTTGTGGTCCTTTGATTTGTAGTAGTCGGAGAGGCAAACCCAAGCTGGGAAATCCTGGTGTTGTTGAGGAAATAAACATTGTCGTCAGTCCGCTAGAGAGGTGACATCTTCGTTGGGGGAAGTCCTCGAGGATTCTTGAGGTTGATTTAGCTGGGGAAAGGTTTTCAGAGATTAAACCCTTGCTGGGAGTCATCCTATGAGAAGGATCTGGGGAGATTTGTCATTGCCCCTAGTAGCAAGTGTTTGTGACATTGCTAGAAAATGTTTAATTGTACGTAACCCTTCACTGAGATTGATGTTCAATGCCCCAAGTGACGGAGATGGAGACTTGCCCCTGGTTACTCTGCACTTCTTCAGAGATTTCTTGAAATCTTGACTGGACTGCCCCAGGTGTGTTGGATAGTGACGTGTCATTCCCCCTTGTTGATAGGAGATTTGTCCAAGGAAGTATCATTCTTTTTGAAGTGATTTTGTTCACTGAGAGGGCTTTCGTTCATCGGATATTCGTTGTGTGAATTTCTCCGCTGTCAAACAAATAGCCAAATGCAAACAGTGATATTCAAATAATGCAAAGTTTATGCTTGTCTCGAAGTTTTTTTTTTTTTGAAAAGTGCGTTTTTTTTAGCAGAAAACTTTTTTTAAGACAAATTCAACACAAGATTTAGGGCAAAGCCTTACAGGAGTCAGGATACCTTTTGTAACAGTATGCTTTTGAACTACCCCATGCTTCATTTAGGACTTTTGAAGGGTTGTAACGTGGCTTGGTTCACGGTTTAAGAAACAAAGGATAAAGGCTCAAAGTATATTCGTACCCACCCGCTCTTCGTGATGTTCTTCAATCCTAAACTCAGTTAATTGTGTGTCGAACTCTATTCAAATTTGGAACATGTTTTGGTGATGGTTCCCATAAGTTGGATTTTTAAAGGCAGTCATCATTTTTTGCAACATTTTTCATGTTGTCGAGGATTTGTAATGACCTCGTTCTTTTGATTTATTATCCCTAATTTTTGCCTGACTGTTTCTGTTTTTGAGATTACAGTCAGCGGGATGCCCCAGCTTTCTTAAGCCTCCTTTATAGGTTTTGGATCAGTGGGCTTTTTTTTTCTTTTGAGAGATTGACTGCCTATAAGGAGCCACCACTGTCTTTTGATTCCAGAGGAATGCTTTTGATGTCGTTCGTTGTATTATGAGCTGAGAGTTTTGCGACCTCAATGCGCACCTTTTTTGAATTAACTGAGAGACTACCCTGCCCCAGGTTTAAATTAAAGGTTTCAATTTGTGTTTAAAACAAAAAACTCCTACTTCTTTGGCTCGAAGGGGTTGACTAGGGATTATCTTCCTTATAACTCCAGTGTTTAGGATTTGAAAGAAATGCCTGTACATCGTCAGCAAGGTCTGTCCAAAAGCATATTGTATGAGATTATGGCATTGTTTCGTCATCCTCCCTCTAAAGGCTTGTAACTTTTAGCAAGAGTTGAATGTCATAAAGTGAGTAAAAAGCATAGTTTAAATGTAATTAAAATGATTGGCTCAAATCAAGACAAACATATGCAATGCATTAATGAAACAAAGTTTGGCATTAATAGATAAGTGTTTGAATAACAAAGAGATTACAACTTGAAAATTCAAATGAACAAAACCTTTCAATGATTCGTCATAGGAGCAGTGATTATGTTTGGAGTCCCCGGAGGGTCAAACTTGATCTCCTTGGCATCAATCATGTCTTGGATCTTGTTCTTCAGAGCCCAACAGTTGTTTGTGTCATGTCCCGGACTGTCAGAGTGGTATGCACACCTTTCATTGGGATGATAGGTAGGAGCAGAAGTATTTGGGTTCCGGAGAGGAGCCTTTAATGTAATCAGCTCTGCCTCCAACAGGCGTTGTAGCGCTTGACCCAGTGACATGTTGATCTTAGTGAATTATCTTTTAGGCGCGACCTCCTTACGCTGATGCCCCTATCTTTGTTAAGCAGGTGTAGGATTAGAGATCAAGATTTCTCCTACGTGTTGGTCATGACGACTCTTTTGACCATACACAGCGTTGGACTCTTTCTTCCCATTGTAGGGCTTTTTCTGAGCATCAGGAGGTGTAGCTTCTTGAATCTTCCCACTTTTGATGCCAGCTTCAACCCTTTCGCCGGTCAGTATTAGCTCAGTGAATCCGGCTGAAGAGCTTCCAATCAAGTGTTTGAAATAGGGACCAGACAAAGTCCCAAGAAACATGTCCACCAACTCCCTATCAGACAGAGGGGGTTGGACTCTTCCAGCAAGATCTCTCCACTTCTGAGCATAGTCCTTAAAGCCTTCGCCTGTACCCATAGACATACCCTGAATCTGAGTACGCGTGGGAGCAAGGTCGGCATTATACTGGTATTGCTTGTAAAAAGCAGCAGTAAGGTCCTCCCAGTTGCGGATGTTAGCTCCTTCCAGTTGACAGAACCATTCAAGCTGAGTCCCTGAGAGACTGTCTTGAAAGAAGTGGATCCACAAGTCCTTATCAGTAGTGTAAGGTTGGATCTTCCTCACATATGACCGGAGGTGCAGCTTTGGACAGGAAGCTCCGTCATACTTGGAAAAGGAAGGTGCCTTGAATTTATGGGGAATCACCACCCCAAAGGATAGACCTAGATCTCTGAAGTCCAAACCGGGCACCTTCTGTATTTCTATAGCATTCAAACGGTCTTCCAGTTGTTTATACTTATCCTCAGCAGGAGGGTACTGTTCTTCATCATAGTCCGTCTCGTTGTCGGAGACTTCAGGGCTAGGAGCCCTCCTTTCTTGTGGATTGTCTTTCCCTCCAGATGGGGTGGTCGGATCAACTTTGTTCTACAGCCCGTTTCCAAACCTGCGTCCAGTATTGAACATGATGGTCCTCTTTTTCTTCTTCTTCCTCTCTTTCAGAATCAGGGTCTTCAGGTCCTGCTGACCCTTAGCTAGGCTCATGACCAACTCCTGAAATTGGGCATTCTGGGCCTGGAGGGCCTTGATAGCTTGTTCAGTGGAAGGTTCAGTAGACATGATGATTGCTGAAATAAACAGCGAAGAAGATAAGAGACTTGTACTGGGAGACATGTTATGCAATGATATGTATGATATATGTATGCAATGTTTTCAAGGATCTCGCGGGATAAACAAGAAACTGATAGAATTTGAATCTTGTAGCTTTGATTGAAGGAGCTTCATGTTGCCGAGAGTCCTTCTTCAAGAGTCAAGCTCACCATATCGAGTGGGTCATAGCCCCTGACTCAAGTTATCGTGCTTTGATTTCTAAACAACCTTGGCTAGAGGAAAATAAATCCCCTTTTCCCCTTGCTAGCCATTTGATTTACTATAACCTGTATCACAGACCCTTGAGATCCTTGAAATGGTTAAAGAAATGTTAAGGCATGATGTTATGATGTGTATGCTATGCGTTTAAGCACAAGTGTGAGGTGATGTAAGTAAGCCCTGCAATAAGTCCAAATTAATGGATAAGGACTGTAAACAAAACCTGCAAGGAACTCATGTTGTCAGATAACAAGTATGTGCAAGTAGTTCAAGTTTGAAGGCACACAAGTCACACATATAGCCTTAAGTTTAGGCTGGCATGGGGGTTTCATAGGTAAGTACCCTCTTGAGTTTAGTTGGCTCAAAACCTGTCCTATAAATAGTAACCGGGTTCTAAGGAACTCAATATCATTGGATTGTTTTCTATGTTCATTGTTTTGGTTTAGCCACTGAACTAGCAACCAAAATATTCCAAGAAAACAATCCTTAATGAGTGTAGTATCGAGTATCTACCAACTTTGGACTGCACCAAAGTCGGTCATCTCACTACCCCTAAAAAAGGCCAAGATGGTCAAGTAAGGTTCTAGGTCATTAGTGCTTAGTGACATCACTCAGCGGCCCCGTATTCTCTTTGATTGACTCAAAGGCTACAGGTACTCACAAATATGTCGCACTAATATAGCTATTGCTTCAACCGTGTCGGTATACCCCGCACAGTTTCCACAACGTATTGCTATCTATGAATGTTTCCCAAATCCGGGTGGAGGATTTATAGAACTCCGATACAAGCCCACAAAATTAAAAGCATACAAAGCAATACAATTGAAAACACAAGTGATCTAGTCCTAAGGTACACCTCACTTATATGATCCCCAGCAGAGTCGCCAGTTCTGTGATCGGTGGGAACGAGAACTGACTGTTTTGGAATGCTGGTTCGCGTTTGCGTTTGTTTTTGCAAAATGTCGCGGTAAGCAAGAGTCGCCACCATCTTTTATTTTATCCAACAATGAAAGGACAAAAGCACAGAAAAATTCCTTTTCGAGATTGTTTCTCGGGTTCGGGAGGTAGATTATAGAAAGGGAAGGTATTAGCACCCTTTCTATCCGTGGTTATCCACGGGCTCTTAGGTACTTGCTCACTATCTTTTCAAAAGTTTGCTTTTCTTTGTGTTTGTGGGTTTTGAAAAGAGTTTTTGTTTTAAAATTTGATTTAACTCTTGCTTCTGTCCTCAAGAGTGTAATGAACACTACAAGAAAATTAGTGTTTAACGACACAAAAATTGCGACAGTTATGTGATAACTGTCGTAATTGACATATAGAGACAGTGTTTACGACAGTTGACACCAACCGTCCCTAATATTTATTTTGCGATGGTATAATTAACCATCATAATATTATTATTACGACGGTAAAACAACCGTCGGCCCCCATTTAACACTTTTAACATTGATTTTTCACCAACAACTAGTCACGACGGTAAAATTAACCGTCCTAAAAGGCATATCACGACGGTAAAGCACCCGTCGCACCCTTAAACCTTTCACGACGGTAAAATTATCCGTCCTAAAATTCATTTCATGATGGTAAAACAACCGTCGCACCCAAAACCTTTAAAAATTCTCATGGGCACGACGGTAAAACACTCGTCGCCGTAAAAAAGTTAAAAAGCTCTTAAAATACATAAAACATCAATTCACTTTCTACTCCTGCGTTCACTTTTTCTACTCACGAAGAAAATACAAGAATTCTCGACCTAAGGTTCGTGTGGGTCTTCTAAAGAAGAACCCTAACGTTTTGAAACCCGTTTTCACCATTCCTCCCAAACTGTTACAATCCCTTGTAGAAGACCCTAAATGGGATGAAAAAGGCAGCGTCACACAAAACTACAATTCCTTCGGCGTCTTCAATGACCATAACTCCCTCACCGATTCTCTTCGAGCTCCTCCTTCTGTCTCCGATGACCCCAACGATTCCGGCAGTGACCTCGAAGAAGACGGTATTTTCGTGTATTTTAGTATCAGAAATTGTTTATATTTTTTTGAAATGCATGTAAATTTTATGAATTTTGTGGTGTAGATTTGAAATCGGCACTGGGAAAGAGAAGAAGAGATGGTAAAAGTGCACTATCTCTCTTCTAATAATGCATATTTGGAATATTATAAACTTGTGTCTATGATAGTTTCAATTAGCTGCTTTGAAAATGGTTTTAGTTAACCTATTCCACCTGGTTTTATAGAATTGTTTCTTATTGATTCTCCCTCTGTGTTGGCAGTGTAATAATGTTTTTGTCAGATATGTCTGGAAGAAAACCTTTATACAGGAAGTATGTGTTCTTTCGTACCTCTTTTTTTTCGATTTCACCTTCACTTCTACTTATTGGTTTTCAAGCCTGTTATATTCTGTGTTTTTGTAGAGCATTTGTTTTCTTTAGTTCACCTATTGCCAGAGAATTGGTGTTGGAGATTAAGAAAGATAAACTGGTTTTGCCTCGCATTGGTGCATTAAGAGAGGTGAAGTTTTGTTTTTGTTTTTAAAATGTTTATGAACTTTATGTTAAATTGAATATTGTCGAAAACAATTTCATATGTTGCTTATTGTGATTTTTTTTTCTTTCACTGTGCATGGCAGATGAATTTATGTGGTATGTGGTTGTACTTCATTTATCTTGCCTTCCACTCTTTACATCTTTGCTCATATGAATGAGATTACTCTCTTCCCTTTCATAGTTATATAAGCAGTATTAGAAATTTTCAAAACTTATTAAGTGTAGACATGCACCTAGTATTTGTCCACTTCCACATATACAATATTAATGTACATAGCCATTGGCTCAGGTCAACTATTTCAGTTATAATAACTTATTAGAATCTATTAGCTGTTGAAAAAACACGTCTGCAAAACAGATACAAAGTTTGTTCTTCAGATTCAAATTCCAGTATACTTTGAATAAATATTACAAACAATTATGCCTTTGACTGAATCTGCAAAATTAGAGACTTGTCGAGGATTTATAATGGAGTAATTTTCACGCAGTAAAAATGGAACAATCATGGAAATGGATCGAACGTCCAATGATTTGTGCAAATTGGATATTTTAATCATTCTTGTATTTTGTTCTAATAGCGTCTCTCTAAAAAGGTATAGTGCAGCTATACTTTTTAAGCTCAAAATTCATGAAATCGGCTTGTTGAGATTATTTCATTTAAGAAAATTTATTAACCTTCAAATGTGCTCAGTAGGAAGTTTTTTAGTGTATTTTCTCATTCTTGTGATTATCTCGTTATTTTGTGTTGTCATTTTGTCCTGTTAATGCAGGGTTTCGTTACAAACAATGAGAGAGCTTTAGAGGAGCTATATGGGGACGAGGAGAACAATAAAAAAGCTGTTGCATGTTTGAATGTGATGGCTACTCGAGTTGCTTCTGTTTTTGCTTCATTAAGAGTATGTAGTCAATGCTCTTTGACTCTTTGCCGTAGGAATTTGAAAATTTTAATAGTTTCCCATAGTATGTCAATGTTCTAAATCATGTAATTTTCTCTAGGAATTTCCTTTTGTTCGATTTCATGCTGCCCGGTCACTAGATGCGAACACAATGACTACTCTTCATGATCTTATTCCTACAAAGCTTGCTGCTGGTGTCTGGGACTCTCTTATGAAATATAAAAAAAGTATACCTAATTTTCCTCAGACTGAGACATGCGAGCTGCTTATCATTGATAGAACTATCGATCAGGTTTTTATCTCTATTTTCTTGCTCATGGGCTTGTAGATTATTTCAATAATCTGTATCATATTGCTTACAATGGGGGTTCTATTATGGATGTTATAGATTGCTCCTTTGATACACGAGTGGACTTATGATGCAATGTGCCATGATTTGTTGAATATGGAGGGAAATAAATATGTTCACGAGGTATTCCACAATTTCTCTTTTTTCCATCTAAAATTGTGCCCACTATATTAACACAAATCTACTTTTTCTCTAGATTCTTGGCAAGAATGGTGGTCAACCTGAGAGAAAAGAGGTTCTGTTGGAAGATCATGATCCTATATGGCTTGAACTTCGTTATGCACATATTGCCGGTGTATGTTCAGATATTTTTTGTTTAGTATCTATTGTTTAGGCTTTAGGATCTACTATGTGAATCATGTCTACTTTTTGTTAGTTATGCAACCTGAATGCCTAGTGATTTTGATGGCCTTGCCAGGCATGAGAAAATGACCAACTTCATTTCAAAGAATAAAGCTGCACAGATCCAACATGGTTCAAGGTGAGTAATAATTTTCTGGAAGTTTTTCATCAATGACATTGCAATCTGACAGGATTTTGATTCTGTACTCACTGTATTAATGATTCAATCATTATTGAAAATAACATTGTTGCCTAATTTGGAATGTTTCTATGACCTGAAAAATCATGACAGATTTTTTGTTTATGATATTTGATTGAGTCTGGATATGACGGAGAGAAACTCTTCTCTTTTGTGCACACTGTGCCAACTTTGCTGTTTATCTGTTTTCATTAAATATTTCAGCCACACCTCTAATACTAACCACCCTAGACTGATATTTGGATGTTGTTTTCCTATGATGTTTGTGACACTTGAATATGTAAGTAGACCAGTTTGAACTTTTTTATCTTCCCTCTAAAAGGAACCTCGGGCTCCTCTTCTAACATTATAAACAGAATTTCTTGGAGAAGTTCCTGTCATTTTCAAACATCCATTCATACATTCATCCTGGGGGTTGGCATTACAATATTGCCAAAAAAGGAACCTGGTGCTATAAAACTTTCACCATGGTAGCGTCAAAGGAAGGGTCAGATCTATCGTGTATTTGCAAGAGGCTGATTTCACGACTTGAATGGAGACCTTCTAGTCACAGAACTACATTTCCAAAGTAGTTTTAAAATTACCCTGAAAAGTAGTTTTATCTAACAATATAGATATGTATTGTGCATGGCTTACATGTATTATTTTAAATTTCATTTCTTTTACTGATATATTAACACTAGCACTATTTAGTTCTAGATTGTTTTACAAAAGTTATGAGTTCTTTATAATGAATCAATATTGGAGAGAAAACACAAAGTTGAAAAGTAAATAGGTCGATGATTAAGTGCCTATGAAGCATGTACAACTCTAGGAGTAGACGTGTCGCAGTGTCTAACATGTGTCAGTGTCCTGCACTTGTATGACACTTTTACGAAACATGTCAGACAAGTGTCCCCCAAAAAATGTGTTTTTCTTTGCTTCAACACTCTTTAATTTGATGTTTGAAATCCTTATGATACTCATACAATACATGTCGAAAAATACAGACAAATGTTTCAAAAAGAATTTGTTTTTTGTTTTTTTCTTTGCTTCAACACACTTTAAATTTTTGTGGACAAATCACACACACATCTAAAAGGCTTAAATATGTATTGAGGAAATGTTATAAATGAAGAATTAAAGACATTAATTTTGATTAGAATATCTCTTTTAATAGTAGATGGATGAATGAAGCTCAAATATAAATCATATATGTAGCGGTGTTGGCGTCTTATATTTTTGACATTATTGGTGTCATAGTGTTTGTGTCGTGTCCCGTTGTCCGTGTTGGAGACTGTGTTTCATAGTCAAGTGCAACTAACTTTCTTTGAGTTATTTTTTATAATAGTAACTCATTTCTCTTGGAAATGTGTGTACTGTTTAACTTTATTTTTAACTGTCAAAACCAACTTTCCTAAAAGCTTTCAGTTGTTAGGTGAATGTTCAATGTTAGTTTTATGTATATTAATGCATCTCTTCATACAAAACGGCTTTGAGCTTAAAGTGTGGATAACGTTCAGAACCAACCTATCTAGTATTGACATTCAACTGTCATTCAGAAGAATGGGATGCCACATCAGGATTAAACTCTTAATCACTTGGTCACAGAGGTTCTAATCCCATGTCAAGCCCCATTTTCCTAAAAGTTAAAGTTGTTTCATGGATGTACAAGTTTGGTTTTATATATCTTTCTGTTGTTGTGTTAAACGGTCAAGTTCTTCCCCGACTTTAATAGAAATTGGAGGCATGCATTTTTTATTATTGAAATAGTTTGGCCTTTTTTGATACTCAAGTCTAGATAGGTATTTGATGGTTATGTGCATTCATTCATCTAGTTAATACCTTAAACCCGGCCCAATTTTGTGTTCCATTTATAGGGGTAGTGGTGAAATGTCAACAAGGGACTTACAGAAGATGGTTCAAGCACTTCCACAATACAGTGAACAAATCGACAAGCTCTCCCTCCATGTGGAGGTTAGTTCTTGATACCCGGAAAAATTATTTAATTGTTGTATGATATTCATTGTAAATAATGTATTTTTTAAAATAATTATTATTAGTAATTTGTATTTGGCCCATTAGGTTAAACTAGTCTATATAAACAGATTAGTGTCTGTGCATTATTCGTTCATACCTGAAGTATATTACTCAGTTTTCTTAATATGGAAAAGAAGTGTTCTATCTTCACGTGGAAGCAAACTTGTCACACTGTTGTTTTAGATATAGGGACTTTAGAGAAAAAGGCAAGGGAAAGAATAGAGACTTCTAAAAGGAAAAAAAAAGCTGTAATACCTAGCAATACCACATTCTAATTATATTAGTTCCTTATTGCCACCATCTCCCTTTAAAAAGAAAGTTTTCTTTTTGTAATCTGTAGCAATATATATTTTAGCTATATGTAGTTTAATTAGATCTACCTGTATTTTAGTTCCTTATTTTTCCATCTCCCTTTAAAAGGAAAAAATGGAAGGTGACACTGAATAATCGCCGTAGTGTCTTCTTACAAAGGGAATATTTTGTTGACAATAAAGAAAGGGAGGGATATAACACCCTTGATTCCCTAAGGCTTATTATAACATCAGCAACTTTACTTTAGAAGTTATAGCAGTTCTTAGTTACAAACTGCCATAAAACAAAACACAATTGCTTTTATCATTATTTTAACTACTGGATGACAGAACTATACTATGTATTGGGAAAGTTCTTTGTTCAAAATTTGATGAATTAACACAGGCAATCATATTCTTAACGCAAAGGGACAAGGCGAGGACAAAGGAAATTGAACTCTTAATGCAAATGCAGAATTTTAGTGGAAGACAGGTATATTATTTTGACGCATTTAAAGTTAAATTTTATGAGTATTATTTTAAAGATTATTATTTTAATACCTTTTTTTAGGGATTGGAATCACCCGCTGATG
Source organism: Vicia faba (assembly GCA_948472305.1). Taxonomy (NCBI): domain Eukaryota; kingdom Viridiplantae; phylum Streptophyta; class Magnoliopsida; order Fabales; family Fabaceae; genus Vicia; species Vicia faba. Next base: position 978,621,845 of record OX451738.1, on the reverse strand, counting down.
GTAGACGTTCATCTGAGTCTAGCTACCGTATTGGAGATAATGGAACTTCAGGGGGGACAAATTAGACTTTGCTATGATCGAGATAATTAGATTGTGAACTTTCTCATGTATTTTTGGCATAATGATACTTATTATTATAAGATTAGGAATTGATATATTTTGGGTTTTTTGTACTACTTGACATGATTATGGAACTCGCATTTTACATGATTATGGAACACGCATTTTTTTGGATATTATAATGCTTATTTGATGTTAAATATTTTTTATTGAAATTATTTTTACTATATTACAAAGTGATAGAAAATAAAACAAAAAATAATACTATAAATAAATATATTAAAGAAAAAATAACACAAAAAAAAACTATATTTAAAATTTTTTACATAGATAATAATTTAAATAAAAAATATATATAATAGAAAAATAAAAAAAAATTAAGACATAAACAAAAGTCATGGCGACAGTACCGAACCGTCGTAATCAACAATTAAAAATAATCAACAAAAGTCATGACGGTATCGAACCGTCGCCATAAACAATTTAATCAATTTCAAAAGATATTCACGACAGTATCGAACCATCGCCATCAATAATTAAAAGAAACTCAAAAGATAGTCACGACGGTATCAACCCGTCGTAAACTTGAACGACAGTTTTTGTAACCGTCGCGAAATAGGTTGGGGACACACACTTCTGCAACGGTAAAGCAACCGTCGTGGAAAGCAAATTGCGACAGTTTTAACCGTCGTAATCTACAAAAATACCTGTCGCAATCTGCCAATTTTCTTGTAGTGGAAGTGTTTTGAAAACTTTGTTCGAAAAGTGTAAGTGTGAAAAGTTTTGTTTTGTTTTTAAGATGAGCAAGTACTTAAGAACCTCTACCTACTCAAAAAGGAATTAGACTGTGCAAATTTCCTTTAGACAGTGCTATCCCACTATTGAGGAGTAGGTAGCACCGTCGTTGGAGTTTTCGGGTCAATTCGGTTTAAGGGACGTGTGGTCACTAAAGCAACGTTAGGACGCCTTAGCGGTAACCCTAATGTCTTAGATCATTTTTCCGAGGCAACCGTTTCGAGGCAACTTATGATCTTGGGACAAAAGGACGACCTCTAAAATATCCTATACTTAATGACCACATTTGAGGCAACCAAGTGAGGCGTACCCTAAGAGTGACGTGTGCAAGTGTGTCAATTTTCAGTTTATATTATCTTTGTACATGTTATGGTGAGCTACTGTTGATTTTAAGTTAAGAGTTAATCTTGTCATGCATAGCCTAGTTAGCATACATCTAAACAGTGAATATATGTACAGGAATTTAAAGTGCGGGAATTGTAAATCCTACGCTATTACAAGGCTTCGGGGAGGGGGATTATTTACATGTCCAAAATTGGGGAATAAAGCAGTAAAGTGAAAGTCGTAGTTAAGCTATTACAAGCCAATAAGTAGTTACAATAAAATAAACGCGCATGAATCTGAACATAACCTCTAAAAATCCTAAGAATAAAATCTTTTTGTGTTTTATTTTATTTTGGGAAAATAATCTAAATCTACTTAATTTTAGTTTTGAGAAAATGTTAAGATAATTAAGAGATTAATTAACAAAGTTAATTTAATAGAAAAAACTAGCCTAATGTTTTTGTGGTTTTCTTATTTTAATGTTAATTAAAAAGATAAAAAAAATGTCAATGAAAACAAAAATAAATTACAAGGGGGACCCTTCGATCCAGGGAAAAAAAGGAGTTTCGACCCAGGGAGGGGATGGAAGCTTCGATCCAGAGAGGGTCATGGTCCTTTCGAATTGGCCAGACAGTAAGGCGTGAGTAGCCTTCGATCCAGGGAAGAGGATTTTCTTTTGATCATGGAGGTCATGGCTTTCTATCCAGGAATGAGATGCCTCCTTCGATCCAGCATGCTAATGGGTTCGATCCAGAGAAGGTGTCTCCTTCGATCTGGAATGTTATACCTGCAAAAGTATGTTAGCGAAATAAAACACAGGGCCTGGGTATTGAACCCCAGGCCCTTCGATATTGCGCTTGCTGGGTTTCCTCAGGCTATGTCTACAGCAAATATTAGCAAACGATGGACATGGCCTGGGTGCCAAGCCCAGGCCTCTTGATCTTGTCTAGGATAGAAAATCGAAGGTAACAACCAGTATGGATGTATTATGCAAATATGAGGTTGGATAGTTTACCCTTTCTTACCAGCAGATTGGACTTTTAATTTGGGTGCTTCCTGGATGTAGGCACGTTCGATCTGGGCACTTCCTGGATGTAGGCACTTTTGATTTGGGATTTCTGGGCGTGGAGATGTTTGTTGAATGGTTGCTTTGGCCTGGATTAATTATGAAAATGCTGATGACTTTTGGCAGCGTAACTCCAATGTTTTTTGTTCTCCTGTTGTGTGTTTTTTCGTGTCCTTTCGCAACACTTGTGATCTCTTTATATAGAGGGGGTGGAGGGGACAGGAAGACAAAGGTTTAAATGACCTTGATTATGTGTTTGACAGCCATGAATGAGAGTTCGTAACGTTGGCTAAACACATGGGATCTTGTCCCTTTTTGAATTTTGAATGACATGTAACTGGCCTTCGAATGCTCCCTTTCGAATGGGCTGATGGTCTCCTTCGAATGCTCCCTTTCGAATGGGATGATGGCCTCTTTTGAATGCTTTTCGAAAGCTTCTTCGAATGGACCCTTTGAATTCTTCTTCGAATGGACCTTTTTGGAATTCCAATCGAAGGACACTGTTATAATGCCAATTGAAGTACTTGTCCATAATGCCAATCGAAAGGCTCCTTCAGAATACCAATCGAAGGGTCTTTCAGAATGCCAATCGAAAGCCTTGACATAATGCCAATCAAAATGCTTGTCCATAATGCCAGTCGAAGAGCTTGACAGAATTCCAATCAAAAGGCTCCTTCAGAACACCAATCGAAGGGTCTTTCAGAATGCCAATCGAAATGTACTTAAAGCACCACTCAAAAATTTTCCTTTTCCTTAGGCAAGGATTTCTGGTCAACCATGCAGGGGGAAGACTTTGGAAAACATGAGAGGGAAAATTTTGGGGTGCAACACCGAGCTTTTCAGCACCAATCCATATCGGTATCTCAAGACAACAAGAAACAGTTCTTGATAAGCATGTTATTTTCCCCACATAGTATATTTCTCTACGCTTTGCATATAGTTGTCACTGCATAACATTTCATCCTCAAAACGCGTAGCATACCCATTGAAATGGATCGTTGCGCCATACAAAATTCACACATGCATACGAAGCATAAGCCAGATTTGGTACCTTGCACGATATCCAGAATCATTCTTCCACCAAAACAATGGTAAGTCCCCAAATAAATCCCTTTACTACATCACAATCTCTAGCTAATGGTTCCAATACCTTGTACTCCTGAACCCTAGCAAAGTCAATACACTTTAAGGTTTAAGACGATATAATAAGGGCAACTATCATACCCTAAATTTGTCCTACCCCTTTATAAGGATCATCTAGCTTATGCATCTCGCAACCTTCGTGTACATACTTCTCATTAGTTCATCTAACATCGCATGTACCATTAATCAGTAAGTGGTTGTAGGATCAAGGTATCAAATTAATAATAAATCAATCCATCATAATGTCAAGCTTTCATGTATTTCAACACGCTTTGAATTGCGTAGAAATCAGGTGTTTCGGTGAATTTGAGACGGTGCAAACAGAAACAGCATTTTTGTTGGTTTGAGTTCATAAATTTGCATCTTTCAATCGGGATATTGTTTTGAGATGGCTTCTTAGGCATTGGAACCATCTCGGTACTTTCTTCATTTCATTTGTTCATATCGGAAGCCAATTCTATGAAGAAAGTCTCCAGAGAATATGATTTTCCTGAAATGGTATTTGAGTTTAATGACTGGTTATCTGTTTCTCGAATGTTCAAAAATTCGTAACCTTTATCTGTTTTAGTATTTTTGGTTGATTCTTCAAGCACGGAGACCATCTTGATTTTCTTATCATTTATCGTGTTCAGATTGAAGGCTAATTTTGTGATGAAGATCTCCTAGAATTTTAATTCTTTGAAGACAGTGTACTGAATTTAATTGTTGGTCCATCGCTTCGCGGGTAATCATAACTTCTTATTGGAATATTGTTTTGGAGTGGTTCATGAGGAGTTAAAACAGTCTTAATATCATATTCAATTTGTATGTTTGGCTCGGAAGCTTATTCAATAAGGAAGATCTCTGAATGTGCGGATACTTTGAGAAGATACCGTGAAAATACGGTGAAAACAGTGAGCTGAACCGTTATTTTATAGACGTTCAAAAATTCATAACTTCTGCCCGGTTCAATGTTTTTGATTGGTTCTTTGGGGAAAAAATCCTTATGGATGTCATCTTTGTTTCATATGTTTGATTCGAAGAATGATTCTTTGAGGAAGATCCTCGGAAAAGCGAATTACTAGAGGAAATATTATGTTGAACCAGATTTTTATTCTACCATTTCTCGATATTGTAAAAATCATAACTTCTTCTATTTTTATTATATCGAGACAATTCTTGCGGAATAATTTCACAAATGATGTTAGCTACATGTTTTCTTCAGAGGTCGAGTTTGGATTCAGCTCTGAAGACTTCGGTTCATGGCTCGTTTCTCAAACCGAACAGTGTCAAATATTCTCGCCACTCAAAAATTCATAACTCACTGGATTTTTATTGTATCACATTCGTTCTTTTGGCACGACGTTGAAAATTATTTTATCTACGATTTTTTTGTTGGTCTCGCGTCGAGATTACGCACCAATTACCATTGAGATTGTGGATTTTGCGTTTGATCGTGTTTGCTGACACTGAAAATCCAGCTTTGTGAAGAAATTGATTGGGCTTTCTCTTGACCCAAACCAAGGCCCAATTGTCAATACTATATATTGATTTTTCCTCCCTATTTTCATAATACTCAATTCATTTTCTATATTTTACTCTCCAAATTCTCTCAAATACTCTCTACTCTCTCTCAAACTCAAGAACACAAAAAACCAAAATTAAAAAAATCTCTTCTCCTTCCAAGAAGTAAAACCACAAACCGCACCACCTTCATTTCCGGTGACCACCGTGCAAACCTCTGGAATCCACCACCTTCTGTGCGACAACCTCCCTCCGGAAAAGGCCTTCCACGGACATTCTCCCTTCGCCGTCTCCGATCACGTCTCTGACGCATTTCCCTCCTTTTTTAATAGAGAGAATGTGTTAATTATGAATGCAATTATTTTGAATGGTACGAAAGTGATGAAGTGGAAACAGAAATACAACAATCATACATTTCTAAATATTCAAAATGATGTAGAAATTACCCTAAAGGATTAAGTTGTTACAAAAAAACTTACAAAACCAACCTATTACAAAAAATAACTTAAAGAACCTCTCATATAATTTTTCCTTTTTTATACAAATTATATTACAAATCAAATATTGTTGTGAAAAAGGATGCCTTGGAAACAAAATATAATAGGTTTTCTTATTAGAGGTAAACCTTCAAGGGTAGAAAATATGATAAACAAGATTAACAACAAGGATTGGTTATAACTTTTATTCTTTACTTTCTCTTAAATCAAGATTACAAGTACACAAAAATAACAAATAACCCTCTCACTCTAAATTAGCATTTGCAGTATGCAATGATGAGAGACTAGTATGCTATTTATAATAAACCTAACATAATAATCTAATGGGCTTTTCAAAAATACCTATTACAAGCTAACTTAGGGTACAAGCTAACTTAAACAATTGGACATAACAAACATGCCCAATTCGAAATACTAACAACCCTAGAATTTCGACACACACATACTAGAACACACTTCGACTATAGTATGTAGGTCCTCAATACCAGCATGTGAATATACTTCGACGGCATGCATAAATCTTGTCGAACCAGAAGCTACTCTTCAACCTAATAGAGTTCGATCTAATATCTCATAAATCTCCACATTGGAACAAACTCTATCATCAGAGAACAAACTAGCTTTATTCATGCAACTTTATCAACTGCATACATCTCATCATCCATGGCCTTTAGCCATTTAGTATTATTTTGACTCCTCATAACTTTCTTATGGTCTCAGGGTTCTTCGTCTAGAACCTCACTTGTAGAGATTAAGGCATAAGCTATCAGATCTGCATACCCAAATCTCAGAGGTGGCTTGATGACTCTTCTCGCCCTATATCTTTCCAATAGATAGTCATCAACAGTTTCCTCAACTTCCTTAGCATCTTCTGCTTCTTCTTTGACTTAATTTCGGATACACAATTCAGCATCAACATGCTCCACCTCAACAAGAATCTCTCCCTATTCCACCTCTTCATCAGATATTTCTGCACTTCAATCAACATCATCAGTTTTCTTTAAATCCATTTCAACTTCATTGAAACTACATCTCAAATGGTGATAATCCTCATGTGACTTGGCTCTAGTCACCATATCCTATAAGCTTTGACTCCTTTAGGGTATCACATGAACATGCATTTCAGAGCTCTAGGTTCGAACTTGTCTTGCCTAATGTGAGCATAGGCTACACAGCCAAATACTCTCAGTTTGTCGAGATCTGGTGTATGTCCCGACCAAACTTCTTCAAGTGTCTTCATATCTAACGCAATCAAAGGACATATGTTTATCAGATATGTTGCTGTTGAAACAACCTTAACCCAAAACACTTTCTTTAACTTAGCACTAGTCAGCATGCATCTAACTCTTTCCAAGATGGTTTGATTAAACCTTTTAGCCAAACCATCTTGTTATGGAGTACCTACCGTAGTTATGTGCCTTGCAATACCAGAGGCATCATAAAAGTTGTCAAATGCCTCATTACAAAATTCAAAGCCATTGTCTATTCTCAACCTCTTGACCTTTCTTCCAGTTTGATTCTCGACCAGAGTCTTCCAACTTTTGAAATTCTTGAAAGTTTCATCCTTAGTCTTATTGATATACCCATAACTTTTTGGAATAATCATATATTATGGATAGTGTTGTACCCCAATTTTTGCCCCTAATATCCCCTCATCATACCATGTTAATTCCATCACAACAAGATCACATTAGGATTCTTGATTCCCCTCCCTATATTTAGCTTTGATCTTTGAGGAATCACCAAGCACCTTGACTTGTTTTCTTTGTGATCATGAATATTTTTATCTTGATTTCTTATTTTAATTAATAAAATGCAATGTTGGTTTGTCTTGCTTGTTACTTATGTAGGTAAAGGCAATGAGATTCAGCAAGTTGCTCCATGGGTTCATGAGTTTATTCCCATGCCCTAGTAAATAAAGCTTGAGAAGTTAAAACCTCACCATTGGATTTGTTTTGGAGGAAATGGCATGGAAAGGTTATTTTGGTTCACCACATTTCAAGATTATCAAATTTGGTTCAAAAGTACAAGGGATTGATTGGAGAAGTTGTCATACTTGGACAAGGCTTTGTTCCCATTAGTCACAAATTCATATTTCTCTCAATTCTCAAGATATGGAATTGGTTTTGGTGACTATGATTTCTCATTTTCATCCTCAACAACTTATATTTGCAAAGCATTTGTGTTAGTACAAGAAGTTTGTTCAAAATTGTCAAAGTTCCTCAAGGCATTTTCTTGATCTAGGAGCTAGGGTTTTGGACTTTAAAGAAGCATATCTTGGTCATCTTTTGGTATTTTTGAGTGATTCAAAATATATCCTTCTCTTTAAAGGGTTACCAACAAATCAATTCAAACGTTTCAAGGAGTTTTCATGTGGAAGAAGCTTGATGATGAAGAGAGCTTACAAGTCCTCCAGATGAACCCCCAATTTCTCATGTGTGACTTCAAATGACCATAACTTGGTCAATTTTATCACCTTGAGCCCAATATTTTTCCATATTGATCTTGAAGATGTGAAATTATGCCTTCTTTTATGTAAAAAATGAGAAAATGGATGGAAGATTCCCTAAGGATGCAAAAGGATATAGGTCATTTCATAATTTTTTGCCAACTTCAACAATTCATAACTCTCTCAATTTTTGGAGATTTTGAATTGTTCAAGTTTAAAAATGTCATTCAAGAGGCCTATTTCATGCCATATTTTTTAGTCAAGATCAAATTCCAAGTGGAAGGCCATGTTTGGATGCAAAACATTATAGGTCACTTTTGAAGAAAAATTAGAAATATTTCTAAGTATGGAAAGTCAACTTTTTCCCCAACTTTGACTCAATACAACTTTCAGCTCAAGCATCCATTTGATTCCATTATTTTTCCATTGCAAAGCTTGTAACCTCCTCTTTCTAAAGCATCAAGAATCATTCCTCAAGACCCCTTGACCTAAGAATGCCATTGGATTGAACTTGGTAACTTGGAACTGAAGTTTCTTCATAAGTCAGAATTTGAAATTCATGTTTTGGCCTCTAAACATCAAATTAGCACGCGTTTGTGATCTAAACATGTTTAACCAATTTGCCAAAGTGGATTAGAGCCTTAAAACGCAAGGATTGGATGAGTTTTGATGGAAATCATATCACACTTTACTCGTGAATCAGGTTCACACGATTTCCCTCCAACCTTCATCATTTCACATGCTTGAACATTCCATTTGATTCCCTATAAATAGAGGGTCATCCCCCATTCATTTCCTAAAGCTTTGAGAGCCAAAAACACTCTGTCAAAACCTCACACGAGCTTGAAATTTTTGAAATCAGTTTCTGAGATTCCAGCCTTTTCCTCCAAAATTCTTTGCACATTCATCTTCCTTAAGCATCATACAAACTCTCCAGCACTTAAACCAAGCAAAAAGAGCTATAATCCAAGCTACAAAAGTCTGGTTTCAGAACTTCTTTCTTGAATTTCGAAAAGGTAGAATTCTCCATCATTTGGATCCAAATAAAGCACTAACCTGTTCTACTCATTCTCCTGATTCTAGTGCTTCTTACAATTTTCAAATCCATTGAAAATTGAGAGACTAATCTCAAATTGAAGGTGCTCGTTATTTTCTGGGTTTTTGATTCATATCTCTTTGCATACTTTATATAAATTTGGCGCGATGGTGGTGTTAGAATCGTCTTGAAGAGACGAATCCAATGATACTGGTCTGGGATCCTAATTTTACCGTTTGAAGGATCTCACAAAATCTCCATTGCAGGGTGGCTGGAGGTTGAAGATGATGACATGTCTCGTCTCAGCCAATGATAGTGTGCCAAGCGTTTTAATTTCATTGGATGCCCTTTTCTGATTCCCTGCACGTCCCACTAAGGTCCATATCAAGTACAGCGCGTCTGGTCCATTGGATTAGCTTACTAACGCGTTTTGACTATGATCTGATGGCCCATATCTTTTTGGTTTTATTTTATTTTTTGATTTTCATATTTTAGTTGATTTAATTTTCGAAATTCCATAACTCTTTTATTTTTTATCCAAAAATTATGAAAAAATTCACAAAAATACTTTGAATTATTTTTGATCTCATGACTATTTTTTCACATTTTTATTTTAATATTTGATATTTTTATATTTTTTGCATTATCTTCTTCCTTTTAATTACTTTAAAAATGCTTTATGACATTTTTTAATTCTGAAAATTTTCCTAAATATCATTTTGCATATTTCTGACTTTTTGAAAATTTTATGGAATTTTATATTAATGTTTACTATTTTTTACCTATTTTATTTTTGTTTAACAATTTTAATTAATTTTAAAATAGTTTCTGACTTTTAAAAATTTCCAAAAGTTTTATAAAAATATTTGAGTCCTTTTCTTATTTTTCTATGGCCTTACTCAATTTTTCTTGATTAATTTGAATATAGTTGATATTTTTATTTCTTATTTCCATTTTAAAACATTTTTTGAAACCCTTTTTAATGTATATATTAAATGCAATATTATTTTGTGATTATTTTCTGGCTGAACTTGGGTTAAATTTTGATCATGAACTTTACTAACATCATTGGATCCATGGTGTTGAGTTTAACTCCATAAAAATGGATGAATAATTTTAATAATAGTTTGATTTAAATTTAATTCAAATGTGGTTTGTGTATGCTTCCCCACCCTTCTCCATCTCATCCCTTTCTTATTGCACTAAGTGTTATTGGAGCATGATCTCTATATCATGTCTCAAAACAAATGGTGCATAGATTTCTATTGACCAGCCTCAAAATAGGTGTGACTTCTATATAAGTCCACTTACGATTGCTTAACATAGCGCTAAATTTTGTCCCGATTCGAATAAATGATCATTTGTGGCTCAAACCTATGTTTGCAAGCCCAAGTATGTTAATTTGATCTCTTTGATCCAATAACCTTGAGATTCATTGTATGGAGGCGTTGGTTCTACCATTCCTCTAATGGATCTACAACACATTTGGTCAACGCGGATCACTTAAACATCATTGATCATTAAATGACATTTGTGAGGATTCCAAATGGGTGATATACTTGACAAAAAGAAAATGCAACTTTTTGTGTGGAGGCTTTGGTTTTACCAATCCTCTAATGAGTTCCAAATTCAAGTTTCAAGATGATCATCCAACAAACCACTAATCACTAATAATCAATTTTACCTTTTGTTTTTACTTTATGCCCCTTTATTTTTTATGCTTTATGCACCATTTACTTTTAAGCATTTCCATTCCATGCTATCTTCATCTTTGCTCACTTGAGCCTTTTCTTTTTTTCTTCTAAGACACCTAATAATCAACATAAACCATAAAAAACTTTAATGGTACTTAGACTATTTGGTTACTATCCTTGGCATTATGGATTATTGGACTTCTTGGACTTAGGATTAGAAACCTTGGCCTATGTTGGAGACCTTGTGACCTTAATTGATATTTTGTCTGGAGTTCTTGAGGTTTACCTCAAGACATTGGGTTGTTTGTTTGTTTTGTGTGCAGGTTGTTGTGATTACATTCTTTGTTTGTAATCTGGAATTCACCCGTATACAACCGTTACTCTGTGCAACTTTTTTGAATACCTAATACACTTGAAGTTTGATTCTCACAAGAGGTCTAGTATCTTTGCTTGCTTGGTTTCAATCCAAAGAATGGAAATTCTATCTTGGCTCATAATGTCAAGTATTGGCTTTAGTTGGTTACATGGTTCTTATCCCTAGCTTTTACCTTATGCTTTAGGATAGTCTCTTCTTCTCCTCCCATCTTCTTTAATTTCAAAAATCTTCTCCCTCCTTTTGAAAACTCTTCTTGCTCTTAAACTTGAACCACTTTTATAATAAACTTGGACTTAGGTCTATGCATTTTCAAAACCTTTTTCACAAATAAACTTCAATCAACATTAATAATACCTTAACATTTTTTGTGAGAAGACTAAAAATCAATCAATATCATTCAAACCATTTTTCCATCTTGGCTTTCATCTTAAACTTTTCTCAAAAGATTAGATTCATGTCAATCCTTGTAGTGATGCAAACAACTATACTTCTACAATATGTAGTAAAGAGGGATATTTTATACTTGGGTGTTGAGTGAGGCATTGTTGATTTTAAAATCCAAGCCATATCCTCCACTTTAAGATGATGCGAATTCTCCTTTCTCATGATTGTGGGTAGTAAGTATGTTTTCCATACGGACAATGATGATGATGTCTTATCTCATAAAATCAACCAACACATTTGTGTTTTAAAATTTTGTAAAGAGGAACTACGTGTACCCTGATCCCCTATTGCATAAAAGGTGGTACGTAGGCACTAAAGGTTCGCAACCGCGACGGGTGCAAAAATCATAAAAAAGATATATTTCTTTTCTCACCTCAACCATCTATTTTTATAAAACATTTTATAGCCAAAATATGCAGATTTTTAAAAGATGTTCCTGCAGAGTATCTCAGATGTTTAGGGTGCTAATACCTTCCATTTGCATAACCAACCCCCTTACCTTGAATCTTTCCCCCTTTTTTGGGTTACTCGCTCTTTTCCCATTCCTTTGGAAACAATAAAGCGCTTTGGCGATTTCTATTTTGATTTGTATAAGTCTAGTCAATCCAATGGCTTCGTCTTAAACATTTCTACCGCTACAGAAAAATGGCGACTTCACTGGGGAAAGATTGACCTCTTGCTGGTCCACCCCTAAGTGGGTTGAGCCTATCTTTTTTTATATCTGTGTATATGCTATTGTTGTTTATGTGTTATATGTTTTATATATGTTTGTTTGGATTTTCCTGATTTTTAGGGTGCTTGGTGATTACTCATGACTCCTATACCCAGACTTGGGCAAACTTTAAGATAGGACGGACGGTATAGTCATGTTAACTTTGATGGAGTAATCCCAAAAAAGGAGGCATGAGATCCCTCACTCAGTGGAGGGCCCTTTGACTGTAGTGTCGTTTACTGAGTAATCGGGAAGACGTACTGCTTTCGACCTGGGAGCCTGCTGAAGCTGAGGACTGTAAAATACCTAACCCATCTTGGCCTTTTAGGTGTAGTGCGGAAGCTATGACGGAGTAATTAGGAAATAGTTGTCACGCGATGCTACGCTTGGATGAGTGTTTCTTGAGAATATTACTAATTACCGAGTTAATTGAGAAGTTGGTAATATCCGAAGGAAGGATGTAGACTCTGGGTACCTCTAGAACTTTGTTCAGCAGGTGATAACTTTTAGAACATACCTTATGGGTAGTACCTTTTACCTCATGCTCATGACGTTGAACCTATGAACCCTATATGTGTGATCTTGTGTGTGATTGTTGCATCATGCATCCATGCACTCATAAGCATCTTTTGAAGAAATCTTATTTCAAGGGATTTAAAAGTTGACCATTTATGAATATCTCAAGTAACTATGGATTCTAGAAAAAGAAAGACCGGAAAATACAGTTTCAGAGATCCCAAGATAGATGAGTTGATCAGTCTAATTCCCGAGATCGAGTGTCCTGCAGATTTTCGGAAGAAGTATGGATCCATCATTCCTCTCATGAAGCTTAGGATGAAGGAGGGTCTTCTCTCGACCTTGGTCCAGTTCTATGATCCAATCTATCATTTCTTTACTTTTCCCGACTATCAGTTGATGCCTACACTGGAGGAGTATTCTTATCTGTAGGATTTACTTGTTACCGATCGTGTTCCTTTCACTGGTTTGGAGGGTGAGCCAAAACAACATGAGATTGCTGCTTTGATCAATCTAGGGAAGTCTGAGGTGGAAGCCCATATGACTATTAAAGGAGGGATTAGAGGATTACCAGCTCAGTTCTTATTGGAGAAAGCTCGTTACTTTGCAAGGATGAAGAGTACAGTCGCTTTTGAGGCCATCTTTTGTCTACTTGCTTACGGATTGTTCTTATTTCCTAATGTGGACAAGTTTGTTGACATTAATGATATCAGGATCTTCATTATTGGAAACCCAGTTCCTACATTATTGGGAGATGCTTATTACTCCATTCATCTTTGGAGTTCTTATCATTGAGGGATGATTATCTGTTGCACGCCTTTGTTGTACTGGTGGTTTATCTCTCATATGCCTCAGTCTGATGCTTTTTGGGATGTCAAGAAGGAACCTCGTTGGGCTCCTAAGATCATGGCACTTACTCACTCGAATATTGATTGGTATCATCGAGCTTACCAGGATATAGAGATTGTTGACAGTTGTGGTAGTTTCCCCAATGTACCTCTTCTTGGTACAAAGGGAGGAATCAACTATAACCCTGTTCTTGCACGACGATAGCTTGGTTATCCGATGAGGGATAAACCAAATAGTATTCATTTGAGTAGTTTCTTTATGAAGGAGGGAGAATACCATAGGGAAGCTAGGGAGTAGATTGCAAAGTCCTGGCGTCAAATTCATAAGAAGAGTAAGAAATATTTGGGACCAAGAGGGGTTGTTTCTTTGGAACCTTATCTTCAGTGGGTCCAGATGAGAGCTATTAAGTTGAAGATGGCATATTCTCGGGAAACACCTATGCCTGATTTGTTTGTGAAACCCACTCCTCTCTTATTGGATGATCTAGAAGAGCTACAACTTGCTTTGGTTAAGATGCAGCAGGAAAAGGATGCTTGGAAGAACAAGTTCCAGACTTTAGAGATTTCCTTTAGAGCAGACTTGAAGGAGAAATACGACTTGATTGAGATCCTTGAGAGTCGAGCGGTAGATACTATGGAGAGGCAAGGGGATTTATTTTCTCCTAAGCCTCAATCAGATGTTGATTACTCATTTCCTGATTCAGGTAATTGGAAGGAGGTTGCCATCAGGTATGCGGAAGAAAACCAGAGGTTGAAGGCTCAGATTTCCAGGCTTACGGGAAAGCGCCCGCGTATAGAGTGATCTCTGACAGCTTTACTTCTCAGGGTTTTAGATTTTATTTTCATCTTGTACTTGGGATTGTTGAGACTTGTAACCTATTTTATAGTTATTATAATAAAAAAATAGTATTTTCAAATGTGTTATTACTTTGATATTTGCAATATGTCTATAAACTTTAAATCCCTTCAAATACTAAATAACAAAATAAAATCATATGCATTGCATATCATGCATCATATTGTACATATTTCTTGAATTTGTTATACATATCCAGGTGTCTTACCAAGCTTCTTTACTTTGTTCAGCAATCTGACTCGCCACTACAACACTCGGGCTAATTTCAGAAAGAAGATGGATAACTTAGAACAAGAAAATCGTGAGTTGTGCGAGGAGGTTTCTGCTTTGAAGGTAGGAATGGACAACCATACTACTCTGATGGAATCTCTGGTGGCTGCTCAGAATCAGCCACCGAGTGTTCAGCCTCAACCAACAAGGGTTACTATTGAAGCTCCGACTGTTCCTACGTCTGCTACTCCAGCTGTTGTTCAGAACCACATGCCTCAAGGTTACCCATGGGGAATTCCAGGTAATTTTGCACCTGAAGGTTTCAAACTTGGTCCTCAAGATACTCCAATTATTCATACTATTATTACTCATGCACCTCTTGTGGTGCATATTATTCCTGCTGCACCGCCTTCCGTGAATATGGCTCCATTTGTTAACGATGATGTGTGTTGTCCTTTTCCTCCACCAAGTGAAGACTTGGTTCTTTATGACAGAATGGATGATTTCCAAGAGCAGTTTGACAAGATGCAGAGAGAGATGAAGGCCCTCAAGGGAAAAGAGTTATTTGAGCAGAACGTGAATGAATTATGCTTGGTCCTGAATGTTAAGATACCTGCAAAGTTTAAGGTCCCAGAGTTTGAAAAGTACAAGAGCAACACTTTCCCTCATGCCCATCTGGTGATGTATGTAAGGAGAATGTATACCCATACTGATGATCAGCATCTGCTGATTCACTTTTCTCATGATAGTTTGATCAGTGTTGCACTGAAGTGGTATATGAGTTTGGACAGCGTCAACATCCATACTTTCAATGACTTGGGAGAAGCGTTCATCAAACAATACAAGTACAACGTGGACATGGTTCCTGACGTGACCAACTCAGGACCATGGTTTAGAAAGACAGGGAATCATTCAAAGAATATGCTCAGAGATGGAGTTAGGTAGCCGCCCAAGTGATTCCTCCCATGGAAGAGAAGGAGATGACTAAGATTTTCTTGAAAACTCTGGGTGCTTTCTACTACGAGAGGATGGTAGCGAGTGCGCCAAGTGACTTTACTGAAATGGTAGGCATGGGTATCCATTTAGAAGAGGCTGTAAGAGAGGGCCATTTAACGAAAAGTGAAGGATTTGGAAGTGCGAAGAAGCCATCTTATGGGTTTACCAAGAAGAAAGAAGGATATGTGAATGTTATCATGCAAGAGAGGAGGGTTAATACTCCTAGAAGGAATTCTTAGCGTCATCAGTAAGTCGCCTCAGTTACTCCAGTTGTTGGTGTAGCTCCAACCACCGTTGCTTATCAGAGACCATCCCAGCAGGGGAATCAAGGGTATAATCAGAGAAGGGAGAGTTATGACCCTATTCCTATGAGTTATACGGAGTTACTACCGGCATTGATTCAGAAGAAGTTGGTTCAGACCCGGACACCTCCCGCTGTACCATCACCATTGCCTTGGTATTACAAGGTAGACCAAACATGTGCTTTTCATCAGGGAGCACCAGGGCATAATGTTGAGAATTATTATCCTTTGAAGACTGACGTGCAGAAATTGATAAAGTCTGGTATTCTATCTTTTAAGGATGTGGGTCCTAATGTGAAAGACAATGCTCTACCCAAGCATGGAGGAGAAAATTCTATGAATATGGTGGCCGATTGTCCAGGCGACTTCCAAATTTTTTATATTCATCTAGTTAGAGGAGATTTCGTGAAAATGCATGCAGACTTCTGAATTTAGCTATTATATGCATGACCATTCCAGTTGTGCTATTTGCAGTATATACATACAAGGTTGCGATAAGATAAAGGCTAATTTGCAGGAGATGATGGATGAGGGCCTCATCCACATAATCAGGCCTAGGGCGGAGTATGAAGAGGAGGTGAATATGGTTTCTGGATGTCCTGGAGAGTTCAGAATTTTTGATGTGGAGTATATGAATGAAGACCTTGTGCAATTGCATGCTACTTTCTGCCACTTGGCTGGTCAGGTGGAACATCATTATGGTTCTTTCCGAATTTGCTATTGGGACTCCCGAGGATGTTCAATCATGAATAAAGGTGTCCAGTTGTTGTTAGATAATGGAACTATCAAGGTTACATATCAAATGGATGATTACCATGAAGTTGATATGGTTGAGGTTTGTTTGGCTGAAGAAGAGTCAGATGAAGAGTATGCCTCTGCAGATGAGTATTTCTCCTCAGATGAGGATTTGTTTTCCAGAGATGACTCAGTGATGACTGATTGTGTTGAAGAAGGGGTAAACGTCATTGTGCCTTGTCTTGGTGCACCCGCCCATTTTGAAGTTGAATATTATAGCAAGCCAGCTGTTACTCCATTGGTAATTAGTTTGTCGGGTCCCGTTCCCTACGAGTCAGATAAGTTTGTACCCTACAAATACAATGCTCCAATCTTAGAGGATGGAGTGGAAGTTCCCATCCAACAATGCTTGATGTTGGAAATATTGCTGAGAATAGTAGAGTGACCCACAGCGGTCGTGTATTTGCACCAGTTGTTCGAGGAGTTGTTAGTGCTGGAAAGAAAATTGCTGAGAACATTGAACCCAAGAAGGCTACGGGTGAATCTAGTGGAGCTACGCTAGAAAAGGAGGTAGATGATATTTTGAAGATAATCAAGATGAGCGACTACAGAATTGTAGATCAGCTACTGCAGACTCCTTCTAAAATATCTATCTTGGCTTTATTGATTAACTCCTCTGCTCACAGGGAATCTTTGATGAGGGTATTAGACCAAGCTTTCGTGGAAAGTGACATGCCTATAGACCAATTCAGCAGTGTAGTAGGGAATATTACATCATGTAATAACCTGAGTTTATGCAACGATGAACTACCCGATGAAGGAAGAAATCACAACTTGGCCCTCCATATCTCTATGAACTGCAGGAATGATTCACTATCCAATATGTTGATTGATAATGGATCTGCATTGAATGTTATATTGAGGAGCACTCTTATGAAGTTGAAATATCAAGGAACGCCTATGCGCCCGAGTGGCATCATTGTGAAAGCGTTTGATGGATCAAGGAAATCTATTATTGGTAAAGTGGACTTGCCTATTCATATAGGACCACATTTATTTCAGATTACTTTCCAGGTCATAGACATTGTACCCGCTTATAGCTGTTTGTTGGGACAACCGTGGATTCATGAGGCAGGGGCTGTCACTTTAACTTTACACCAGAAACTGAAGTTTGTACGTGAAGGGGAAGTAGTGATCATAAATGGGGAACAGACATTATTGATATCTCATTTGTCCTCTTTCAGAATTGTGGAGGCGGATGAAGCTGTTGTTGGGACTCAGTTCCAAGCTTTATCTATTGACAACATAAGAGGAAATGAGAATTCTATGGTTTGCTTAAGGATGAGCAGCAGGTTGTACGTAAGGGTCATATTGAAGTATGGGGACAGATTGTGGATCCACCTGTAAACAAGAATAGATCCGGCTTGGGGTTCTCTTTGAAGAATGACAGAGGTAAGAGCATGAAGCTGAATTCTGCTATAGGCAAGTACCAAGACATCTCCTGTAGCGAGGGTTATCTTCATCCAACTGTTTCCGGGATTAATGCCATTGTGGAAGATGAAGCAGAGCCAGAAATTCCAAATTACGTGACGCACGGAGTTAGGGTTCAGAAGTGGATCACCATTGATGTTCCCTCTTGCATACATGTTTCAAAGTAATTTGTTTTGTTAATCTTTTTGAAAAGCTTTCACTCTGCCCAAGGTGGAAGTATTAATATTGTATGGGCTTATCTGTTTGTTGTTACTTTTAAAATCAATAATAAAAGTTGTCTTTGTTTCCCAAATTGTGTCTTTATTTTCTGCCTTTTTTGGAAAATGTTAATCAGAAAAAAGAAACCTTTAAAAATGAATAATAACTGAAATACAATCTGCATGATCACTTGTTATATGTGTCAGTTTCTAAAAGCAATCATAAATCATATATGAAGATTAATTAAAAAACTCGTTGAATACAATGACCCTGCACCCTCTCCCAATTTTGAATGTCCTGTGTATGGGGCCGAAGAAGAAGACTATGATGAGATTCTAGAAGAGGTCTCAAGGTTGCTTGAGCGCGAGGAGAGTGTCATTCAGCCATATAAAGAGTCTTTGGAAGTAATCAATTTGGGTTTAGAAGAAGATCCTAAAGAAGTCAAGATTGGAGCATTGTTGCATCCTGATGTGAAGAGCAGGTTGATTGAGTTGTTGAAAGAGTATATGGATATTTTTGCTTGGTTTTATCAAGATATTCCTGGCCTAGATACAGATATTGTAGAGCACCGTTTTCCTTTGAAGCCAGAATGTCCGCCAATCAAATAGAAGTTTAGAAGAACTCACCCAGATATGGCAGTGAAGATCAAAGAGGAGGTTCTAAAGCAGATTAATGCCGGTTTTCTTGTGACGTTAGTGTATCCTCAATGGATCTCTAATATTTTCCCAGTGGCAAAAAAGGACGGAAAAGTCCCCATGTGCGTAGGTTACAGAGATCTAAATAAAGTTAGTCCAAAAGATGATTTTCCATTTCCGCACATTGATATGTTAGTGGATAGCACAGCAAACTTCAAACTATTCTCGTTCATGGACGGATTTTCCAGGTATAATCAAATAAGAATGGCTCCATAAGACATGGAAAAAACAACGTTCATCACACCCTGGGGAACATTCTGTTACAGGGTGATGCCCTTCGGGTTGAAGAATATTGGTGCAACGTACCAGAGGGCTATGACAACCCTATTCCATGATCTGATGCACAAGGAAATCGAGGTATATGTTGATGATATGATTGCTAAATCCCATATTGAAGAAAAGCGTGTAGAATATTTGTTGAATTTATTTCAGCGTTTGAGGAAGTATCGTCTCCGCTTAAATCTAAATAAATGCACCTTCGGTGTTCGATCAGGAAAATTGTTGGGTTTCATTGTTAGCCAGAAAGGAACTGAAGTTGACCCTGATAAAGTCAAAGCAATTCAAGAGATGCCAGCGCCAAGAACTGAAAATCAAGACAGAGGGTTCCTCGGGCGTTTGAATTATATTTCTAGATTCATTTCCCATATGACTGCAACGTGTGAACCGATCTTTAAGTTGTTAAAGAAAGATCAAGGTTATGTGTGGACGGATGACTGCCAAAGGGCATTTGAAAGTATTAAATAATATTTGTTGAACCTCTTATCTTTCTCCCTCCTATCGAAGGAAGACCGTTGATAATGTATCTGACAGTGTTAGATAATTCCATGGGCTGTATTCTGGGACAACAAGATGAAACGGAGAAGAAAGAGTATTCCATTTATCATCTCAGTAAAAAGTTTACTAATTGTGAGTCACGGTATTCCATGCTGGAAAAGACATGTTGTGCTTTGGCCTGGGCGGAAAAACATTTGCGGCAGTATATGTTGAATCACACTACTTGGTTAATCTCCAAAATGGATCCGATCAAGTACATTTTTTAAAGCCTGCTCTTACTGGGAGAATTGCCCGCTGGCAGATGTTTTTATCTGAATATGACATCGAATACCGCACTCAAAAAGCTATTAAAAGTAGTGTGTTGGCAGATTATCTTGCTCACCTACCAGTGGAGGATCATCAGTCTGTAGAGTATGAATTCCCCGATGAGGATGTGATGTTCCTGAAAGTGAAAGATTATGATGAGCCATTTCCCGAGAAAGGTCCTGACCCTGAATCTCGTTGGAGTATGATATTTGATGGAGATGTGAATGCTTACGGTAAAGGAATTGGTGTTGTGATCATCACTCCACGTGGATCACACATTCCTTTTATTGTGAGGTTAACATTTGATTGCACTGATAATATGGTAGAATATGAGGCTTGCATCATGGGTCTCGAGGAAGCCATCGATCTCAGAATTAAAATTCTTGATATGTATGGAAATTCAACTTTGGTAATAAATCAGATTAAAGGAGAATGGGATACTTGTCACCCCGACTTGATCCCTTACAAATATTATGCTGAAAGATTGTTACCCTTCTTTAACAAAGTTGAATTCCATCATATTCCAAGAGATGAAAATCATATGGCAGATGCTTTGGCAACTCTGGCTTCTATGTATCAAGTGAATACTTGGAATGATATACCTCTAATTGTAGTTCGGCGACTGGATAGGCCCGCTTATGTGTTTACAACAGAGGAGGTAGCGGATGAAAAACCTTGGTACTATGATATCAAGCATTTTCTCCAGACTCATGAATACCCGATTGGTGCTTCAAAGAAAGATAGAAAGACATTGAGAAGATTGGCTGGATGTTTCTTCCTCAAAGAAAATGTGTTGTACAAGAGAAATTATGACATGGTCTTGCTCAGATGCGTGGATAGACACGAAGCAGACATGCTGATGCATGAGATTCACGAAGGTTCATTTGTCACTCATGCCAATGGAAATTCGATGGCTAAAAAGATGCTAAGGGCAGGTTACTATTGACTGACGATGGAATCTGATTGTTACAGATTTGCAAAAAAAGTGTCAGGAATGCCAGATTTATGTAGACAAGATTCATGTGCCTCCGACACTTCTCAATGTGATCTCTTCCCCGTGGCCTTTCTCTATGTGGGGTATTGATATGATTGGGATGATAGAACCCAAATCTTCGAGTGGACACTGTTTCATCTTGGTAGCAATTGATTACTTCACCAAGTGGGTGAAGGTTTCTTCATATGCTAATGTCACTAAGCAGGTGGTTGTACGCTTCATTAAGAATAATCTTATATGTAGGTATGGTATGCCGAACAGAATTATCACCGACAATGGCACGAATCTGAACAATAAAATTACGACAGAACTGTGTGAAGAATTCAAGATTGTCCATCACAACTCATCTCCGTACAGGCCAAAGATGAATGGGGCTATTGAAGCTGCTAATAATAATATCAAGAAGATTATCCAGAAAATGGTTGTTACTTATAAGGATTGGCATGAAATGCCCCCTTTTGCTTTGCATGGTTATCGAACATATGTCTGCACTTCAATAGGAGCAACCCTGTTCTCCCTTGTGTATGGAATGGAAGTTGTAGTCCCAGTTGAGGTTGAGATTCCCTCTTTGCGTGTGATAATGGAAACCAAGTTAACATAGGCTGAATGGGTCCAGAACCGGTTTGACTAATTGAATTTGATCGAAGAGAAGAGAATGAGAGCTTTGTGTCATGGACAATTATATCAGAAGAGAATGAAGAAAGCTTTTGATAAAAAGGTCAAACCTCGTGAATTTAGAGAAGGCGACCTCCTGCTCAGGAAGATCATGTCTTTTAACGCTGATTCTAGGGGCAAGTGGACTCCCAATTTTGAAAGCCCATATGTTGTTAAGAAAGCCTTCTCTGGTGGTGCATTAATTCTTGAAACTATGGATGGCGAGGAGTTCCCACGTCCCATGAATGCTGATGCAGTCAAGAAATACTTCGCCTAAAGAAAAAAAAAAGAACAACTCGCTAAGTTGAAAACCCGAAAGGGCGACTTAGGAAAAAATGAGTGTCTCAGTAAGCCGAAAACCCGGAAGGGCGGTCTAGGCAAAAATTACAGACATAAACAGAATAAATTTCCCGCTAAGTTGAAAACCCGCAAGGGCAGCTTAGGCAAAAGTTAGGGACTTTCTTGGCAAGTAACTACATCAGATAAGACATGATCGTTGGAGCAACAATCTTCTCAGATCCTCATCATACTTTAATAGAAGCTACTGCTCGGGATTTCAAAAGTTGTTAGAGGGGATATTGGTCATTGTATCTCAATGTATCTTTTCCATTATTTATTACCATTTTCCAAACTTTGTAATTATCCATGGACTCTCGCCATTCGAAGACTACCATTCTATTAATGAAATTGAGCTTTTACCCAATTCTTTGTGTTTCTTATTTTATTTAGCTTGCAAAGACTCCATTTATTATTGATAATAAATTTCAAAGCGAAAATATTAAATAACAAAAGTGATTTTCAAAAAGAATTTACAATTTGCTTTTACATTAAAACTTGTGACACAAGGGAAAAACAAAAGTGGTGATCCCAGGAATGGACGAACTCTGGTTGCTTTTAAGAAGTTTTATTTCCCGAAGAAGTTTTGCTCAAGATGTTTCATCGTATTGGGTTTGTGACTCCAGTATCCCCGATTAAGTTTTGGTTCATTTCTCCTCTTTTCTGAGCTTGCATGATATGAAGATTCAATTCGAGATTTCTCCATTGAAGTTTTAGTTTGTTTAATAGAGGTTCTTTCTTCTTAGAGAAGTTGGTACAATAATCACTCTTGAAGAACACAGGTCTCCCGTTTCTCTAGTAAAGAACGTATATTGGTTTTCCCTTTGAGGATGTGGTGTTAACCTCCCCAGTGAAGGCAGCACGAAATCCCCAGTTAATGTCTTGATGATGGGACATTATACGCCTTAACAAAGTTTGTGTGTTTCCTCTTTCCAAAATGGGCCTGAATTCCCCAGTGAATGTTTTGATGATTTGATGTCTGTCTGCTTTACTTGGAATTGATTTTGCAATCCCCAATAGAAGTGTTACTTTTGAAAATATTTTTCTCCCTGTTGAAGTCTGAGTGTTATTCCCTGGTGAAGCCGGGAGAAGGATGTTATACCCCTGAATTTGTACTATTTTTTTCACTTAGATTTGTTTGCTTTTGGATTACGTTTCTCCCCAGTAAAGTTAAACCAGGCAGTAGGTTTTGTTTCCTCAGTTAGCACTTACTTTTTCTTGGATTGTTCACCTTGGATGTGATTTAGCCGAGTATTGATTGTGCCCGAGTTTGTTTTTGCCTGGTTACTCCCAGTGTTATATGTCTGTTTTGTCAGCATATACATGATAAACTCATACATTCATCATGCATAGTTAATTTTAGCAAATCATTTATCATTCACATTCATTAATACTTTTTGTTGACATATTATCCTGTTTTGCAGAATTGTGTTGTCCTCTCTCCAATAGAGTGTCAGCCTTAAGCAGAGAGTGTATGTTCTTTCAAAGCTCCCCACTGAATTATCCCTCATGGAAGATTTTTTTGCTTTAGCCTTTCTGCATAGCTCTTTGTCTGGATGATTTGGGTTTCCCTCTTGAGTTTATTTCTCAAAGGATGTATTTTGGACGACTGTCTCATTCCAGTTTATTTCTGGTTTGAATCTTTGATCCTCAGCAATATTATTACTTATGATATTTGCAGACTTCGAGCCTTGGTTTGAGAATGTACATTTATTTTGCACGAGAAGATTTTATCTCCTCAGTAGAAATGAATTGGCATCTCCCCAGGAAGTCATACTTCTTTCCCCAGGAAGTCGTATTGCTTTCCCCATAAAATCATTTTTTACAATTCACCACAACATCAAGTAGCGGGTGTCTTTATTTGAGCAACCTATACTTCCCCGTAAAAGTCGGCATTACCCTTTTTTCTATCTTCCATATGAGCAGATAGTTTGCAGTTTGTTGCCAAAATTACTCCAGTGGATGGCAAGACTTTCAATATCGCAGAGACAGTTCATTGTGAAATCTTTACAAGTGGTAGTTTCTTTATTTGAGACAGCGTATATATTACCCTTTCCGGGAAGAATGCTTTGGTTAAAGAAGAAGTTGAGACCCGTTCTAGGTGAAATGCCAGAATTTTGGGGAAACTTGTTATCCTTTCTACCTTCAGTGAAAGTTGGTGATTGTTATCTTTTTGCTACCCTCAGTGAACGTTAGTAGTTCATCGTCAGTGAACGTAGGTGCTATGATATTTCTCTTTCTACCTTCAGTGAAAGTTGGTAGGTCACCTTCAGTGAAAGTTGGTGATTGTTATCTTTTTGCTACCTTTAACGAACGTTGGTAGTTCATCGTCAGTGAACGGCGGTGCTATGATATTTCTCTTTCTACCTTCAGTGAAAGTTGGTAGGTCACCTTCAGTGAAAGTTAGTGATTGTTATCTTTTTACTACCCTCAGTGAACGTTGGTAGTTCATCGTCAGTGAACGGAGATGCTATGATATTTCTCTTTCTACCTTCAGTGAAAGTTGGTAGGTCACCTTCAGTGAAAGTTGTTGATTGTCATCTTTTTGCTACCTTTAGTGAACGTTGGTAGTTCATCGTCAGTGAACGGCAGTGCTATGATATTTCTCTTTCTACCTTCAGTGAAAGTTGGTAGGTCACCTTCAGTGAAAATTGGTGATTGTTATCTTTTTTCTACCCTCAGTGAATGTTGGTAGTTCATCATCAGTGAACGGTGATGCTATGATATATTCTCTTTCTACCTTCAGTGAAAGTTGGTAGGTCACATTCAGTGAAAGTTGGTGATTGTTATCTTTTTTCTACCCTCAGTGAACGTTGGTAGTTCATCATCAGTGAACGGCGATGCTATGATATTTCTTTTCCTTCTACCTTCAGTGAACGTTGGTAGCTCACCGTCAGTGAACATCGGTGTTGTTATTTCTTTCCTCTTTCTACCTTCAGTGAACGTTGGTAGTTTTGCCTTAAGTAGGAGTTAGTGTATCCTTTGACCCTTTTACCATCCCCTCTGAGTCAGGTCTTTTGATCCACCAGTGATTTATTTTCCTGATCGGGTTTCTCTTTTGTTTAAGTATTTTCTTTGCTACATCCTCAGCGGTGTTTTACGTCTCTTTGGTTTCGTTCATATGCATTCATGCTCATAAGCATTGCATGGCATCTCAGGGCCAAAAATAGGTTTTATTTTATATTTAAGTATCTTCGATTGCGTCGACACGAAAATTTTCAAACTTCATATCTCCAGATATAAGAAACTTAAATAAGGGCAATTGTTGTACCCCAATTTTTCCCCCTAAGATCCCCTCATCATACCATGTAGATTCCATCATAACGAGATTACATTAGGATTCTTAGTTCCCCTCCCTATATTTAGCTTTGCTCTTTGAGGAATCACCAAGCACCTTGACTTGTGTTCTTTTGTGATCATGAATATTTTTGTTTTAATTTCTTATTTTAATTAATAAAATGCAATGTTGGTTTGTCTTGCTTGTTACTTATGTAGGTAAAGGCAATGAGATTCAGCAAGTTGCTCCATGGGTTCATGAGTTTATTCCCATGCCCTAGTCAATAAAGCTTGAGAAGTTCAAACCTCACCATTGGATTTGTTTTGGAGGAAATGGCATGGCAAGGTTATTTTGGTTCACCATATTTCAAGATTATCAAATTTGGTTCAAAAGTACAAGGGATTGATCGGAGAAGTTATCATGCTTGGACAAGGCTTTGTTCTCATTGGTCACAAATGCATATTTCTCTCAATTATCAATATATGGAAGTGGTTTTGGTGACTCTGAGTTCTCATTTTCATCCTCAACAACTTCTATTTACAAAGCATTTGTGTTGGTACAAGAAGTTTGTTCAAAATTGTCAAAGTTCCTCAAGGCATTTTCTTGATCTAGGAGCTAGGGTTTCGGACTTTGAAGAAGCATATATTTCTCATCTTTTGGTATTTTTGAGTGATTCCAAAGACATCCTTCTCTTCAAAGGGTTATCAACAAATCACTTCAAAAGTTTCAAGGAGTTTTCATGTGGAAGAAGCTTGACGATGAAGAGAGATTATAAGTCCTTCAGATGAACCCCCAATTTCTCATGTGTGACTTAAAATGATCATAACTTGGTCAATTTTTATCACCTTGAGCCCACTCTTTTTCCACATTTATCTTGAATATGTGAAATTTATTCCTTCTTTTATGTGAAAAATGAGAAAATGGATGGAAGATTCCCTAAGGATGCAAAAGATTATAGGTCATTTCATGATTTTTTGCCAACTTCAACGATTCATAACTCTCTCAATTTTTGGAGATTTTTAATGGTTCAAGTTTCAAAATGTCATTCAAGAAGTCTATTTCATGCCATCTTTTTTGGTCAAGAGAAAATTCCAAGTGGAAGGCCATGTTTGGATGCAAAACATTATAGGTCACTTTTGAAGAAAAATTGGAAATATTTCTAAGTATGGAAATTCAACATTTTTCCCCAACTTTGACTCATTACAACTTTCAGCTCAAGCATCCATTTGATTCCATTATTTTTCCATTACAAAGATTGTAATCTCATCTTTCTAAAGCATCAAGAATCATGCCTTAAGATCCCTTGAGCTGAGAATGCCATTGGATTGAACTTGGTAACTTGGAACTGAAGTTTCTTCATAAGTCAGAATTTGAAATTCATGTTTTGTCCTCTAAACATCAAATTAGCACGTGTTTGTGATCTAAACATGTTTAACCAATTTGCCAAAATGGATTAGAGCCTTAAAACGCAAGGATTGGATGAGTTGTGATGGAAATTAGATCACACTTTGCTCGTGCATCAGGTTCACACGATTTCCCTCCAAACTTCATCATTTCACACGCTTGAACATTCCATTTGATTCCCTATAAATATAGGGCCATCCCTCATTCATTTCCTAAAGCTTTGAGAGCCAAAAACACTATGTCAAAACCTCACACAAGCTTAAAATTTTTGAAATCAGTTTCTGAGATTCCAGTCTTTTCTTCCAAAAAATTTTGCACATTCATCTTCCTTAAGCATCATACAAACTCTCTAGCACTTAAACCAAGCAAAACGATATATAATCCAAGCTACGGAAGTCGAGTTTCAGAGCTTCTTTCTTGAACTTCGAAAAGGTAGAATTCTCCATCATTTGGATCCAAATAAAAACACTAATTTATTCTACTCCTTCTCCTAATTCTAGTGATTCTTACAATTTTTAAATCCATCGAGAATTGAGAGAGAAATCTCAAATTGAAGGTGCTCTCTATTTTCTGGGTTTTTGATTCATATCTCTTTGCATACTTTATATAAATCTGGCGCGATGGTGGTGTTAGGATCGTCTTGAAGAGACGAATTCAATGATACTGGTCTGGGATCCTAATTTTACCGTTTGAAGGATCTCACAAAATATCCATTGCAGGGTGGCTGGAAGTTGAAGATGGTGACATGTCTTGTCTCAGCCAATGATAGTGTGCCAAGTGTTTTAATTTCATTGGTTGCTCTTTTTTTGATTACTTACGCATCCCACTAAGGTTCATATCAAGCACAGCGCGTCTAGTCCGTTGGATTAGCTTACTAACGCGTTTTGACTATGATCTGATGGTCCATATCTTTTTGGTTTTATTTTATTTTCTTATTTTCATATTTTAATTGATTTAATTTTCGAAAATTCATAACGCTTTTATTTTTTATCCAAAAATTATGAAAAAATTCACAAAAATACTTTGAATTATTTTTGATCTCATGACTATTTTTTCACATTTTTATTTTAATATTTGATATTTTTTATATTTTTTGCATTATTTGCTTCCTTTTAATTACTTTAAAAATGCTTTCTGACATTTTTTAATTCTGAAAATTTTCCTAATTATCATTTTGCATATTTCTGACTTTTGAAAATTTTATGGAATTTTATATTAATGTTTACTATTTTTGACCTATTTTCTTTTTATTTGAACAATTTTAATTAATTTTAAAATAGTTTCTGACTTTTAAAAATTGCCAAAAATTTTATAAAAATATTTGAGTCCTTTTCTGATTTTTCTATGGCCTTACTCAATCTTTCTTGATTAATTTAAATATAATTGGTATTTTTCTTTCTTATTTCCATTTTAAAACATTTTTTAAAATCCTTTTTAATGTATATATTAAATGCAATATTATTTTGTGATTGTTTTCTGCCTGAACTTGGGTTGAATTTTGATCATGAACTTTATTAACATCATTGGATTCATGGTGTTGAGTCTAACTCCATAAAAATGGATGAATGATTTTAATAATAATTTGATTTCAATTTAATTCAAATGTGGTTTGTATATTCTTCCCCACCCCTCTCCATCTCATCCCTTTCTTATTGCACTAAGTGTTATTGGAGCATGATCTATATATCATGTCTCAAAATAAATGGTGCATAGATTGCTATTGATCGGCCTCAAAATATGTGCGACTTCTATATAAGTCCACTTACGATTGCTTAACATAGCGCTAAATTTTGTCCTGATTCGAATAAATGATCATTCGTGACCCAAACCTATGTTTGCAAGCCCAAGTATGTTAATTTGATCTCTTTAATCCAATAACCTTGAGATTCATTGTGTCGAGGCTTTGGTTTTACCATTCCTCTAATGGATCTACAACACATTTGGTTAACGTGGATCACTTAAACACCATTGATCATTAAATGGCACTTGTGAGGATTCCAAATGGGTGATATACTTGACAAAAAGAAAATACAACTTGTTGTGTGGAGGATTTGGTTCTACCAATTCTCTAATGAGTTCCAAATGTAAGTTTCAAGATGATCATCCAACTAACCACTAATCACTAATAATTGATTTTACCTTTTATTTTTACTTTATACCCCTTTATTTTTTATGCTTTATGCACCATTTACTTTTAAGCATTTACATTTCATGGTATCTTCATCTTTGCTCACTTGAGCCTTTTCTTTTTTTCTTCTAAGACACCTAATAATCAACATAAACCATAAAAAAATTTAATGGTACTTGGACTATTTGGTTACTATCCTTGGCATTATGGAGTATTGGACTTCTTGGTCTTAGGATTAGAAACCTTGACCTATGTTGGAGACCTTGTGACCTTAATTGGTATTTTATCTGGAGTTCTTGAGGTTTACCTCAAGACATTGGGTTATTTGTTTGTTTTGTGTGCAGGTTGTTGTGATTACATTCTTTGTTTGTAATCTGGAATTCACCCATATACAGCCGTTACTCTGCCCAATTTTTTTGAAGACCTAATACACTTGAAGTTTGATTCTCATAAGAGGTCTAGTATCTTTGCTTGCTTGGTTTCAATTCAAAGAATGGAAATTCTATCTTGGCTCATAATGTCAAGTATTGGCTTTTGTTGGTTAGATGGTTCTTATCCCTGGCTTTTACCTTATACTTTAGGATAGTCTCTTCTTCTCCTCCCATCTTCTTTAATTTCAAAAATCTTCTCCCTCCTTTCGAAAACTCTTCTTGATTTTAAACTTGAACCACTTTCATAATAAACTTGGACTTAGTTCCATGCATTTTCAAAACCTTTTTTACAAATAAACTTCAATCAACAATAATAATACCTTAACATTTTTTGTGAGAAGACTAAAAATCAATCAATCTCATTCAAACCATTTTGCCATCTTGGCTTTCATCTTAAACTTTTCTCAAAAGATTAGATTCTTGTCAATCCTTGTAGTGATGCAAACAACTATACTTCTACAATATGTAGTAAAGAGGGATATTTTCCACTTGGGTGTTGAGTGAGGTATTGTTGATTTTAAAATCCAAGCCATATCCTCCACTTTGAGATGATGCGAATTCTCCTTTCTCATGATTGTGGGTAGTAAGTATGTTTTCCACACAGACATTGATGATGATGTCTTATCTCATTAAATCAACCAACATATTTGTATTTTAAATTTTTTTAAAGAGGAACTACATGTACCCTGATCCCCTATTGCACGAAAGGTGGTACGTAGGCACTAAAGGTTCGCAACCGCGGCGGGTGCAAAAATCACAAAAAAAATATATATTTCTTTTCTCACCTCCACCATCTATTTGTATAAAACATTTTATAGCCAAAATATGTAGATTTTTACAAAGAGGTTCCTTCGGAGTACCGTAGATGTTTAGGGTGCTAATACCTTCCCTTTGCATAACCAACCCCCTTACCTTGAATCTTTCCCCCTTTTTGGGTTACTCTCTCTTTTCCCATTCCTTTTGAAACAATAAAGCGCGATGGCGATTTCTATTTTGATTTGTACAAGTCTAGTCAATCCAATGGCTTAGTCTTAAACATTTCTACCGCTACAAATAGAAAATACCTTGATCTTAAATGTTATGGACACCTTGCAGGCTCCTAAAGATTAACATGGATGTAATCAAGGGATCCATGTGTTTTTTGTTTGCCTTTGTTGAACTTCATTCTACAAGACTTTCCAAATACACATGGTTCACAAAATTTCATATTTTCAACTTTGTCTCCTCCAAGTAAATTTTGTTTCCCTAATTCAACAAGACCCCTTTCACCGACATGGTCCAATCTCATGTGCCAAATTTCTATCTTAGATAAAAGTTTCGTGGATGCAACATTTGCAGAACCACTTACAACTTCAGCCTCAAGGGTATACAAGCCTTTTTTCTTCATGCCTATCAAGACTTCCTTTGACCCCTTCATGACTCTTAAAATACTTTTCTCTCCTTAGAAAACATATCCTTTGTTGTCGAATTCACCAAGAGAAATCAAATTTCTCTTCAAATCAGATACATGCCTGACTTCAGTCAATAGCCTTATTGACTCATCATGGAGCTTGAATCTCACAGATCCAACGCCTGCAATATTACAAGCTTTGTTGTTTCCCAGCATTACAGATCCACCATCTTGGTCACATAAGTCTTTGAACAAGTCTTTGTTTGGAGTCATGTGTCAAGTGCATCCAGAATCCATAATCCACTCCTTCAACGGGTTGCTGCTCGAAACCATAAGAACATCAGATGAGTCGAAATCATCTTGAACAATATATGTGTTGCCATTATCCTTACCTTCGTGATCTTTCAGGCATTCAGGACACACCTTTCTTGTGTGACCCTCCTTCTTACAATGATAGCATCGAATACCAGATGCTTCGCCATTGTAAGACTTCTGCTGACTTTTACCTTTCTTCTTGTTGAACTTACCATCCTTTCGCAAGAATTTTCCCTTAACGACCAAACCTTCACCAATCGTCGAAAGTTTATGCTCCTTTTGTTCGTGTAAGTCCTTAGAATACAAGGCTGATTAAATTTCTTCAAAGGTCAGGGACTCCCTTCCATACAAGAGAGTTTCTTTGAAATGAGCATGTGATACGGGCAAAGCGCACAACAGCAACAACGCTTGATCTTCACCATCGATCTTCACATTAATATTTTCAAGATCAAGAATCAACTTGTTGAACATATCCAACTGCTCAGCTAACACTTTGTCTTCAATCATCTTGAATGAATACAAAGCTTTGTTTTAGGTAGAGTCGATTCACAAGCGATTTAGTCGTGTACAAACTTTCAAGTTTCACCCATAATCCTGCCGTAGTCGTCTCCTTTGATACCTGTCGAAGAACCATATCACCAAGGCTCAACAAGATTGCGTTGTGGGCCTTCTCTATCATCGTTGTCTTCTCAACTATCGTTAATGCAATGTTCATAGTTGCTTCTCCCTTCAACGCTTCCAACCAACCCTGCTAAACCAATAAGGCTTTCATCTTCAAGCGCCATAGACCGAAATCGTTCACTCCAGTGAACTTTTCAATCTCATACTTTGTTGAAGGCATCTTCTCCACCACACTGCCCCAATTTGTTGTGAAAAAGATGCCTTGGAAACAAAATATAATAGGTTTCCTTCTTAGAGGAAAACCTTCAAGGATAGAAAAGATGATAAACAAGATTAACAACAAGGATTGGTTATAACTGCTATTTACTTTCTCTTAAATCAAAATTAGAAGTATACAAGAATAACAAAAATAACTCTCTCACTCTAAATTAGGATTTGCAGTATGTAATGATAAGAGACTAGTATGCTATTTATAATAAACCTAACATATTAAACTAATGAGCTTTTTCACAAATATTCATTACAAGCTAACTTAGGATACAAGCTAACTTAAACAATTGGACATAACAAACAGATTCAATTCAAAATACTAACAACCCTAACATTTCGACATCCACATACTAGAACACACTTCGACTACAGTAAATAGGTCTTTGACATCAACATATGAACATACTTCGACGGCGTACATAAATCCTATCGAATCTGAAACTACTCTTCAACTTAATTATATAATTCATGTAAAATAATAGAAACATCTAGTATAAACTAAACAAAAACAAAACAAAAAAGACAAACTTAAACTTACTTATGAATATTCGTCCAGGTCCGAAAAAGTGGAATTGTACAAAAGTTTTAAAATAATCCTAAAAAATAATTAAGTTTGAAAATTTCACATTTTTTAATTAAAGAGTAATATGGTCATTTCATTCAAACTTTGACCCCAAATACCATTAATATCTACTTGGCACCCCCTGGAACTGTGCTTTTATTATTATGCCATTTGCTAATTGTTTCGGTTTTTTTTAATGTGTTGGGCCGGATTTTTTCATATAATACATATTTTTTTAGTTTCGTGGAATTTTACATGAATTTATACGAGACTTTTGCTAAAAATATAAGAGCTTATGAGTTTCTACGAAGAAATATAATATATTTTTAAAAAATCTAGTAAAAAGAGCATTGTTTTCCGGAAAAACAATGAAGAAATATTAGATTTTTCAAATATCCGATGCATTATATTATGGATTTTCAAAAAATTCGGTGCAGAACAATGTTTTTTAAAAAAATTGTCTTTGTATTTCAGTTTTTTTTCAAAATGTCAATAAACTATACTATATATTAGATATATTGAAAAATCGGATACACACATTTTTCTAATATTTTTAAAAGTCTGACAGGGTGTGGGGTTTTTAATTTTTTTTTTGTTTTTGTTTTTTAGATTATGTTTTTGATATTTTTAATAAAATAGTATAACGGTATTAATATAATGTATTAAAATTAACTGTATACACACAATTAACTCATAAAATATATATAAATGATTAATGATGTACTACAATATTAAAAATATAAATACAAAATAAATATATATAAATGATTAATGCTGTACTATAATATTAAAAATATAAATACAAAATAAATTATGTAGACATCTCAAATTATGTCGAGTGCTTTATATGTTCTGTATAAGTTATTTTCTGTGCTCTTGTGTTTTTACTTTAGTTTTGTCTCCAACGG
The DNA here is from genome assembly GCA_948472305.1 of Vicia faba. Taxonomy (NCBI): domain Eukaryota; kingdom Viridiplantae; phylum Streptophyta; class Magnoliopsida; order Fabales; family Fabaceae; genus Vicia; species Vicia faba. The sequence continues at coordinate 978,588,529 of OX451738.1, read as the reverse complement.
TAATAACAATAATATCATGTTATTTACCAACGAAATGTATTCATGCTAACATGTCAACCTGATATGGAAGTATTTGTCATTTACAACATATAAAGAATGAATTATCAATAAGAGAGATACTCAAAGTCTATTAAATTTTGAATAAAATTAAAAACAAAATATACAAGAAAAACATACAACGTCAGTAGTGAATAACTGCGTAAAATCTGTAGATGAACCGTCCAGATTTAAACTGTACAAATAAAGCATTCTGAATTGAACTACCATATTTTTTACACTAGATTAAAAATTTAATATATCGAAAATTTCAAAAAAAACTGAAAATTTTGTTGCTTCTTAGAATTTTTTTTGAAAAATTAAGTAAGTAACATAGAATTTCATAGAAAATACCAATTTTCTTTTTAAAAAAAGGCAGTGAAATGTATCAGAATTGTAAAAAGTTCGCTAAAATGCAATAATTTTTACAAAAAAAACAGATTTTTTTAAAAAACAGATAAAATCTCATATCAGGTTTTTATAAATTTGACAAAAATGCAAAGTTTTCTCCAAATTTGAAGATATTTGTATTGGTTTTATTGTTACAACCACTGTATTTTTCAAAATTTACGACTTCTCAAAAGTAAATTTTTTTTACTAACTATAATTTTGTAATAGGTAAAAAATGACAAAAATATTTTGATAAATATAAAAATATAGGTGGTGTCTGATTTAGGTGAGGGTGGCAGCAAAATATTTCCCTGAATAAGTATGCTGCCCATATTGAAAAGGTGGGTTAAAGCTCCTTTTATGATTAATTGGCCGCAATGCCAAAATCAAAATTTGAGGAATTGATCGGTTGAGTTCACTATTTACAAGATAAAAAATACTCAATTAGTTTTTTTAATTGAGAAATCTATAATATAAAAATAAAAAAAACTCATTCTATTTATTCCGACAATTTTGTCATATTATTCTAAAAACACTCCACGTGGTTATTTTTATTAGTTTTTATTTCAGATTTTCAGATTTTTCTAAATATTTTCTCCTAAACACTACTACGATGCATTTGTATTCTCTGTTTTTCCAACAACTCCTATCCATATCAATTTTGTAACTGTTATCAATAACTCATCATGGTTACCATTCTGTAACTGTCTCCAAAACACTCTCATGGCTATCATTCTTTATATACTTCCATCTTCTAAATTCGAAACTATCTGGAGTAAATTCAAAATACCCTCAATGCTTAGATACTACAAATACATATGAGAAATCTTTCCTCTCTGTATCTTTTGTAAAACAAAATATTATTTCCTCTCTATTTCTGAAAATCGTGATTTCCTCTATGTATCTTTTATAAACCCAAATACTCTTTCCTCTCTGTTTCTGAAAATCACATGGAAAGTGTCGAGTGTTACTAGGTGGACAACAACTCATTCCTCCCGCCGACCAATTTTAGTGGTGGCAAGTAGAAGAATAAGAAGGTAATCCTAATTCGTCATTAATTTTTTCTTGATTATGAAATTTGGATGGAATTTGTTACTTTAAGTGGTTTTTTGAATGTGTTTTGAGTTTTGAGTTTTGCTGGATCGTTACATATTTCAGAGAGAATTCATAATTCGTTACAAATTGGTGTTTTGAATTTACCGTCAAGACCTTCTGGATGGGATCAGTTTCCATTGCTGCAATATGTAATCTCTATGTGGACACATCCGAAGGAGAAGAAAACCTCACTTTGAACCTATCATGCCACTTGATGGCATCTTTTTGTCTAAATACCAATGTTAGATTTTATACCAATATTGAGTATGCCTACTACAATTTAATACATAAGTATTTTAGTTTATTGTTAATTTAATACATGTACCGTTGTGGTTTAAATCGCTTTCACTCAGACCGGCCGCTCAGAAAGCCATCTGACTTTGTATTTTTTCATCATCATCATTATCGTTAGATGTTGTTATGCTTCTTATTGGCTTTGAAGACGAAATAGAGACAACGAGCACATGGTGGCGGCAAGACCAGATGGTGGTTGATACGAGACAAAGAGTACAATGGTGGCAGAAGGCGACGGTAAACAGTGGAATCATCAAGAAGAAGCGGTGACCACAAGCATACTGCTTATTTGTTTAGAAGAAGAATCAATCTTGCATTGTGAAATTGGTATGGAAAATAATTTTTTAGTGTTGATTGAAAAAAGACATTTTCATCTTACTTTAAATCTATATATATATATATATATATATATATATATATATATATATATATATATATATATATATATATATATATATATATATATATATATATATATATATATATATATATATATATATATATATATATATATATATATATATATGTGTGTGTGTGTGTGTGTGTGTGTGTTCATTATGCCACACAGTTGACGGTGGATGGAACAAAGGCTGCCACAAATGCTATTGAAGGAGGATATTCCAGTATTGTTAATTCGAGGCCATAGCATATCGGAATATGGAAAAACTGCTATTATTTTCAATGATTGTGGTACAAAGTGTTTTTGACAGAATGTAGAAAAACTGTTATTATTTGCTTTCATGATTGACAACCTTGGATTCTTCATATGTTTTGGGTTTAGAGGGTTTTGTTTTGTGTTTCTCATAATTTTGGTTTATTTTGTGATTATTTCTTGCATTAGGATTTGAAGAAGCACCACGTAGCCTTATCTGATAGTGTGAAATTCACAACCGAGTCCTTTTCTATTCAGCTTCTCGATATGTTCTCACTATTTTCTGATTATAGATTCTGAATACTAAAACTCAATTCAGTTTTGTTGTTATCTATTTATAGGTTCTGAATACGAACTAAAGAAGTATCTGGATGAATCTTCTTCTAAGCGAAAGCGACTTTACCATGAAATAATAGAATTTAAGAGTAATATTTGGGTTTTCTGCAGATGCAGACTGTTGTACCCCAAAATTTACCCTCTCCTTCTTCAGGAAATCATCTTGGATTTTCAAGGTCCCTCTGAAACAAATCCAAGTCCTGAGTTATCTTTTTTTGCCCAAGCAGACCATTTACAAGAGCAAGATGATCACATAGGCTCTAAAGACAACGCTTTTATCTTGAGAAAAAAATTAAATTCTAAACACTTGAAATGTTTCTTTTAAAAAAAAATGAGTGTTTAAGAAAAAATCAGCGCTTCAGAACTTCTGGACCAATTCCAGATAAAAACGGTCAGAAGTTGTAAGCTTGGCTCAGCGTAGTCAGAAGTTAGCTTTTCAGCAGCTACATCAGCTCAATCAGAAGTTGTAAACGTGGTTCAGTATGTAAGCCTCAGACAGAACATGACTCTTTCAGCAGTTACACAAGCTCAGTCAGAATTTGCTAAAGGAATGCAAAAGAAGCAGGGAAGTCTGAAGGCTCTTTCAGAACATGCTGAAATCAGAAGATGAAAAGGTCAGAAGAGTGGGTGTTACACTGATACAGAATCTCTAAGCCCAGGAGGTCCAGAAGCAAATCCAAGGAACGTATCAGAAAATCAGGAGAATCCCCAGAACTTACTAAGACAAAGCCAAGGCTAGAGCATGGTTTACACTGTTCTTTTTGAAACAGAACTGCTGATTCAACGTTGGTTTCCATTACCAGAATATTGATGTTGATAGGTCTTATCACCATTTAATGCTCATTAATGCTTCCAACCACTCCTGAACATTCATCCAAGTAATCCCTTCACGTGTGGCTTGGAAAACGTCTTTATGCAGATTCTGGCATGGGTCTACACGCCACCGCCCACTTAAGAGGTCACTTCTCTCCAATCCACGCCTGCTGCTGCAGCCTAGGCTGAAGGCTATCTGTTATCACAACTTCCCAGGAATTTTTGTCAAAGAACAATTCAAACTTTGTTGGCGCTTAAATGTTCAAGGCACCCACAAGAACTTTGCCTATAAATAGAGAGTCATTGTCCACTGCAAAAGGGCGTTCAAGAAACAGAAAAATTGCTAAGAGAGAAACAGAAACCCTTAGCAAAATAGTGTTCTGAAACTCTGCCAAAATCTTCAGTTTGTTTCATAACTTTGAATTACTCATCTTCAAACTTTATCCAATACCCAGTTTTCTGTGTGAACCAAAAAAAAACCTCTTTTCAAACTTCTGACCCTACATACGCATACACCTTCACCTGCCTTTTTTCCAAAAAAAAAAGGGAATCTGTCCAGAACACCACCAGAGCCAAAAGCTAGCTTTCACCCACAAACTTTTCCAACATCCAGGTAAGCACCTGCTGACCCTCATCACGCTGCTAAGCATCATCAGCTGTGCATACTCAAATAAACATAATGTAAATATCATGTTGTTGCTGTTTATATTCTGAGGATTTTCATACCTCAGAACGTTCTGAGCCAGTGTAGGACTTGCCTGTGACCTTGTTGGTTCTGCCCTCTGAAACATTTTGACATTTGCTGGATCTGTTCCAAATATGTTTCCTGTTTTGTGGAATAACAACAAAATTGCAGATGTTCTGATTAGTACAGGGAAAAGCCAAGTGCTGACTTTGACGTTAGCACATCTGAAGCATGTTTTGCTGTCAATGATATCAGAACCTCTGAGAGTTATTGCCTTTCCAGCAGAATCAAAACTTCTGGTTTCTCCACTAACAAACTTCTGTCTTGCAGCGCAGGGGAGTCAGAACTTCTGATTTCCCCACTAACAGGGTTCTGTTTTGCAGGTGCCAGAGTCAGAAGTTCTGACTCATACAGTTTAACCAAGAGGTTGATCATCTGGAAGCGGGTCTGAGTCAGAACTTCTGATGACCTCTCAGCAGCGCGCTGGCTCCCTGTCTCTCTCTATATCTTGTTTTTGGCTTCTTTTTTTTGTTGTCTATTTTTCTCGTTGAACCCCCCATGTACAAATGTGTATCCCCATCCCCTAATTGTTGTAATAGCGTAGGATTTTATATTTCCGCTTCTTATTGCTAGTAATTAGGACGTGTATGGCAAGATAAAATCAATGAAATAGAAAATCCTAATTCGAAGAAAAAAACTCTTGTATGCAATAAAACACACTTGCACACTAACACCCCTAGGGTTACCTCCACTTGTTGCCTTTCAAAATTGGACCATATTGCATGTTAGGTCTCGTTGGGCAAAACAAACAATTCAAATGATCATAGTCCCTCGATGACGCTTTCGAAAGTTGCCTAAAAATTATCAAGTCCCTTAAAGAAAAATTGCCCAAAGATACTTGGCACCATTGCAATTATGGTCTAAACGATGAGCCGCGCCTGTCCCTTTCACATCCTAACACAAGATTGTCCACCAAATGCAATGGTGGAACAAAATTGTTAAAAGGGTTAAAAACATAGGAGAAATCTTTGAGAAAATTAGGAGTAGATAACCTCTTAGTTACTTGAATCAAACTTGCAAAACAAAACACTTGCCTATTTTTAAACCACACCTCACAACACTTTCAAAACAAAACTTTCAAAAAAAACAAATGAAAACCTTTTTTCAAAAGACGTACACCTTTGTATACATCCCAACATGGATCATTACAAAGGTTGCCACCACATTGGCCTCTTTTCAAAAACATTTTCAAACCCACACACAAAGCACAATTTCAAACAAATTGAAAATTAAGGCAAGTTGATCTAAGCAAGTAACTAAGAGCCCATGGATAACCATGGATAGAAAGGGTGCTAATACCTTCCCTTTCTATAATCTACTCCCCGAACCCAAGAAAACATATCAAAGGTTTTTGCTGTGCTTTTTAACCTTTCCTTAGGATAAAATAAAAAGTCGGTGGCGACTCTTGCTCAACCGAAACATTTGTGAAAACAAACGCAAAAATATAGCCAGTTCTCCCACCGTATCACAGAACTGGCGACTCTGATGGGGAATTATTTAAAAGTGGAGTGACCTTAGGGCTTAGATCACCCTCTTGCATGATTAATTGTTTGTCTTGATTGCTTTACATTTTGGCTCTCTTGTTTGGGTTTGCAATCCTACACCCGGATTTTGGGAAACATTCATAGATAGAAATACGTTGTGGAAACTGTGCGGGGTATACCGACACGGTCGAAGAAATAGCTATATTAGTGCGACATATTTGTGAGTACCGGTAGCCCTTGAGTTCAATCAAGGAGAGTACGGGGCCGCTGAGTGATGTCAATAAGCACTAATGACCTAGAACCTTACTTGACCATCTTGGCCTTTTAGGGGTAGTGAGATGACCGGCTTTGGTGCAGTCCGAAGTTGGTAGATACTCGAAACTACGCTCATTGAGGGTTGTTTTCTTGGAATATTTTGGTCGCTAGTTAAGTGGCTAAACCAAAACAATGAACAATGAAAACAATCCAATGATATTGAGCTCCTTAGAACCCGGTTACTATTTATAGGACAGGTTTTTAAGCCAACTACACTCAAGAGGGTACTTACCTATGAAACCCCATGCAAGCCTGAAACTAGGGTTTGGTGTGATTTGCTTGTACATATGTTTGTGCATACATCATAAACATCATAAGGCATCATATGCATTCACTAACCATTTCAAGGGTTTAGATCTTCATCTTTGTTCTTGTTTTGTAGGTCATGGAAATTCCTCGCAGAAAAACCATCCAAGTTAACCTTGTGAGAATCTCTCCTCAACTCAAGGAGCTCACATCAAGAATTCCGGAAAGCTCATCCTTCAGTGAAAGACATGGTAGACTGCTCAGCTTAGTCAACACCAACATTGAAGAAGACATGATGAAAGTGCTATTCCAGTTCTTTGACCCTCTTCACCACTGTTTCACTTTCCCTGATTACCAGTTGGTACCCACTTTGGAGGAATTTTCTCAACTCCTGAGAATTCCTATCCTTAATCAACTACCTTTCAACGGTACGGAAAAGGAACCAAAGCCTGAAGATGTTGCTCGAGCATTACATCTACAGCCTTCTGACATCAAGGGGCATTGGGAAACTAGAAGCGGTGTCAAAGGCTTCTTAGTAAAGTTCTTGTTTGAGAAGGCACAAGAATGTTGGAATTCGTTGGACCTACAAGCCTTTGAAGAGATTGTGGCACTCCTTATCTATGGGTTGGTCTTGTTCCCAAATTCTGACCAATTGGTAGATGTCAACGCCGTCAAAATCTTCTTGTCCAGAAATCCAATACCAACATTGCTTGGGGACATTCTTCACTCATTTTACACACGAACAATGAGAAAGAGGGGTGTTCTCATGTGCTGTACTCCTCTCCTTGCAAGGTGGTTTATTTCGCACCTTCCACAATCTGTCTTGAAGAATGACCAAGGCTCAAGGTGGTCCCAACGGTTGATGACTCTTACTCACTCTGATGTACATTGGTGTTCTCGGTCCAGAGAAAATGTCATCATCGTCGATCGTTGCAGAGAGTTTCCTAATGTTCCTTTACTTGGAATCAGAGGAGGTATCACCTACAACCCTTGCCTAGCTTTGAGGAAATTTGGATATGCACGGAGGGATGGCCCTCACGACATGTTGATTCCTGACCTAGTTTTTGACTTCGACAATGATGCGCAAGGACTTCGCCAAAGATTCATCAGAGCTTGGGGGAGGCCCAACAAGGTTGATAGCAAGACTCTGGGACACAAGAACTCCATCCCTCTTGAACCTTACCTCAAGTGGGTACGAGCCCGAGCCCAGAGTCTAATGATGCCTTATCCTCATGTTCTCCCTGTGATTAAAGAGCCCGTCAAGGGAGGAGAGGTTCCCTACACCATCCTACATCCTGACATGCCTACATCGTGGGAGGAGATGCAGAAGAGTTAGATCCAACTCAAGGAGGAACAGAACACTTTTGAAGCCAGCTTCTACGCCAGCGAGAAGAAGGTTTTAGAGCTCACCCGCCGACTCCATGAGCAAGAGGCCCTCAATACCTACATTGCGCCAAAGAGGATGCGCAACGTCTTTTTACCTTGAGAAGTTGTTTTTGTAATATTTGGCCCATGGGGCATTTATGTACTAACAAATCTTTTCTTATTAATATGACGTGCGTTCTTTTTGTCTGCAACATTTGTGAATTTCTAAAACCCTTGAATGCATTGCGTAGATAGCATCTCATGCATCATGTGCATAACAGGTACCCCTTTTTTCTACAGGTTGCTTAATCTTCTTCGCTGTTTATTTTGGCCAGTCATCATGAATCCAGACTCATCCAGTGAGCAAGCAATCAAGGCCCTTCAGGCCCAAAGTGCCCAGTTCCAAGAGATGGTCCTAAGCCTGGCCCAAGGTCAGCAAGAGTTGAAGGCTCTGCTCCTAAAGAAGAAGAAGAAGAAGAGAACTGCGTTATTCAACACTGGACGCAGGTTTGGGAACACACTCCATAATGAGGCTGATCCAACTACTTCCTCTACAGAGAAAGATAGTCCCCAAGGGGGAGGAGCTCCTAGTCCTGCAGTCTCTGACAACGAGACGGACTATAATGACGAACAATACCCACCCGCTACTGACAGATACAAGCAATTAGAAGACCGCTTGAGTGCCATGGAGATTCAGAATGTGCCGGGGCTGGACTTCGGAGATTTGGGGTTATCTTCTGGGGTGGTAATCCCACACAAGTTTAAGGCGCCTGCCTTTTCCAAATACGACGGGGCTTCCTGTCCAAAGCTGCATCTAAGGTCGTACGTAAGGAAGATCCAACCTTACACGGCAGATAAGAACCTTTGGATTCACTTCTTCCAAGATAGCCTTTCGGGGTCACAGCTTGAGTGGTTCTACCAACTAGATAGAACTAGTATCCGACATTGGGAAGATTTGGCAACCGCATTTTATAGACAATATCAATACAATTCTGACCTCGCTCCTACGCGTACCCAACTTCAGGGTATGTCTCTAGGAATGGGCGAAGGGTTCAAAGAATATGCACAAAAATGGAGAGATTTGGCTGGCAGGGTGCAGCCTCTATTGACTGATCGCGAGCTGGTTAATATGTTTCTAGGGACCTTGTCCGGTCCATTTTTCAATCATCTGGTTGGCAATTCCTCAGCTGGGTTTACGGATTTGATTTTAACGGGTGAAAGGATTGAAGCTGGCATCAGGTCAGGAAAGATACAAAAAGCTGCCTCCGCAAGTACTGAGAAGAGGCCTTTCAAGAAAGAAGCAAGTGCCGTCTATGGTCCTAGAAGACAAGTCAAGCCAGAGAGCCGCCAAGCCGTCAATGCCTTGGTCATTTCAAAGCCTGTTGCTGCTCCTCAGCAGTACAATCAACAAAGAGGTGAAAGGCCCAAGAGGCAGTATACTCGGCTGAGTATGACCTTGTCACAAATCTTACCGCAACTGTTATCAACCAACCTGGTGACCATCAAAGAGGCTCTGAAGGTCGTGAATACTGCATCTCCTAAGTATAACCCAAATGCCCGTTGTGCTTATCATTCCGATAGCCCCGGGCATACTACTGATGATTGTTGGGCCTTGAGAAATAAGGTGCAAGACCTTATCGATGCGAAGGAAATTCAGTTTGAGGCGCCTGAGAGGCCAAATATTGTAACTGCTCCTATGCCCCAGCATAGAGTAAATGCCATTGTGGAAGATTTATATGTTGTTTCGGTGAATGATGTTGCTACCCCTCTTTTGACTGTTAAGAGGAACTTACTACTAGCCGGTTTATTTCCGGGCTGTAGCAAGGGTTGCCTCCTGTGTGATGTTATCCCTACCGGTTGTCCGCTGCTAAAATCAGGCATCCAAAGCCTGATGGATAGCAAAGAAATTCTGTTCAAGAAAACTGCTGTTCCGTTTGTTTCCGCTGAAGAAGTATCTGTCGTCACAATTTTCAACAATCCTACCAAGGCTCCCCCGAGAAAGCCAATCCAAATTATGTCTGCTGCACCCATTACCATTACTGTTCCGGGGCCTCTCCCCTATGAATCTAACAAGGCTGTCCCATGGCATTACGGGGCAGACATGTATGTGCTTGGAGTGAAGCAGGAGTTCAACACCGGTACCAGTATCAGTAACATCACTGGTCCCGCCAAGATTACTCGCAATGGCAGACTCTTCTCGCCTGACATTGCACCGCCAGTTATTCGAAAGCCTCTTATCATCACACCCGCAAGTGTGCATGTTCCAAATCAAGTTCCTGTGTCTACTACTGCCGCCGAGTCCCCTGATGCTCGGGGCAAAGAAGTTGCTACCGATTTGCCTGCCAGGACGGAGGCACCAAAAAAGACTGCTGTTGAGGCCTCCCAACAAGAGATGGAGGAAATCCTTAAAATCATTAAAAAGAGTGACTTCAATGTCGTTGAACAGTTGGGGCATACCCCCTCCAAAATCTCTATGCTATCATTGCTGCTATGCTCAGAGGCCCATGCAAAAGCCCTGATTTCATTTCTGAAAACGGCCCATGTGCCGCAAGAGACCTCTGCAGATCAATTCACTAACTGTGTGGCTAATTTGACAGCTGACAATGGCTCAGGATTCTCGGATGCTGACCTTACCGCCAAAGGAAAAAATCACAATGATGCCCTGCACGTCTCTATAGAATGCAGGGGCACTACTCTCGCACACGTGTTGGTGGATACCGGTTCTTCCCTGAATGTTTTGCCCAAGAAGGCATTGGATCGCTTGGATTGTGAGGGCCTGGAATTGAAACCTAGTAACATCATTGTTAGAGCCTTCGACGGTTCTAAGAGGATGGTGCACGGTGAGGTAGACATTCCTATTCGTGTGGGTTCCCAAGTCTTCGACTCAACGTTCTATGTAATGGATATTCGTCCATCTTATTCCTGCTTGTTGGGTCGACCCTGGATTCACAAGGCTGGGGCAGTAACATCCACTCTACACCAAAAGCTCAAATACCCTGTCAAAGGGAAGATTGTTACTGTGCAGGGTGAGGAGGAATACATGGTAAGTCACTTGAATTCATTCCGGTATATCGAGATGGACGGGGAGTTTATTGAAACCCCCTTTCAGCATTTTGAGGAAGTACCTCCAACATTGGCGTCAGCTGAGACAGTGGTTGAAGAAGACTTTCCTCTGAAGATGGTTTCCCTGAAGGATGCCCGGGCTGTAATCGAGAAAGGAAATTGTGCAAACTGGGCTCAGCTTCCTGACTTCACTCAAAAGACCGACAAGTTTGGGTTAGGCTTCACTGCAGAGGCTCAGAGGGCTGTGCGCAAGGAAAGGATCAGAAAGGCTCCGGTGTTTATCACCAACCCAAGGGTGAATGTTATCGAGGAGGACGTAGAGGAAGCAGAGTTTGACAGTTGGATCTATCCAACCACCAACAACGGACCAAGCAACTGGACGTCAAAGGATTTTACACCTATCACATTTGTCACGCAATAATTAACTCTTTTGATTTTCAATTTGTAACAAATAATATGTTGAAACTTTATTGGCTCGGTGTCCTACCCGGGGCATCGTAGCTCCATTTGTGAGGGCTTTTTGTATGACATTTCCATATATCATTAATCAAAACATTGGACGTTTGTTGCATTTCAGATCTTGCGCTCTTTTTCTTTCTGTGTTATATATTGCAAAACAGCTATATTTACACACACTCACTTATACAGGTTTCAATCCACTCTGGATCTCGCTGGTAACAGCTCTGCTACCACCAGTTATGACATCGAGAATCCGATCAACTTGGCCGAAGACGAAGGTAAAGATGATTGCGAAGTGCCTGGTGAACTCGCAAGACTGCTACTCCAGGAAGAGAGGGCCATTCAGCCGCATGAAGAGCCTGTGGAAACAGTGAACCTGGGTACTGAGACAGATAGAAAAGAAGTCAAGATTGGTGCCAATCTAGAGCTCAGTGTAAAGCAACGATTGATCCAGATGCTGCATGATTACATGGAGATCTTCGCTTGGTCTTACGAATACATGCCTGGTTTGGATGCCGACATTGTGGTTCATCACCTCCCTACCAAGGAAGACTGCCCTCCGGTAAAGCAAAAGGTCCGCCGCATGCGTCCAGAGATGTCCGAAAAGATCAAGGCTGAGGTTATGAAGCAATTCGATGCCGGGTTTCTAGCAGTAACTTCTTACCCTCAGTGGGTGGCCAATGTGGTACCGGTGCCGAAGAAGGACGGTAAAGTCAGAATGTGTGTCGACTACAGGGATTTGAACAGGGCCAGCCCCAAAGATGATTTCCCTCTGCCTCACATCGACGTTCTTGTTGACAATACTGCTCAACACAAGGTGTTCTCCTTCATGGATGGTTTTTCAGGGTATAATCAGATCAAGATGGCTCCGGAAGATATGGAAAAGACTACCTTTGTGACTCAGTGGGGCACCTTTTGCTACAAGGTCATGCCATTCGGGTTGAAAAATGTTGGGGCAACCTACCAACGCGCCATGGTTGCTTTATTTCATGATATGATCCATCATGAGATTGAGGTATATGTTGATGACATGATTGCAAGGTCCCAAACTGAAGAGGAACACCTTGACCATCTGCGGAAGCTGTTTGACCGACTAAAGTTATACAAGCTGAGGTTGAATCCAAACAAATGCACCTTTGGGGTGAGGTCCGGAAAATTGCTAGGCTTCGTTGTAAGCGATAAAGGTATTCAGGTGGACCCTGCCAAGGTGAAAGCCATACAAGAGATGCCAACTCCCAAGACAGAGAAAGAAGTTAGAGGCTTTCTGGGATGACTGAACTACATTGCCCGATTCATCTCACATCTAACTGCTACCTGTGAGCCAATCTTCAAATTGCTGAAGAAAGATCAAGTAGTACGTTGGAACGATGAATGTCAGGCCGCTTTTGAAAAGATAAAGGAGTACCTCCAAGAGCCACCCATTCTTATGCCACCAGTGGAAGGGAGACCTCTAATACTATACCTGACGGTACTTGACAGTTCAATGGGGTGTGTGCTGGGGCAGCATGACGAGTCTGGCCGAAAAGAGCACGCTATTTATTACCTGAGCAAAAAGTTTACCGACTGTGAGTCTCGGTACTCACTGCTCGAGAAAACTTGCTGCGCTCTGGTATGGGCTGCTCGCCGGCTGAGACAGTATATGCTGACTCACACTACTCTGTTGATTTCAAAGATGGATCCCATCAAGTACATATTCGAAAAGCCTGCTCTGTCTGGAAGAATAGCGAGATGGCAAATGATCTTGACAGAATATGATATCCAGTACACGACTCGGAAAGCAATCAAGGGAAGTGTATTGGCAGATCATTTTGCACACCAACCTGTGGACGATTACCAATCATTGAACTTTGAATTTCCGGATGAAGATATCATGGTAGTAACAGACTGTGAAATGCCTGGACCGGATGAAGGACCTGAGGAAGGATCCCGATGGTCTATGCATTTTGACGGAGCCTTCAACGCTTTGGGTAATGGTATCGGTGCTGTGATCATATCCCTCAAAGTCACTCATACTCCACTCACCGCCCGACTGTGTTTCAACTGCACCAACAACATGGCGGAGTATGAGGCATGTATCATGGGTCTTCAAGCTGCAATCGACTTAAGGATCAAGTTTCTGAGTGTCTTCGGAGATTCCGCTCTTGTGATCAATCAGATCAAAGGCGAGTGGGATACGAAACACCCAAATCTTATTCCTTACAAGGAGTATGTGTTGACTTTGCTTCCCCACTTTGAAGAGATAACTTTTGAGCACTTCCCAAGAGAGGAGAATCAGTTAGCGGACGCACTAGCTACGATGTCTTCAATGTTCAAAGTCAAATGGGACAACGAGGCTCCCCGGATCATCATCTGGAAGTTGGACGAACCTGCATACTGCTGCGATCTTGAGGCCAAAAAGGTGACTGAAAAACCCTGGTATCATGAGGTGAAGAGATACTTGGAAGCTCAGGAATACCCTGAGGGTGCATCTGTCAACGATAAGAAGTTCATGAGAAGGTTTGCAGCAAATTTCTTCCTCAGCAACGGCATTCTCTACAAAAGAAATCATGACTCAACTATACTACGTTGTGTGGATAAGGCTGAAGCAGAGAAGATCATGGTAGAACTACATGAAGGTACATTCGGAACACATTCCAGTGGACATACCATGGCAAAGAAAATCCTTCGGGCAGGATATTTTTGGTCCACAATGGAAGCCGACTGTTACCAACATTCTCGAACTTGTCATAAATGCCAGATCTATGCTGATAAGGTACACATCCCTCCGGTTCCTCTGAACGTCCTGACGGCACCTTGGCCTTTTGCAATGTGGGGCATCGATATGATCGGTGAGATCCGACCGACGGTATCCAACGGGCATCGCTTCATCTTGGTAGCAATTGATTACTTCACGAAGTGGGTTGAGGCAGCTTCCTACGCCACGGTAACCAAGAGCGTTGTGGCACGGTTCATTCGGCACAACCTGATCTGTCGGTATGGCGTCCCAGAAAGGATCATTACGGACAATGGTACCAATCTTAATAATAAGATGATCACTGAGCTCTGCGAGCAATTCAAGATACAGCACCACAATTCTTCTCCTTACTGGCCGAAGATGAATGGGGCTGTAGAAGCAGCCAATAAGAACATCAAGAAAATTGTGCAGAAGATGACAGTGACCTATAAAGATTGGCACAAAATGTTACCGTTTGCTCTTCATGGGTACCGTACCTCAGCAAGGACGTCAACCGGGGCAACACCCTTTTCCTTGGTATATGGCATGGAGGCAGTCTTGCCAATTGAAGTCCAGATACCCTCTCTCCGGATAATGAAGGATGCAAACTTGAGTGAAGATGACTGGATCTAGACTCGACTTGATCAATTAAACCTAATTGACGAAAAGAGACTCACTGCTATCTGTCATGGTCAGACGTATCAAAAACGGATGATCAGGGCATTTAACAAGAAAGTCAGACCACAAGAGTATCAAGTTGGGGACCTGGTAATCAAGCGCATCATCCTTCCTCAAAGTGATCCCCGGGGCAAATGGACCCCTACGTACGAAGGGCCATTTGTGGTTAAACATGTGTTCTCAGGAGGAGCCATGATTCTGACCACCATGGATGGTGACGACCTTCCTCACCCCGCCAATGCAGACATAGTAAAAAGATACTACGTGTGAATAAAAGACCCGCTAGGTTGACATACCTAGGCAAAAATAAGGGCTTCCCGGCGAACCAAAAGGGTTCGGGCAAAAATAAGGGATGAAATGAAAAAAATTTGTACACCCGGCAAGTCGAAAACCTGAAATGGCGGCTTGGGCAAAAATGGGTATCCCGGTGGACTGAAAACCCGAAAGGGCGGTCCAGGCAAAAGTTAGGGATAAAGCGTAACACTATGTCTCATTGGATCACCTTGTATCCGGAATTCGGCATCAACTATCTGGCTCAGACTTCGGCATCGATCAATCAGCTTCATCTTCAACTAAGCAGCAAAGTGATGAGACGCTTGAAGACATAAAGGCGATAGCAGAGTTGGAACCCAGTGGGAATATTATGCACATAGCTGTTTTGTTTCCTTTTCAACATTGTATAAACTTTATGTTATTCGGCGGCGTTCTCTTACTAGGACATCAGCCTCTTGTACAAAAAACGCCTATTCACAGGCAAATTTCAAAATCAATACAAGTTCACTTTTCCAAACAAATTGCCAATTGTTTTTTCCGTTTTTTTGTTTTGTCTTGCGAAGAATGTCCAATGTCCATTTTTGATATATGCATTTGACATTAAATTGCTGATTCATAAATACTTGCATATGAAATAAAAGACTAATTACAGGTGACATCAGAAATAGGGGCAATGTAAAGTTGTCTGATGCAGTCTGGTTGCTTTGTCCGCCGAAGTACCAAGGTAGGTCCAACTGAAGAATGTGATCAAGTTATCTCAACTCCCCACAGAGTAAGACAAAATAGCAACATTCCCCGGCGGAGTATAAACATTTTCAACAAGCCTCCCCGGCAGTCTTGATCTAAGATTGTTCCCCGGCGGAATACCAACACCCCAGTACAGTCCGAAAGTTTCCCCAGGAAATTTGGAATTCTTATCCCCAGCAGGTCTTGAAGCTTATCCCCAGTAGATTCTGGAAGCTTATCCCCTGCAGAGTACGGACGTCTCTCCCGAGCTTTATTCAAAGTTATTCCCCACAAGGGCTTATAACTGGGTTATCCTCAGCTAATTACCACGGAAGATCGTCCTCGGCGAAATTCTTCCTATCCCCAGCGGAGTTCATCAAAGTTCCCCAACATAACTTATCAACACAATCCCCAGCGGAGTTTATCATTGTCATCCCCAGAGGATTTTATCATTGTTATCCCCAGCGGAATCCATCATTGAAATCCTCAGCGGAGCTCTCATCAAAACTTCAGCGAAGTATCTCTTCCACAGAATAATTCCCCTCAGAGTAATCTCTCCAACAAGTTTATTCCCCAACGGAGTCATCTTCTCCTACCGGTGTATTCTTGCAACCATCCTCCCCAGCGGAAGCAAAGATCTCTATTCTTCAACGTCAGCCCAGGATTTGATTCCCCGGCCGGTCGTCTTTTCCTAGACGAAAATACATTCATAAACATTTCATGTTTCATACATCTTGCTTACATACATGATAAAGTGCATACAACACTATCTCATGTTGAACATAATGACATCATGCATTTCATACATCATGACATTGCATACAACTGATGTTTTGCCTTTTCAGGGAAAAAGACAACTACCTTCAACTGTCACAGTTTCCAGATTCGATTCATGTACCTAGCCAGGGCACATCTGTGAGTGATCAGTTTCCAGATTCGATTCCTGTATCCAGCTAGGGCATATCTGTTGACAACAATTCCGGATTCGATTCCTGTATCTAGCCAGGGCACATCCGAAGAGTTTGAAGATTCGATTCCTGTATCCAGCCAGGGCATATCTATCAACTGACAACAATTCCGGATTCGATTCCTGTATCTAGCCAGGGCACATCCGAAGAGTTTGAAGATTCGATTCCTGTATCCAGCCAGGGAATATCTATCAACTACTACAATTTCGGATTCGATTCCTGTATCTAGCCAGGGCACATCCGAAGAGTTTGAAGATTCGATTACTGTATCCAGCCAGGGCATATCTATCAACTACTACAATTCCAGATTCGATTCCTGTATCCAGCCAGGGCATATCTATCAACTGACAACAATTCCGGATTCGATTCCTGTATCTAGCCAGGGCACATCCGAAGAGTTTGAAGATTCGATTCCTGTATCCAGCCAGGGCATATCTATCAACTACTACAATTCCAGATTCGATTCCTGTATCCAGCTAGGGCATATCTGTTGACAACAATTCCAGATTCGATTCCTGTATCCAGCCAGGGCATATCTGTTGACGACTATTTCCAGATTCGATACTTGTATCCAGCCAGGGCACATCTGTGAGCAACCGATTGTAGACTCGACACCTGTATCTAGCCAGGGCATGGCTGCATGAAGAGATTGAAGATCAAACACCTGTAACAAGCCAGGAAAACATTTGTCTTTCTCAAAATACACAAGTTCTCGCTAAGGAATCTCTTATGCGATCAACACTTCCAAATGGCATCTATAAGCCCATTCCCGACAAGGTTCTGTCACATCTCCAGATGGCATCTATAAGCCCATCTCTCTATCCACCATCTCTCCAAATGGCATCTATAAGCCCATTCCCGCCATCACATTGCTAATACTCTACTATGCGAGTGCAAATTTCCAGGCACTCTAGTGTCCAATCTCCTTTTACCTTCGAGTCGCGAAAGGCAAACTTGCCAATCTAACTCTTCAGGTTCAAGAAGATTGAATAGGGGCAACTGTTGTACCCCAAAATTTGCCCTCTCCTTCTTCAGGAAATCATCTTGGATTTTCAAGGTCCCTCTGAAACAAATCCAAGTCCTGAGTTATCTTTTTTTGCCCAAGCAGACCATTTACAAGAGCAAGATGATCACACAGGATCTAAAGACAACGCTTTTATCTTGAGAAAAAAATTAAATTCTAAACACTTGAAATGTTTCTTTAAAAAAAAAAAGAGTGTTTAAGAAAAAATCAGCGCTTCAGAACTTCTGGACCAATTCCAGATAAAAATGGTCAGAAGTTGCAAGCTTGGCTCAACGTAGTCAGAAGTTGGCTTTTCAGTAGCTACATCAGCTCAATCAGAAGTTGTAAACGTGGTTCAGTATGTAAGCCTCAGACAAAACATGACTCTTTCAGCAGTTACACAAGCTCAGTCAGAATTTGCTAAAGGAATGCAAAAGAAGCAAGGAAGTCTGAAGGCTCTTTCAAAACATGCTGAAATCAGAAGATGAAAAGGTCAGAAGAGTGGGTGTTATACTGATACAGAATCTCTAAGCCCAGGAGGTCCAGAAGCAAATCCAAGGAACGTATCAGAAAATCAGGAGAATCCCCAAAACTTACTAAGACAAAGCCAAGGCCAGAGCATGGTTTACGCTGTTCTTTTTGAAACAGAACTGCTGATTCAACGTTGGTTTCCATTACCAGAATATTGATGTTGATAGGTCTTATCACCATTTAATGCTCATTAATGCTTCCAACCACTCCTGAACATTCATCCAAGTAATCCCTTCACGTGTGGCTTGGAAAACGCCTTTATGCAGATTCTGGCATGGGTCTACACGCCACCGCCCACTTAAGAGGTCACTTCTCTCCAATCCACGCCTAATGCTGCAGCCTAGGCTGAAGGCTATCTGTTATCATAACTTCCCAGGAATTTCTGTCAAAGAACAATTCAAACTCTGTTGGTGCTTTAATGTTCAAGGCACCCACAAGAACTTTGCCTATAAATAGAGAGTCATTGTCCACTGCAAAAGGGCGTTCAAGAAACAGAAAAATTGCTAAGAGAGAAACAGAAACCCTTAGCAAAATAGTGTTCTAAAACTCTGCCAAAATCTCCAGTTTGTTTCATAACTTTGAATTTCTCATCTTCAAACTTTATCCAATACCCAGTTTTCTGTGTGAACAAAAAAAAAACCTCTTTTCAAACTTCTGACCCTACATACGCATACACCTTCACCTGCCTTTTTTCCAAAAAAAAAGGGAATCTGTCCAGAACACCACCATAGCCAAAAGCTAGCTTTCACCCATAAACTTTTCCAACAGCCAGGTAAGCACCTGTTGACCCTCATCATGCTGCTAAGCATCATCAGCTGTGCATACTCAAATAAACATAATGTAAATATCATGTTGTTGCTGTTTATATTCTGAGGATTTTCATACCTCAGAACGTTCTGAGCCAGTGTAGGACTTGCCTGTGACCTTGTTGGTTCTGCCCTCTGAAACATTTTGACATTTGCTGGATCTGTTCCAAATATGTTTCCTGTTTTGTGGAATAACAACAAAATTGCAGATGTTCTGATTAGTACAGGGAAAAGCCAAGTGCTGACTTTGACGTTAGCACATCTGAAGCCTGTTTTGCTGTCAATGATATCAGAACCTCTGAGAGTTATTGCCTTTCCAGCAGAATCAGAACTTCTGGTTTCTCCACTAAAAAACTTCTGTCTTGCAGCGCAGGGGGGTCAGAACTTCTGATTTCCCCACTAACAGGGTTCTGTTTTGCAGGTGCCAGAGTCAGAAGTTCTGACTCATACAGTTTAACCAAGAGGTTGATCATCTGGCAGCGGATCTGAGTCAGAACTTCTGATGACCTCTCAGCAGCGCGCTGGCTCCCTCTCTCTCTCTCTATATCTTGTTTTTGGCTTTTTTTTTGTTGTCTATTTTTCTCGTTAAACTCCCCATGTACAAATGTGTATCCCCATCCCCTAATTGTTGTAATAGCGTAGGATTTTATATTTCCGCTACTTATTGCTAGTAATTAGGACGTGTATGGCAAGATAAAATCAATGAAATAGAAAATCCTAATTCAAAGAAAAAAACTCTTGTATGCAATAAAACACACTTGCACACTAACACCCCTAGGGTTACCTCCACTTGTTGCCTTTCAAAATTGGGCCATATTGCATGTTAGGTCTCGTTGGGCAAAACAAACAATTCAAATGATCATAGACCCTCGATGACGCTTTCGAAAGTTGCCTAAAAATGATCAAGTCCCTTAAAGAAAAATTGCCCAAAGATACTTGGCACCATTGCAATTATGGTCTAAACGATGACCCGCGCCTGTCCCTTTCACATCCTAACACAAGATTGTCCACCAAATGCAATGGTGGAACAAAATTGTTAAAAGGGTTAAAAACATAGGAGAAATCTTTGAGAAATTTAGGAGTAGATAACCTCTTAGTTACTTAAATCAAACTTGCAAAATAAAACACTTGCCTATTTTTAAACCACACCTCACAACACTTTCAAAACAAAACTTTCAAAAAAAACAAATGAAAACCTTTTTTCAAAAGACATACACCTTTGTATACATCCCAACATGGATCATTACAAAGGTTGCCACCACATTGGCCTCTTTTTAAAAACATTTTCAAACCCACACACAAAGCACCATTTCAAACAAATTGAAAATTAAGGCAAGTTGATCTAAGCAAGTAACTAAGAGCCCATGGATAACCATGGATAGAAAGGGTGCTAATACCTTCCCTTTCTATAATCTACTCCCCGAACCCAAGAAAACATCTCAAAGGTTTTTGCTGTGCTTTTTAACCTTTGCTTAGGATAAAATAAAAAGTTGGTGGCGACTCTTGCTCAACCGAAACATTTGCGAAAACAAACGCAAAAATATAGTCAGTTCTCCCACCGTATCACACAGACCCTTACGTGTAATTGAAACTGGGAACACATCGATTGTAAATTTTGAATCGACTTTGCTCAATGAGCTTCAAGTCATTAACTAAGATTCTTCCAAGAAGTCATTTAAATTTGATCATGTCTTTAAGCCTGAAGATAACCAGGGTATATTAGATATTGTTGCATTAATGTATTTTGTTTTCATTCTCAAAGCTGATCAAATATGGGTATTGTTATTTTATTTACATGCAAAGGCTGTTTTTTCGCAAATTAAACATATTTCTACATCGATATTGGATGGTTCTAATGTTTATATATTTGCTTAGTAACAAATTAAAACCGGTAATACATTTACAATGGAGGGAACATATGAAGAGAGGGGAGTTAACTACCTAACACTCAAAGAATTATTTAGGGTATAATGAAGTATCAGTTGCATGTTAGTATGGTGGAAGCTTATAATGAAATGTTAAGAGATATTTTGGGGGGAAATTTTGCGCAGCCGAATAAGTGGGTTTTTATTCTTCTTAGTAATCTAATTATTTTAGCATTGTATTTTTTTAGTTCATTTATTTTATAATTTTAAAATAGACAGTCACTTTACCTGGTTTTAATAAACAAACAAAAAATTTAAAATGTCAATTAGAGAATGCTTTGCTGGATAATGAGGCTATGAGAAAAATAAAACAATTATATTTTCATTTGTTTGTTCTAAATATGACGTAGAATATAAAATTTTCAATTTGTTCTGCATTTGAAATTAATTTTCCTCTAAATGTAAAAATAATAAATGTCCTACATGCATAAAATTTTGTTGTATTATTTTTGGAGAGATATCAGTGATGAGGAAAATAGACTTAAAACTTAAGATTGAATTATTTTAGTTTATTGTTAATTTAATACATGTACCGTTGTGGTTAAAATCACTTTCACTCAGACCGACCGCTCAAAAAGTCATCTGACTTTGTATTTTTTAATCATCTTCATTATTGTTAAGTGTTGTTATGCTTCTTATTGGCTTTGAAGACGAAATAGAGACGACGAGCGCATGGTGGCGGCAAGATCAGATGATGGTAGATACGAGACAAAGAGTATAATGGTGACACAAGGCGACGACAAGCAGTGGAATCATCAAAAGAAGCGGCGACCACAAGCATACTGCTTATTTGATTAGGAGAAGAATCAATCTTGCATTGTGAAATTGGTATGGAAAATAATTTTTTTGTGTTGATTGAAAAAAGACATTTTCATCTTACTTTAAATCTATAATTTATATATATATATATATATATATATATATATATATATATATATATATATATATATATATATATATATATATATATATATATATATATATATATATATATATATATATATATATATACATGTTCATTATGCCACACAGTTGACGGTGGATGGAACAAAGGCTGTCACAAATGCTATTGAAGGAGGATATTCCAGTATTGTTAATTCGAGGCCATAGCATATCGGAATATGGAAAAACTACTATTATTTTCAATAATTGTGATACATGATTTTGGTACAAAGTGTTTTTGACAGAATGTAGAAAACTGTTATTATTTGCTTTCGTGATTAACAACCTTGGATTCTTCATATGTTTTGGGTTTAGAGGGTTTTGTTTTATGTTTCTCATAATTTTGGTTTATTTTGTGATTATTTCTTGCATTAGGATTTGAAGAAGCACCACGTAGTCTTATCTGATAGTGTGAAATTCACAACCGAGTCCTTTTCTATTCAGTTTCTAGATATGTTCTCACTATTTTCTGATTATAGATTCTGAATACTAAAACTCAATTCAGTTTTGTTGTTATCTATTTATAGGTTCTGAATACGAACTAAAGAATTATCTGGATGAATCTTCTTCTGAGCGAAAGTGACTTTACCATAAAATAATAGAATTTAAGAGTAATATTTGGGTTTTCTGCAGATGCAGACCCTTACGTGTAATTGAAACTGGGAACACATCGATTGTAAATTTTGAATTGACTCTGCTCAATGAGCTTCAGGCCATTAACTAAGATTCTTCCAAGAAGTCATTTAAATTTGATCATGTCTTTAAGTCTGAAGATAACCAGGGTATATTAGATATTGTTGCATTAATGTATTTTGTTTTCATTCTCAAAGCTGATCAAATATGGGTATTGTTATTTTATTTACATGCAGAGGCTGTTTTTTCGCAAATTAAACATATTTCTACATCAATATTGGATGTTCTAATGTTTATATATTTGATTAATAACAAACTGAAACCGGTAATACATTTACAATGGAGGGAACATATGAAGAGAGGGGAGTTAACTACCTAACACTCAAAGAATTATTTTGGGTATAATGAAGTATCAGTTGCATGTTAGTATGGTGGAAGCTTATAATGAGATGTTAAGAGATATTTTGGTGGAAAATTCTGCGCAGCCGAATAAGTGGGTTTTAATTCTTCTTAGTAATCTAATTATTTTAGCATTGTATTTTTTTAGTTCATTTATTTTATAATTTTAAAATAGACAGTCATTTCACCTGATCTTAATAAATAAACAAAAAAATTGAAATGTCAATTAGAGAATGCTTTGCTGGATAATGAGGCTATGAGAAAAAGAAAACAATTATATTTTCATTTGTTTGTTCTAAATATGATGTAGAGTATAAATTTTTCAATTTGTTCTGCATTTGAAATTAATTTTCCTCTAAATGTAAAAATAATAAATGTCCAACATGCATAAAATTTTGTTGTATTATTTTTGGAGAGATATCAGTGATGAGGAAAATAGATTTTAAACTTAAGATTGGAGATAAAGTAAGCTGCAGAAGACACACAAGAAATTCCTGGACTACTCAAAATTATTTTTGCTCCTAATCTGTATACGAGAACTGTATTGTATACATGATTTTTTTCCTGATTTTTGACATGTCATTAATTTAGAACTATCAACAAGAATTCCAATACTTTGCATTTTCAAAGAGGGAAGGTTCATTAGGAGAACTTTCGCCGCTACTTCGATCAAAAAACAGAAGATAAGTGAAAAGAAGGAGTAGACTAAGAACCTAGATTTGATTTTAGGAAAGTGTATCTATCAAATTAACAGGGACACAAATGAGAGGTTAGCGCACATGTAAACTCTCTTTTTATGTATTCTAATATATATTGGCTTTAAAATGTATGCATATGATTTTAATATTGTTGTTGATTGATAAATATTATGCAATGATACGAGTTTGTTGTTTTTCTACAATTTCATTTTTTTATTTTACGATTAAGTTTAGTCGTATAAAGCAAGCCTATTATAAAGGTTACTAAAATGATGAATTATTGTTGTTTTAATATCTATCGTACAACATTCTACTAGGATTATAGAAAAAATTTATTTGTTTTATTTGAAAGACTGATTACGAGTTATTATTATAAAATAAACATTAATTAATAATTATTATTATTATTTAATTACATAATTATAATATTATTTACAAGTATTAATTTAAAAAAAAATATAATATTGAATTTAGTTGAACACCGGTATGATCATTCAATTAAATGGAGATATTTAAAATCATATTAATATTTAATATTATTTTATTTTTAAAACATTAAATTAATTAAACTAAAGGGTACCTAATATTTTGCCTTTATTTTTACAAATTAGAATTGAAGAAAAAGTTCATTAATATGTTAATCTATTAATTAAAAAATCATAAATAATATATATATATATATATATATATATATATATATATATATATATATATATATATATATATATATATATATATATATATATATATATATATATATATATATATGGAACTTTAATATATAATTATTATTTATATAAATGCATTTGCACGAGCAGATGTTCATTAACACAAACTGATGTGACACGTCACACTTTACGCATGACAGTGTCGACGTGTCAAAAATATTTACGTGTTATATCATATCACTAAAGTTAAGATCATGTTTAAATCAAAAAAAAATGACTGTCAATTTATATCTAATCTATAACAAATTCAATCTTTAATAAATACAAAAAATTTCAATTTTTTTCATCATTTTATAATTTTTTTTACATGTAACTTTAACGCTTTATAAACATTTCTTTAAAAAATAGAGTTTTTTATATTTAGATGAATTAAATATAAATTTTGTTAAAACAGAAGTAATATATAACCAAGAAAAGAAAGGAAATATAATAAAGCAAAAAGTACAAAAGTATAAACACCCAAAAATAGTAGTTATTTACATTACTATTTTCTACCAAAATTTATTGTTTTGCTATTTCTTCAAGTAAGATAAATTTAATTCCATCGGATCCTAGTATTTAAGTATTAGAATTATTGTCTTTAGTCTAATACCATTGTATTTGTCAATTGAGAGAATTGTCTTTTTTTCTAAAGAGGTTTGAATTTGAGATTCAAAATCTCACTTTGTGGCACAGATCTAGAAAATCCGAAGCAATATGGAGATGACCTCGATTAGATTATATGTGTGATAGTGAATATGACAAACGTGATTGTTAAATTTCCAAAAAAAAAATGGAGTTAGCAAAAAATTTTAAATCCGAAGTAGCATTTGAGATGGTTAAAGGGATATTTGGTAAATTGAAACTAAAATAGATAACTAAAAACATTACTAAATTGTGTGGGTTAGGTTAAATCATGTCATGCAATTTATATGAGATGGAGAAGTCTTAAGGTGAAGTTCAAAAATGTTAATGAGTTAAATATTTATAGTTACTTTGAAATTTCATATCTACTTAAAACTTTTAAGATAATAAAAATATATCGCGTCAATTTTTAGGCTCTGATTAGCTAGTTATATTTTGAGTTTATTGCTTATATCTTATAGGCCGGAATGATAATAAAAAATTTATTTGATAATAGTCTTTTCATCACAAATTTATAGTTTATTTTATTAGTTTATAACTTATTTTTTAGACATTATTTTAAATAGTATTTTAATTTATAGCTTATAATTTATCATTTTTTTCTTATATTATTATCCTTATAAATTTTAATTATTTTAAATATATATTTAATTATTAAGAAATTTCTTTTTATATTATTTTATATTTATCAGCTAGTTAAACTGCTAATTTTATCAAATAATTTAATTGGCTTATCAATTATCAGTCATCAAACATCAATTATAAATTATAAGCTATCAGTTATCAACCATAAACTATAAAATATCAACTAATTTATCACCCAATTGTTAATTTTACCAGAAAGTTAATATATAATTATTATTTATAAGATTAAAAACTACTATTAATATAAATTCGGAAAAACATTTATAATGATCCACACTTAACAAATCAATTTTAAATAATATAGTAATTTTTTACACTTATCATCCCACTAAATTAAAATTTAACAGATATTTTTTGTTTTTCTTATTTATTTATTTTTTTTAAATGATTTGTTCCATATAATAAATTAAATAAATACTTTTCATAAAATCAAAAGTAATATTTTTTGAATTTTAGTTCCTCGCAAAAACTACAAAATTCAAATTAATCTTCTATAATAAAAAAAGAATTGATTTAATCTCTTACAAAATTTAGTTAAGTCATATTAGTCATTCTATTAATATTTTTTTTCAAATTAATTTTTTTCTACTTTTAAATCATGACTGGACTGTCAAATTGAATTTTAATTTTAATTTTTTATTTTTTAAATAATAAATTATTTTTTATTTTAAATTTTAATTTTATTTTTAAACAATTTATATTTAAAAATATATTAAAAAAAGACAAAATTAGTTCTTAGAAGGATTTGAACCAAGAATCTTTAAGTCACATCTCTTATGCTTTTACCAATAGATTAATATACATTGGTGACAAATAATTATCATGATTTATAATAATATTAAACAATTTTAAATTTAAAAAAAATATATATAATTTGTATCCATGGGATCGTCCTTTCAAATGAAATTGTAGTCACTTTACTGTAAATATGAAAAGTAATCTAAGAAGAGGAGTGAATGAATTAGATTAACTGGTATTGATAAATTTTTCTTGATTATGAATGTTAACAATATTGTTCTTATTTTTTTTGAAACTACTTTGAATGTTAAAATGTTAAAAATAAATGCAGAAAAATAAAGAACACAAAGATATATCATGGTTCTCATTTCTAAACAAAGATACTGCAGTCTCCTCTCATCTAGTGAGGGATTTCACTATGTTAAATACGTTATAGTCGATCCACTTGACTCTCTTAACTATTTAACACAATTACAAAGCACAACACCTTTTGATTTTACAATACACAAGAGAAAGCACACCACCTTCACTTGAATACAATGATCACTTACACTTACTAAACAAAACATAGTTTGACTAATAGATTTGTATGAAGTTGCTACACTTTTATCAAACTATACAGTTTTGCTAAAACTAACAATGTTTTTGTTTTTAAAATGACAAGCTACTTGTTAAACATGACAATCATCGTAATATAAAGATATTATTGAACTTTGTAAATAAAAATGTAAGTTAAAAGATCCTAGATTTAATATTATTTTAAATCATGAGAATTATCTACCACTAATGAATATTGACCTAGTGGTAAAGACATACAGTATGTTTTAAAGGTCTTGGATTCAGTTTTATATATGAGAACAATTTTAGTTTTTTTTTTTTTTTGATAATTTTATATCTGAATTTGTTTGAAAATAAAATTGAAATTAAAATTAAAAATCATTTTGTGAAAAATAAAAAATAAAACGTTGAATAAATGACTTAGAAAAGGACTTTCTCTTTGCCTTAGAAAAAGACTTTCTCAACTACCCGTTGAATAAATGTTTTTACAAGTTTGCTTCTTACAAGCGGGTTACACAGAAGTTTAAGTACACATTATTTAACACATATAATTTTGTGTTCAAACAGTTTACAAAAGTAACACAATAATGAGCAACAACTCTTGTGTTCTAATGAATAGTAATATCAACACTATATGAGCAACAAATCTAGTGTTCTGGTGAATAGTAGTAACAACACAATATGAGCAACAACTCTTGTGTTCTAACAAATGATAATATCAACGCAGTAACAAGCAACAACTCTTGTGTTTTGATCTTTTCTTTTCTTTATTTTTTCATTTTCTTTGCTTTAATTTTGGCAACGTTACTGTTCTTGTTCACTAACCTTGCAGTATTTCAAATGAAACAATTGATCCTTTATATAAGCATTGAAGAAATAGACCATTGTAGTAATACACGCGTCACTTTCATCTTGCCAGTTGTCATAACGATAGGAATTAATCATGAGAGACAAATAGTACACAATATAAACATTTGAGTGGAATGTGTAATTGTATCACTATGCCAAAAACAGTTTTTAATAGTATTTTTTGACCATTAATAGCGCTTAAAAGTACTAATAAGTCTCCTGTTATTGTAAGTTCACTACCTATAATAGCGCTTAAAAGTACTAATAAGTCTCCTGTTATTGTAAGTTCACTACCTATAATAGCACTTTTAAAGCGCTATTAAAAGCACAATCGTTAATAGCTCTTGACATTAAGTGCTATCTTAAACGCAAGATTCCTAAAAAGAATTTAATACCGCTTTCTAGAAAAGCGCTATCTTAGGCTCATTTATTTAAAAGAAACTATTGATCATTAAAAGAATTTTTTTAATTAAACATTAAAAAACAATATAGAAGTCATTCAACTATTCAATATAAAAGAACCTGGAAATCGAATACCTATAACAAATATGAAAATGACATCTTTCATTATAAAAGTTAAATTACAAGAGTTGGTTTTGTTGAAATTTGAATGATGCATGAAAACATGTTCAAGTGCAATCTTTAACAGTTGGTTATCAATTTTTTGGTGTTATGTACTACTTGTTCTTTGAGTTAAATATCTGTTCCCATGTATTCCACCAAGTAGAGATGTAATTGGTATGACTGAAATCCATATTACATCAGGTTGAGACAAGTTTGGTACTACTCATTATGGCTTAAATGTTTTTCCCCCATTTTCACCTTTCCTCTTGTAAATAAGCTTGATATCCTGAAATTAAACTGGTTAAATGAGAAAGAGGAAAATGGTAAGAACATTTGTTGTATTTTTCTTTCGTTGGTAAGAAAAGTATAGATTAATTAAGTTCTAACAACCACAACTAATTGAGTAGAAAAACATATTTGATAATGTTATTAAAATTGCAACAAAATAACATATACTTCCTTAAAACAAATCATAACAAACAACTCTAGTAATTAATAATACTTTTTGGCAAATTAATAGCATAATTGATACTGAAATCAAATACATATTAAGTGTGTATTTGATTAAGTCTTATTAACAAAATTAGTTTTCGACAAATTGATTTAAAAAATTGAATGTATTTGACAAACCAGCTACTTCTTTTGGCAAATTAATACCAACAATTTTCAAAAGAAAACATGAAATTTAGGATTCATAACATTGCATATTTACTGTAAGAGAAGATTAAAAGTATAAGTTTTCATAAAGGAGTGTCTCTTAAGGTGAATACATGTATAATATATCTAATCCAACCAATATGATGCTTACTGTAACCGATAAAACTGGCTCTAGAGGAGACACATGAGGGTATATCAGGGTATTAGTGATGTGTACAACTAAAACCTATACCGAGGGAAACCCCTTGTTGGGTTGTCATAAGGCTTTGATAAAAGTCTCTCAAGTATTCTATCCACCTCCAAAAGGCCACTGTTGCCTCAAATTGGGAGATGAAAAAGATCTCCCCACAATAATTTACATTAAAAACAATTCATCAATTACAACATGATCAATTAAAACACAAAATCGGAGATCAACCCCATAACCAAGGATACAATAGACAAACAACAGATATGACCACAACCGAACTATACTTCAAGAACTTCACTTTTTTTTTCTCAAGAGCATTGATAAGTCCATCACGATGAACTGCTCCAACAATCCCAGTTTTAGAGAAGAGTGCAGAGAGAATTCTTCCAAAAGGTATAAAGGATTGGTGATGATTCCTAGAGACGGCGATCGAGTTCCTTAGATAGTTGAAGATAGTTTGAGGCAGATTGACTCTTACATGATGCATGAGGAAGTAGATTAGAACTATGTCCTCATAAATTAGAGAGTTCGGGTTTACTCTTCTAGATCAAAAGTTGGTTAATAAAAGCTTAAACCAAATTGTAGTAGTTGGAAGAAGATTTTTAGGGTTGGTTGGTTCATATATGTCAGAGGTATCGTGAATGCTATTGAGTCTTTCGACAAACGAGTATGTGTATCGAAAAGCTTCAACAATAGTTTCAGTTTGAGAGCAGTCAATAGCAGCAGCAATGATTTTCGGAGTGATGGTGATGGGGTTACTGAAAACAGTTGAATAGATAGAGACACAATTGGGACTTTCAGAAGCATGCAACCAGAAATCTTTGACTAGATTTGGATAAGTTGGTCAATGCAGCATAGCAAAGTAGTTGGACCACCCTTGTACAATGATACTTTGGGTAAGACAAAGATCATTATTGCTTAGCCTAGAGACATTATGACAAAGTTTGTAAAGAACTTCAAGGAGATTTTCATCACTGTGAAAGGTTTTTGAAGACATGACAAGAAGGGTAAGTGAACACGTACTAAAGGTAGAGAAAAGAATGCATAACAAGAGAAAGCAAATTGAGTTTAAATAAAGGAACAGAAGACGTAACTGACTGACTATAAGATATTGAGACTGATAACACAATAAATGAAAACTTATAAGGAATGACATATTACCAAGTTCCAAGACAAGTGTTCAGGAACAGACAAACGCTTGTCAAAGAAAGGAATACAAGACGACACCCCAGGCGAGGAATAGAGGGGCGTGCTTAAAGATTCTCAATTTTAATAAAGGAATATTTTGACCTTTCCTTAAATGAATAAAAGACGGGAGAGAAGCATTGAAATTTTAACCTATTCTTAAGGGCATTACATTGCTTCGAGACTAATACTCTTATTATTATAGAATATATACTCTTATTGATTTAAGGAAGTTTTTAATCAAGATATCATCTAACGGGTAAAAGTATCTAGAAGTACTTCATCAGAAAATATGTAAATTATAACCTGTTGAATCTTGTCTATGATGAGGTCATCTTTCTCATCTATCTTTTTTCTGATGGCCCACTTGGTTGCAATAACGTGAATTTCTTTTGGTTTGGGCTTTCTACTCAAAACATCATTTCTGGAGGACTGGTTTTGCTCTTCTTGTATTTTCAGAATCCTTCCATTGTCATCAAGTGTTTCATCACACGAGGTTGGCTCTATTAGAGATATCAATCCCAGAAATGTTTCTCCAGGTTGTTTAATGGTGGATCTTGTTCTGACAATTCCAGCTTTATCTCTCAGAATCAAATCTTCATAAATAGTTTGCCTTTACCTTTGCCTTTTTTGAACTTATGGATAATCAAATGCTTCTGATGTATCATAATTTTTTATCAGCTTGTTATCAAAATCTTTGTCTTCAGAACCTGCAAGTGTTATCTCTAGATATACAAAGTTTCCAAACAACTTTGACTTTTCTAGGTCAAGCTTACCATCAAATTTAACATTTATTGATTCTTCCACAATATGTATTTCTTTATTGTATACTATGTGGTCTTTAGAACGTTTTGAGTATCCCAACATATTACACTTTTGTGCCTTAGAATCACACTTGTTCAAATTACCTTTAGTATCCATGATAAAACATGAACATCCAAACTGATGAAAATATGAAGTGTTGGATTTTCTTCCCTTACACAACTCATAGGGAGTCTTTTCTAAAGTAGGTCTTATAAAGATTCTATTCTGAATGTAATAAGCTGCATTTACAGCAGTGTGTAGCCACATTACTTTTGTTGACTATAGTTCTGGCTATTTATTACAGTATCCTATTATTTTTTTCTACAACTTCATTACAATTAACACCATAGACCAGGGAAGTTATTTTTCTTCTGTCTGGGTTATCGCTTAGGAACTTTTGAAAAGCTTTAATATGTTTATACATGGCAGTTTCAGAAGATAGAGAAGCTTTAGAAAGAACATTTTCCAGGTTTTAAACATTTTTTACTTAGAAACATATTTTTATTTTTTTAAAATAAGATGATCATTTTTTTGTTCAAAACTTTCTCTTTCTATCTTATCATACTCTTCAATTTCATATTCATGAACCTTCAAAAGATTCTTGAATTTTCGTTGAAGCTTCTGATGTTTGTTTAGAGTTTCTGATAAACATAATTCTAATTCAGCACGAGAGAGTTTAAATAATATCTCTTCAGAGTCGAACTCTGCGTCTGACGTGTCTTCTTCTAAGCTGATACCCATGAATGCTAAGTTGACACGTTCTCCTTCTAATTCTGATCCTTCAAAGTCAGAATCATTCCATGTTTCCATGAGACCTTTCTTCATACTTTTTAAAGTGCTCTGTTTCTTTTCTTGTGCTCTACTTCTTGAGATTTGGACATTCATTTTTGTAGTGTTCATGTGTTTGCTCCTAAATTCGACACCCGCATGAATTGGCCTTATTGGCTAAAAATAGATTGAAGAAATCTAAAGTTAAAGACACTTCGACCAGGAGAACCTATGAAAAGGGTTGTGTCGAAGTCTTCTTCGCTAAGAAGGAGAAGACGCTTAGAGAATTCTCTAAGTTAAAGTTGGTCTTCGACCAAGAGGTTCTTGTGGTCTTCGACCAAGAGTTTCTTATGGTCTTCCACCAAGAGGTTCTTGTATCAGCAAGCAAGTGGATTTGAATTCGAAGAAAGGAGGGAAAGGCGGTTCACTTGGCAGTTAGGAAAAGCAACGTGGCATGAAGATAGGGATCAAAGAACATGCGGAGGACACTTTTCCTCATCCTGGATCGAAGTAACTGTTCAACGGTTATTTACTACTAGTATAAATATAGGAAGTTTGTGTAAAATTCCATGTGTTCAACTTATTAGTACAAGTCACTCAAATTTAATCAAGTACCTGCTGTGTGAGAAATTGTTTTGAGAATGTACGTTTGAATCACGATATTTTAATTATATTCAAACCTTTACATTTCTTTATAATCCTTGCCATTTAAAATTCTTCAAACCTTACCATTTCACCCTTTTTAAATTACTGCAACTTTACTTTATCTTGCACCTTACTTGTAATTTTACTTGCAATTTTATCAAGCTTTTTACCTTCAGCCTGCCTTTACTGTGTTTTTACCAAGTTCTATCTTCATCATTCCTTTCACTCTTAGTATTCTATCGAACCTTTTCATTTAAAACCTATCCAAACTCACGAGACACTTAGCATATGTCATAGGATCAAATTGATCGATCCTGCAAGTAACCAAAATAGCCCTTTTTGGAAGATCAACAGTTATTTACCAATTTTCACGGTAAACAAATTGGCACGCCCAGTGGAACGTTGCTAAGTTTTCTTGTTTTTTTTACAAACATTGATAAAAGAACAGTTTTTATCATAAATGCTTTAATTAATTTCCTTTCTCTCAAAGAGTGTTGTATGTTATTGAGAAGTGGCAAAACAACCACCAACGAATACGTACCTAAGAGAACAAATAGGATAATGGATAATCAATTTAGTGGAGAAATGCCTCCACCAATTCCTGGCAATGGAACTACGGTTATGCCAACAGTTAGTGAAACAATTCCATCAACAGTTGGTTCGACACCAGCAGTGATGGTTACACAAACAAGACCACCAAGGGGAAATCTGGGTGTTCGACCTTATGTCCCTCCAGGATTTTCGACAGCCTGGATCGGTCGAGACCAACCTTATGGCATGCCAACTGCTAAAATGGAAAGCCTTATGAATGCTTCGTCCATATTTTAAGAACCTTTTGTGAGTGCATCTTCACCATTACAAGGATCTGGAATTGGTATGGCAAATCTGGGTAGAAACCAAACCTTAGGAGGAATGTCCCATACAATGCCAAGTCTCACAAATTCTTCTGCAGCAATTTTGAGGCAACAAATGGATGAGAGTAACCATGACATGGTGCAGATGTTGGCACAAACCTTAGGGTTTTGACTGAGAAAAGGCAATTTCTGATTTTTAACCTAACCAATGACCAATTGGGTTCAAACATGATTTCAAGGGTCCAATGGCATCATCTTGACCTAATTACATAGTTCAAAAGATCTCAAGTTCATAGGATTGACAGATGAATTTTCCAGTCAACTGATCAAAAGTCAACTGTACACTGAAAAGTCAAACTTTGACTTTTTGGTCAAAATCAAGTGCCAAGGGTCATAATTCATCAAGATATGTCAAAACATGAAACTTGTTCACCAAGAAAACCAATTTTGAAAATTAGGGTTTTGAATTTGAAAATTTTCATAACTTAGAATTTTTCTAAGTATGGAAATTTTCTTATTTTTTCCCAACTTTTCACCACTTTTTCACCATGATGAAATTTGATTCAAAGAAAACTTCCAACATGAAAATTGTAGTCCTCCATGAAATATACAACTTTGCTTCACAAAGTTTTCCAAAAAGATGCTTGGATCTCAAGTTATGAATTTGTGAATAGGGGTTCATGAACTAAATAACTTAGTGAAAATTTGCCCTAATTTAGGCAGGTTTTTGACCCAACTTCATGGACATTTTTCACCTAGTTCCAAGAGGTATATCAAAATGAATTTCAAATATGGATTGTAGAGCATGTTGCAACTTTCCAAAATGTCCAAGAACTCTCCAAGATCATTTGTGGTTAGGGAGAATCGAAGAAGAGAAAATGGCATTTTATCACTTTTGTTCATGCCATTTTTACAAAGTGTCAAGTTGCAAATCAGATCCATGATGCTTGTACCTTGCATTACAGGTCCTAAACTCATGCTACACTCCATAATTAAATGCAAACTCGGAGGATAAGGGTTTTATCTTTGCTTTTGGAGCATTGTACAAAGGATTTTTCCATTTTAGGCATAAAGGGCACATTGCCATTTTCATAAAGGCAAGCTTTTCCAACTTTATCAGCCTTGAGCCTTGGACTTGTTCCTTTGGTACAAACAATCTCCACAGATATCAAGCATTGTGAACCAACTCTTTGCAGCTAGCAAGCAAGCAGTACAAGCATGTTTGCACAAGTCACCTCACTTTTCTTCAAAAGCAAGAAAGGTTGCAAAAGTTAAGAAACTGGTAGAAGCTAATAAAGGGTGGATTTTGTATCATTCTAGACAGATTCACAAACTCATCACAAGCCAAGACACGAATGCATAACATCTAAAACACTCAAAAACTACAAAACTCCATTTTTCTGTCCAAAGCATAGCAGTTCTGCAAAATCATAGCAAGTTCAGTATTTGCTCGTGCGTTTTGCCTCTTAACACTTGAAACATCTTATCCACATCATATCCAAGCTATCCAAGCCTTTACATTGTTGTTGTAACCCCTGTTTCAGCCATTTCCATTTTCACTTTGGAAGCTTGCAACTTGACTTCTACAAAGAGTTTCAGCCATCCACAAAGCCAGCTAAGCATTGGAATAGCTTGAAGGAACTTCAAGGAAGCTCACACGATCCTCAGGCCTCACTCAAAGTTCCCATATTGTCATATCCAATTCCAGCTGGAGGAGGTATTTTTCAAAACTCTATCTCTCTATTTAGGCATCCTCAAGCCACGATTTGTGAAGCAAAAATGTAGTTCTTAACATGGTGAAGTTGTACATATGCATATTTGTCATTTATATTAACTGTGCCATGAGAACTTGAAACTTGAAGTTCCTGAAATAATTAGGTCACAAATTAGGGCTGATTAAATTCTCTCTGATCTTTGAGAGTTAGGTCACAAATTTTATATCATTGGAATCGTGAGATTACAAGCTATATTTTTTATGTTACAAGTTTTTGTTTTTATGCAAGCATGAGCAAGTTGCAGGTTTGAAGGGAAAACGCGCGCAAACTGAAGGACAAGGATGAAGATGACTGGCTTGGGCTTTTTGGCGCGCCTTGGCCTTTTTGTTTTTTCTTTTCACACTCCCTGGATTGCTTTTACACCCCCCCTGACCCATTTTCTTATATTTTCATATTTTCTTGCATATTTTTATATTTATTGCTTGCATATATTTTTTCTAATGATAAAAAATGCCCAAAAATAATTTATTGATTTTCACATTTTTATTTTATTTTTTTATTATTTTTTGCATAAAAATAGTTTATTTAATAGAATAGAAATCATTTCTTAAAACAACTTGTAAATGATAAAAAATACTTACTATTTTTATTATAATATTTATACACATTAAATATTTATTTTTCATACATATTTTAATTTTTAATATTTGTACATAATATTATTTATTATTTTCTTGTACAAAAATGGACAAAATATAAATATAGAACATATTTTTATTTTATTTGAAAACTAGGGTTTCACCCTTTAAAAAATAATAATATTTTTCTCTTATTTTCTAGGGTTAATTAATTTTATTTTCTCATGCCAAAAATCAAATACAAAACATTTTTTTTTGCATAAATACATTTTTATTGCATTTTTAATAATTGTATATTTATTTAATTTGCACATAATTCAATTGGGTTGTAATAGTATTTTAGGGTTTATTTTGTGCAATATCCTCATTCAAAAACTTGTATCCCCCTCCCATAATAATTGTTATAATAGTTTAGTTTACATTTACGCAATTTATCGCTTTATATACTTGTGTAGTAAATTAGGGTTTTGCATGATAAGACCAAAAACAAACAAATAGAAAAAACCTAATGCAAGACAAAAATGCATGTAAAATGACACACATTGCACACAAGCACCCTTAGGGTTTCACCCACTTGGTTGCCTAAAAAAAATGGCCATGTTACGTATGCGAAGTATCTTGGCAAAACAAAACAAAATAAGATATCATAGTCCCTCGATGACGCTATCAAAAGGTTGCCTAAACTAAGATGATCTTGATCCCTAAAACTTGCTAAAGATACTTGGCAATATTTCTATCATGGTCATACGATGACCCACGCCCGTTCCGTTAACATCCAAAGATAGGGTTGTTTACCAAATCAATGGTAAATCAACAATGTCAAAGGAATAAAAATGCACAAGAAAGACTTTTGAGTAGGTAGAATGCTTCTAGTTACTTGAGCAACTTCAAAATAATCCTTGCTATTTTCAAAAAAACAAACACACACATTTCAAAACATTGAAACATTTTTCAAAAGACAAACATCTTTGTATACATTCTTACGAACAAGAAACATTACAAAGATTGCCTAAACAAAGGCCTCTTTTCAAAATACTTTCAAAACCACACAAAGCACCTTTTCAAACAATTTCAAAAGCAAAGCAAGTGATCTAAACAAGTAACTAAGAGCCCGTGGAAAACCATGGATGAAAAGGGGGCTAGCACCTTCCCTTTTCATAATCTATCCCCCGAACTCAAAAAAACATCTCAAAGGTCTTTCCTGTGCTTTTTTACCTTTCCTTTTGGATAAAAAAAAGTCAGTGGCGACTTTTGCTAACCGCAACATTTGCAAACACAAACGCAAAACCTCAAGTCAGTTCTCCCACCGCATCACAGAATTGGCGACTCTGCTGGGGATAATAGTAAAAGTGGGGGTTACCTTAGGGTTTTAGATCACATTTACATGCTTACCTTGTTTGACTTGTTTGCTTTACATTTTGGTTCTATTGTTTGGGTTTGAATCCTCTACCCGGATTTGGGAAACATTATAGGTAAATAGCAATATGTTGTGGAAACTGTGTGGGGTATACCGACACGGTCTAAGCAATAGCTTTGTTAGTGTGACATATTTGTGGGTAACGGTAGCCTTTGAGTCAATCAAAGAGAATACGGGGCCGTTAAGTGATGTCATGAAGCACTAACGAACTTCTAGAACCTTTACTTGACCAACTTGTCCTTTTAGAATGTAGTGAGATGACCGGCTTTGGTGCAGTCCGAAGTTGGTAGATACTCGATACTACACTCATTGAGGGTTAGTTCCTTGGAATATTTCGGTCGCCAGTAAAGAGGCTTGAATTGAAACAATGAACAAGGAAACAATCCGGTGATATTGAGCTCCTTAGAACCCGGTTATTATTTCTAGGACAGGTTGAGCCAACTAAACTTCAAGAGGGTACTTACCTTTGAAACCCCATGCAAGCCTAAACTAGGAACTTGTGTGATTTGCTTGTACATATATACTTGTGCATAACATCATGGACATCATGAGCATCATGTGCATTCTCTAACCATTTCAAGGATTTTGGAGATTCATCTTTGTTCTTGTTTTGTAGGTTATGGATTCACTTTACAGGAACACTATCCAAATCAACCTTGTAAGAATTCCTCCACAACTCAAGGAGCTAGCTTCAAGGATTCCTGAGAATTCTCAGTTCACCAAGAGACATGGTCGTCTACTCAACTTGGTTACCACCAACACAGAGGAGGATATGCTTAAAATTCTCTTCCAGTTCTTTGACCCTTTGCATCATTGCTTCACATTTCCTGACTACCAACTTGTGCCCACTTTGGAAGAATTCTCTCAACTTCTGAGGATTCATATTCTCAATCAACTACCCTTCAACGGTACGGAAAGAGATCCAAAGCCAGAAGAGATTTCTCAAGCCCTGATATTGTACCCCAAAATTTTCCCTCCTATATTTCTCAAAACATTTCAAGAAAAATCTCCAACTTGCTCAAAGTAGTCTAAGAGTTGGTCAGACAAGCTCTCTCCTAAGGCAGTCTACCCCAAATTATGGTTTTGTGTTGCATCAAGATCCTTGAGTCCAAATGAATTCAAATGCTCACCATTGTCCTAATATGTTCTCAAGGTCATCCATGTCAAGTTTCAAGCCTTGCAGAGAAAGTTTGCTCAGTCAATTGCTCAAAGGTCCAAAAATCGACTGTGCTAGGGCAAAAGTCAATTGTGACCTACATACAGTCAAACTTCAATATTTTTTGTCAACATCCTCATTTTGAAGTATATTTCATCATTTGATCAAGGGTTGATCATTATTCATCAAGGATTGCTCATAATTCATCAAGACTCAAAAGTTGCTAAATCAGGGTTTTGTAGGAAAAGTCAACCCAACTTTGACCAAGCATAAATTTCTCATACTCTATGATAAATGACCCATCCAAAGCTCATTTTGAATAGGATGAAATTCCCTACAATACATATTCATATCCCAAGATAAAAAAAAATCACTCACAAGAAGTTATGAATTTGGACATTATAGGTCATTTTGAAAAGTCAACAAAAACACCTTTTTTGTCAAAGCTTCATACATGAGCATGGAATATCAAATTGAGGTGGGACCAAAAGGGTTGTTTATAGGACATCTCAAGCTTTCTAAAAAGTCCAATAACACCTCCAAAGAGTCAAAATTGAGGAAGTTATGCATTGTTGAAGTTGGACTTTTTTGCAAAATTGCCAAAAGTCAACTATCCCCAAAACTTCAAATTTTGCCAAATGGGTCCATTCTTTTTCACTTGTTTTGAGTTGGCATTGTAGCCCACGTGCTCCAGCCTTGGCCATGTGTCCATATCATATTTTTATTAATTATTTTGATTTTATTTGAATTAATTTGATTTAAATCAAAATAAATCAAATAAAAATCCAAAAGCATTGATAACAATGATTTTATGGTGATTTCAGGTTCCATTATACAGCTTGCCATCATCAAACTCGTATCAAGGCATAAATGTACAAAAAGATGTGATTTGGATCAAATTTGGAAGGTGGTTAAAGGAAGATCAAATCAAATATCAAAGCATTAATAGAGGAAGATTTGGACAGCAAATTCAAACCTAATGCATTGAGCAATACATAAGGGTCGTGTGCAGACCAAAATCAGGGTTGGTGATCAGTTGGAGAGCAAGAACAAAGTTTGCAAAAACACCAAAAAAATGTGAGATCGAAATCAAGCCTAGAGGCAGTTTCAAGACTTGAGACTTGTCTCAATCGTTTCCTGGCCATCTCCACAAGCGAAACCAATCAAAATCAGGCATTTTCAGACCCTCACACGCGCTGTAAGTCCCTCACGAATCCGCCCTATTCTTGAATTCGATTTATACTATTCTTGCATCTATAACAAAAAATAATTGCATATTCTGATTCACCACATCATTTGCAAGCTTTTCACAATAACCAATTTCATTTATCTAACCTATATCATGGATCACCATTGCTAGGGTTTTTTGTTCGTTTTTAGGGCTTTTTGTTTCAGGAAAAATTGGCCATGATAATGGCTATGGTTGTGATCAGTAGGTTGAGACGAACTCAACCATGGTTTTAGAATGCGTTTCCATGGCGTGTAAGAGATTTGGGAGGAAACCCTGTCTATAGCGATAGACATTTGTCCGTAGGTATAGATGTTGGTACTTTTAGCCACGGTGCAGAGGACAGGGACGATGCGTGTCACGCCACCATTAGTCCATTCAAATCTGGCACGTTATTTTTTTTATTTACCCAATAAAACTTGTTTTCTTATATTATAATTTATTTGCATTATATTACAAATTGAAGACAAGTGGTGTAGTGGCAAGCGTGGCGTGGATATCCCTTCAGGACCTGGGTTCGAATCCCAGGTCCCCCATTTTCTCCATATTGTTTTCTTGCAGGAAATCCAGTGCACATGCCAGCGTGATGACCATCATACTCCCTCACCCATCAACATGCCAGATGGCCAGATGGCCAGATCTGGTGGCCAATATTGCAAGCATACCATAGACCAGGTCAACACATGTGCACAGGATCACAAAAAGTCCAATGGATCATCCTTAATGGGCCAACAAACTGCTTTCTACACCTCCAAAAACCAGGCCCATTCTCTCTTTCACTTACATTTTATTTATTTTATTTTATTATTTTATTTTTTAAAATTTAATTACTAACCAATAGATTAATTTTCTTTTTATCAAAAAATCACAAAAAATATTTTTGTCCAATCAAAAATTCAGAATCTTATTTTTATTAATAAATATTAATTAATTAATTAGGACATTAATTTTAGATAACTTTCATTTATTTTGTAAATATTTAAAATCAATTAGAATTTAATAGGTTTTAATCATTAATTTAGCCATGTTTTTTTTCTTTCCTAAAATATCAAAAACTCCAAAAATATGTCATTAATTATTTTTCATTAATTAATTTATTTAATAATTAATTTAGCATTTATTTTTAGGATTTAATTTCTTTTCTTAAAAATAAAAACAACAACAAAAAATATTTTCTTTAGTTAAAAGGGTCAAAACCCTAATTCCGCATTCGATCTGATTCACTCGCGTGATTTATTTTTCCTTATTTAATTATTGACGTATCTGCTCCCGGCTTATAATAGTTTTAAATAGGACATTTATTTATTTTACCGCTTTATTTTATTTTCAAAGGGTTGCTTTTGGCGATGTAAATACTCGACGCCTTGTAATAATTTAGTTTAAATTCCGCATTTTAATTCTGCAAGTTATACAACTGTTAGATGTTTGTTAATAGGGCTTGCATGACAGGAATGAATGCTTAATCTAAAAATCAATTAGATCACCCTTAACATGTGCAAAGATAAAAATAACTGAAATCAACACACTCACACATGCGCACTCCTAGTGTACACCCCACTTGGTTGCCTTCGTAAGCGATCATTGAGTATAGGATATTTTAGAGGTTGCCCTCTTGTCTAAAAGATCATAGTTGCCTCGAAATGGTTGCCTCGGATATTGTTGTC
This sequence comes from Vicia faba, assembly GCA_948472305.1. NCBI lineage: Eukaryota > Viridiplantae > Streptophyta > Magnoliopsida > Fabales > Fabaceae > Vicia > Vicia faba. The sequence continues at coordinate 978,547,314 of OX451738.1, read as the reverse complement.
TCGAACAAATGATCTAACATTGCTTTAGTGACCGCATGTCCCTCTTTCGAATTGACCCTCAAATTCCAACGACGGTGCTACCTACTCACTAATAGTGGGATAGCAGTGTCTAAAGGAAATTAGCATAGAACGATTCCTTTTTTTGAGTAGGTAGATTAGTTCTTAGATACTTGCTCATCCAAAACAAAACTTTTTTTCACACTTACACTCCTTTTCAAACAAAGTTTTCAAAAACACTTCATTACACTCTTGAGGACAGAAGCAAGAGTTAAATCGAAGTTAAAATAAAAACTTTTCAAAACCCACAAGCACAAAGAAAACATTTTGAAAATGATGAGAAAGTACTTAAGAGCCCGTAGATAACTACGGATAGAAAGGGTGCTAATACCTTCCCTTTCTATAATCTACCCCCCGTACTCAGAAATATCTCGAAAAAGGAAATTTTCTGTGCTTTTTTTCTTTCCTTGTTGGATAAAATAAAAGTCGGCGGCGACTCTTGCTTACCGCGACATTTTGCAAACACAAACGCAAAATGCAAACCAGCAAATTTCCTTAACGAAATAGGGAAACCGATCCCGGTTCTGGCCACCGTATCTCAGAACTGGCGACTCTGCTGGAGAATTAATAAGTGGGGTGTACCTTAGGATTAGTTCATCGTAATGTTTTCAATGGCTTGAATTGTATGCTTTATCTTTGTGGGTTTGAATCAGAGTTACTATAGATCCTAACTCGGACATGGGGATACCTTTTAGGTAAGTAGCAATAGACTGTGAGGGAACTGTACGGTGTAGACTGATACGGTTGGAGTAGTAACTACGTTGGTGTGGCACTTTAGTTTATACCGATAACCTTTATGGTGGAACAAGGAGAATATAGGTCTTCTAAGGGGTCATTAAGCACCAACTGACCTTAGAACCTATAATTGACCAACTTGGCCATAGAAAAGTAGCAGTATGCTACACTCATTGAGACCAAACTCTCGCGATGATTCCGGCCGCAAGAAAAGGTTGCCAAACTGGAATTATGACCGATCGAGGGTGGTCAGTGATATTGAGATCCTCTAGAACCCGGTTACTATTACTAGGACAGGTTGAACTAACTAAACTGAAAGAGGGTAATACCTAAACTCCTTGCCAGCCTGAAATCTAAGGGCTATTGTGTGACTTGTGTGCCCTTACCATGTTTGCTATCTATGAATACTTGTGATGTGTTTCTTTCATGACATCATGACATCATGACATTGCATGCATCTTGCATCAGACTAACCCATTTCAAAGACAGAGGGGATTCATCTCTGTTCTGTTTTGCGGGTCATGGCCTCTATGCATAGAAACACTATTTGGATCAGCTTTGTACAGATTCCTACTCAGCTTAGACATTTGGTTGCAAAGGTCCCTGATACTTCCTTCTTTATCAGAAGACATAGTCACCTCCTTGGTTTGGTCACTTCCAAGATGGATGAGCAGATGTTAAGTGTCTTGTGCCAGTTCTTTGACCCATTGCACCACTGCTTCACCTTCCCGGACTATCAGTTAGTCCCTATGTTGGAGGAGTTCTCTGATTTGCTTGGTATTTCTATTCTAGAGCAGACGCCATTTACAGGTTGGGAGAAAGCTCTTAGGCTAGAAGATGTTGCTACAACCTTACATCTGACAAAGGATGAGGTAATGTCTAATTGGGAGACTCGGAGTGGGACAAAAGGCTTCTTGGATAAATTCTTGGTTAATCGGGCTAATCAGTTCTGGGACAGTTTGGACTTTCAGGCATTCGAGGACATCCTGGCTCTTCTCATATATGGTTTGGTTCTTTTTCCAAATTCAGATTCCTTTGTTGACGTGAATGCGGTAAGGATTTTCATGTCCCGTAATTCGGTGCCCACTCTCTTAGGTGACATTCTGTACGCTCTTTATGCCCGTATTGCTCAAAAATGGGGAACCCTTATGTGTTGTGCACCATTGATGGCGAGGTGGTTTATTTCTCACCTCCCCAAATTTGTTTTGAAGAACAAGGAAGGCATGGGTTGGGCCTACAGAATTATGTCTCTTGCTCACACTGACATTATCTAGAGCACTAAAGACATATAAGAAGTAGCTATTATTGATCGCTGTGGGGAATACCCCAATGTTCCACTACTTGGAATTCGAGGAGGGATTACCTATAATCCTTGTTTGGCCTTACGTCAGTTTGGGCGAGCTAGGAGGGACGGACCTCATGAGTTGCTAATGCCGAGCATTGTCTTTGACTTCCAAGGGGATAGTGAGGAGCATCGCCGCAGGATCTTACGAGCTTGGAACAGGGTGCACCGGTCTGATACGTATGAGTTAGGGATGAAGACCTCTCTTCCGATGGAACCGTATCTCTGATGGGTTCGAATCCGTGCCCAAAAGCTGGGAATGTCGTACGAAGCTGTCTTACCAGTAATTGTTGAGAGTGCTGATGAAGAAGGGGTCTCACCTACCATCCTCCACCCATACATGCCTACTGACATTGGGGCATTAAAGAGGTCTTGGATGCAGCTGAGAGAAGAGCGGGATACTTACAGAGAAAAGTATCACGAGCAGGAGTGGAAGATTCTAAAGCTTACAAGACAGCTGGAGAATGAGAAGGTCCTCAATGACTATGTCAGCACAGGAGGAAAGCGACCATGGGAACGCTGATGTCTTTTGCTATTTCTAGTTTTGATTTACTATTTCAGTTTTTCTTTTTGTAACGCCTTAAAGGCATTTATCAAACATTGTTTCAAGTTTATCTAATAAAAGTGTGTTTCATTTTGGTTTACAAATTTGAATCTCTCGACGTCTTTGAAATCATATCATACGCATTTCATTCTCATGCACCTCATTATAGGTACCCTTACAGGTTTCTCATCTTCTTCGTTGTTTATTTCAGCACATCACGTCTTCTGAAGCATCAACTGAACAAGCCATCAAGGCTCTGCAAGCTCAAAACACCCAGTTCCAGGAAATGTTCATGAACTTGGCTAAGGCTCAGCAAGATCTGAAAACTTTTATCTTGAAGGATAAGAAGAAGAAGAAGAAGAAGACGGTCCTCCTGAATATGGGTCGCAGATTCGGAAACAATTTGCGGGAAGTTGTTGATTTATCTCACTCACCTGGAGGGGGAGAGAATCAGGAAGAAAGGAGGGCTCCTAGCCCTGTGGTTTCTGACAACGAGACTGACTTTGATGAAGACCGGTATCCTCCGGATGAGGATACGTATAAGCAACTCGAAGACCGGTTGAGCGTAATGGAGGTCCAAAAAGTCCCTGGTCTGGACTTCAGAGATTTGGGTTTGTCATCTGGGGTGGTGATTCCCCACAAGTTTAAAGCACCAATCTTTGCTAAATATGACGGGGTTTCTTGCCAAAAATTGCACCTCTGCTCGTATGTTAGAAAGATCCAGCCATACACTGCTGATAAGAACCTCTGGATCCACTTCTTTCAAGATAGTCTTTTAGGGACTCAACTTGAATGGTTTTACCAGCTGGAAGGAGCTAGTATCTGTAATTGGGAAGACCTTGTTGCTGCTTTTTACAAGCAGTACCAATACAATGCCGACCTCGCTCCCATGCGTACCCAACTTCAGGGTATGTCTATGGGTGCAGGCGAAGGTTTCAAAGACTACGCTCAGAAATGGAGGGACCTTGCTGGAAGAGTACAACCCCCTTTGGCTGATAGGGAGTTAGTGGATATGTTTCTGGGGACCTTGTCTGGTCCATATTTCAATCATCTGATTGGAAGTTCATCGTCCGGGTTTATTGAGTTGATTATGACCGGGGAGAGAGTTGAAGCCGGTATCAAGAGCGGTAAGATACAGAAGGGGGATTCGTCAAGCACGGAAAAGAAGCCTTTTAAGAAGGAATCCAATGTTGTTTACAGCTCAAAGAGCCATAATAGATCTGAGTGCCGCCAAGCAGTCAATGCAGTTGTTATATTAAGACCTACTGGTGCCCCACAATGCAACAATCAGCCAAGATCCGAGAGGCCGCGAAGAAAATTCACTCAGCTCCATATGACCCTGTCTCAGATTCTGCCACAGTTGTTAAAGACCAATCTGGTGATTCCGAAGGAAGCCCCGGAGAATCCCAATACAACATCATCGTTGTACAATCCGAATGCCCGCTATGCTTTTCACTCCGATATCTCGGGGCATGATACGAGTGACTGTTGGGTCTTGAAGAATAAAGTACAGGATCTGATTGATGCTAAGGAGATTGAATTCGAAGCGCCTGAAAATCCTAATGTTGTGACTGCTCCTATGCCCAAGCATGAAGTGAATGTCGTAGATGACGAATCGTTTGTGGTTTCTATGAAATACATTGCTACTCCATTGATGACTGTGAAGAAGAACCTTCTGTTAGCCGGTTTATTTCCGGGTTGTGGCGAAGGTTGCCGTCTGTGTTCCGTCCTACCTACTAGTTGCCATCTTTTGAAGTCAGGTGTACAACGCCTGATGGATAACAAAGAAATTATGTTTGAGAAAACTTTTGTTCCATTGGTTCCTTTTGAAGACATTTCTATAATCACCAATTCCGCCAATTCTTCCAAGGCTTCCTTGAGAAAGCCTGTTAGAATTACATTTGTTCTGATAATCGCTCTGTTGATCATTACCATTCTTGGACATATCCCCTATACATCAGATAAAGTTATCCCATGGCACTACAGGGCTGACGTATATTATCCCGCAGTTAAACAAGACTTGAAAGACGAAGAGGCTGATACTGATGTCATCTATATTGTTGGATCTAGTAAAGTCACCCGCAGCGGAATACTTTTATCCGCTAAGATCTCTCCACCAACTGTTCAGAGATCTGTTGTTATTACACCCGCCAGTACACCTGCTACTGTCCATGTTCAAGTTCCAATCCTTACCCCTGTCACCGAGTCATCTGACACTCGGGGCAAAGGGACCACCAGTGAGCCTGCCCGGGCGGAGGCACTGAAGAAGATTACTGTTGAAGCCTCTAGACAAGAGATAGAGGAAATTTTGAAGATCATCAAAAAGAGCGACTACAACGTAGTCGAGCAGCTGGGGCAAACCCCATCAAAGATCTCTATGTTGTCTCTATTGCTATGTTCAGAGGCCCATGCTAAGGCTCTGATTGATTTCCTGAAAACCGCGCACGTACCGCAAGAAACATCCGCTGATCAGTTCAAAGATTGTGTGACTAGTATGACGGCAGATAATGGGTTGGGTTTCTCCGACGCAAACTTGACCGCTAAGGGGAAGAATCACAATGATGCTCTGCATGTCTCTATTGAATGCAGGGGCACTACTCTAGCTCATGTGTTGGTGGATACTGGGTCCTCTCTAAATGTTTTACCTAAGAAGGCATTAGACCGGTTAGACTGTGAAGGGTTGGTGCTGAAGTCGAGTAACATTGTAGTCAGGGCCTTTGACGGGTCCAAGAGAATGGTACATGGAGAAGTGGATATTCCAGTCAAGGTTGTTTCTCAGATTTTCGCGTCTACATTCTATGTGATGGACATTCGGCCATCTTATTCTTGTTTGCTGGGTCGCCCGTGGATCCATAAAGCTGGGGCAGTAACTTCTACGCTCCACCAGATGCTAAAATACCCAGTGAAGGGGAAAATTGTGACGGTACGAGGGGAAGAGGAGTACATGGTGAGCCATCTCAACTCTTTCCGGTATGTGGAGATGGATGGGGAGTTCATTGAGACCCCGTTTCAACATTTTGAAGAAGTGCCCCAGACGCTGGCATCAACTGAAACTGTTACTGAAGATCCTCCAATGAAGATGGCCTCCCTCAAGGATGCCCGAGCTGTTATTGAGAAAGGTGGGTGTGCGAATTGGGGCCAACTCCTTGATTTTGCACATAAGACTAACAAGTTTGATTTGGGTTTCACTGCAGAAGCTCAAAAGGTTGTACAACACGCACGAATCGGAGGACCTCCCCTATTTATCAGCAATTCAGGAGTAAATGCCATTGAAGACGATGATGAAGAATCTGAGTTTGACAGTTGGATCTACCCAACTACCAACGGCGGACTAAGCAATTGGACGGCAAAAGACTTCGTGCCAATTTCTTTTATTACCTAGTAATGAGACTTTTGTTTTGAATTTGTAATAGACAATCTTTAAAACTTTAAGGCCCGGTGCCTTACCCGAGACACCGTGGTTTTGTTTGTGAGGGCTTTATGTGGGTCATTTTCATATATCATTAGTAAAAGCATTGGACATTTTCTTGCATTTCAAATTTTACGCTCCTTGTTTTTCTTTTTTACCTTGCAAAACAGCTATTTTACATACACTCACATATACAGGTCCACATTCACTCTGGATCCCACTGATGATGACTCTGCTACTGCCGGTTATGACTTCGAAAGTCTGATCAACCAAGCCGAGGACGAAGGTGAGGATGATTTTGAAGTGCCTGGTGAACTTGCTAGACTGTTACTTCAGGAAGAGAGGGCCATACAGCCGCATGAAGAGCCAGTGGAAATAATAAATCTGGGTACAGAGGAAGACAAGAAACAGGTCAAGATCGGTGCAAATCTGGAGTCCAGTGTTAAGCAATGGTTGATTCAGAAGCTGCGTGACTATGTGGAGATATTTGCTTGGTCTTATGAAGATATGCCTGGGTTGGACATCGATATCGTGGTTCACCGATTTCCTACCAAGGAAGACTGTCCTCCAGTGAAGCAGAAATTCCGTCGAATGCGCCCAGAGATGTCTGAGAAAATCAAGGCTGAAGTGATGAAGTAGTTTGACGTCGGTTTTCTAGCAGTTACTTCTTACCCACAGTGGGTTGCCAACGTGGTTCCGGTGCCGAAGAAGGATGGTAAAGTTCGAATGTGTGTTGACTTTAGGGATCTAAACAGGGCGAGTCCCAAGGATGATTTCCCTCTGCCTCATATCGACATTCTGGTTGACAACACCGCATAACATAAGGTCTTTTCCTTTATGGATGGTTTCTCCGATTATAATCAGATTAAAATGGCTCCCGAAGATATGGAGAAGACAACTTTTGTTACTCAATGGGGAACCTTTTGCTACAAAGTCATGCCTTTTGGATTGAAGAATGCTGGGGCAACGTATCAGCGTGCCATGGTCGCTTTGTTCCACGACATGATCCATCATAAGATTGAGGTATACGTCAACGACATGATTGCAAGATCCCAGACTGAGGAAGAGCATCTTGACCACCTTCAGAAGTTATTTGACAGGAAATTGTACAAGCTGAGGTTAAACCCGAACAAGTGCACCTTCGGGGTGAGATCTGGTAAGCTACTGGGTTTCGTCGTAAGTGATAAGAGGATTTACTTGGATCCTGCAAAGGTGAAGGCTATACAGGAAATGCCATCTCCCCAAACAGAAAAAGAAGTCAGAGGCTTTCTGGGACGTCTGAACTATATTGCCCGATTCATCTCACACCTGACTGCTACTTGTGAGCCAATCTTCAAGCTACTGAAGAAAGATCAAGTGGTAAGATGGAATGATGAATGTCAGGCCGCTTTTGAAAGGATCAAAGAATATCTTCAAGAGCCACCCATTCTGATTCCTCCAGTTGAAGGGAGACCTTTGATCTTATACTTAAAAGTACTCGACAATTCAATGGGGTGTGTGTTGGGGCAGCATGACGAGTCTGGCCGAAAAGAGCATGCTATTTATTACCTTAGCAAAAAGTTTACCGACTGCGAGACCCGATACTCATTGCTCGAGAAAACTTGTTGCGCTTTGGCATGGGCTGCTCGCCAGCTGAGACAGTATATGCTGACTCACACTACTCTATTGATATCAAAGATGGATCCAATTAAGTATATCTTCGAGAAGCCTGCCTTGTCCGGAAGAATAGCGAGATGGCAGATGATCTTGACTGAGTATGACATCCAATACACGACCCAAAAGGCAATTAAGGGAAGTGTGTTGGCAGATCATCTGGCACATCAGGCAGAGGATGATTACTAGTCTATGAACTTCAAGTTATCGGATGAGAACATCATGATAGTGACTGACTGTGAGACACCTGGACCGGATGAATGACCTGAGCAAGGATCCCGATGGTCTATGTACTTTGATGGAGCTTCAAACGCTTTGGGTAATGGCATTGGCGTCGTGATCATATCTCCTGAAGGCTCTCATACTCCATTCACCGCCCGACTATGTTTCAACTGCACCAATAACATGGCGGAGTATGAAGCATACATTATGGGTCTTCGAGCAGCAATTGACCTAAGGATTAAGTTCTTAAGTGTTTTTGGAGATTCCACTCTCGTGATCAGTCAGATCAAAGGCGAGTGGGATACGAAACACCCTAATCTTATTCCTTACAAAGAGTATGTATTGACATTGCTTCTACACTTCGAGGAGATAACCTTTGAACACTTCCCTAGAGAGGAGAATCAGTTGGCGGACGCACTGGCTACGATGTCTTCTATGTTCAAGGTCAGATGGGACAATGAAGCTCCCCAGATTACTATTGAGAGGTTAGACGAACCTGCACATTGCAGTGACATTGAGACTGAAGAGGTAACAGATAAACCCTGGTTCCATGAGGTAAAGAGGTATCTTGAAGTTCAGGAGTACCCCGAGGGTGCATCTGTTAATGATAAAAAGTTTCTGAGGAGGTTCACGGCGAAGTTCTTCATCAGTAATGGGATCCTTTACAAGCGTAACCATGATTCAACTTTACTGCGATGTATGGATAAAAACGAAGCAGAAAGAATTATGGTAGAGTTACATGAAGGTACTTTCGGGACCCATTCCAGTGGACATACCATGGCAAAGAAAATCCTACGGGCAGGATATTATTGGTCCACCATGGAAGTCGACTGTTATCATCATTCTCAGACCTGTCACAAGTGCCAAGTCTATGCTGATAAGGTTCACATACCTCCAGTACCTCTGAACATTTTAACAGCTCCTTGGCCTTTTGAAATGTGGGGCATCGACATGATCGACGAGATCAGACCTATGACATCTAGCGGGCATCGTTTCATCCTAGTAGCTATTGATTACTTTATGAAGTGGGTTGAAGCAGCTTCCTTTGCTACCATAACCAAGAACGTCGTGGCACGGTTTATTCGGCACAATCTGATTTGTCGATACGGTGTACCAGAGAGGATCACTACGGACAATGGCATAAATCTCAATAATAAGATGATCATCGAGCACTGCAAGCAGTTCAAGATACAGCATCACAACTCTTCTCCTTACCGGCCGAAGATGAATGGGGCTGTAGAAGCGGCTAATAAGAACATTAAGAAGATTGTGCAGAAGATGACGATGACATACAAAGATTGGCACGAGATGTTACCGTTTTCTCTTCATGGGTACCGTACCTCAGCACGGACGTCAACAGGGGCAACACCCTATTTCTTGGTATATGTCATGGAGGCCGTCTTGCCCATTGAAGTTCAGATACCCTCTCTTCGGATTATGAAGGATGCAGGTATGAGCGAAGATGACTGGATTCAGACCCGGTTTGATCAGCTGAACTTAATAGACGAAAAGAGACTTACCGCTATTTGTCATGGTCAAACGTATCAGAAACGGATGATCAAGGCATTTAACAAGAAAGTTAGACGATAAGAGTATCAAGTCGGAGACCTGGTTATCAAGCGCATCATTCTGCCTCAAGGTGATCCCAGAGGAAAATGGACCCCTGTTGTACCCCAAAATTTTCCCTCTCATATTTCTCAAAACATTGCAAGAAAAAATCCCAAGTGGCTCAAGGTTGCTCAAAAGTGGGTCACACAAGTCATCTCCTAAGGCAGTCAACCCCAAATTAGGGTTTTGTGTTGCATCAAGATCCTTGAATCTAAATGACCTCAAGTGCTCCCCAATGTCCTAATATGTTCTCAAGATCATCCATGTCAAGTTTCAAGCCTTGCAGAGGAAGTTTGCTCACTCAATTGCTCAAAGGGTCCAAAAATCGACTGTGCTAGGGCAAAAGACAAATGTGACCTACATACAGTCAAATTTCAAGATTTTTTGTCAACATTCTCATTTTGAAGGATATTTCATCATTTTATCAAGGGTTGATCATGATTCATCAAGGATTGCTCAAAATTCATCAAGACTCAAAAGTTGCTAAATTAGGGTTTTGTAGGAAAAGTCAACTCAACTTTGACCAAGCATAACTTTCTCATACTTTATGATAAATGACCCATCCAAAGCTCATTTTGAAGAGGATGCAATTTCCGACAATCCATATTCATACCCCAAGATCAGAAAATGCACTCACAAAAAGTTATAAATTTGGACATTATAGGTCATTTTTGAAAGTCAACAAAAACACCTTTTTTTCCAAAGCTAATAACTTGAGCATTTTATATAAAAATGAGATGATACCAAAAGGGTTGGTTAGAGGAAATCTCAATATTTCTAAAAAGTCAAATAACACCTCCAAAAGTTCAACATTGTAGAAGTTATGCATTGTTGAAGTTGGGCATTTTTGCAAAATTGCCAAAACTCAACTATCCCCAAAACTTCAAATTTTGTCAAATGGGCCCATTCTTTGCCACTTGATTTGAGCTTGCATCATTGTCCACGTGTTCTAGCTTCAGCCATGAGCCCATATTTTATTTTTATTATTTTATTTGATTTTTTATTGAATTTATTCATTTTAAATCAAATTAAATCATATAAAATCCGAAACTTTGATTACATGAGATCTTTTGGATATTTCAGGTTGTAATTATCATCAATATCATCATCAAACTCGAATCTCACCATATCATGTGCAAAAAGATTAAGATTTGGCAAATTTGGCAAGTTTGTAAAGGGTGAATCAAATCAAATTGGCAAGCATTGATGGGAGAAGATTCAATCCAAAATTGTTACCCTAACACATTCTATAGTACATAAGCAAGCTAAGCCACATGAGATCATGGGGAGAGGCTGCAAGAAGAGACAGAACGAAAGTTGAAAATTTCATCAAAAAGCTTGAGATCAAAACCATAGCTAGAGGCATTTTCAAGGGCTGAGACCTGTCCCAAACGCTTCTTGGAAGTTCACACAAGCGATCTGGATCAGAATCACACATTTTCCAACCTCTTAGTACGATGTAAGTGGTTCACGAGTCCACTCCATTCTTGAAATCAATTTATGTTATTCTTGCATCTACAATGAAAACTAATTGCATATTTTGACTCACCATGCCATTTGCAGTCTTTTGACATTATTTAATTTCATTCATATAACTTGTATAAAGAATCACCATTGTTAGGGTTTTGCATCTTGGTTTAGGGTTTTTCGTTTCAGATAAAATCAGCCTTAATAATGGCTATAGACGTGACCGGAAAAGGAAGGCGAGTTTAACCATGGCTTCAGAATGCATTTCTATGGCTTAGGGAGAATTTTGGAGATGGCCTGGCTTATAGCTACGGACTTTATTCCGTTGGTATAGGTTTGTTTTGTTTTAGCCATGGTTCAACAAAGAATATGAAGGCGTGTCACGCCATCATTGGTCCTTTCAAATATCGCGCGCGTGTTTTTTGTCTTTTCTGGCCATTGACTTGTTTTAATATATTATGATTTATTTGTATATTACTAACAATTGAGTCAAGGCAGCGTAGTGGTAAAGCAAGCAACATATCACGTTCAGGACCTGGGTTCGAATCCCAGGTCCCCTAATTTCTCTTTGATTTTTTCTTTCAGGCAATTATGTGTGTATCCAAGCGCGCAGCCCACCATAGTCCATCAAGCATCCAATGGCCATATGGCCAAAGGCCAAATCTGGTGTCCAGGATCTGAACGTCCATCATAGACCAAGTCAGCACATGCACACCTGATCTCAAAAGTCAACAAAGGGCCAACTCTAATGGGCCTCAGATTTGCTTCTCAAACCACCAAAATCAGGCCCAAACCCCCTTTCTTTTCTATTTTATGTATTTAGTTTTATTAATTGTTTTTATTGTTTTTATTTAATTTACTAACCAATTAAAAAATTCTTTTCTTTATAAAATAAAAACCACAAAAATATTTTTATGTTTAATCAAATTTTAATTTTTAATTTTATTAATAAACACTAATTAAATTAACTTAGGTTTTAATGTTAGAATAACTTTAACCCTTTTTGCAAATAATTAAAAATTAACTAGACTTAATTAGGTTTTTTACTAATTCAATTAATTTTTATTTTCTTTCTCAAAATAACAAAAAACCCAAAAATAATTTTTCATTTAATTAATTAATTAATTTATTAATTTAGTAGTTAATTTAAGTTAATTTCCTTCTTAAAATAAAAACCAACAAAAAGATGTTTTCTTTAAAGGGTCAAAACCCTAAATTTGCACTCGATTTAATTTTCCGCATGCGATTTATTTATTTTATCCAATGATGTATTTGCCTCCGGTTTGTAATAGTTAATAGGCCTTTTATTTATTTTTTATCGCTTTATTTATTTTTAAAGGGTTTGTCTTTGGCGATGTAAATACCCGACGCCTTGTAATTTAAGTTCCGCAATTTATTTTCCGCAACTTATATTTGTTAGATGTTTGTTAATAGGATGGCATGACAAGACTGAATGTTTTAATCTAAAATCAACTTAGATCACCTTTAACATGTGCAAAGATAAAATAACTGAAAATGACACACTCGCACATGCGCACTCTTAGGGTACACCCCACTTGGTTGCCTTCGTACACGGTCATTGAGTATAGGTCACTTTAGAGGTCGTCCTCTTGTCTAAAAGATCATAGTCGCCTCGAAATGGTTGCCTCGGATATTGTTGCCTCAAACAAATGATCTAAGACATTAGGGTTACCGCTAAGGCATCCTAACATTGCTTTAGTGACAGCATGTCCCTCATTCGAATTGACCCTCAAACTCCAACGACGGTGCTACCTACTCATTAATAGTGGGCTAGCCTTGTCTAAAGGATATTAGCATAGAACGATTCCTTTTTCGAGTAGGTAGATGGCTCTTAGATACTTGCTCTTTCAAAAAACAAAATCTTTTTCACACTTACACTCCTTTTCAAACAAAGTTTTCAAAAACACTTCATACGCTCTTGAGGACAGAAGCAAGAGTTAAATCGAAGTTTCAAACAAAAACTTTTTCAAACCCACAAACACAAAGAAAACAATTTTGAAAACATTGAGCAAGTACCTAAGAGCCTGTGGATAACCACGGATAGAAAGGGTGCTAATACCTTCCCTTCTATAATCTACCCCCCGAACCCGAGAAATATCTCGAAAAAGGAATTTTTCTGTGCTTTTTTCCTTTCCTTGTTGGATAAAATAAAAGTCGGTGGCGACTCTTACTTACCGCGACATTTTGCAAACAAAAAATGCAAAACGCAAACCAGCATTCCAAAAAACAGTCAGTTCTTCCCACCGACCACAGAACTGGCGACTCTGTTGGGGACGCTAATAAGTGAATGTACCTTAGGAATAGTTCATATTGTTTTAAATTGCTTGACTTGCATGCTTTATATTTGTGGGCTTGTATCGGAGTTACTATAGATCCTAACCCGGATCTGGGGATACCCTTTAGGTAAGTAGCAATAAACTGTGAGGGAACTGTACAACGTAGACCGATATGGTTGAAGCAGTAGCTACGTTGGTGTGGCACTTTAGTATGTACCGATATCCCTTGTGGCGCAACGAGGAGAATATGGGTCTGCTAAGGGGTCATTAAGCACCAACTGACCTTAGAACCTTTAAATTGACCAACTTGGCCATAGAAAAGTAGCAGTATGCTACACTCATTGAGACTAAACTCTCGCGATGATTCCGGCCGCAAGAAAAGGTTGCTAAATTGGAATTATGACCGATCGAGGGTAGTCAGTGATATTGAGATCCTCTAGAACCCGGTTACTATTTCTAGGACAGGTTTGAACCAACTGAACTAAAAGAGGGTAGTACCTAGACTCCTTGCCATCCTGAAATCTAAGGGCTCTCTGTGTGACTTGTGTGCCTTTACCATGTTTGCTATTTGTGGATACTTGTGGTGTGTTTTCTATCATAACATCATGACATCATGAAATTGCATGCATCTTGCATTGGACTAACCTATTTCAAAGACAGAAGGGATTCATCTTTGTTCTGTTTTGTAGGTCATGGCACCCATGCATAGGAACACCATCTGGATCAACTTTGTCCAGATTCCCACTCAGCTCAAGGAATTGGTTGCAAAGATTTCAGATACTACTTCCTTTATCAGAAGACATGGCCACCTTTTGGGTTTGGTCACTTCCAAATTGGACAAGCAGATGATGAGTGTCTTAGTCCAATTCTTTGATCCACTGTACCATTGCTTTACTTTTCAGGACTACCAGTTGTTCCCCACCTTGGAAGAGTTCTCTGATCTGCTTGGTATCTCTATTCTGGAGCAGACCCCGTTCACAGGTTGGGAAAAGATCCTTAGGCCAGAAGAGATTGCTTCAGCCCTCCAACTGATAAAGGCTGGAGTAATGTCTAATTGGGAAACTCGTAGTGGAGCAAAGGGCTTTTTGACTAAATTCTTGGTCGGTAAAGCTAATCAGTTCTGGGACAGTCTAGACTTCCAGGCATTTGAAGACATTCTGGCTCTTCTCATATATGGTTTGGTATTGTTTCCTAATTCAGATGCTTTCGTCGACATAAATGCAGTGAAGATTTTTATGTCTGGTAATCCTGTACCCACTCTCTTGGGTGACATTCTTCACTCTCTTTATGCCAGTACTGCTCGGAAGCGGGGAACCATGATGTGTTGTGCTCCATTGTTGGAGAAGTGGTTTATTTCTCACCTTCCCAAATCAGTTTTGAAGAACAAAGAAGGCATGGGCTGGGCCTATAGGATTATGTCTCTCTCCCATAATGACATCATTTGGACTATCAAGGGTATGGAATATGTGGCTATTATTGATCGATGTGGGGAATACCCCAATGTTCCACTGATAGGAACCAATGGAGGGATCACTTATAATCCGTGCTTGGCCATTCGTAAGTTTGGGCGAGCTAGAAGGGAAGGACCTCATGAGTTACTGGTGACGAGCATTGTCTTTGACTTCCAAGGGGATAGTGATGAGCAACGCTGCAGGTTCATATGAGCTTGGGATAGAGTACACAGGTCTGATCCACACGAGCTGGGTGCAAAGACTTCTCTTCCGATGGAGCCATATCTCCGATGGGTTCGAATTCGTGCCCAAAAGTTGGGAATGTTGTACGAAGACGTCTTCCCTATAATTGTTGAGGTTGCTGATGAAGAAGGGGTTCCTCCTACCATCCTCCATCCATACATGCCTACTGACATTGGGGCATTAAAGAGATCGTGGATGCAGCTAAGAGAATAGCGGGATACTTACAGAGAAAAGTATCACGAGCAAGAGCAGAAGATTTAAAAGTTGACAAGGCGGCTGGAGAACGAGCGAATCCTCAATGACTATGTCCGCACCGACAAGAAACGACCATGGGAGCACTGATTGTCTTTTGATTATTTCTAGTTTTGATTTACTTTTCAATTTTTTCTTTCTTGTAACGCCTTGAAGCCATCTGTTGAACAATTGAATTTCAAGTTTATCTAATAAAAGTGTGTTTCATTGTGGTTTACGAATTTGAATCCCTAAAGTCTTTGAAATCATATCATGCGCATATCATTCCCATGCACCTCATAACAGGTACCCTTACAGGTTTTTCTCATCCTCTTCGTTGTTTATTTCAGCATCATGTCTTCTGAAACATCAACTGAACAAGCAATCAAGGCTCTGCAAGCCCAAAACGCCCAGTTCCAAGAATTGTTCTTGAGTTTGGCTAAGGGTCAGCAAGATCTGAAGACCCTTATCTTGAAAGAGAAGAAGAAGAAGAAGAAGAAGAAGAAGAAGAAGAAGAAGAAGAAGACGGCCCTATTTAATATGGGTTGCAGATTCGGAAACGATTTGAGAAAAGAGGTTGATTTGACCCACTCATATGGAGGGGGAGATAATCAGGAAGAAAGGAGGGTTCCTAGCCCTGTGGTTTCAGAAAACGAGACTGACTTTGACGAAGATCAGTATCCTCCGGCCGAGGATAGATATAAACAACTGGAATATCGTTTGAGTGCGATGGAAGTTCAGAAAGTGCCTAGTCTGGACTTTGGTGATTTGGGTCTGTCATCTGGGGTGGTAATTCCCCACAAGTTCAAAGCACCAGCCTTTGCTAAATACGACGGGGTTTCTTTCCCGAAACTGCACCTCCGTTCGTATGTTAGTAAGATTCAGCCGTACACCGCTGACAAGAATCTCTGGATCCACTTCTTTCAAGACAGACTTTCAGGGACTCAGCTTGAATGGTTTTACCAGTTAGAAGGAGCTAGTATCCGAAATTGGGAGGATTTGCTGCTGCTTTCTATAAGCAGTACCAATACAATGCCGACCTCGCTCCCACGTGTACCCAACTCCAGGGTATGTCAATGGGTGCGGGCAAAGGTTTTAAAGATTATGCTCAGAAGTGGAGGGACCTCGCTGGAAGAGTGAAACCACCCTTGGCTGATAGGGAACTTGTGGATATGTTTCTGGGGACCTTGTCTGGTCCGTATTTCAACCATCTGATTGGAAGTTCTTCGTCCGGGTTTACAGAGCTAATCATGATCGGGGAAAGGATTGAGGCCGGTATTAAATCCGGTAAAATACAGAAGGGTGCTTCATCAGGCACCGAGAAGAAGCCTTTTAAGAAGGAGTCGAGCGTTGTTTACAGTTCAAAAAGTCAGAATAGACCTGAACGCCGCCAAGCTGTTAATGCGGTGGTTATATCAAGACCTGCTGGTGCTCCTCAGCGCAACAATCAGTCAAGGGCCGAGAGACCGTGAAGGCAATTCACTCAGCTCAATATGACTTTATCTCAGATTCTGCCACAGTTATTGAAAACCAATCTAGTGATTCCAAGGGAGGCCCCGAAGAATCCAAATACAACATCACCGAAGTACGACCCTAATGCCCGCTGTGCTTTTCACTCTGATAGCCCGGGGCATGATACGGATGACTGCTGGGTCTTGAAGAACAAATTACAGGACTTGATTGATGCTAAGGAGATCGAGTTCGAAGCACCTGAAAGACCTAATGTTGTGACTGCTCCTATGCCCAAGCATGGAGTGAATGCTATAGATGAAGACTCGTTTGTGGTTTCTGTGAACGACATTGTTACCCCATTGATGACTATGAAGAAGAACCTTCTGGTAGCCGGTTTATTTTCGAGCTGTGACGAGGGTTGCCGTATGTGTTCTATACTACCTACCAGTTGCTATCTTTTGAAGTCAGGTGTCCAACGCCTGATGGATAATAAAGAAATTTTGTTTGAGAAGACTCTTGTTCCTTTGATCCCTACCAAAGAAGTTGTTATAATCACCAGTTTCGACAATTCTTCCAAGGCTTCCACGAGAAAGCCTGTTAGAATTACATCCGTTCCAAGAATTGCACCATTAATCATCATTGTTCCAGGGCCTATCCCCTATACATCCAATAAAGCTGTCCCTTGGCACTACGGGGCTGATGTATATTATCACGGAGTTAAGCAAGATTTGGATGCTGATACTGACATCAGCAATATTGTTGGACCTGCCAAAGTCACCCGCAGTGGAAGACTTTTCTCCCCTGATATCTCTCCACCAATTGCCCGGAAGCCTGTTATTATTACACCTACCAGTGTACCTGCTATTGTTCCTGTTCAAATCCCAATTCTTACCCCTGTCGCCGAGTCGTCTGATACTCGGGGCAAAGGGACCGCCAATGAGCTTATCCAGACGAAGGCACCGAAGACAATTACCGTGTAAGCCTCTAGACAAGAGATGGAAGAGATTCTGAAGATTATCAAAAAGAGCGACTACAATGTAGTCGAGCAGCTGGGGTAAACCCCATCCAAAATCTCTATGTTGTCTCTGTTGCTATGCTCAGAAGCCCATGCCAAGGCTCTGGTTGCTTTCCTGAAGACTGCACACGTACCGCAAGAGACATCAGCTGATCAGTTTAAAGATTGTGTGGCTAGTCTGACTGTTGATAATGGGTTGGGTTTCTCTGACGCCGACTTGACTGTTAAAGGGAAGAATCACAATGACGCCCTGCATGTCTCCATTGAATACAGGGGCACTACTCTTTCTCACGTGTTGGTAGATATTGGATCCTCGTTGAATGTGTTACCCAAGAAAGCTCTAGACCGGTTAGATTGTGAAGGGTTGGAGCTGAAACCAAGCAACATTGTCGTTAGGGCCTTTAATGGGTCTAAGAGGATGGCGCATGGAGAAGTGGATATTCCGATTAAGGTTGGTTCTCAGGTTTTCTCCTCTATATTCTATGTGATGGACATTCGACCATCTTATTCATGTTTGTTGGGTCGTCCGTGGATCCACAAAGTTGGGGCAGTGACGTCTACGCTCCACCAGAAGCTAAAATACCCGGTGAAAGGGAAAATTGTGACGGTACAAGGAGAAGAGGAGTACATGGTGAGCCACCTCAACTCTTTCCGATATGTAGAGATGGACGGGGAGTTCATTGAGACCCCGTTCCAGCATTTTGAAGAGGTTCCCCAGACGCTGGCATCAACTGAGACTGTTGTTGAAGATCCTCCAATGAAGATGGCTTCCTTCAAGGATGCCCGGGCTGTTGTCGAGAAAGGTGGGTGTGAAAATTGGGGCCAACTCCCTGATTTTGCACAGAAGACTAACAAGTTTGGTTTGGGTTTCACTGCAGAAGCTTAGAAGGCTGTTCGGAATGCACGGATCTGAAGACCTCCCTTGTTCATCAGCAATTCAGGAGTGAATGCCATTGAAGACGATGTTGAAGAGTCTTAGTTCGACAGTTGGATCTATCCTACTACTGATGATAGACTAAGAAACTGGACAGCAAAGGACTTCATCCCAATTTCTTTTGTTACCCAGTAATGAGACTTTTGTTTTGAATTTGTAACAGACAATATTTTAAACTTTACGGCCTGGTGTCTTACCCGGGGCACTGTGGCTTCTTTTGTGAGGGTTTTATGTGTGTCATCTACATATATCATTAATAAAAGCGTTGGACGTTTTTTGCATTTCAAATTTTGCGCTCCTTGTTTTTCTTTTATTATATATTGCAAAATAACTATTTTACACACACTCACATATACATGTCTACATCCACTCTGGATCTCACTGATAATGACTCTGCTACTGCCAGTTATGACTTCGAAAGTCCGATCAACTTAGCTGAAGACGAAGGTGAAGATGATTGCGAAGTGCCTGGTGAACTTGCAAGACTGTTACTTTAGGAAGAGAGGGCCATACAGCCACATGAAGAGCCGGTGGAATCAGTAAATCTGGGTACAGATATAGACAAGAAAGAGGTTAAGATCGGAGCAAATCTGGAAGCTAGTGTTAAGCAACGGTTGATTCAGATGCTGCGAGACTATGTTGAGATCTTTGCCTGGTCTTATGAAGATATGCCTGGGTTGGATACCGACATTGTGGTTCACCGCCTGCCTACCAAGGAAGACTGTCCTCCAGTGAAACAGAAGGTCCGTCGAATGCGCCCAGATATGTCTGAGAAAATCAAGGCTGGAGTTATGAAACAGTTTGACGCCGGTTTCTAGCAGTTACTTCTTACCCACAGTGGGTGGCTAATGTGGTTCTTGTGCCGAATAAGGATGGTAAGGTTCGAATGTGTGTTGAATATAGGGATCTGAACAGGGCAAGCCCCAAGGATGATTTCCCTCTACCTCATATCGATGTTCTGGTTGACAACACCGCTCAGCATAAGGTATTCTCCTTTATGGATGGTTTCTCCGGTTATAATCAAATTAAAATGGCTCCCGAAGACATGGAGAAGACCACCTTTGTTACTCAATGGGGTACCTTTTTTTACAAGGTCATGCCTTTTGGATTGAAAAATGTTGGGGCGACGTATCAGCGTGCCATGGTTGCTTTGTTTCATGACATGATCCATCATGAGATTGAGGTATACGTCGACGACATGATTGCAAGATCCCAAACTGAAGAAGAACATCTTGATCACCTTCAGAAGCTATTTGACAGGTTGAAGTTGTACAAGCTGAGGTTAAACCCGAACAAGTGCACCTTCGGGGTGAGATCTGGTAAGCTGTTGGGTTTCGTCGTAAACGATAAAGGTATTCAAGTGGATCCTGCAAAGGTGAGGGCTATACAGGAAATGCCAGCTCCTCGAACAGAAAAAGAAGTCAGAGGCTTTCTGGGACGGCTAAACTACATTGCCTGATTCATCTCGCACCTGACTGCTACTTGTGAGCCAATCTTCAAGCTACTAAAGAAAGATCAAGTAGTACGTTGGAACGATGAATGTCAGGCCGCTTTCGAAAGGATCAAAGAGTATCTCCAAGAGCCACCAATTTTGATGCCTCCAAATTGCAGGAAGACCGTTGGTCTTATACTTAAAAGTGCTGGATAATACAAAAAGGTGTGCTGGGGCAGCATGACGAGTCTGGCCGAAAAGAGCATGCTATTTACTGCTTTAGCATAAAGTTTACCGACTGTGAGACCCAATACTCACTGCTCGAGATAACTTGCTGCGCTTTGGCATGGGCTGCTCACCGGCTGAGACAGTACATGCTGGCTCATACTACCCTTTTGATACCAAAAGATATGAGCGTCCTGACAGCTCCTTGGCCTTTTGCAATGTGGGGCATTGATATGATCGGTGAGATCAGACCTACAGCATCCAATGGACATCGTTTCATCCTGGTAGAAATTGATTACTTCACAAAGTGGGTTGAAGCAGCTTCCTTTTCTACTATAACCAAGAACATCGTGGCACGGTTTATTCGGCACAATCTGATTTGCCGATATGGTGTACCAGAGAGGATCATTATGGACAATGGTACAAATCTCAACAATAAGATGATCACCGAGCTCTGCAAGCAGTTCAAGATACAGCATCACAACTCTTCTCCCTACCGTCCGAAGATGAATGGGGCTGTCGAAGCGGCTAATAAGAACATTAAGAAGATTGTGCAGAAAATGACAGTGACATACAAAGATTGGCACGAGATGCTACCGTTTGCTCTTCATGGGTACCGTACCTCGGCACGGACGTCAACAGGGGCAACACCCTATTCCTTGGTATATGGTATGGAGGCAGTCATGCCCATAGAAGTTCATATACCCTCTCTTCGGATTATGAAGGATGCATGATTGAGCGAAGATGACTGGATTCATACCCGGCTTGATCAGTTGAACTTAGTCGACGAAAAGAGACTTACTGCTATTTGTCATGGTCAGACGTATCAAAAATGGATGATCAAGGCATTTAACAAGAAAGTTAGACGACAAGAATATCAAGTCGGGGATCTGGTAATCAAGCGCATTATCCTACCTCAAGGTGATCCCAGGGGCAAATGGACCCCTACTTACAAAGGGCCATTTGTGGTTAAGAACATTTTCTCAGGAGGAGCTATGATTCTAACCACCATGGATGGTGACGACCTTCCTCACCTCGTCAATGCAGACATAGTGAAAAGATATTACGCATAATCAAAGACCTGCTAGGTTGACTGGCCTAGGCAAAAATAAGGGCTTCCCGGCAAACCAAAAGGGTTCGGGCAAAAATAAGGGATGAAAATGAAAAAAATGTGTACACCCAGCAAGCCGAAAACCTGAAAAGGCGGCTTGGGCAAAAAAGGGTATCTCAGTGGACTAAAAACCCGAAAGGGTGGTCCAGGCAAAAATTAGGGATCAAAGCGTAACACTATATCTCATTGGATCACCTTGCATCCAGACTTCGGTATCAACTATCAAGCTCGGACGTCGCTAATCAATGTGATCTACCTTCAACCAAGTAGCAAAGTGATGAGATGCTCGAGGATATAAAGGAGATAGCAGAGTTGGAACCCAGTGGGATCATTCACATAGCTGCTTTGTTTAGTTTTTCACAAATTGTGTAAATTCTATTATTCGGAGGCGTTCTCCTACTAGGACGTCAACCTCTTGTACAAAAACGCCTATTTTCAGGCCAAACTTCAAAAATCAATACAATTCATTTTCAGAAAAAAATTTAAACTGTTTTTCCTTTTTCTGTTTTGTTTTGCAAAGAACGTCCAATGTTCATTTTTGATATATGCATTTGACATTAATTGTTATTCATAAATATTTACATGTGAAACAAAAGACGATTACTGGTAATATCAGAAACAGGGGCAAATAAGATTTGTCCAAGCTTCACAGTTGCTCTATCCACCAAGGTACAAAGTTAAATTCATCTGAAGAATATGGCTAAGGTGCTTTCACTCCCCACAGAGTAAGACAGTAATGATAGCTCTCCCCAGCTGAGACTTGCAACTGTGAATAAATTGGTAATATTCTCCCCAAACAGAGTTTATCTACCATCAACACTGAAAAGGCTTAATATCCCCGACAGTCTTAATATTCCCCAACGGAGTATAAGAATATCCCCCGGCAGAATACAAAATATCTCCAGTGGAGTTTGAAATTTTCCCAGCACAGTCGGAAAAAAGCTTCCCCAGTGGAGTTGAAGAATCATCCCCAGTAGACTTCGGAAGCTTCCCCATAAGAGTCTAAAAGGTTATCCCCAGTGAAGTCGTGATTGAAAGATCATCCCCCAGCGGAGTTCTTTCCTTTCACAAATAGAATTCAATCCCCAACAGGATTCAGTATCACCAGCAACGGTAATTCATCCCTAGCGGAATTTATTGGTGGAATTCTCAACAGAACATCTCTTCTCCACAGAGTAATCTCCTCGTCAGCTTATTCCCCAACGGAGTTATCCTTTCCTGCAGGTTTATTCTCGCAATCATCTTCGCTCTCCATCCCCAGTGGAAATGAAGAATTCAACTTTTTCTCCAGCAACTATCCGGGATTTTATTTCCCCAGCTAAAAAACATTACATTTCCATACATCATGACACATGCATATACGCATCATATGACACAATCTCATTTATTTTGAGAACATCATTTCTTGATATATATCATGCATTGCATACGACTGACCTTTACTTTTCAGGAAGGATGCAGTTAGGTTCTCAACTATGTCGAAGACCTCACCGGTTCTTAAATCTCAACTGAATTATTCTCGGTTGAATTACAGATAAGGTTCTCAATCTCGATAATTTTCCTCCGTCGAAGTGTGGACGAGTTCTTAAATCTTAACAGAATTATCCTCCATTGAAGTAGCAGACAGTCCTAGATCTTGATGAAGATGTTTCCCTCAGTCGAAGACCTGACCGGTTCTTAAATCTCAGTTGAATTATTCTCGGTTGAATTACAAATAAGGTTCTCAATCTCGACAATTTTCCTCCGTCGAAGTGCGGACGAGTTCTTAAATCTCAACAGAATTATCCTCCGTTGAAGTAGAAAACAGTCCTAGATCTTGATGAAGATGTTTCCCTCAGTCGAAGACCTGACCGGTTCTTAAATCTCAGCTGAATTATTCTCGGTTGAATTACAGATAAGGTTCTCAATCTCAACAATTTTCCTCCGTCGAAGTGTGGACGAGTTCTTAAATCTCAACAGAATTATCCTCCATTGAAGTAACAGACAGTCCTAGATCTTGATGAAGATGTTTCCCTCAGTCGAAGACCTGACCGGTTCTTAAATCTCAACTGAATTATTCTTGGTTGAATTATAGATAAGGTTCTCAATCTCGACAATTTTCCTCCGTCGAAGTGTGGACGAGTTCTTAAATCTCAACAGAATTATCCTCCGTTAAAGTAACAGACAGTCCTAGATCTTGATGAATATGTTTCCCTCAATCGAAGACCTGACCGGTTCTTAAATCTCAACTGAATTATTCTCGGTTGAATTACAGATAAGGTTCTCAATCTCGACAATTTTCCTCCGTCGAAGTGTGGACGAGTTCTTAAATCTCAACAGAATTATACTCCGTTGAAGTACAGACAGTCCTAGATCTTGATGAAGATGTTTCCCTCAGTCGAAGACCTAACCGGTTCTTAAGTCTCAACTGAATTATTCTCGGTTGAATTACAGATAAGGTTCTCAATCTCGGCATTTTTCCTCCGTCGAAGTGTGGACGAGTTCTTAAATATCAACAGAATTATTCTCCGTTGAAGTAACAAACAGTCCTAGATCTTGATGAAGATGTTTCCCTCAGTCGAAGACCTGGCCAATTCTTAAATCTCAACTGAATTAGTCTCAGTTGAATTATAGATAAGGTTCTCAATCTCGGCAATCCTCTTCAGTCGAAGTACTGACCAGTTCTTAAATCTCAACTGAATTATCCTCGGTTGAATTACAGATAAGGTCCTAAATCTCGACAGATTACCCCCAATTGAATTACGGACAAGTTCTTAAAACTCAGCAGAGATGTTCTCTCAGCTAAGGTACAGGCAAGTTCCTAAATCTCAACAAAGATCAGGCTTCCCCAGCAGAATCTTCCACAACAACAGGTATGCAAGTTCTCGCTAAGGAATCTCTTATGCGATCGACACTCATACAGATGGCATCTTTAAGCCCATCCCCCCGTCAGCAATCTCCAAATGGCATCTGTAAGCCCATTCCCGACATCACAAGGCCGATACCACTTCATGCGAGTGCAAATTTCTGGGCACTCTAGTGTTCAATCATCTTCCACCTTCGGATCACGAAAGGCATGAAAGCCAATCTACATCCTCAGGTTTAAGAAGATTGAAAAGGGGCAGTTGTTGTACCCCAAAATTTGACCTCTCATATTTCTCAAAACATTGCAAGAAAAAATCCCAAGTGGCTCAAGGTTGCTCAAAAGTGGGTCAGACAAGTCATCTCCTAAGGCAGTCAACCCCAAATTAGGGTTTTGTGTTGCATCAAGATACTTGAATCCAAATGACCTCAAGTGCTCCCCAATGTCCTAATATGTTCTCAAGATCATCCATGTCAAGTTTCAAGCCTTGCAGAGGAAGTTTGCTCAGTCAATTGCTCAAAGGGTCCAAAAATCGATTGTGCTAGGGCAAAAGTCAACTGTGACCTACATACAGTCAAATTTCAAGATTTTTTGTCAACATTCTCATTTTGAAAGATATTTCATCATTTGATCAAGGGTTGATCATGATTCATCAAGGATTGCTCAAAATTCATCAAGACTCAAAAGTTGCTAAATTAGGATTTTGTAGGAAAAGTCAACTCAACTTTGACCAAGCATAACTTTCTAATACTTTATGAGAAATGACCCATCCAAAGCTCATTTTGAATAGGATGCAATTTCCTACAATACATATTCATACCCCAAGATCAGAAAATGCACTCACAAGAGGTTATAAATTTGGACATTATAGGTCATTTTTGAAAGTCAACAAAAACACCTTTTTTTCCAAAGCTTATAACTTGAGAATGGAATACCGAAAATAGATTAGACCAAAAGGGTTGGTTAGAGGACATCTCAAGCTTTCTAAAAAGTCCAAGAACACATCCAAAAGTTCAAAGTTGAAGAAGTTATGCATTGTTGAAGTTGGGCATTTTTGCAAAATTGCCAAAAGTCAACTATCCCCAAAACTTCAAATTTTGTCAAATGGGCCCATGCTTTTCGACTTGATTTGAGCTTGCATCATTGTCCACGTGTCCTAGCTTCAGCCATGAGCCCATATTTTATTTTTATTATTTTATTTGATTTTTTATTGAATTTATTCATTTTAAATCAAATTAAATCATATAAAATCCAAAACTTTGATTACATGAGATCTTTTGGATATTTCAGGTTGTAATTTTCATCAATATCATCATCAAACTCGAATCTCACCATATCATGTGCAAAAAGATTGAGATTTGGAAAAATTGGCAAGTTTGTAAAGGGTGAATCAAATCAAATTGGCAAGCAATGATGGGAGAAGATTCAATCCAAAATTGTTACCCTAACACATTCTATAGTACATAAGCAAGCTAAGCCACATGAGATCAGGGGGAAAGGCTGCAAGAAGAGGCAGAACAAAAGTTGAAAATTTCATCAAAAAGCTTGAGATCAAAACCATAGCTAGAGGCATTTTCAAGGGCTGAGACCTATCCCAAACGCTTCTTGGACGTTCACACAAGCGATCTGGATCAGAATCACACATTTTCTAACCTCATAGAACGCTGTAAATGGTTCACGAGTCCGCTCCATTCTTGAAATCAACTTATGTTATTCTTGCATCTACAATGAAAACTAATTGCATATTTTGACTCACCATGCCATTTGCAGTCTTTTGACATTATTTAATTTCATTTATCTAACTTGTATAAAGAATCACCATTGTTAGGGTTTTGCATCTTGGTTTAGGGTTTTTCGTTTCAGATAAAATCAGCCTTAATAATGGCTATAGACGTGATCGGAAGAGGAAGGCGAGTTTAACCATGGCTTCAGAATGCATTTCTATGGCCTAGGAAGAATTTTGGAGATGGCCTGACTTATAGCTACGGACTTCTGTCCGTTGGTATAGGTTTGTTTTATTTTAGCCACGGTTCAACAAAGAAGATGAAGGCGTGTCACGCCATCATTGGTCCTTTCAAATATCGCGCGCGTGTTTTTTGTCTTTTCTGGCCATTGACTTGTTTTAATATATTATGATTTATTTGTATATTACTAACAATTGAGTCAAGGCAGTGTAGTGGTAAAACAAGCAACATATCACGTTTAGGACCTGGGTTCGAATCCCAGGTCCCCCAATTTCTCTTTGATTTTTTCTTTCAGGCAATTGTGTGTGTATCCAAGCGCGCAGCCCACCATAGTCCATCAAGCATCCAATGGCCAGATGGCCAAAGGCCAAATCTGGTGGCCAGGATCTGAACGTCCACCATAGACCAAGTCAGCACATTTCCACCTAATCTCAAAAGTCAACAAACGGCCAACTCTAATGGGCCTCAGATTTGCTTCTCAAACCACCAAAATCAGGCCCAAACCCCCTTTCTTTTCTATTTTATGTATTTAGTTTTATTTATTGTTTTTATTGTTTTTATTTAATTTACTAACCAATTAAAAAATTCTTTTCTTTATAAAATAAAAACCACAAAAATATTTTTTTGTTTAATCAAATTTTAATTTTTAATTTTATTAATAAACACTAATTAAATTAACTTAGGTTTTAATGTTAGAATAACTTTAACTCTTTTTGCAAATAATTAAAAATTAACTAGACTTAATTAGGTTTTTTACTAATTCAATTAATTTTTATTTTCTTTCTCAAAATAACAAAAAACCCAAAAATAATTTTTCATTTAATTAATTAATTTAAGTTAATTTCCTTCTTAAAATAAAAACCAACAAAAAGATGTTTTCTTTAAAGGGTCAAAACCCTAAATTTGCACTCGATTTAATTTCCCGCACGCGATTTATTTATTTTATCCAATGATGTATTTGCCTCCAGTTTGTAATAGTTAATAGGCCTTTTATTTATTTTTTATCGCTTTATTTATTTTTAAAGGGTTTGTCTTTGGCGATGTAAATACCCGACGCCTTGTAATTTAAATTCCGCAATTTATTTTCCGCAACTTATATTTGTTAGATGTTTGATAATAGGATGGCATGACAAGACTGAATGTTTTAATCTAAAATCAACTTAGATCACCTTTAACATGTGCAAAGATAAAATAATTGAAAACGACACACTCGCACATGCGCACTTTTAGGGTACACCCCACTTGGTTGCCTTCGTACACGGTCATTGAGTATAGGTCACTTTAGAGGTCGTCCTCTTGTCTAAAAGATCATAGTCGCCTCGAAATGGTTGCCTCGGATATTGTTGCCTCAAACAAATGATCTAAGACATTAGGGTTACCGCTAAGGCATCCTAACATTGCTTTAGTGACAACATGTCCCTTATTCGAATTGACCCTCAAACTCCAACGACGGTGCTACCTACTCATTAATAGTGGGCTAGCCTTGTCTAAAGGATATTAGCATATAACGATTCCTTTTTCGAGTAGGTAGGTGGTTCTTAGATACTTGCTCTTTCAAAAAACAAAATCTTTTTCACACTTACACTCCTTTTCAAACAAAGTTTTCAAAAACACTTCATACGCTTTTGAGGACAGAAGCAAGAGTTAAATCGAAGTTTCAAACAAAAACTTTTTCAAACCCACAAACACAAAGAAAACAATTTTGAAAACATTGAGCAAGTACCTAAGAGCCCGTGGATAACCACGGATAGAAAGGGTGCTAATACCTTCCCTTTCTATAATCTACCCCCCGAACCCGAGAAATATCTCGAAAAAGGAATTTTTCTATGTTTTTTTCCTTTCCTTGTTGGATAAAATAAAAGTCGGTAGTGACACTTGCTTACCGTGACATTTTGCGAACAAAAAACGCAAAATTCAAACCAGCATTCCAAAAAACAGTCAGTTCTTCCCACCGTACCATAACCCCTACTTACGAAGGGCCGTTTGTGGTTAAGAACATTTTCTCAGGAGGAGCGATGATTCTAACCACCATGGATGGTGACGACCTTCCTCACCCCTTCAATGCAGACATAGTGAAAAAATACTACGCATGATCAAAGGAATTTTTTTTATTAATAACCATGTATTAAAAAAATATTTCGCAAATAACCGGGTTTCGGAAAAAATTACGCAAATAACCATGTTTCAGATGGCTCCACAAAGGAGGAGCCATCTCAATTGGCGCATGCACCTAGGGTTTTGCCCTAGGCGCCATCTCACTTGGCGCCTCCCTTGTCTTTTAGCCAAGTGAGATGGCGCATGCTCCTTAAAAATGAGAGGAGGCGCCATCTCACTTGGCGCCTAGGGCAAAACTAGGGTTTTTTGTTGTTTTATAAATATTTCGTCCGTTTCTTTGAAATTTCTCACACTTTCTCGCACTGTATTTTTATTTTGTACTCCCTTATTTACATAATGACGTCGCCTATGATTTTTAGCAGAGATGGTTACGTTATATTCTCCGCCATGAAACCTGCGATGAAAATGAAATTCTGGCACATTCACTCCATGGAGCGTCTGAAGCGGGAGTTGATGCGGTGGCTAGATGGAGACATCGCAGAGGGGGAAAAAATTAGAAGGATCCAGCGAAAACGAACAACAACCTCGCATGCGACAGGAAGACCTAATGTGTGGTTGGAGGAAGTCAAAACAGACAGTGATGTAATGCTGATGATGCATGGGTCAGATGAAATTGTGTTAACAGTTGTAATTTCCTAGATTGAATATCGTTAATCATTGTTGTACGCGAAAACCCTAATGTAATTTCCTATATTGAATTTCTTAAATTGTGTTAACAGTTTTATTAACGGAAAACCCATAATGTTTACAACACAAATATTGAAAAGATTTATTGTATTACAAAATTTATGTGGTCGAGCCAGACGCCCGATTCGGACAGTTTTTGCGATTGTGTCCGACCTGACGGCATAAACCACACTTTCTTTCCAACCTGTCAAGATCGTCCATTTCTGTTGTGATGCGCCTGCTTTTGGGACGACCCTTCTTGTTCCTTCGCATTTGGTCATTGTGCCAAACTATATCGCCGTTGTATTCAGGCCAATAGTCCGGTTTTGCCACCAAAGGAAAGTTGTTGTTGTAAACAGTGAGCAACGTTTCAGATTTATAAACGTTTGAGAGCAGTTGAAGCGCGTCTTGATGGGTATGAGCACAAGCGGCAATGACATGAGAGCAAGGCATACGAAAAGCTTGAAACCTGCCACAATCGCACCATTGAGAAGGTAAAATGACCCTGTATTCTTGTCTTGCCAGGCCTTCATTGTGGTCGATTGTCTCTTTCACAATGAAGTTGTGGCTATGGCGGTCAAACCGCGTAACCATGTGAGTGTTGGCTTTAGCACTTTCAGCCTTAATGTATTTCATACAGCTTTCACTCCATAGTTGTCCTGATTGCAAGACCGCATACCACATTTCACCTCTTTTGGCAAATAACGCAGCCATCCTAAAATACGTGGATTTCACCAAGGCAGTGATGGGGAGGTTTCGTATGCCCTTGAATACCCCATTCATTGATTCAATAAGATTTGTTGTCATATGCCCCCATCTTTGGCCATTGTCGTATGACCTAGTCCACTTTTCGACCGGTATATTGTCGATCCACGTACCGGCTTCTGGGTTAGACAAACGGATCTCGTTGCGGTAATATTTGAATGTGGGCTGTGTCAGTGCGTATCCCGCATTCATCACCGCTTTCCTCAATGTTTTGTCCTTGACCTCCCTCGAGAAATTCTGGACGATATGCCTGACGCAATAGACATGCGTAGAAGGAGGGTCATGCCAACCATTTGCTGGATTATTATAGGCACTTTCAATGGAGGCATGTCTGTCCGAGATCAAACAGAGATCTGGTTTAGGAGCCACGTGTGTACGAAGATTTTTCAGGAAAAAGCTCCAAGCACCACCGGTCTCCCCCTCGACAAGGGCAAACGCAACGGGGAAAATGTTCTTGTTTCCATCTTGTGTAACTGCCATCAAAAGCGTGCCTTTGTACTTCCCATACAACCAAGTCCCGTCAATTTGTAGAATTGGTTTGCATGATGCAAACCCTGTGATGCATGGTTGAAATGCCCAAAACACGCGACTGAATATTCCGTTGCCATGCAGTAGACTACCATCTTGGGCGTACGCGGCAATGTTTCCAGAACATAAACACTACCTGGAGAATATGTCTTGAGTGCATTTAGGTAGCGGGGAAGTTCTCGGTATGACTCCTCCCAGTTTCCGTACACCCTTTCAATCGCCTTAGTCTTTGCTAACCACGCCTTACGGTAAGACGGAGTGTAGTTAAAAACCATGGTGATGTGGGAGATGATTGTTTTCACCTTCAAAGAAGGGTCGTTGCTGACCAGGGGTAGGATTTCTTGACAGATTAGATCATGGTTGAGTTTTCGGTGGTCTTGTGATTGAGTGGAACTTACACAAGTATGGGTAGTCATGGAACCTATGACCCAGCAGTCACCCCTTAGTCTGTATGATGCGGTTAGCTTGAACATACAGTCAGGGTGGACACACTTGATCTTGTACCTTTCCGGGTTTACACGATCCACCTTATAATCAACCGAGTTGAGCATGTGAAATTTTTTGATGGCCCTTATGCATTCCTCTCTGTTACGAAACTTGTCCTTCTCTTTTAAATTTTCATCCGACTGCATATACGATTGGAAAAACAAGTCCGTAGAAGGTTCATCTCCGCCCATGTTGAAGTTTGTCATGTGCGTAGGTGGTGTGTAGATTTTGTCAGTAGGAATACTTGGGATGCCATCATCGTCACAATCGTCGCTCACCATTTCATCAAACTCTAACTCGTTATCTTCTTCTTCATCATCAACTGCATCCACCTCATCTTGCTCATTCTCCAAAGGATCAACCTCCTGTGTCACTGGAGGCTCTACCTCCTGTGTCACCGGAGGCTCTTGAAGCAAAACGTACAACTCAATAGAGTCGTTTCCAGAATAGACATGGCTGGAAATCATGTTCTGGAAATCCTCGTCATCTTGAACTTCAACCTTATAAAAAATAACTTGGTTGTTTCCAAAAAAGACTGGACTCTGATAAAATATCTGGGATACCGGGCCTCGTTCAAGTTTGGCCTCCAATCTTTTCTTAAAGTACGAGAAATTTGCTTTCCCGTTTAAGAGAAATCGAACGTTGTCGGTGTTTCTAAACAAAAACCCAACTGTGGGACACATGTATGTCTCACCGTTGAAATGTGCTTTGACAACAAATTGTGGTGAAGAGGCCATTGTGTAGAATTATTTTAAGGTTTGAAGGTTGGAATGTTTTAGGTTTATTGATTGTATGAAGGTATGAATGCTGGAATGTTTGAAGGTTAGATGACTGATTCGAAGGTTGGAAAATTTTACAGATTATGTGAATGAATGTTATGTTCAACGTAAGGCAAAAAATTTCAATTAAGTAAGGGATGCAACCCCCCAAGGCTGCCAATAATATTACATGCAATAATGAAACCCCATAGCCTGCCACCTATCCTGGCCCTATTCTGCATGCAACAAAGAAAGGAATCCCAAAGGCTGTCACGTAGCCTGAGCCAATGCTGTAAGAAGTGACACCTCTTATTCGCCAAATGGGGTGCCGACACCATTCATTTTTGTACTCTTTCGCCAAGTGAGATGGCGCCTCCCTTACTGTCCAATCGTGATACATGCATGGGCTTATGAAGCCACCTAGCCTGCCACCTATCCTGGCCCTATTCTGCACACATAAATGTTTTGTGTAAGACTCCACCCATCAACTCCAATGGCCTTGCATGCAACAAAGAAAGGAATCCCAAAGGCTGTCACGTAGCCTGAGCCAATGCTGTAAGAAGTGACACCTCTTATTCACCAAATGGGGTGGCGACACCATTCATTTTTGTACTCTTTCGCCAAGTCAGATGGCGCCTCCCTTACTGTCCAATCGTGATACATGCATGGGCTTATGAAGCCACCTAGCCTGCCACCTATCCTGGCCCTATTCTGCACACATAAATGTTTTGTGTAAGACTCCACCCATCAACTCCAATGGCCTTGCATGCAACAAAGAAAGGAATCCCAAAGGCTGTCACGTAGCCTGAGCCAATGTTGTAAGAAGTGACACCTCTTATTCGCCAAATGGGGTGACGACACCATTCATTTTTGTACTCTTTCGCCAAGTCAGATGACGCCTCCCTTACTGTCCAATCGTGATACATGCATGGGCTTATGAAGCCACCTAGCCTGCCACCTATCCTGGCCCTATTCTGCACACATAAATGTTTTGTGTAAGACTCCACCCATCAACTCCAATGGCCTTGCATGCAACAAAGAAAGGAATCCCAAAGGCTGTCATGTAGCCTGAGCCAATGCTGTAAGAAGTGACACCTCTTATTCGCCAAATGGGGTGGCGACACCATTCATTTTTGTACTCTTTCGCCAAGTCAGATGGTGCATCCCTTACTGTCCAATCGTGATACATGCATGGGCTGCCACCTAGCCTGCAAGAGTGACACCTTACATTTTTTGTAAATGCATGCATGCATATGTGTAACACCCTAAGCATGCAAATGTGACACATCGCAGGCATGCAAGCACAAGCAACCACTACATCAAACTTATTTGCCTATAAATACATACCTTATGAAACATCTCTCACACCCACACAACTCTCACTCTTTGCTACGAAATATTTCTTAAGTCTATCATACTCTCTATTTCTTCCTAAGTCTTTCATACTCACAAGCATTCTGAACAATGGCTCTTCTAACAATGGGCGATACTCACAGAGGCACAAGGGAAAACATTGTTGCATTTGTAAGTCTCTTCTTTGGTTATACATTTTTCATACTTCAAATAACGTGTTGTTCATCTTAATAAATCTTACACTTGTTTAATTATGATCTCAGGATACAAAAAGATTCAGAATCTGTTCGCACAACTACCTGGCTCCGGACCCATTTATCGTCCCTTATCTGGAATATGCAGGTTTTGGACATGTAATAAAGATCTCCAACTGCACCATTGACTCAAAATTCATTCTTGCAATGTTGGAGAGGTGGAGACCGGAGACCCATACATTTCACCTACCAATAGGTGAATGTACCATCACTCTCGAGGATGTGTACATGCTACTGGGCCTCCCTATCGATGGTAAAGCGGTGAACGAGTCGGTTCAACAACCCAACTTACAGTGTGAAGAACTGTTGGGTAGGGATATGGTAGAAGGTGGTGGAGCAAGAGGGCAGGGAATACTACTCACTGACCTGAAACGGCATTATGCAAGTATGGAATTAAATGAAAATTCCTCAGAGAATGACCGAGTAGTAAAAGCCAGAACGTATCTTATGATACTTTTTGGTACATTTTTATTTCCCGAAAGTACGGGAAATAGTGTAAATTTCATGTACTTACATTTACTAACAAATTTTAAAAAAACTAGAAAATATAGTTGGGGTTCTGCAGTATTAGCCCACCTGTACAGTTCCTTGTGCAAAAACGCAGTCAAGGAAAAATGTACATTTTATGGGTGCACATTTTTACTACAAGCCTGGGGTTGGTGGAGGATGGAGTCCTTAAACCCCATCAACAACAACACTTTTGGTTTCCCGTACGCAACAAAGTAAGTCATTAAGTTATAGCATTTATAAATATTCTGCTCTTTCCAAAATATATGCTAAAAATAACATGTTTCTCATTTCCTTTAGGTACTGCGTGAGGGGTATGGATTACGGCAAGAATCCAAGATTCAATGTCGCACTCTACCGGAATCTGTTGGATCACTTAGGCCCAGATGACGTACGTCGTAGCTTTTCACTTTTGTTCATTTTAATTATATATACATTACTTTTGCGCTAACCTCATTTAAATTTTATCGCAGTTCGTCTGGAGACCATATTTGGGTTTGGGCCATTCTCCAAACCCAGAGGATGCAGCAACTTGGACTGCAAAGACTGCACTCATTCGGTTCAACATTGTGGAGACGCACCACAGCGACCGTGTGAAGATGCAGTTCGGAATGCATCAAGAGATACCAAGTGATCCAACAGATTTGTCCCCTTGGCATCTAAAAAGGGTCGACGCCGAGTGGGGTCTTACCAACTGGAAAGACTTCGCTCCGGAATGGTGTAAAATGTGGCAAAGGCGTCACCGCTACATCTTGCAATCCCCGGTTTTCCTTACTCAAGGTAACATGCGACACACTGATCAATATATGTCGTGGTACAGGTCGGTTAGTAACCCAGAAATGCACGTGTCTCATCCGAGGTACTTGGTTGACCCACGCACACAATGGGCACAACCCTCGATTCCCCATCAACAAACCCAAAATCCATCAACCTCAAACCAACCACCAAGAAGAAACAGACCAACAAACACACAACCACATTCCCCACCACAACACAACTATAATCAAATGCCGTACTACCAACCACAATCACCACCAAACTACCAATACCCGGATATGCCTCAAACCCAACCACAATACCAACCCCAATACCAGCACACCCATATACCCCAGACACAATTTCAGTCTTCCACATATCCCAATATGGCGCCCTCAACATCCAGCCTTAGCCCTGATATGGGAATGTCAGAAGATTATGACCAAGCCGACCAAACCTACCATCAACCACCATATCACCAAACAACCCAACATCCACAATACCAAACACCCCAAGATCCATTTCCTTTCTACCCCCCATACTCAGACGACCAATGCTACCGACCAACCATGGAACCCCACCCACCGCCAACGCGACTAAACTTTGAGGGTATGGGTAACCGACTGTACCAGAGCGGATCTTTGAGATATGGAGATCTTACTGATTTTATGGATTCGGATCGCATTGACTTCGCTGGGCCATCGACCTTGCCGCAGCAGGAAACGCGACGGCACCCAGCAAGAGAAAGGCGAGGACGGGGATGCGGAACCGGGGGTCATTACCGGGTTCCGGGGGATCACTGATGTATCTTTTTTTTTCCCAGTATTTTTTGTATCCATTTTTTTTACTGTTCTTTTAATGTAAAACAGTTGAATGTAATTATTTTTTTTTAAATAAAAAATCCATTTTGTGGATCTCTGTCTAATACGCAACGCACAGGAAAGAAAATAAAAAAAAAATTGTTTGCCCTAATTTTGTACATAGGCGCCATCTCACTTGGCTTAGGGCTTGCCCTAAGCACTTAGGCGCCAAGTGAGATGGCGCCTCCCTTAAAAAAGGAGGTGCATGCGCCAATTGAGATGGCTCCTCCTTTGTGGAGCCATCTCAAACATGGTTATTTGCGTAATTTTTTCCGAAACCCGATTATTTACGAAATATTTTTTTAATACATGGTTATTAATAAAAAAAATTCTGATCAAAGACCCGCTAGGTTGACTGGCCTAGGCAAAAATAAGGGCTTCCCGGCGAACCAAAAGGGTTCGGGAAAAAATAAGGGATGAAAATGAAAAAATATGTACACCCGGCAAGTCGAAAACCTGAAAAGGCGGCTTGGGAGATAAAGGGTATCCCGGTGGATTGAAAACCCGAAAGGGCGGTCCAGGCAAAAAATTAGGGATCAAAGCGTAACACTATGTCTCATTAGAACACTATGCGACCAGACTCCGGTATCGACTATCAAGCTCGGAGGCACTAATCAATATGATCTACCTTCAACCAAGTAGAAAAGTGATGAGATGCTCGAAGACATAAGGACAATAGCAGAGTTGGAACCCAGTGGGATTGTTCACATAGCTGTTTTGTTTAGTTTTTCCCAAATTGTGTAAATTCTATTATTCGACGGCGTTGTCTTACTAGGACGTCAGCCTCTTGTACAAAAACGCCTATTTACAAGACAAACTTCAAAATCAATACAATTCATCTTCAAAGCAATTTCAAACTGTTTTTCCTTTATCTGTTTTGTTTTTCAAAGAACGTCCAATGTTCATTTTTGATATATGCATTTGACATTAATTGTTGCTCATGAATATTTACATGCGAAACAAAAGACAGTTACTTGTAATATCAGAAACAGGGGCAAATAAGATTTGTCCAAGCTTTATAGTTGCTTTATCCACCTGGTACAAAGGTAGATTCAGCTGAAGAATATTGTTAAGGTACATTCACTCCACGCAGAGTAAGAAAGACAATAATGTTAGCTCTCCCCAGCTGAGACTCGCAACTGTGAATGAATCAGTAATATTCTCCCCAAGCAGAGTGTATCTACCATCAGCACTGAAAAGTCTTATTGTCCCCGGCGGAATTTAAAATATCCCCAGTGGAGTTTGAAATTTTCCCCAGCGTAGTCTGAAAAATCTTCCCCAGTGGAGTTTGGAGGATCATCCCCAGTAGACTTTGGAAGATTGTCCCCAGTATAGCCTAAAAGGTTATCCCCAATGAATTCGCAACTGAAAGATCATTCCCAGCGGAGTTCATTCCTTTCACAAACAGAAATTCAATCCCCAACAGGATTCAGTATCACCAACAACGGTAATTCATCCCTAGCTGAATTTATCAGCGGAATCCTCCACAGAGCATCTCTTCCCCACAGAGTAATCTCCTCATCAGTTTATTCCCCAGCGGAGTTATCCTCTCTTGCAGGTTTATTCTCACAGTCATCATCGTTTGCCATCCCCAGCGGAAACGAAGAATTCAACTCTTTTCTCCAGCAGCTATCCCGGATTTATTTTCCCCAGCTAAAAACATTACATCATGACACATGCATATACGCATCATACAACACAATCTCATTTATTTTGAGAACATTATTTCCTGATACATATCATGCATTACATACAACTAACCTTTACCTTTCGGGAAGGATGCGGTTAAATTCTCACAAAATTCAAAATTTTTGGAGCTTTTACCTCAGTCGAATTACGGACCAGTTCTTAAATCTCAGCGGAGATGTTTTCTCAGTTGAAGTACAGGAGAGTTCCTAAATCTCGACAAAAGATGTTCCTCCGTTGAATTACAGACAAGTTCCTAAATCTCAGCAGAGAAGTTTTCTCAGTTGAATTACGGGCGAGTTCTTAAATCTCGACGAAGATGTTTCCCCAGTTGAATTACGGACAAGTTCTTAAATCTCAGCAGAGATGTTTTCTTAGTTGAAGTACAGGCGAGTTCCTAAATCTCGACAAAAGTGTTCCCCAATTGAATTAAGGACAAGTTCCTAAATCTCAGCAGAGAAGTTTTCTCAGTTGAATTACGGGCGAGTTTTTAAATCTCGACGAAGATGTTTCCCTAGTTGAATTACGAACAAGTTCTTAAATATCAACATAGATGTTTTCTCAGTTGAAGTACAGGCGAGTTCCTAAATCTCGACAAAAATGTTCCTCCGTTAAATTACAGATAAGTTCCTAAATCTCAGCAGAGAAGTTTTCTCAGTTGAATTACAGGCGAGTTCTTAAATCTCGACGAAGATGTTTCCCCCTAGTTGAATTATGGGCAAGTTCCTAAATCTTGACATCTCAGTTGAATTACGGGCAAGTTCCTAAATCTCGGCACCTCAGTTGAATTACGAGCAAGTTCCTAAATCTCGACACCTCAGTTGAATTATAGGCAAGTTCCTAAATCTCGACACCTCAGTTGAATTACGGACAAGTTCCTTTCCCTCAACAAAGATCAGACTTCCCCAGCGGAATCTTCCTCAACGGCAGGTATGCAAGCTCTCGCTAAGGAATCTCTTATGAGATCGGCACTCCTCCAAATGGCATCTGTAAGCCCATTCCCAACATCACAAAGCAACTACCACTTCATGCGAGTGAAAATTTATGGGCACTCTAGTGTTCAATCCTCTTCCACCTTCGGATCACGAAAGGCACGAAAGCCAATCTACATCCTCAGGTTTAAGAAGATTGAACAGGGGCAGCTGTTGTACCCCAAAATTTTCCCTCCCATATTTCTCAAAACATTGCAAGAAAAATCTCCAAGTTGCTCAAAGTAGTCCAAGAGTTGGTCAGACAAGCTCTCTCCTAAGGCAGTCTACCCCAAATTAGGGTTTTGTGTTGCATCAAGATCCTTGAGTCCAAATGACTTCAAATGCTCACCATTGTCCTAATATGTTCTCAAGGTCATCCATGTCAAGTTTCAAGCCTTGCAAAGAAAGTTTGCTCAGTCAATTGCTCAAAGGTCCAAAAATCGACTGTGCTAGGGCAAAAGTCAACTGTGACCTACATACAGTCAAACTTCAATATTTTTTGTCAACATCCTAATTTTGAAGTATATTTCATCATTTGATCAAGGTTTGATAATTATTCATCAAGGATTTCTCATAATTAATCAAGACTCAAAAGTTTCTAAATTAGGGTTTTGTAGGAAAAGTCAACCCAACTTTGAACAAGCATAACTTTCTCATACTTTATGAGAAATGACCCATTCAAAGCTCATTTGGAAGAGGATGCAATTACCTACAATACATATTCATATCCCAAGATCAAAAAATGCACTCACATGAAGTTGTGAATTTCGACATTATAGGTCATTTTGAAAAGTCAACAAAAACACCTTTCTTTTTCAAAGCTTCATAGATGAGCATGGAAGATCAAATTGAGATGGGACAAAAAGGGTTGTTTATAGTACATCTCAATATTTCTAAAAAGTCCAAGAACACCTCCAAAGAGTCAAAATTTAGGAATTTATGCATTGTTGAAGTTGGACTTTTATGCAAAATTGCCAAAAGTCAACTATCCCCAAAACTTCAAATTTTGCCAAATGGGCCCATTCTTTTTCACTTGTTTTGAGTTGGAATTGTAGCCCACGTGCTCCAGCCTTGGCCATGTGTCCATATCATATTTTTATTAATTATTTTGATTTTATTTGAATTAATTTGATTTAAATCAAAATAAATCAAATAAAAATCCAAAAGCGTTGATAACAAAGATTATTTGGTGATTTTAGGTTCCATTATACAACTTTCCATCATCAAACTCGTATCAAGGCATAAGTGTACAAAAAGATATGATTTGGATCAAATTTGGAAGGTGGTTAAAGGAATATCAAATCAAATATCAAAGCATTAATAGAGGAAGATTTGGACAGTAAATTCAAACCTAATGCATTGAGCAATACATAAGGGTCGTGTGCAGACCAAAAGCAGGGTTGGAGATCAGTTGGAGAGCAAGAACAAAGTTTGCAAAAACACCAAAAAAATGTGAGATCGAAATCAAGCCTAGAGGCAGTTTCAAGACTTGAGACTTGTCTCAATCGTTTCCTGGCCATCTCCACAAGCGAAACCAATCAAAACCAGGAATTTTCAGACCCTCACACGCGCTGTATGTCCCTCGCGAATTCGCCCTATTCTTGAATTCGATTTATACTATTCTTGCATCTATAACAAAAAATAATTGCATATTATGATTCACCACATCATTTGCAAGCTTTTCACAATAATCAATTTCACTTATCTAACCTATATCATGGATCACCATTGCTAGGGTTTTTTGTTCGTTTTTAGGGCTTTTTGTTTCAGGAAAAATTGGCTATAATAATGGCTATGGTTGTGATCAGTAGGTTGAGACGAACTCAACCATGGTTTTAGAATGTGTTTCCATGGCCTGTAGGAGATTTGGGAGGAACCCATGTCTATAGCGACAGACATTTATCCGTAGGTATAGATGTTAGTACTTTTAGCCACGGTGCAGAGGACAGGGACGATGCGTGTCACGCCACCATTAGTCCATTCAAATTTGGCGCGTTATTTTTTATATTTACCCAATAAAACTTGTTTTCTTATATTATAATTTATTTGCATTATATAATAATTGAAGACAAGTGGTGTAGTGGCAAGCGTGACGTGGATATCCCTTCAGGACCTGTGTTCGAATCCCAGGTCCCCCATTTTCTCAATATTGTTTTCTTGTAGGAAATCCAGTGCACATGCTAGCGTGATGACCATCATACTCCCTCACCCATCAACATGCCAGATGGCCAGATCTGGTGGCCAATATTGCAAGCATACCATGGACCAGGTCAACGCATGTGCACAAGATCACAAAAAGTCCAATGGATCAGCCTTAATGGGCCAACAAACTGCTTTCTACACCTCCAAAAACCAGGCCCATTCTCTCTTTCACTTACATTTTATTTATTTAATTTAATTATTTTATTTTGTTTAATTTAATTACTAACCAATAGATTAATTTTTTTTAATCAAAAAATCACAAAAAATATTTTTGTCCAATCAAAAATTCAGAATCTTATTTTTATTAATAAATATTTATTAATTAATTAGGACATTAATTTTAGATAAATTTCATTTATTTTGTAAATATTTAAAATCAATTAGAATTTAATAGGTTTTAATCATTAATTTAGCCATGTTTTTTTTTTCTTTCCTAAAATATCAAAAACTCCAAAAATATGTCATTAATTATTTTTCATTAATTAATTTATTTAATAATTAATTTAGCATTTAATTTTTAGGATTTAATTTCTTTTCTTAAAAATAAAAACAACAAAAAAAAACATTTTCTTTAGTTAAAAGGGTCAAAACCCTAATTCCGCATTCGATCCGATTCACTTGCGCGATTTATTTTTCCTTATTTAATTATTGATTTATCTGCTCCCGGCTTGTAATAGTTTTAAATAGGACATTTATTTATTTTACCGTTTTATTTTATTTTCAAAGGGTTGCTTTTGGCGATGTAAATACCCGACGCCTTGTAATAATTTAGTTTAAATTCCGCATTTTAATTCTGCAAGTTATACAACTGTTAGATGTTTGTTAATAGGGCTTGCATGACAAGAATGAATGCTTAATCTAAAAATCAATTAGATCACCCTTAACATGTGCAAAGATAAAAATAACTGAAATCAACACACTCGCACATGCGCACTCCTAGTGTACACTCCACTTGGTTGCCTTCGTAAGCGGTCATTGAGTATAGGATATTTTAGAGGTCGCCCTCTTGTCTAAAAGATCATAGTTGCCTCGAAATGGTTTCCTCGGATATTGTTGCCTCGAACAAATTATCTAAGACATTAGGGTTACCGCTAAGACGTCCTAACATTGCTTTAGTGACCGCATCTCCCTCTTTCGAATTGACCCTCAAATTCCAACGACGGTGCTACCTACTCACTAATAGTGGGATAGCAGTGTCTAAAGGAAATTAGCATAGAACGATTCCTTTTTTCGAGTAGGTAGATTAGTTCTTAGATACTTGCTCATCCAAAACAAAACTTTGTTCACACTTACACTCATTTTCAAACAAATTTTTCAAAAACACTTCATTACACTCTTGAGGACAGAAGCAAGAGTTATATCGAAGTTAAAATAAAAACTTTTCAAAACCCACAAGCACAAAGAAAACATTTTGAAAATGATGAGCAAGTACTTAAGAGCCCGTAGATAACTACGGATAGAAAGGGTGCTAATACCTTCCCTTTCTATAATCTACCCCCCGTACTCAGAAATATCTCGAAAAAGGAATTTTTCTGTGCTTTTTCCTTTCCTTGTTGGATAAAATAAAAGTCGGTGGCGACTCTTAACGAAATAGGGAAACCAATCCCAGTTCTGGCCACCGTATCACACCTGCACTTGCGCTCATCTGATGTCACAACACATTGGGAAACTAGAAGTGGTGTCAAAGGCTTCTTGTCAAAGTTTCTCTTTGAGAAGGACCAAAGCTTTTAAAATTATCTAGACTTGCAAGCTTTTAAAGAGATTGTAGCCCTTCTCATCTATGGGATGGTCTTGTTCCCTAACCCTGACCAACTCATAGATGTGAGCACCATCAAAATCTTCATGTCTCGCAACCCGGTTCCTACATTGCTTGGGGATATCCTCCACTCTTTTCACACTCGTACAATGAGGAAAAGAGGTGTTCTCATGTGTTGCACTCCTCTCTTGGCAAGATGGTTTATTTCTCATCTTCCCCAATCAGTCTTGAAGAATGAGCAAGGTTTGAGGTGGTCACAACGGTTAATGACACTTAACCATTCAGATATTCATTGGTGTTCTCGATCCAGAGAGAATGTCATCATTGTTGATCATTGTGGGGAATTCCCTAATGTTCCTTTACTTGGCATTAGGGGAGGCATCACCTACAACCCCTGCTTGACTCTAAGACAGTTTGGTTATGCCCGAAGGGATGGTCCACATGATATGCTGATTCAAGGATTGGTTTTTGACTACGACAATGACGACCAAGGACTCCGTCAGAGATTCATCCGAGCTTGGAGGATGCTCAACAAGTGGATAGAAAGACTCTAGGACACAAGAATTTCATCCCTCTTGAGCCTTACCTCAAGTGGGTACGAACTCGCGCCCAAAGTCTTATGATGCCTTACCCCTCCATTCTCCCAATGATTATAGAGCCTGTTGAGGAAGGAGAGGTTCCATACACCATCCTACATCC
Source organism: Vicia faba (assembly GCA_948472305.1). Taxonomy (NCBI): domain Eukaryota; kingdom Viridiplantae; phylum Streptophyta; class Magnoliopsida; order Fabales; family Fabaceae; genus Vicia; species Vicia faba. Next base: position 978,504,718 of record OX451738.1, on the reverse strand, counting down.
TGACATGCCAACATCACTCGAAGATTTACAAAGGAGTTGGATACAGCTCAAGGGAGAGCGCGACACTTTCGAAGCCCAATTCTACGCAAGTGAGAAGAAGGTTTTGGAACTCACTCGGCTACTTCACGAAGAGCAGACTCTTAACACCTACATTGCACCAAAAAGGATGCGCAATGTGACGTGTGTTTCTTTTTTGTTTAAAACAAATTTGAATTTATGAATCCTTGAAAGCATTGCATGAATACATATCATTCATCATAAGCATAAACAGGTCTTCACACCAAGTTTCCTCATCTCGCTGCTGTTTATTTCAGCAAGATGGATATCGAACAAACGGTCAAAGACTTACAAGCTCAGAATTCACAATTCCAATAGTTGCTCATGACCTTAGCCAAGGGGTAGGAGGAGCTGAAGACTTTGCTAGAAAAAGAAAAAGAGAAAAAGAAGAAGAGGCCAACTGGTGTGGTTATCATGGGCAGAAGATTTCAGGGACAAGCCAGAAGGACCTTGGAATTCCCATCAACATCTGAAGAAGGGGAAGGAAAAGGAAAAGGAGCGGCCATGCCATCAGATTCTGAAGCAGAAGAAGAGGAAGAAGAGGACTACTCTGAACAACAATACCCTTCGGCTGATGACAAATATAAACACCTTGAAGAGCGACTCAGCAATATGGAAATCCAGAGAGTACCGGGGCTGGACTTTGAGGAGTTAGGATTGGTGTCTGGAATTGTAATCCCTCCAAAATTTAAAGTGCCATTGTTTGCTAAGTATGATGGGGTGTCTTGTCCCAAAATTCACCTCAGATCCTATGTCAGGAAGATTCAACCACATTCTATTGACAAAGACCTGTGGGTCCACTTTTTCCAGGACAATTTATCAGGAACGCGACTTGATTGGTTCTACCAGTTGGAGAGGGCAGATGTCCATAGTTGGGAAGACTTGGCAGCCGCCTTCTATAAACATTATCAATACAACACCGACTTGACGCCAACCCGTACTCAGCTACAGAGTATGGCTATGGCTACCAATGAGGGCTTCAAAGACTACGCCCAAAAGTGGAGGGATCTAGCCGGAAGGGTAAAACCACCTTTATCTGAAAGAGAGCTAGTGGACATGTTCCTGGGAACTCTGTCAGGTCCTTTCTTTAATCACCTGATTGGAAGCTCCTCTGCAGGTTTCACTGAATTGATTTTAACTGGAAAAAGGGTGGAAGCCGATATTAGAAGCGGAAAAATTCAGAAAGACGTGTCTACCTCTGTAGTTACAAAAAATCCCTTCACTGGAAAGAAGGAAGTGTCTGCTGTCTATGCACAGAGGAATCAGGGAAGAACCGAAAGACGACCAACAGTGGGGGGCGTTATGATTCAAAAGTCTGCATCAGACCAGCCAAGAAACAACCAGCCGAGAAATAACCAGCAAAGGGTGGAAAGGCCTGTAAGGCAATTCATCAAGATAAACATGACTCCAGCTCAAGTCCTACCACATCTTCTGAAGTTGAATCTGGCCATGCTAAAAGAGGCCCCTAAAAATCCCAATACTGCATCTCCACACTACCATCTGAATTCCAGGTGCGCTTACCATTCTGAAAGTCCAAGGCACGACACCAACAATTGTTGGGCTCTGAAGAATAAGATTCAAGATCTGATTGACGCAAAGGAAGTTGAATTTGAAGCTCCTGAGAAACTGAATGTTATCTTCGCTCTGATGCCTAGGCATGGACACAATGCCAATGCTGTGGAAGAAGGTCTGTTTGTTTCTACTATGGATGAACTGTTAACTCCTCTCCTAACCATCAAGTTGAATTTGTTGAAGGCTGGAATCTTCCCAGGTTGTGACAAAGACTGCCATGCTTGCCTATCCTCTCCATTTGACTGTTCTCTGTTGAAGAAAGGTATCCAACAATTAATTGATAACTAGGAAATTTTGTTTAAGAAATCTCCTATTTCACCCATTCCAGTTCCAGAAGTTTCAATAATAACCATATGCGCCAATCCTTCCAGGGTTCCTAAAAAACCCATTAGGATTACATCTGTTCCAATGACTACTCCGTTGAAGATAACAATGCCCGGGCCAACCCCATACAAATCAGATAAAATGGTACCATGGAATTATGGTGGAGAAATCTACTACCATGGTGTTAAACAGATGGAACAGACTGCCGAAGAAGAAAGCTCCAAAGAGGATAATCCTGACATCGGTAACATTGCTGGAACAAGCAAGGTTACCAATAGTGGAAGAATCTTTTCTCCAGAGATTTCTCCTCCAACTGCAGTCTTTGGACCCGTGGCTATTCCGAAGATTACATCCGTACCAGGGATTGTACCCGCAAGTGTACCTACTGATTCGCTGTCGCGCGCAGATCAAATTCGAGTATTTTGTAAAACGGTAATATAGCGACAAATGGCTCGAATATCGTTCTCAAGGATTCTTGAAATATTATTAACTAACTGGAATCGAATTAACGGGGGGTTTGGTTCGATTATAGGCAAATAAGCTGATTATGAAAAGTGATTATAAAATAAGTTGTTTTTGATATGAGTGATTATAACAAATGGATTCACTGCCTCGGTTCGTATCTATCATCGACTGCTAACATTAAAATCTCCTAAGTGAAGTTTCTATCCTATTTGATTACAGTATCAATTAACAAACGCGATTGACACTATGAGATACATGTTCCTATGGCCGGATTAAGCATACGGTTAAAAGTGACGCAAATTAACAATTAAGCAAAGTCAGTCGCGATTAAAATTTGGGAACATTTATCAATCAAATTAAATCAACAATGTTATATGAAAATCGAATTAAGCAAACAACAATCTCATAACATAGTTGAAAGGAATCGAAATTAAATTGCAAATGCTATAACAATCTCAAAGTTGGAACCTGAGTACAGTAAATCCGTCAGAAAGGTTTTAGTTCTCCATTGATTCGTACAAAGCTTTCTCTTTTTCGTGAACAGTGAAAATGGGATCCCCAAAATTTTGTAGCATCTAGGTAAAAACTAAAAAGAAACAACCCAACTGGGTCGGATACAAAACTCAGGCCCAAAACAAATGACCCAAACTTAAATATAAAATGCTGCAACTTCAACGACTTTTTCAACCTTGCTACATCCCGAATCAGCATCTGGCCACAACTAGAAAGTTGTAGGTCTTTTTCTTATCTTTCCAACCAATATTAGAACGCCTCAATCTGATTCCCGTAACTCCAGTTATAAATTTTTCCGTGAAAGCTGCAGTTGTTGAAAATAAGATACGAAAATTAATTAAATGCAAAAATAAAATAAATTAGCAAAACATATTAAAACATAAAAATAAACACAATAAACTAAAGAAATGCATTAGTACAATCGTGGAAGGATGTGCATCAAAATGCACTGATCAAATTCCCCCACACTTGAACTTTTGCACTCCGAGCAAAATGCAATCAAAAGAAACGCAAAAGCATCATCAATTACTCATCCTAGGCTACAAATTCATCTTCGGTCAAGATTGCATCAACAGGTACTAGTCTCGTACACTAAGGATATCATAGGAACACTAGTCTTGCCTCCTGAATATATAAACCAGTATGAATCATATTATTATGCAAAAGCCTAACTTACTCATCCTCCTTTTTGCTCTTTTTCATCCAGGCGCAATCACATTAAGCCTGTTATCTCCACACACTCATAGCAAAGCGACCGGTTAGTGACTCTGATCCTTTTTTGCATGGGGTTCTGGTACTTACATGGCATAACCCTTTACTTACTCAGTTGCAGTTGCGGGGGATCAGACTGTAATCCGCCCTACCAAGTTCAGCACCAGAAACCGCTGAACCAACGAACAACGAGTCTTATTCTCGGAAGAAAAAAAATTTGTAGGCACTACGACCGTTGGGTTAAGTGACCAGGTGAGGGTCACCAAACTTAGAAGGTGTATTCCTTTTTTTATTTTTATTTTTAAAACACTTTTTTTTTTGGAACACTCACTTATATTCATCGGCTTCCTTGCGTAGAGTGTGTGAGATGGTGCTGACTGCTGAAATAAACTACTCAAGAGCTATTAGAGAGTGAGAATTAAAGGCTAATACATAATAAGAATTCAAATCAATTTCCATATACAGGAGACAGTGTTAAGACGATACCGATCTTGTGAGCTTTTCCCAAGTCTCCACAAACATAACCTCAAATTAGTCTGCAACCCAAAACTTTCAAATAGATGCATTTTATTTAATTTTTTAACAAAAGCAACTGAAATTAAAATAAAAGCAAAGAAACAAAATGATTCCCTCCCCCACACTTAAAACAAGCATTGTCCTCAATGAAAGGACGTAATTATTAAAGTTGAGAGAAAGGAATAAGAACTCCCTGATCAAGTTGCAGTGTAGTTAGGCGCTTCCAAAGAAAGCTCCTTTATGCTCAAATCTTCAGGTACTGCACTTTGATGAAAAAGCTTTAGGCGCTGCCCATTGACCTTGAAAACTTTGTCAGTACCTGTACTTTTAATTTCTATTGCACCATGAGGAAAAACATTAGTGACAACAAAAGGACCAAACCATTTGGATCGAAGTTTCCCAGCCATAAGCTTAAGGCGAGAATTATACAATAAAACCCGTTACCCTACAGAAAATTCCTTTCTAGAAATCATCTTATCATGGAAGTGCTTAGTTTTTTCTTTATAAATCCTAGAGCTCTCATAAGCCTCTAGTCTAAGCTCTTCAAGTTGTTGTAATTGGAGTTTTCTTTCAATATCTGCTTGTTGCATCTCCAAATTACAACTTTTCACTTCCCAGTAAGCACGGTGTTCTATCTCTACAGGAAGATGACATGCCTTACCAAAAACAAGTTGATAAGGAGACATCCCAATGGGTGTCTTGAAAGCTGTTCTTTGAGCCCAAAGTGCGTCTTCTAGACGGCGGCTCCAGTCCTTCCTGTTTGGTTGCACCATTTTCTCTAAAACTTGTTTGATCTCTCTGTTTGAGATTTCAGCTTGCCCATTTGTTTGTGGGTGATATGCAGTAGAGACCCTGTTCATAACTCCATACTTTCGGAGTAAAGCTTCCATGGTGCGGTTACAGAAATGAGTGCATTGGTCACTTATGATAGCTCGCGGGATTCCAAACCTGCAAAAGATATTAGACCTGACAAAGTCTGCAACAACTCTAGAATCATTAGTCCTAGTGGGGATAGCTTCCACCCACTTTGAAACATAATCAACAGCAAGTAAAATATATAGAAAACCAAATGATACAGGGAAGGGACCTATGAAGTCGATTCCCCATACATCAAATACTTCACAGAAAAGCATCGGTTGCTGAGGCATTTCACTCTTTCGAGTAATGTTTGTACCTGCTATCTGGCACTCTTTACAAGTGCGGAAAGTCTCAAAAGCATCCTTAAAAATAGTGGGCCAAAAGAAACCTGAGTCTAGGACCTTCCTTGCAGTCCTTTGAGGGCCAAAGTGTCCCCCGACTTGAGATGAATGAGCAAAATTCAAAATAGATTCAATCTCATAGTCAGGGACACATCTCCTAATTACCTGATCACTACCAAACTTCCAAAGATATGGATCATCCCAAACATAATATTTGGCATCACTCTTGAGTTTGTGAATCTGTGACCTGGATGCACCTGTAGGAAAAACACTAGCAACAAGATAATTAACAATATCAACAAACCAAGGAGTAATACCATGCATAAGTAAAAGTTGCTCATCAGGAAAGTCATCCTTGATGGGAAAAGGATCTTCATCTCACTCTATTCTACTCAAGTGATCAGCTACTAAGTTCTCAGCTCCACTTTTGTCTTTAATCTCTACATTAAACTCTTGGAGCAATAACATCCACTGAATCAATCTCGGTTTTGCATCCAGATTCTTCAACAAGTACTTCAAAGCTGCATGGTCAGTAAAAACAACAACCTTGGAACCTAGCAAATATGATCTTAATTTATCAAGAGAAAAAATAATAGCTAGAAGTTCTTTTTAAGTGGTAGTGTAATTTGACTGTGCAGAATCTAAAGTCCTAGAAGCATAGTAAATAACATGGGAAGCCTTGCCAACTCTTTGTGCAAGGACAGCCCCAACAACATAATTAGAAGCATCACACATAAGCTCGAAAGGGAGGGTCCAGTCAGGAGGTTGGATTATCGGAGCGGAGGTCAATGCTTTCTTCAAGAAGTCAAACGCTTTCTTGCATTTGTCATCAAAGTTGAAAGTAACATCATTCTTCAACAGGTTTGACAGCGGAAGAGCTATCTTACTAAAATCCTTGATGAAGCGCCTATAAAAACCTGCATGACCAAGAAAAGAACGAATCTCACGAACTCAATAAGGGTAAGGCAATGTAGAAATCACATCAATTTTAGCAGGGTCAACAGAAATACCTTCCTCAGAAATTATGTGACCGAGAACAATTCCTTGCTTAACCATAAAATGACATTTTTCGTAATTTAACACAAGATTAGTCTCAATGCATCTTTCCAAAACCATATTCAAGCTACTCAAACATGCATCAAAAGAGGAACCATAAACAGTGAAGTCATCCATGAAAACTTCCATGCAATTTTCAATGAAATCAGAGAAAATGCTAATCATGCACCGTTGGAAAGTTCCAGGAGCGTTGCAAAGACCAAAAGGCATCTTCTGATATGCAAAAGTACCGAAGGGACAAGTAAAAGTGGTCTTCTCTTGATCTTCTGGTGCAATATGAATCTGAAAATAACCTGAAAAACCATCAAGAAAACAGTAATGTGATTTACCAGCTAGTCGTTCAAGCATCTGGTCAATGAACGGCAAAGGAAAATGGTCCTTTCTAGTCGCTTGGTTCAATCTCCTGTAATCAATACAAACTCTCCAACTGTGCTGAACTCTAGTGGGAACAAGTTCGTTCTTTTCATTTTTCACCACTGTGAGTCCAAATTTCTTAGGTACAACCTGCACTGGACTTACCCATTTGCTGTCAGAGATAGGATAAATGATACCTGCTTGCAAGAGTTTGGTTACCTCTTTCTTCACAATATCAAGAATCAAAGGATTAAGCCTCCTTTGGGGCTGCCTTACTGTTTTTGCTCCATCCTCAAGTAAAATCATGTGCATGCACATCGATGGACTAATACCAGGGAGGTCGGCTAACGTCCATCCGATTTCCTTCTTGTGTTTCTTCAGAACCTACAAAAGCTTATTTTCCTGTTCGAAATCAAGGTTAGAATAAATAATGACAGGTAATTTTTCATCACTCTCCAAATAAGCGTATTTCAGATTATCTGGGAGTTGTTTCAGCTCTAAGGATGAGGGCTGCTCAATGGATGGAGTGATTGGGGCAGCCGGGATGTCAAGAGCTTCCACTGCATAATTAACTTCATTGACATCAACATCACCTGTAGAAAACACATCAGCCTGCAAGGCAACATTAATCTCAGCACATACAACACATATGTTAGTGTCAGTACAATCAGAACACGAATAAACATCATCAAATGCAGATAAATATGGAAAATCTAATGAAAACAATTCAGAACAAGTTTCATCCACCAAATCAGAGATTAGTTCAATATGAAAAACGGAATGCTCCTCCAATGGATGTTTCATGGCATCAAAAATGTTAAATTTTACGACAATGTCACCAAATTAATGGACATGGTTCCATCGTCAACATCAATCTTTGTTTTTGCCGTTTTTATGAATGGTCTGCCTAAAATGATGGGAGATTTGTTGGACTTTTTTTCTCCTTCCATGTCCAGAATGTAAAAATCTGCAGGAAAAATCAAATTATTAACTTGAACAAGGACATCTTCGACTACACCGGCGGGGCGGGCGTTACTCCTATTCGCCAACTGAATGATTATACCTGTATGCTGGAAAGGACCAAGACAAAGGTTATTATAAATATAAGTGGGCATCACATTAATTCCCGCTCCTAAATCAAGCATACAATTATCAAATTGCTTATCCCCAATGGTACAAGGGATAGCAAATGTTCTTAGATCCTTCTGCTTTTGTGGCAACAACTTAGTAGTGAGGGCTAAAACATTTTGCTCGCCTACAACCTTTTCGGATGAAGGCTTGGGCTGAATAAATGCATAAATATTCCGTCCCAAGTTTACTCGCTCACTTCTTTTCATCCGCCTCTTGTTTGTACACAAGTCTTTCAGAAACTTTGCATACTTTGGTACCTGCTTAATCACATCAAGAAAAGGAATATTCACAGCAACCTTTCTAAATACATCTAAAATCTCGTTGTCCCCCTCATCAACTTTTTTATTTTTCAAAACTCTATGTGGGAAGGGGACTGGTGGAACATACTCTCTTTCTTTATTTTTTTCAGTTTCATTCATAACAACAGAAGAAGGGATAGAAGATGGAGAAGGAGGAAAAGAAAGAGAAGGTTCAGATGTTACCTCAGGGGTTGATCCTGTAACCTTACCAGATTGCAAAGAAATTGCACTTACATTGGCATTTGGACCGTTCGGATTGACAACCGTTTGAGCTGGAACTTGGTTCGAACCTTGGGCTTGCATGTTATTTATTTGAGTAGCAAGTTGTCCCATTTGCGTGTTCAAGATCTGAATGCTAGAATCGGTCCTTTGTTTGAACTGAAGGTTGTTGACAGCCATTTGTTTAACAAGATCCTCTAGGGATGGTCTGGAAGGTGCATGGGCAGCCGGTTGAGGTGGATTATGTTGTTGGTTGGTTTGTGGATTTCCATATCGAAGGTTGGGATGATTCCTCCAATTCGGATGATATTTGTTGGTGGACAGGTCAGGGATGTTATTGTACTTGTTTTGGTTGTAAAGGTTGGCTGCATAAGCTTCGGGCAGCTCAGTGATAGATTCATCTCTCAGAATGGGACATGTATCAGTCGGGTGCTCAGGGGAAGTACAAATACCACACAGAGTTAATGTTTGAGTTTTTGCTACTGCTAGTTGTTTGACTAATGCTGTGAGCTCATCAATTCTGGTCTCTAAAGCTTTGTTGGAAGAAGAAGCTTGAATTTGATTCACTCCTTTGCTTTATGCAGAATTGTCTCTAGTGGTAAATTGCTGAGAATTAAGAGACATATTCTCTATTAGAGCTTTGGCAGCAGCTGGAGTTTTATCAACAAGTGCTCCACCACTAGCGGCATCAAGAATGTTTCGGTCATCGGTATCAACCCCTCATAAAAGTACTGGATGAGTAATTGCTCGGTGATCTGATGTTGAGGACAGCTGGATACCAAGTGCTTGAACCTCTCCCAATACTCAGTGAGTGACTCATTACCTTGTCTGATACCGCAAATTTCCTTTCTTATTGAGGCAACTCTAGAGGCAGGAAAATATCGCTCCAAAAACACCTTTTTTAGCGCATTCCAGCTTGCAATTGAATTTGGCTCGAGGTAGTACAACCAATCCTTTGTTGCACCCTGCAATGAAAAAGGAAAAGCTCGAAGTTTGATGTGATCTTCAGTGATACCTTCAGGCTTCGATGGTGTAGAGCATACAACCTGAATCTCTTTCAAATGTTTGTGCGGATCCTCACCTGCAAGACCACTAAACTTGGGCAACAAGTGTATTAAACCCGATTTTAATTCAAAAGGAGCATCAACATCATCATAATAAATACACATGCCATTATAATTTACATCAGAGGCAGCCAATTGCCTTAAGGTTCTTTGGTCAGCCATATCAATAACAACTTCAGAATCAGAATCAAACAGATAGTGCAAGTAATCAGAATCAGACTCAGACTCAATTGTGGGTGGTGGACTAGTGTTAACTTGGACTCTCCTACATTGTGTGTGCAATGTTCTTTCTACCTCAGGATCAAAAGCAACAAGCTCAGGACAGCAGGACCTAGTAGCCAGGACTAATACGCAGCAATGGTAACAAAGCCCAAAATACCAACAATGTCCCTAAAAGCAAAAAAAAACACAAAGGAAAACGATTAATTTTTTTTCAAAAAATAAACTGAACATGAAATTCTTCTAATGGACGAAAAATAGAATTTTGATGATTTTTTTGATTTTTTCCGACTCTATGAAAACAGTAAATAAATCATAAAAAATAGTAAAATGATGAATTTGGGAAATTGAGACCAAAGTCCCATAACTACTTTGTAGTATGGGAAAAATGATCAGTGATTTTTTTGGCATAAATAAGTCGGAGCAGATTTCAAATCGGACTCAATTTTCAAAAAAACCGATTTTTTTTACTATTTGACTCAAAACACGAATTGGCTTAAACCGAAAGGAAACTAGGACCTAGACACGAGAAAACTAAACCTAAGACTCAAAAATTAGTGAATAGTATCAAGAATCCCCGGCAACAGCGCCAATTTGATCCGCTGTCGCGCGCGGATCAAATTCGAGTATTTTGTAAAACGGTAATATAGCGACAAATGGCTCGAATATCGTTCTCAAGGATTCTTGAAATATTATTAACTAACTGAAATCGAATTAAAGGGGGGTTTGGTTCGATTATAGGCAAATAAGCTGATTATGAAAAGTGATTATAAAATAAGCTGTTTTTGATATGAGTGATAACAAACAGATTCACTGCCTCGGTTCGTACCTATCATCGACTGCTAACATTACAATCTCCTAAGCGAAGTTTCTATCCTATTTGATTACAATATCAATTAACAAGCGTGATTGACACTATGAGATACATGTTCCTATGGTCGGATTAAGCACACGGTTAAAAGTGACGCAAATTAACAATTAAGCAAAGTCAATCGCGATTAAAATTTGGGAACATTTATCAATCAAATTAAATCAACAATGTTATATGAAAATCGAATTAAGTAAACAACAATCTCATAACATAGTTGAAAGGAATCGAAATTAAATTGCAAATGCTATAACAATCTCAAAGTTGGAACCTGAGTACAGTAAATCCGTCAGAAAGGTTTTAGTTCTCCATTGATTCGTACAAAGTTTTCTCTTTTTCGTGAACAGTGAAAATGGGATCCCCAAAATTCTGTAGCATCTAGGTAAAAACTAAAAAGAAATAACCCAACTGGGTCGGATACAAAACTCAGGCCCAAAACAAATGACCCAAACTTAAATATAAAATGCTGCAACTTCAACGACTTTTTCAATCTTGCTACATCCCGAATCAGCATCTGGCCACAACTAGAAAGTTGTAGGTCTTTTTCTTAGCTTTCCAACCAATATTAGAACGCCTCAATCCGATTCCCGTAGCTCCAGTTATGAATTTTTCCGTGAAAGATGCAGTTGCTGAAAATAAAATACGAAAATTAATTAAATGTAAAAATAAAATAAATTAGCAAAACATATTAAAATATAAAAATAAACACAATAAACTAAAGAAATGCATTAGTACAATCGTGGAAGGATATGCATCAAAATGCACTGATCACCTACCAACCAAGACAATACAATTCCTATCCCTACTTCCGCTGCTGAGAATAAAGGAAAGAATGTTCAAGAGGAGCCTGTCCTGACGAATGCTCAATCACTAGTTATTCCTGAAACATCCAAGAAGGAGATGGAAGAAATTATGAGGATCATTAAGAAAAGTGATTATGATGTGGTTGGACAATTAGGGTAGACCCCTTCCAAGATATCTATGCTAGCCTTGTTGTTGTGCTCTGAAGCACATGCCAAAGCGCTGGTAAAATTTCTGAAGACAGCTCACGTGCCGCAAGAAACGTCTGCTGACTAGTTCGAGGACTGTGTAGCCAGTTTGATAGCTGATAATGATCTGGGCTTCTCCGACGCTGACTTGACACCCTGAGGGAGAAAACACAACAATGCATTACATGTCTCGGTGGAGTGTAGAGGAACAACCCTAGCTAATGTCTTGGTTGATATTGGGTCATCTCTGAATGTCTTGCCGAAGAAAGCCCTTGATAGATTAGACTGCGAGGGACTGACTCTAAAACCCAGCAATATAGTGGTCAGAGCGTTTGATGGATCGAAGAGGATGGTCCATGGGGAGGTGGACATCCCAATCAAGGTGGGAACTCAGGTTTTTAACTCGACATTCTATGTGATGGACATCTGTCCTTCTTATTCCTGTCTGTTGGGACGCCCTTGGATACATAATGTCGGAGCTGTCACCTCCACCTTGCGTCAAATACTCAAGTACCCCGTCCAAGGTAAAATCATAACTGTCCAAGGGGAGGAGGAGTATATGATTAGTCATCTAAATTCCTTCCATTATGTGGAGTTAGATGGCGAGTTCATAGAGACCCCCTTCCAACATTTTGAAGAAGTCTCTGAGGAAATAGCAGCAACCAAGGCGGTGTCCTCAATTCCAAAAATCACAAGACCTCCACCTCGGATGTCATCTCTCAAGGATGCAAGGGCAGTAGTGGAAGAAGGGGGATGCACAATCTGGGGTCAGCTTCCAGACATTCCTTACAAATCAGACAAGTTCGGCTTGGGGTTTACTTCGACTGGTCAGAAGGTTGTGTGTCGTGCCCGTGTTGGGGGGGCACCTGTGAAGATCACCAGCCGAAGCGTCAATGCAGTGGAGGATAATGAAGAGGATGGCAGCTTGGAAGATTGGATATTTCCTACTTCCAGCGGAGGACTTTGCAACTGGGATGCCAAAGACTTCATCCCGATAACTTTCATACCGCAGTAATTTATCTTTTACGTTTCTGTTGGACTATAATAATTCACAAACAATTCGTACTTTAAAAACCTTGTGTCTTACCCGAGGCACAATGGTCCATTTGTAAGGGTCTTTATTTCATCTACATATGTCATTCAATGAATCATGGACGCTTTTTCACATATAAACTTTTTATGCTCATTGTCTTTCTTTTACATTTTGTTGTTTTAAGATGGCTATACCCTTACACACACCCACACTCACAAATGCAGGTACCCTTCCATTCCAGAACCCATGGGTAACAATACTGCTATAGCCTTCAGTGACTCTGAAGATTTGATCTACCAAGCCGAATATGAAGGTGAGGAAGATTGTGACGTGCCAAGGGAATTGGCCAGATTACTACAGCAAGAGGAAAGAGCAATCCAGCCTCATGAGGAGCAGTTGGATACAATCAACGTGGGTACTGAGGAAGATAAAAAGGAAATTAAAATAGGTGCCAATCTAGAGCCGAGTGTCAAGGAGCGCCTAATTCAGCTATTAAATGATTATGTTGAGATCTTTTCCTGGTCATACAAAGACATGCCGGGACTCGATACAGACATTGTGGTACACCGTCTACCCACAAGAGAAGATTGTCCACCAGTGAAACAAAAGGTCCGCCGCATGATACCTGACATGTCAGAAAAGATCAAAGCAGAAGTTATAAAACAGTTCAATGTTGGACTTCTGGTTGTTACTTCCTATCCACAATGGGTTGCTAACATTGTGCTTGTGCCTTAAAAGGACGGCAAAGTCATAATGTGCGTGGATTATAGAGATTTAAACAGGGCCATCCTTAAAGATGACTTTCCACTTCCACACATCGACATCCTGGTCGACAACACAACCCAACACAAAGTATTTTCTTTCATGGACGGATTCTCAGGCTATAACCAGATCAAAATGCAACCTGAGGACATGTAGAAAACTACACTTGTCACACAGTGGGGTACGTTCTGCTACAAAGTGATGTCATTCAGACTGAAGAATTTCGGGGCAACCTATCAACGCACCAAAGTAGCTTTGTTTCATGATATGATACATCATGAGATAGAGGTCTACGTAGATGACATGATAGCCCGATCACAAACTGAAGAAGAACACCTTGATCACTTGCAAAAGCTGTTTGTCAAGTTGAAGGAGTACAAGCTACGACTGAACCCAAACAAGTGTACATTCGAAGTTCGGTCCGGTAAACTCTTAAATTTCATTGTCAACAACAAAGGCATTGAGGTTGATCCTGCCAAAGTCAAAGCTATACAAGAAATGCCTTCTCCTCGCACTGAGAAGGAGGTCAGGGGTTTTTTGGGACGCCTAAACTACATTGCTAGGTTCATTTCTCACCTAACGTCTACTTGTAAGCCAATCTTCAAGCTATTGAAGAAAGATCAGGTAGTCAGATGGAACGACGAATGTCAAGTTGCTTTCGATAAAATTAAGGAGTATTTGCTAGAACCTCCTGTCTTGATGCCACCCGTCGAAGGAAGACCGCTAATCATGTATCTGACCGTCTTAGAGAATTCAATGGGGTGCGTACTGGGGCAACATGACGAGTCTGGCCGAAAAGAGCATGCCATTTATTACCTTAGCAAAAAGTTTACCGACTGTGAAACCATATATTCACTGCTCGAGAAAACTTGTTGCGCTTTGGTATGGGTTGTCGCTGACTAAGGCAGTATATGTTGACTCATACCACTTTGCTGATATCTAAGATGGATCCGATAAAATACATCTTTGAGAAGCTTGCTTTGTCTGGGAGGATAGCTAGATGGCAGATGATCCTGACAGAATACAACATACAATACACGACCCAAAAAGCTATAAAGGGAAGTGTGCTAGCTGACCATCTGGCTCATCAAGCTGTAGAAGATTATCAATCCATGAAGTTTGACTTCCTTGACGAAGACATCATGATGTTGGACAATGTTGAAGATTTCAAACCATATGACAGACCTGAACAAGGATCCCAATGGACCCTATACTTTGATGGGGCATCCAACGCACTTGGTAACGGTATCGGTGTTGTGCTCATATCTCCGGAAGGATGCCATACTCCTTTCACAACCCAACTTTGCTTCAACTGTACGAACAACATGGCAGAGTATGAAGCATGCATCTTTAGACTCAAGGAGGCCATAGACTTGGGAATCAAATCCTTAGATATGTTTGGGGACTCATCTTTGGTCATCAGTCAGATCAAAAGAGAGTGGGACACTAAACATCCAAACCTCATCCCTTACAAAGAACATGTTTTAACATTGTTACCACATTTTGAGCAGATTACCTTCGAGCACTTCCCGCGTGAAGAAAATCAGCTAGCAAATGCTCTAGCTACAATGTCATCTATGTTTAAACTTGATTGGGATAATGAGGCTCCCCAGATCAGCATTGAACGGATGGACGAACCGGCACATTCTCACGAGATTAACACCGAAGAAGTAGTGGACCAGCCGTGGTTTCATGAAGTCAAAAGGTATCTCAAGGCTCAAGAGTATCCAGCAGGAGCTTCAGTCAATGACAAAAAGTTCTTAAGGAGATTCTCAGCTAAGTTCTTCTTGAGTAATGGCATCCTGTACAAGCGCAATCATGATTCTATTCTGCTCCGTTGTGTGGACAAGATTGAAGCAGAAAATATCATGGTTGAATTGCATGAGGGATCCTTTGGCACTCACTCTAGCGGGCATATGATGGCTAAGAAGATTCTACGGGCAGGCTATTACTGGTCTACCATGGAAGATGACTGCTATCAACACTCTCGGACCTGTCACAAATGTAAAATCTATGCAGACAAGGTGCACGTGCCTCCGGTTCCTCTAAATGTATTAACAACTCCTTGGACCTTCACTATGTGGGGAACCGATATGATTGGAGAGATCAAGCCTACAACATCCAATGGACACCGCTTTATTCTTGTGGTCATTGATTATTTCACCAAGTGGGTCAAAGCAGCTTCCTTCGCATCCGTTACTAAGAATGTTGTTGCCCGCTTCATCAAGCAGAACCTTATTTGCCGGTACGGTATCCCAGAAAGGATCATCACTAATAATGGTACAAACCTTAACAATACTATGATCACCGCCTTGTGCGAGCAGTTCAAAATTCAACATCACAATTCATCTCCCTATTGGTCAAAGATGAATGGTACAATTGAAGCCGCTAACAAAAATATCAAAAAGATCATACAAAAGATGACAGTCACTTACAAGGACTGACATGAGATGTTACCGTTTTCCCTCCACGGGTACCGTACCATGGCTCGCACGTCAACTGGGGCAACACCCTATTCCTTGGTATATGGCATGGAGGTTATTTTACCTATCGAGGTTCAGATTCCTTCTTTGAGAATCATGAAAGATGTTGGTTTAAGTGAAGACGATTGGATCCAAACTCGGCTTGATCAACTGAACTTAATTGACGAGAAGAGACTTACTACTGTTTTCCATGGTCAGATGTACCAAAAAAGAATGATCAAGGCTTTCAACAAGAAAGTCAGACGCCAAGTATATCAAGTTGGAGATCTAGTGATCAAGCGCATCATCTTGCCACAAAGTGATCCCAGGGGAAAATGGACTCCTACCTATGAAGGACCATTTGTAATCAAGAACATCTTTTTTGGTGGGGAAATGATCTTAACCACCATGGACGATGACGACCTGCCACACCCTCCGAACGCAGACATAGTCAAAATATACTACGCATAAATGACCCGCTAGGTTGACACACCTAGGAAAAACAAGGGCATCCCGGCGAACCAAAAAGGTTCTGGCAAAAATTAGGGATAAAATAAAAAAATTTGTACACCCGGCAAGTTGAAAACCCGAAAGGGAGACTTGGGCAAAAAAGGGTTTCCCGGTGGATCGAAAACCCGAAAGGGTGGTCCATGCAAAAGTTAGGGAATTAAAGTGTATGACTATGTCTCGTCGGATCACTTTAAGGACAATCTCTTCACAGACAAACTCTGAGCTTCTGATCAATTCAATCATCTTCGGACGAAGCAACGGATGGATAATATATTCGGAGATACGAAGGCTATAGCAGAATGGGAACCCCATGGGACTTTTACACATAGCTATCTTTCTTTGTATAAAATTTTCTTACTTTTATGACACCATCCTCTTACTAGGATGTCTGTCTCCTTTGTTCAAAACACTTATTCAAAGTAAATACAAAGATATCTCTTTCAAAGTACAGAAAACTATTTGCCTTTTTCTTTTACACTTGTGTTTTTATTTGCAAAAACGCCCAATGATTCATTGATAAACATATGCATTTGAACATAATTACTGTTTACAAATAAATAAGATAGAAGAGAATAATTACTGACAGACTGAAAGGATAGGAAAACGTCTTTAGGCTATTCCATGAGCAATCCCTACAGTACATCATCTAGATCCCCATCGGAGCTAAACTTTTAAACCCTTAATCCCCATCAGAGTTAAAACTTCAAACTCCCAATCCCCAGCGGAGCCAAAACTTCTAACTATCAATCCCCAGCGGAAACCATTCAGTTTCTTCAAATCCCCCAGCAAGTTGTCTTGAAGTCCGAAAATCAACCGGATAACAGTTAACTTTTGTCTCTCCCCAACCTAGGATAACTCCCCGTTAGAATGGCAGACAGCCCACACTCCTGAACCTACTCTCCAGCAGTAAGCCTTCTTCCCCACAGAGTTTTTATTGCTTCCCAACAGAATAAAGATTCTCATTCTTAATTCCCCGCAGAAGTCATCAGAGTTTTTCTCTATTCCCCAGCAGAATAAGGATTCCCTTTATGCAATCCCCGATAGAAGTCATCAAATTTATCTGGATTTCTCAAGCAGATTACTCATGTAGTACTTGACATTACCCTCACAACGGAATTTTTTTTCAATACTCCAACTTCAAAGACCTGAAGGATCTTTACATCCTCAGAGAAGTCATCAGGGATTTCCAATCCCCAACAGTCGCGAAGGATTTCTTATCCTCAGCAGTCAAGGATTTCTTATCCTTAGCGGTCAAGGATTTATTGTCCCCGGCAGCAGTCAAGGATTTATTTTCCTCAGCAAGACAACAAATCAGCTTACATGCGCATACATTACATCCATATATCGTAAACATTGATAAAACGCATTTATTGCATCATACATTTCATGCAACATAACTTTGTGTTTCAGCTAACATTTTACCCTTTTCAGGATAAGATTAATAGCTACCGTTTAACAATACGCAATCATGATACAGTTCAGATACACTCCAGACACGGAAGTTAATATGTTACTCATTCAGATTCAACTATCAGATACAGTCCAGATACACTCCAGACACGGAAGTCATTCTGTCACTTCTTCAAATTTTAAGTTCAGATACGCTCCAGACACGGATGCCATTCTGGCCCTTATTCAGATTTAAGTTCATATACGTTCCAGACACGGATGCCATTCTGGCCCTTATTCAGATTCAGCTTTCAGATATAGTACAGATACGCCCCAGACAAGGATGACATTCAGATACTTATTCAGACTCAGATTTCAGATATAGTACAGATACGCTCCAGACACGGAAGTCATTCTGCTACTTATTCAGATTCTAGATTCTAGATATAGTACAGATACACTCCAGACATGGAAGTCATTCTGTTACTCATTCATATTCAAGTACAGACACAGCTCAGATACGCTTCAGACACGGTTGCCATTCTGTCACTTATTCAGATTCAGTCCCCAGATACAGTACAGATACGTTCCAGATAAGGACACCATTCTGATACTTATTCTTATGACTTACAACTTACAACTCATCAAACATTCTTGGATGGCATCTTTAAGCCCATCTCCAACAAGATTCTATCACCTCTCCAAATGGCATCTTTAAGCCAATTCCCTCAACTACACTTTGTCGAGTGCAAATTTATAGGCACTCTAGTGTCCAATCATCTTTTACCTTCAAGTCACGAATGGCAAAACTCGCCAATCTAACTCTTCAGGTTCAAGAAGATTGAACAGGGGCAGCTGTTGTACCCCAAAATTTTCCCTCTCATTTATCAAGACTTTTATCACAAGACTTCTTAGACTCAAGACAAGATTAGGGTTTGGTCAGCTCAAGACACTGCATCTTGCACTGGTCACCCAAAATTAGGGTTTGAACCCGTTCCGGTGGCCAAAATTCCGTCTTGACATTATCTACGTTTTCATCTCTCACGGCTGGAAGCCAATTTCGATCAGAAGGTCTTCAAAAATGTGGATTTATCAAGTATTTTCGTGCAGAAATTTGTGACAGAAGTTTATTTCCGTCATGTTCAAAAAATCATAACTTGGTCGATTTTCATCGTATCGAGCTGGTTCCGGCGCCAAAATTTCACAAATTGAGTTGACTACATTTTCACAGAAGGAATTGAGTTCAAACGGTATTCAAAAGGCCTTCGTTTTTTGCTCAGAGTGCGTGACACGCTGAAAATCCTGAATGCTGAATATTATTTCATCTGAGCCGAAACTTCGAAAATTCATAACTCGGTCAATTTTTATCGGATTGGACTCATATTTTTACACAAGGTCACTGACTCATAGATCTACAACTTTGCTTCAAAAGTCGAGACCAAATTATGCACCGATCAATACCAGTTTTTTATTGAAGAACGTGTCAGAGCCGACACTGGAGCCCAAAATAAGTTTGTCTGAGCTGAAACTTCAAAAATTCATAACTAATTCACCGTTTATCCGATTGAGTCGATATTCGGACAGGAGTTAGTTCTCGATGTCGGCTACATTTTGTTTTCACATTTCAACTTCAAAAAATGCACTTAAGTCCCTGCGATTTAGCTTGGAAAGTGACGAATTCAAGTGAATATTGGAGGCCCAATTGCACATTCAAAACCCATTTTCTTTACCCTAATTTCCACTATATAATCACCTTCTTGTCACACAAACCAGAGGGGAGAAAAAAAAGAAAAAAGAGGGAAGGAGAAAAAGAGAGAAAAAACATTGCCACAACACTGTCAGAATATCAAACTCTTTCAAGAACCCTAAAACCTTGAAATCCTTATTACAAATCCCTCTCTCACTACAAACAAGCCATCTCAGTTACAAACCAACATCTTATTACTTCTTCAATAAGGGTAAGGCTGGCTTGATCTCCATGATCCAAAGGGCATAAAAGCATTCATGTCACTACTTTTCCAGTAAGGGTAAGGTTGATTAGATCTCCATGATCAAAAGGGTATAATCATTCATACATGCCATATTGTGCCTAAACATTAAATTTCTTCATATGTTGGTTTTATTTGAATTTTTATGATTTTATTTAATGTGTTCATGAGGTTGCAGATTTAGATAGGATCCCATGCAGATTCATTAAGGAACGTTGAGGCCAAAAGCCAAATGGCCAAAAGCCAAAAGCCAAATGGTTAAAACAGAACATTTTACACATGACCCCAATACATGGCGAGGCAGACATCTTGAGAAGGTTAAGGAACGTTGAGGCCAGAACACAAATGGCCAAAAGCCAAAAGCCAAATGGCCAAAGTAGAACAACTTATGCATGAAACTCAATCCAATGGCCAAAGAATGCAGACCACGGTACTCAGGAGTCAATACTTCAAAAAACCTCCCCTTGGGCCAGACACCCCCTATGGTTTGCTCAATTTTTAATTTTTATTTGTTTTTCCTTTTTATTCTTTTAATTGTTTTTTAATTGTTTTCTTTTAATTCCATAAAATAATTTTCATAATAAATATAAAATACAGAAAAATCAAAAAAATGTTTATTTTATTAATATTAATTTTACTATTATTATTTTTGTAAATAAACTTTAAACAATTAATTAGATTAATTTAGGTTTCAAAACTTTAATATTTTTCTTAATAAATTAAATATGTAGAAATTAGGGTTTTTAACTTTTTCATCATTTTTTTTAATAAATAATTTTCTCATCATTATTATTATTATTAACTACTAATTTATTTTGTAAATAAACATGTACATAAATTCTTTAGTAAATTAAGTTAAACTTTAACATTTTTCTCAAATAATTAAAAATAACTTAGAATTAGGGTTTCTTTTAATTTTAATTTTAATTTTCTTATTTCATAAATACAAAAAAAAACCTAAAAAACACTTCTTTTATTTCAATAAATAATTAATTAATTTTTAATTTCATTTAATTTCTTTAAAGGGTCCAACGCCCTCGAACGTTCTATTTTTATTTCTTTCGCACATTTATTTTATTTCAAATATTATGTAATTGCTCAAGCCATGTAACTCGGACATTTTATTTCTCGCACTTCTTTATTTACTTTCTGTCAAATCGGGTCCTGGATTTATTTTGGCGATGTGGACCCGCGCCTTTGTAATAGCTTAGGAACTTTACATTTCCCGCACTTTTTTTAACTGTTAATAAATGCATGCAAGAATGAATGAATAAAAATAAAAACAAACGCATAGATCACTTTGACATGAACAAGATAAATGCAAATGAACATGACACACAAATCACACACCACCCCTAGGGTACGCCTCACTGTTGCCTTGCCTCGAAAGGTGATCGTCGAGTAGAGGATGTCTTAGTAAGTCCTCATGATCCGGGAACCTGGCATGAGGGTAGCTTCTAAGGTGTCTTCCCATTGCTCTGGTGATCACCATGTCCCTAAACTCGAATTGACCCGAACACCTCCAACAGTGGTGCTACCTACCTCTCAATGGTGGGATGGCACTACTTTAAAGGACATTTACACAGACGAATTCCTTAGGGTAGGTAGGTTCTCGTAGATACTTGCTCTAAATTTCAAAACAAATCAAAAATACTTTTCACACCAACACATTTTCAAAAAGCTTTCGAAAGCAATTTTTCAAACACTCTTGAGGACCGATACAAGAGTCGAACTGAAATTTTCAAAGAAACTTTTTAAAACCCACAGTTGAAAAGCAAACAAACCTTTTTGAAAACACAAATGAGCAAGTATCTAAGAGCCCATGGATAACCATGGATAGAAAGGGTGCTAACACCTTCCCTTTCTATAACCTACCTCCCGAACCGAGAGCAATCTCTTTAAGGAATTTTTCTGTGCTTTTGTCCTTTCCATTTGGAGAAAATAAAAGACGGTGGCGACTCTTGCTTCCGCGACATTTTACGAACCAGCGTTAAACAGTCAGTTCCAGATCCACCGATCACAGAACTGGCGACTCTGCTGGGGAATTAACTTAAAGTGAGGTGTACCTTAGGACTAAGATCATTGTGTTTTCAATTACTTTCTTTGCTTGCTTTAAATTGTGGGACTGTCTTGGGAGTTCTATAGATCCTAACCCGGATCTGGGGATACCTTCTTAGAAAGTAGCAACAAGGCTGTGAGGGAACTGTGCGGGGTATACCAACATGGTTGAAACAGTCTGCTACGTTGATGTGGCACTTTGGTGTGTACCGGTAACCCTTGAGTTCAGTCAAGGAGAGTACGGGGCCTCCGCGTGGTGTCGTAAAGCATCAACAGACCTTAGGAACCTTAATTTAACTATCTTGGCCTCTTTAGGGTAGTGAGATAACTGACTTTGGTACAGTCCGAGGTTGGTTGATACTCGATACTACACTCAATTGAGGGTTGCTTTCCTGGAATATTTCAGTCTCCAGTCTAGTGGCTAAATCGAAACGATGAACAATGAAAGCAATCCCGTGATATTGGGACCCTTAGAACCCGATTACTTCTAATAGGACAGGTTGAACCCACCAACTTCAAGAGGGTAATACCCAGACCCCATGCTGGCTTAAACTCTAAGGGCTTCTCTTGTGTGACTTGCGTGCCTTCGTACTTGACTATCTGCATGCTTGTTACCCGACACTTGTTTCTTGCAGGATTTGCCTATAGTCCTTAATTGGGACTCATAACAGGGTACTAAGTTTCTTGCAGGTTTTGCCTATAGTCCTTAAATGGGACTCATGACAGGTTTACTTGAGTTTCTCGCAGGTTTCTGTTTATAGTCCTTAATAAGGGCTCATAACAGGGTTTATTCATATTACCCCATGCATCATGACATCATACCATTGCATACATCCTAACCCATTTCAAGGATCTCAAGGGCTTGTGATGCAGGTCATGATGAATCAAATATCTAGCAAGGGGCAAAGAGGATTTATTTTCCTCTAGCCAAAGTTGTCAGGGGCTATGACCCACTTGATATGGTGAGCTCTGACTCCTGAAGAAGGTTCCCCTAACCAAGGTTGTTTGGAAATTAAAACCATACATGATGATTAAAGTCAGGGGCTATGACCCACTCGATATGGTGAGCCTTGACCCTTGAAGAAGAAGTTCTCAACAACATGGGTGTCCTTCAATCAAGCTCTAAATTCCAATGCTAACAAATTTTCTTGTTTACCCCGCGAGGTCCTTGAAAACATTACATGCATGTCATACTCATCATTGCATAACAGGTATCCTTGTTGCAGGTCACTTACCCTTCTCGCTGTTTATTCCAGCAATGGCTTCCCAACAAGACAACCAGGACCTTCTGGCTCAAGAGACTCGGTTCAGGGAAATCCTCCTGAATTTATCCAAGGGGCAGGAGGAGCTAAGGACACTTCTCATAGAGGCTTTTGTCAAGAACGGTCCTGAGGACGAACGGCCGAAACACCTACAAGCTGAGATGGATGTAATGAAAGCCCAAATGCTGGGGCAGAGGAATGCCATTCAAGGTTTAGCTCAAAGACAAGATGAGCTCCGGTTTCTCGTCAACCAACTGCTTCAGGGTAACCAACTGGGGCAAACATCTAAGGGTAAAAAGCCAGTCATCGTTCAACCACCTTTGAGACAAGGAGGTAAGGGGAGAGCTCCTCAAATGGCTCCAGTATCCCAAATTCAACATCACAACCAACAAAAGAGCGAGAGAAGGCAGTTCACTCGGCTCAGCATGACCTTATCCCAGATATTGCTACAGATGCTGGAGACCAAGCTGGTAACTCTAAAAGAAGCTCCGAAGAACCAAAATACAACGTCACCGAAGTATAACCCCAACGCCCACTGCGCTTATCACTCTGACAGCCCGGGGCATACTACAGATGATTGTTGGAGCTTGAAAAATAAGATCCAAGACATGATCGACGCTGGAGAGATTCAGTTTAAAGTACCCAAGACTCCCCACGTGATCACTGCTCCCTTGCCAAAACACGGCTAGGATTGAGAAATTTTTGTTCAGTTGAATGTTCAAGTTGCAATTCTCTTTTGTTCAAACATTTACTCATGTTAAACATTGTTATTTCATTAATGCATCGCATATGTCTGTTCTAAAACAATATATTCGTATTCACTAAATGCAAATTATTTTCATATTTTTTCCTGATGATCAACTCTTAATTAATAATTCTAAGCCTCTTGAGGGAGGATGACGAAAACGATACCGCGATCATTACAGTATGCTTTTGAACAGACCCCGCTGATGAGGTACAGGCATTGTTTCAAATCCTAAACACTGGAGTTATAAGGAAGATAATCCCTCGTCAACCCCTCTGAGCCAAAGAAGTAGGAGTTTTTCTTTTCAAAAATTAAAACCCTTTATCATAACCTGGGGCAGGGTAGTCTCTCAGTTGATCCAAGTGCATAACGAATGGCACCAAAGAGGTCCTTACAAAACAAAGAAAGACAGTGATGGTCCTAAATAATCAATAAAGAAAGGCAGTCATTACTTCTCAAAATAAAAACCCATTAAGTCAAAACCTATGAAGGAGACTTACAAAACTGGGGCATCCCGCTGACTGTAATTCCAAAAAGGAAACAGCTCAGGCAAAAAATAGGGATAACGAAATCAAAAAGAAAGAGGTCTTACCAACCCTCAACAATAAAGGAATGACTGCCTATTCAAAATAAGTTATCAACATCCGAATCATCACCGGAAAATCAGAGCAAAGACTCAAACAAGGTCTAACGTATGATCAACTGAGTTTAGGTTTGGAGAACATCACGAAGAGCGGGTGGGTACAAATAAAATTTGAGCCTTTATCCTTTGTTTCTTAAACCGTGAACCAAGCCACGTTACAACCCTTAAAAGTCCTAGCTGAAGCATGGGTTAGTTCGAAAGCATATTGTGACGAAAGGTATCCTGACTCCTTAAGGCTCACAATAAAATAACGAGTTGACATCACGTTTTACAAACAATCACTTGTTTTACGAAAAAAAAAAGAATGCATTTTCAAAATCTTCAAGACAGACATAAGCTTTGCATTTTTAACATAACTTTGTTTGCATATGACTTTTTGTTCGAAAAACAGGAAAATTCGCACGATGAATGCCTAATGAACAGAAGTACCTCCAATCAAGGGGCATGGCATGACCATGGTCCATCATCTGGGGCAATCCAATCAAGATTCGGAGAATCTCTCAAAAGTCAAATAGCCTGGGGCAAATCTCCGCCTGAGTCACTTGGGGCATCCCAACAACGAATCTTGTCTGATCAAACACCTTCTGAGGGCATGGCAAAACACTTCTAACAGGGGCACCTCCCTACATCCTGAAAGCATGGACATAGTCGGAAAAATACTACGCCTCATCAAAGACCCGCTAGGTTGACACACCTAGGCAAAAAATAAGGTATTCCCGGCGAACCAAAAGGGTTCGGGCAAAAATGAGGGATGAAATGAAAAAAATCTGTACACCCGGCAAGTCGAAAACCTGAAAAGGCAGCTTGGGCAAAAATGGGTATCCCGGTGGACTGAAAACCCGAAAGGGCGGTCCAGGCAAAAGTTAGGGATCAAAGCGTACGACTATGTCCTGTAATCTTATCATCTGCCTACCAGAAGAAGGTTTGTCCATCAACAACTATCAGCACCTCACAGGTCTTCCTCTCATACCTCAGAAACAGGGGCAATAAAGAGTGGTCTAAGCAATCTGATTGTTTCTGTCCTCCAAGATACCAAGGTAGGTTCAGCTAAAGAATATGACCAGTACATATTAATTCCCCAGAGAGGAAGCCAGCAAGTCAATATACTCTTCTCCAAGCAAAGTTGTCAAATCTCAAGGAAGTTGAGTATCCTCCAGTAGATCCCAACATTCCCCAGCAGTATACATATATTCTTAACAAGCATCCCCGGCAGTCTTGGTCTAAAGATTGTTCCCCGGCGGTATATCAACATTCAAAGGAATCATTTCCCCAGCATATCAAAACTCCCCCAAGAGAGTCCAATCCAGTTCCCCAGGAAAGTTGGAGGTCATCTCCCCAAGCAATAAGCATATCCCTAGTAGATTCTGGAAGCTTATCCCCTCGCAGAACACGAACGCGTCGTCCGGCTTGATTTAAAGAGTTATTTCCTTAACAGGATATAACTGGGTTATCCTCAGCCAAAAGCCACGGAAAGAGCGTCCTCGACGAAGTCTTCTTACCCCAGTGAAGTCCATCAACACTTCCAACAACAAGGGTATCCCCAGCAAATTATTATCAACACTCAGCAAGGCATCCCTCTTCCCACAGAGTATTGCTTCCCAGCATGGTCGCTAGAGTATCTTTTCTCCCCCGCAGAATCTTCCATTTGCCAAGTTTATTCCGCAACGGAGTCATCTTCTCCTACCGGTATTCTTGCAGTTATCGTCCCCAGCGGAAGCAAAATCTATTCTCCAACAGCAGCCCAGGAGTGACTTCCCGGCATCCGTCAAGGATTTACTTTCCTAGACAAAAACATACATTCATAAAACATCACATATATCATTATGGCATGCATAGACGCATTATGTCATACAAATCTCATTTATGTTGAGAACATCATTGCTTGATACATATCATGCATTGCATATGACTGACCTTTACCTTTCAGGAAAGATGCAGTTGAAATTCTCAATCATATTTCAAGACCTAGACCGGTTCAGTTAATCGACGCCAAAGATTTCTTATCCAGTCCCAGGCCTTCTCTAGTCCAGCTAAATCGACTCCCAACAGATTTTTCTGATAAAGACTCAGTAGAAGTTATCCCAGGTTATAATTTCCTATTGGTTCTCTCTCCGACGGTGCATGAGATTTCCATTTTAGGGTTTTCTTTAAGATTATAATTTCCTATGGTTCCCTCTCCGACGGTGAGTGAGGTGATAATTCCTTTTCAGATGGTTCCCTCTCCGACGGTGAGTGAGGTGATAATTCCTTTTCAGATGGTTCCCTCTCCGACGGTGAGTGAGGTGATAATTCCTTTTCAGATGGTTCCCTCTCCGACGGTGAGTGAGGCGATAATTCCTTTTCAGATGTTTCCCTCTCCGACGGTGAGTGAGGTGATAGTCTCCTATGGTTCCCTCTCCGACGGTGAGTGAGGTGATAATTCCTTTTCAGATGTTTCCCTCTCCGACGGTGAGTGAGGTGATAGTCTCCTACGGCTCCCTCTCCGACGGTGAGTGAGGTGGTAAGTCCTTTTCAGATGTTTCCCTCTCCGACGATGAGTGAGGTGATAATCTCCTATGGTTCCCTCTCCGACGGTGAGTGAGGTGATAATTCCTTTTCAGATGTTTCCCTCTCCGACGGTGAGTGAGGTGATAGTCTCCTACGGCTCCCTCTCCGACGGTGAGTGAGGTGGTAAGTCCTTTTCAGATGTTTCCCTCTCCGACGGTGAGTGAGGTGATAATCTCCTATGGTTCCCTCTCCGACGGTGAGTGAGGTGATAATTCCTTTTCAGATGTTTCCCTCTCCGACGGTGAGTGAGGTGATAGTCTCCTATGGTTCCCTCTCCGACGGTGAGTGAGGTGGTAAGTCCTTTTCAGATGTTTCCTTCTCCGACGGTGAGTGAGGTGATAGTCTCCTATGGTTCCCTCTCTGACGGTGAGTGAGGTGGTAAGTCCTTTTCAGATGTTTCCCTCTCCGACGGTGAGTGAGGTGATAGTCTCCTATGGTTCCCTCTCCGACGGTGAGTGAGGTGGTAAGTCCTTTTCAGATGTTTCCCTCTCCGACGGTGAGTGAGGTGATAATCTCCTATGGTTCCCTCTCCGACGGTGAGTGAGGTGGTAAGTCCTTTTCAGATGTTTCCCTCTCCGACGGTGAGTGAGGTGATAATCTCCTATGGTTCCCTCTCCGACGGTGAGTGAGGTGGTAAGTCCTTTTCAGATGTTTCCCTCTCCGACGGTGAGTGAGGTGATAGTCTCCTGGGTTCCCTCTCCGACGGTGAGTGAGGTGATAATTCCTTTTCAGATGTTTCCCTCTCCGACGGTGAGTGAGGTGATAATCTCCCATGGTTCCCTCTCCGACGGTGAGTGAGGTGATAATTCCTTTTCTTATGGTTCCCTCTCCGACGTTGAGTGAGGTGATAATTCCTTTCAGATTATAATTGTCTATGGTTCTCTTCCCGATACTGCGAAGACGGTAATTCCCGCTAAGATTTTCTCAACAAGCGTTGTTGAAATTAAAGTCGCCCAAGGTTCTCTTACCGTTCATGCTAAGGTAGTAACCATCCCTGGTTCATTCATCATCTTGTGAAGCTCCAGATCCAGCTCCTGTAACCAGTCAGGACATATCTATACCAAGCATCTGAAAACAGCTCCTGCAACATGTCAGGTACTCATTTTTCTTTTACAGGTATGCAGGTTCTCGCTAAGGAATCTCTTACGCGATCAACATCCAGATGGCATCTATAAGCCCATCATCCTATTCATCAACCTCTAAATGGCATCTATAAGCCCATTCCATCATCGCACTGCTACTATGTGAGCGCAAATTTCTGGGCACTCTAGTGTTCAATCATCTTCCACCCTCGGATTACGAAAGGCACGTCAGCCAATCTGCATCCTCAGGTTTAAGAAGATTGAACAGAGGCAACTGTTGTACCCCAAAATTTGCCCTCCCATATTTCTCAAAAAAACATTTCAAGAAAAATTCACAAGTCCAACCTGGCGCGTCATATTCAGGTATTCTTTCGCCAAGATATCTCTGATAACGTATTCTCAAATTCAGGTTCGGCTCAAGAGTCAATTCTTTAAAGAAGGTATCCGAATGTGTGAGTTTTCTTGAAGAAATATAGTGAAAAAGTGTGCTGAAAGTGCAGTTTTACGCGCTAAAAAATCCATAACTTGAAGATCGTGACTCGTTTTGAACCCGTTCCGGTGGCCAAAATTCCGTCTTGACATTATCTACGTTTTCATCTCTCACGGCTTGAAGCCAATTTCGATCAGAAGGTCTTCAAAAATGTGGATTTATCAAGTATTTTCGTGCAGAAATTTGTGACAGAAGTTTATTTGCGTCATGTTCAAAAAATCATAACTTGGTCGATTTTCATCGTATCGAGCTGGTTCCGGCGCCAAAATTTCACAAATTGAGTTGACTACATTTTCACAGAAGGAATTGAGTTCAAACGGTATTCAAAAGGCCTTCGTTTTTTGCTCAGAGTGCGTGACACGCTGAAAATCCTGAATGCTGAATATTATTTCATCTGAGCCGAAACTTCGAAAATTCATAACTCGGTCAATTTTTATCGGATTGGACTCATATTTTTACACAAGGTCACTGACTCATAGATCTACAACTTTGCTTCAAAAGTCGAGACCAAATTATGCACCGATCAATACCAGTTTTTTATTGAAGAACGTGTCAGAGCCGACACTGGAGCCCAAAATAAGTTTGTCTGAGCTGAAACTTCAAAAATTCATAACTAATTCACCGTTTATCCGATTGAGTCGATCTTCGGACAGGAGTTAGTTCTCGATGTCGGCTACATTTTGTTTTCACATTTCAACTTCAAAAAATGCACTTAAGTCCCTGCGATTTAGCTTGGAAAGTGACGAATTCAAGTGAATATTGGAGGCCCAATTGCACATTCAAAACCCATTTTCTTTACCCTAATTTCCACTATATAATCACCTTCTTGTCACACAAACCAGAGGGGAGAAAAAAAAGAAAAAAGAGGGAAGGAGAAAAAGAGAGAAAAAACATTGCCACAACACTGTCAGAATATCAAACTCTTTCAAGAACCCTAAAACCTTAAAATCCTTATTACAAATCCCTCTCTCACTACAAACAAGCCATCTCAGTTACAAACCAACATCTTATTATTTCTTCAATAAGGGTAAGGCTGGCTTGATCTCCATGATCCAAAGGGCATAAAAGCATTCATGTCACTACTTTTTCAGTAAGGGTAAGGTTGATTAGATCTCCATGATCAAAAGGGTATAATCATTCATACATGCCATATTGTGCCTAAACATTAAATTTCTTCATATGTTGGTTTTATTTGAATTTTTATGATTTTATTTAATGTGTTCATGAGGTTGCAGATTTAGATAGGATCCCATGCAGGTTCATTAAGGAACGTTGAGGCCAAAAGCCAAATGGCCAAAAGCCAAAAGCCAAATGGCTAAAACAGAACATTTTACACATGACCCCAATACATGGCGAGGCAGACATCTTGAGAAGGTTAAGGAACGTTGAGGCCAGAACACAAATGGCCAAAAGCCAAAAGCCAAATGGCCAAAGTAGAACAACTTATGCATGAAACTCAATCCAATGGCCAAAGAATGCAGACCACGGTACTCAGGAGTCAATACTTCAAAAAACCTCCCCTTGGGCCAGACACCCCCTATGGTTTGCTCAATTTTTAATTTTTATTAGTTTTTCCTTTTTATTCTTTTAATTGTTTTTTAATTGTTTTCTTTTAATTCCATAAAATAATTTTCATAATAAATATAAAATACAGAAAAATCAAAAAAATGTTTATTTTATTAATATTAATTTTACTATTATTATTTTTGTAAATAAACTTTAAACAATTAATTAGATTAATTTAGGTTTCAAAACTTTAATATTTTTCTTAATAAATTAAATATGTAGAAATTAGGGTTTTTAACTTTTTCATCATTTTTTTTAATAAATAATTTTCTCATCATTATTATTATTATTAACTACTAATTTATTTTGTAAATAAACATGTACATAAATTCTTTAGTAAATTAAGTTAAACTTTAACATTTTTCTCAAATAATTAAAAATAACTTAGAATTAGGGTTTCTTTTAATTTTAATTTTAATTTTCTTATTTCATAAATACAAAAAAAAACCTAAAAAACACTTCTTTTATTTCAATAAATAATTAATTAATTTTTAATTTCATTTAATTTCTTTAAAGGGTCCAACGCCCTCGAACGTTCTATTTTTATTTCTTTCGCACATTTATTTTATTTCAAATATTATGTAATTGCTCAAGCCATGTAACTCGGACATTTTATTTCTCGCACTTCTTTATTTACTTTCTGTCAAATCGGGTCCTGGATTTATTTTGGCGATGTGGACCCGCGCCTTTGTAATAGCTTAGGAACTTTACATTTCCCGCACTTTTTTTAACTGTTAATAAATGCATGCAAGAATGAATGAATAAAAATAAAAACAAACGCATAGATCACTTTGACATGAACAAGATAAATGCAAATGAACATGACACACAAATCACACACCACCCCTAGGGTACGCCTCACTGTTGCCTTGCCTCGAAAGGTGATCGTCGAGTAGAGGATGTCTTAGTAAGTCCTCATGATCCGGGAACCTGGCATGAGGGTAGCTTCTAAGGTGTCTTCCCATTGCTCTGGTGATCACCATGTCCCTAAACTCGAATTGACCCGAACACCTCCAACAGTGGTGCTACCTACCTCTCAATGGTGGGATGGCACTACTTTAAAGGACATTTACACAGACGAATTCCTTAGGGTAGGTAGGTTCTCGTAGATACTTGCTCTAAATTTCAAAACAAATCAAAAATACTTTTCACACCAACACATTTTCAAAAAGCTTTCGAAAGCAATTTTTCAAACACTCTTGAGGACCGATACAAGAGTCGAACTGAAATTTTCAAAGAAACTTTTTAAAACCCACAGTTGAAAAGCAAACAAACCTTTTTGAAAACACAAATGAGCAAGTATCTAAGAGCCCATGGATAACCATGGATAGAAAGGGTGCTAACACCTTCCCTTTCTATAACCTACCTCCCGAACCGAGAGCAATCTCTTTAAGGAATTTTTCTGTGCTTTTGTCCTTTCCATTTGGAGAAAATAAAAGACGGTGGCGACTCTTGCTTCCGCGACATTTCGCGAACCAGCGTTAAACAGTCAGTTCCAGATCCACCGATCACAGTAATATAGCGACAAATGGCTCGAATATCGTTCTCAAGGATTCTTGAAATATTATTAACTAACTGAAATCGAATTAAAGGGGGGTTTGGTTCGATTATAGGCAAATAAGCTGATTATGAAAAGTGATTATAAAATAAGCTGTTTTTGATATGAGTGATAACAAACAGATTCACTGCCTCGGTTCGTACCTATCATCGACTGCTAACATTACAATCTCCTAAGCGAAGTTTCTATCCTATTTGATTACAATATCAATTAACAAGCGTGATTGACACTATGAGATACATGTTCCTATGGTCGGATTAAGCACACGGTTAAAAGTGACGCAAATTAACAATTAAGCAAAGTCAATCGCGATTAAAATTTAGGAACATTTATCAATCAAATTAAATAAACAATGTTATATGAAAATCGAATTAAGTAAACAACAATCTCATAACATAGTTGAAAGGAATCGAAATTAAATTGCAAATGCTATAACAATCTCAAAGTTGGAACCTGAGTACAGTAAATCCGTCAGAAAGGTTTTAGTTCTCCATTGATTCGTACAAAGTTTTCTCTTTTTCGTGAACAGTGAAAATGGGATCCCCAAAATTCTGTAGCATCTAGGTAAAAACTAAAAAGAAACAACCCAACTGGGTCGGATACAAAACTCAGGCCCAAAACAAATGACCCAAACTTAAATATAAAATGCTGCAACTTCAACGACTTTTTCAACCTTGCTACATCCCGAATCAGCATCTGGCCACAACTATAAAGTTGTAGGTCTTTTTCTTAGCTTTCCAACCAATATTAGAACGCCTCAATCCGATTCCCGTAGCTCCAGTTATGAATTTTTCCGTGAAAGATGCAGTTGCTGAAAATAAAATACGAAAATTAATTAAATGCAAAAATAAAATAAATTAGCAAAACATATTAAAATATAAAAATAAACACAATAAACTAAAGAAATGCATTAGTACAATCGTGGAAGGATATGCATCAAAATGCACTGATCACCTACCAACCAAGACAATACAATTCCTATCCCTACTTCCGCTGCTGAGAATAAAGGAAAGAATGTTCAAGAGGAGCCTGTCCTGACGAATGCTCAATCACTAGTTATTCCTGAAACATCCAAGAAGGAGATGGAAGAAATTATGAGGATCATTAAGAAAAGTGATTATGATGTGGTTGGACAATTAGGGTAGACCCCTTCCAAGATATCTATGCTAGCCTTGTTGTTGTGCTCTGAAGCACATGCCAAAGCGCTGGTAAAATTTCTGAAGACAGCTCACGTGCCGCAAGAAACGTCTGCTGACTAGTTCGAGGACTGTGTGGCCAGTTTGATAGCTGATAATGATCTGGGCTTCTCCGACGCTGACTTGACACCCTGAGGGAGAAAACACAACAATGCATTACATGTCTCGGTGGAGTGCAGAGGAACAACCCTAGCTAATGTCTTGGTTGATATTGGGTCATCTCTGAATGTCTTGCCGAAGAAAGCCCTTGATAGATTAGACTGCGAGGGACTGACTCTAAAACCCAGCAATATAGTGGTCAGAGCGTTTGATGGATCGAAGAGGATGGTCCATGGGGAGGTGGACATCCCAATCAAGGTGGGAACTCAGGTTTTTAACTCGACATTCTATGTGATGGACATCCGTCCTTCTTATTCCTGTCTGTTGGGACGCCCTTGGATACATAATATCGGAGCTGTCACCTCCACCTTGCGTCAAATACTCAAGTACCCCGTCCAAGGTAAAATCATAACTGTCCAAGGGGAGGAGGAGTATATGATTAGTCATCTAAATTCCTTCCATTATGTGGAGTTAGATGGCGAGTTCATAGAGACCCCCTTCCAACATTTTGAAGAAGTCTCTGAGGAAATAGCAGCAACCAAGGCGGTGTCCTCAATTCCAAAAATCACAAGACCTCCACCTCGGATGTCATCTCTCAAGGATGCAAGGGCAGTAGTGGAAGAAGGGGGATGCACAATCTGGGGTCAGCTTCCAGACATTCCTTACAAATCAGACAAGTTCGGCTTGGGGTTTACTTCGACTGGTCAGAAGGTTATGCGTCGTGCCCGTGTTGGGGGGGCACCTGTGAAGATCACCAGCCGAAGCGTCAATGCAGTGGAGGATAATGAAGAGGATGGCAGCTTGGAAGATTGGATATTTCCTACTTCCAGCGGAGGACTTTGCAACTGGGATGCCAAAGACTTCATCCCGATAACTTTCATACCGCAGTAATTTATCTTTTACGTTTCTGTTGGACTATAATAATTCACAAACAATTCGTACTTTAAAAACCTTGTGTCTTACCCGAGGCACAATGGTCCATTTGTAAGGGTCTTTATTTCATCTACATATGTCATTCAATGAATCAGGACGCTTTTTCACATATAAACTTTTTATGCTCATTGTCTTTCTTTTACATTTTGTTGTTTTAAGATGGCTATACCCTTACACACACCCACACTCACAAATGCAGGTACCCTTCCATTCCATAACCCATGGGTAACAATACTGCTATAGCCTTCAGTGACTCTGAAGATTTGATCTACCAAGCCGAATATGAAGGTGAGGAAGATTGTGACGTGCCAAGGGAATTGGCCAGATTACTACAGCAAGAGGAAAGAGCAATCCAGCCTCATGAGGAGCAGTTGGATACAATCAACGTGGGTACTGAGGAAGATAAAAAGGAAATTAAAATAGGTGTCAATCTAGAGCCGAGTGTCAAGGAGCGCCTAATTCAGCTATTAAATGATTATGTTGAGATCTTTTCCTGGTCATACAAAGACATGCCGGGACTCGATACAGACATTGTGGTACACCGTCTACCCACAAGAGAAGATTGTCCACCAGTGAAACAAAAGGTCCGCCGCATGATACCTGACATGTCAGAAAAGATCAAAGCAGAAGTTATAAAACAGTTCAATGTTGGACTTCTGGTTGTTACTTCCTATCCACAATGGGTTGCTAACATTGTGCTTGTGCCTTAAAAGGACGGCAAAGTCATAATGTGCGTGGATTATAGAGATTTAAACAGGGCCATCCTTAAAGATGACTTTCCACTTCCACACATCGACATCCTGGTCGACAACACAACCCAACACAAAGTATTTTCTTTCATGGACGGATTCTCAGGCTATAACCAGATCAAAATGCAACCTGAGGACATGTAGAAAACTACACTTGTCACACAGTGGGGTACGTTCTGCTACAAAGTGATGTCATTCAGACTGAAGAATTTCGGGGCAACCTATCAACGCGCCACAGTAGCTTTGTTTCATGATATGATACATCATGAGATAGAGGTCTACGTAGATGACATGATAGCCCGATCACAAACTGAAGAAGAACACCTTGATCACTTGCAAAAGCTGTTTGTCAAGTTGAAGGAGTACAAGCTACGACTGAACCCAAACAAGTGTACATTCGAAGTTCGGTCCGGTAAACTCTTAAATTTCATTGTCAACAACAAAGGCATTGAGGTTGATCCTGCCAAAGTCAAAGCTATACAAGAAATGCCTTCTCCTCGCACTGAGAAGGAGGTCAGGGGTTTTTTGGGACGCCTAAACTACATTGCTAGGTTCATTTCTCACCTAACGTCTACTTGTAAGCCAATCTTCAAGCTATTGAAGAAAGATCAGGTAGTCAGATGGAACGACGAATGTCAAGTTGCTTTCGATAAAATTAAGGAGTATTTGCTAGAACCTCCTGTC
This sequence comes from Vicia faba, assembly GCA_948472305.1. Lineage (NCBI taxonomy): Eukaryota > Viridiplantae > Streptophyta > Magnoliopsida > Fabales > Fabaceae > Vicia > Vicia faba. The sequence continues at coordinate 978,469,406 of OX451738.1, read as the reverse complement.
TTGATGCCACCCGTCGAAGGAAGACCGCTAATCATGTATCTGACCGTCTTAGAGAATTCAATGGGGTGCGTACTGGGGCAACATGACGAGTCTGGCCGAAAAGAGCATGCCATTTATTACCTTAGCAAAAAGTTTACCGACTGTGAAACCATATATTCACTGCTCGAGAAAACTTGTTGCGCTTTGGTATGGGTTGTCGCTGACTAAGGCAGTATATGTTGACTCATACCACTTTGCTGATATCTAAGATGGATCCGATAAAATACATCTTTGAGAAGCTTGCTTTGTCTGGAAGGATAGCTAGATGGCAGATGATCTTGACAGAATACAACATACAATACACGACCCAAAAAGCTATAAAGGGAAGTGTGCTAGCTGACCATCTGGCTCATCAAGCTGTAGAAGATTATCAATCCATGAAGTTTGACTTCCTTGACGAAGACATCATGATGTTGGACAATGTTGAAGATTTCAAACCATATGACAGACCTGAACAAGGATCCCAATGGACCCTATACTTTGATGGGGCATCCAACGCACTTGGTAACGGTATCGGTGTTGTGCTCATATCTCCGGAAGGATGCCATACTCCTTTCACAACCCAACTTTGCTTCAACTGTACGAACAACATGGCAGAGTATGAAGCATGCATCTTTAGACTCAAGGATGCCATAGACTTGGGAATCAAATCCTTAGATATGTTTGGGGACTCATCTTTGGTCATCAGTCAGATCAAAAGAGAGTGGGACACTAAACATCCAAACCTCATCCCTTACAAAGAACATGTTTTAACATTGTTACCACATTTTGAGCAGATTACCTTCGAGCACTTCCCGCGTGAAGAAAATCAGCTAGCAAATGCTCTAGCTACAATGTCATCTATGTTTAAACTTGATTGGGATAATGAGGCTCCCCAGATCACCATTGAACGGATGGACGAACCGGCACATTCTCACGAGATTAACACCGAAGAAGTAGTGGACCAGCCGTGGTTTCATGAAGTCAAAAGGTATCTCAAGGCTCAAGAGTATCCAGCAGGAGCTTCAGTCAATGACAAAAAGTTCTTAAGGAGATTCTCAGCTAAGTTCTTCTTGAGTAATGGCATCCTGTACAAGCGCAATCATGATTCTATTCTGCTCCGTTGTGTGGACAAGATTGAAGCAGAAAATATCATGGTTGAATTGCATGAGGGATCCTTTGGCACTCACTCTAGCGGGCATATGATGGCTAAGAAGATTCTACGGGCAGGCTATTACTGGTCTACCATGGAAGATGACTGCTATCAACACTCTCGGACCTGTCACAAATGTAAAATCTATGCAGACAAGGTGCACGTGCCTCCGGTTCCTCTAAATGTATTAACAACTCCTTGGACCTTCACTATGTGGGGAACCGATATGATTGGAGAGATCAAGCCTACAACATCCAATGGACACCGCTTTATTCTTGTGGTCATTGATTATTTCACCAAGTGGGTCAAAGCAGCTTCCTTCGCATCCGTTACTAAGAATGTTGTTGCCCGCTTCATCAAGCAGAACCTTATTTGCCGGTACGGTATCCCAGAAAGGATCATCACTAATAATGGTACAAACCTTAACAATACTATGATCACCGCCTTGTGCGAGCAGTTCAAAATTCAACATCACAATTCATCTCCCTATTGGTCAAAGATGAATGGTACAATTGAAGCCGCTAACAAAAATATCAAAAAGATCATACAAAAGATGACAGTCACTTACAAGGACTGACATGAGATGTTACCGTTTTCCCTCCACGGGTACCGTACCATGGCTCGCACGTCAACTGGGGCAACACCCTATTCCTTGGTATATGGCATGGAGGTTATTTTACCTATCGAGGTTCAGATTCCTTCTTTGAGAATCATGAAAGATGTTGGTTTAAGTGAAGACGATTGGATCCAAACCCGGCTTGATCAACTGAACTTAATTGACGAGAAGAGACTTACTACTGTTTTCCATGGTCAGATGTACCAAAAAAGAATGATCAAGGCTTTCAACAAGAAAGTCAGACGCCAAGTATATCAAGTTGGAGATCTAGTGATCAAGCGCATCATCTTGCCACAAAGTGATCCCAGGGGAAAATGGACTCCTACCTATGAAGGACCATTTGTAATCAAGAACATCTTTTCTGGTGGGGAAATGATCTTAACCACCATGGACGATGACGACCTGCCACACCCTCCGAACGCAGACATAGTCAAAATATACTACGCATAAATGACCCGCTAGGTTGACACACCTAGGAAAAACAAGGGCATCCCGGTGAACCAAAAAGGTTCTGGCAAAAATTAGGGATAAAATAAAAAAATTTGTACACCCGGCAAGTTGAAAACCCGAAAGGGAGACTTGGGCAAAAAAGGGTTTCCCGGTGGATCGAAAACCCGAAAGGGTGGTCCATGCAAAAGTTAGGGAATTAAAGTGTATGACTATGTCTCGTCGGATCACTTTAAGGACAATCTCTTCACAGACAAACTCTGAGCTTCTGATCAATTCAATCATCTTCGGACGAAGCAACGGATGGATAATATATTCGGAGATACGAAGGCTATAGCAGAATGGGAACCCCATGGGACTTTTACACATAGCTATCTTTCTTTGTATAAAATTTTCTTACTTTTATGACACCATCCTCTTACTAGGATGTCTGTCTCCTTTGTTCAAAACACTTATTCAAAGTAAATACAAAGATATCTCTTTCAAAGTACAGAAAACTATTTGCCTTTTTCTTTTACACTTGTGTTTTTATTTGCAAAAACGCCCAATGATTCATTGATAAACATATGCATTTGAACATAATTACTGTTTACAAATAAATAAGATGGAAGAGAATAATTACTGACAGACTGAAAGGATAGGAAAACGTCTTTAGGCTATTCCATGAGCAATCCCTACAGTACATCATCTAGATCCCCATCGGAGCTAAACTTTTAAACCCTTAATCCCCATCAGAGTTAAAACTTCAAACTCCCAATCCCCAGCGGAGCCAAAACTTCTAACTATCAATCCCCAGCGGAAACCATTCAGTTTCTTCAAATCCCCCAGCAAGTTGTCTTGAAGTCCGAAAATCAACCGGATAACAGTTAACTTTTGTCTCTCCCCAACCTAGGATAACTCCCCGTTAGAATGGCAGACAGCCCACACTCTTGAACCTACTCTCCAGCAGTAAGCCTTCTTCCCCACAGAGTTTTTATTGCTTCCCAACAGAATAAAGATTCTCATTCTTAATTCCCCGCAGAAGTCATCAGAGTTTTTCTCTATTCCCCAGCAGAATAAGGATTCCCTTTATGTAATCCCCGATAGAAGTCATCAAATTTATCTGGATTTCTCAAGCAGATTACTCATGTAGTACTTGACATTACCCTCACAACGGAATTTTTTTTCAATACTCCAACTTCAAAGACCTGAAGGATCTTTACATCCTCAGAGAAGTCATCAGGGATTTCCAATCCCCAACAGTCGCGAAGGATTTCTTATCCTCAGCAGTCAAGGATTTCTTATCCTTAGCGGTCAAGGATTTATTGTCCCCGGCAGCAGTCAAGGATTTATTTTCCTCAGCAAGACAACAAATCAGCTTACATGCGCATACATTACATCCATATATCGTAAACATTGATAAAACGCATTTATTGCATCATACATTTCATGCAACATAACTTTGTGTTTCAGCTAACATTTTACCCTTTTCAGGATAAGATTAATAGCTACCGTTTAACAATACGCAATCATGATACAGTTCAGATACACTCCAGACACGGAAGTTAATATGTTACTCATTCAGATTCAACTATCAGATACAGTCCAGATACACTCCAGACACGGAAGTCATTCTGTCACTTCTTCAAATTTTAAGTTCAGATACGCTCCAGACACGGATGCCATTCTGGCCCTTATTCAGATTTAAGTTCATATACGTTCCAGACACGGATGCCATTCTGGCCCTTATTCAGATTCAGCTTTCAGATATAGTACAGATACGCCCCAGACAAGGATGACATTCAGATACTTATTCAGACTCAGATTTCAGATATAGTACAGATACGCTCCAGACACGGAAGTCATTCTGCTACTTATTCAGATTCTAGATTCTAGATATAGTACAGATACACTCCAGACATGGAAGTCATTCTGTTACTCATTCATATTCAAGTACAGACACAGCTCAGATATGCTTCAGACACGGTTGCCATTCTGTCACTTATTCAGATTCAGTCCCCAGATACAGTACAGATACGTTCCAGATAAGGACACCATTCTGATACTTATTCTTATGACTTACAACTTACAACTCATCAAACATTCTTGGATGGCATCTTTAAGCCCATCTCCAACAAGATTCTATCACCTCTCCAAATGGCATCTTTAAGCCAATTCCCTCAACTACACTTTGTCGAGTGCAAATTTATGGGCACTCTAGTGTCCAATCATCTTTTACCTTCAAGTCACGAATGGCAAAACTCGCCAATCTAACTCTTCAGGTTCAAGAAGATTGAACAGGGGCAGCTGTTGTACCCCAAAATTTTCCCTCTCATTTATCAAGACTTTTATCACAAGACTTCTTAGACTCAAGACAAGATTAGGGTTTGGTCAGCTCAAGACACTGCATCTTGCACTGGTCACCCAAAATTAGGGTTTGAGTTTGCACAAGGATTTTTGGATCACCAATGCTTCATGTGACTTTCATACACCATCTTGGACCCTAAGATTTCTCATGTCAAGTTTCAAGTCTTGAATCACATTTTTTGCTCAGTCAATTGGACAGTTGACCTAAAAATCAGCTATATTGGGGGAAAAGTCAACCATGGCCAATTTAAAGTTAAACTTCGTAATTTTTTTATCCACAACAACATTTTAGACTCATATGTACCATTTGATCAAGTTTGGATCACAACTGCTCAAGAAATTTGATCAAATCATCAAAAGGGAAAAATGGTCAAAATTAGGATTTTGACTGAGAAAGGGCAATTTCTGATTTTTAACCTAGCCAATGACCAATTGGGTTCAAACATGATTTCGAGGGTCCAATGGCATCATCTTGACCTAATTACATAGTTCAAAAGATTTCAAGTTCATAGGATTGACAGATGAATTTTCCAGTCAACTGATCAAAAGTCAACTGTACACTGGAAAGTCAAACTTTGACTTTTTAGTTAAAATCAAGTGCCAAGGGTCATAATTCATCAAGATATGTCAAAACATGAAACTTGTTCACCAAGAAAACCAATTTTGAAAATTAGGGTTTTGAATTTGAAAATTTTCATAACTTAGAATTTTTCTAAGTATGGAAATTTTCTTATTTTTTCCCAACTTTTCACCACTTTTTCACCATGATGAAATTTGATTCAAAGAAAACTTCCAACATGAAAATTGTAGTCCTCCATGAAATCTACAACTTTTCTTCACAAAGTTTTCCCTAAAGATGCTTGGATCTCAAGTTATGAATTTGTGAATAGGGGTCCATGAACTAAATAACTTAGTGAAAATTTGCCCTAATTTAGGCAGGTTTTTGACCCAACTTCATGGACATTTTTCACCTAGTTCCAAGAGGTATATAAAAATTCATTTCAAAGATGGATTGTAGAGCATGTTGAAATCTTTCCAAAATGTCCAAGAACTCTCCAAGATCATTTGTGGTTAGGGAGAATCGAAGAAGAGAAAATGGCATTTTATCACTTTTGTTCATGCCATTTTTACAAAGTGTCAAGTTGCAAATCAAATCCATGATGCTTGTACCTTGCATTACAGGTCCTAAACTCATTCTACACTCCATAATTAAATGCAAACTCAGAGGATAAGGGTTTTATCTTTGCTTTTGGAGCATTGTACAAGGGATTTTTCCATTTTAGGCATAAAGGGCACATTACCATTTTCATAAAGGCAAGCTTTTCCAACTTTATCAGCCTTGAGCCTTGGACCTGTTCCTTTGGTACAAAAAATCTCCACATATATCAAGCATTGTGAACCAACTCTCTGCAGCTAGCAAGCAAGCAGTACAAGCATGTTTGCACAAGTTACCTCACTTTTCTTCAAAAGCAAGAAAGGTTGCAAAAGTCAAGAAACTGGTACAAGCTGATAAAGGGTGGACTTTGTATCATTCTAGACAGATTCACAAACTCATCACAAGCCAAGACACGAATGCATAACATATAAAACACTCAAAAACTCCAAAACTCCATTTTTCTGTCCAAAGCATAGCAGTTCTGCAAAATCATAGCAAGTTCAGTATTTGCTCGTGCGTTTTGCCTCTTAACACTTGAAACATCTTCTCCACATCATATCCAAGCTATCCAAGCCTTTACATTGTTGTTGTAACCCTTGTTTCAGCCATTGCCATTTTCACTTTGAAAGCTTGCAACTTGACTTCTACAAAGAGTTTCAGCCATCCACAAAGCCATCTAAACATTGGAATAGCTTGAAGGAACTTCAAGGAAGCTCACACGATCCTCAGACCTCACTCAAAGTCCCCGCGTTGTCATATCCAAATCCAGCTGAAGGAGGTATTTTTCAAAACTCTATCTCTCTATTTAGGCATCCTCAAGCCACGATTTGTTACGCAAAAATGTAGTTCTTAACATGATGAAGTTGTACATATGCATATTTGTCATTTATATTAACTGTGCCATGAGAATTTGAAACTTGAAGTTCCTGAAATAATTAGGTCACAAATTAGGGCTGATTAAATTCTCTCTGATCTTTGAGAGTTAGGTCACAAATTTCATATCATTGCAATCGTGAGATTACAAGCTACATTTTTTATGTTACAAGTTTTTGTTTTTATGCAAGCATGAGCAAGTTGCAGGTTTGAAGGGAAAACACGCGCAAACTGAAGGACAGGGATGAAGATGATTGGCTTGGGCTTTTTGGCGCGCCTTGGCCTTTTTGTTTTTTCTTTTCACACTCCCTGGATTGCTTTTACACCCCCTGACCCATTTTCTTATATTTTCACATTTTCTTGCATATTTTTATATTTATTACTTGCATATATTTTTTCTAATGATGAAAAATGCCCAAAAATAATTTATTGATTTTCACATTTTTCTTTTATTTTTTTATTATTTTTTGCATAAAAATAGTTTATTTAATAGAATAGAAATCATTTCTTAAAACAACTTGTAAATAATAAAAAATACTTACTATTTTTATTATAATATTTATACACATTAAATATTTATTTTCATGCATATTTTAATTTTTAATATTTGTACATAATATTATTTATTATTTTCTTGTACAAAAATGGACAAAATATAAATATAGAACATATTTTTATTTTATTTGAAAACTAGGGTTTCACCCTTTAAAAAATAATAATATTTTTCTCTTATTTTCTAGGGTTAATTAATTTTATTTTCTCATACCAAAAATCAAATACAAAACATTTTTTTTGCATAAATATATTTTTATTGCATTTTTAATAATTGTATATTTATTTAATTTGCACATAATTCAATTGGGTTGTAATAGTATTTTAGGATTTATTTTATGCAATATCCCCATTCAAAAACTTGTATCTCCCCTCCCATAATAATTGTTGTAATAGTTTAGTTTACATTTACGCAATTTATCGCTTTATATACTTGTGTAGTAAATTAGGGTTTTGCATGATAAGACCAAAAACAAACAAATAGAAAAAACCTAATGCAAGACAAAAATGCATGTAAAATGACACACATTGCACACAAGCACCCTTAGGGTCTCACCCACTTGGTTGCCTATATAAAAATGGTCATGTTACGCATACGAAGTATCTTGGCAAAACAAAACAAAACAAAAGATCATAGTCCCTCGATGACGCTATCAAAAGGTTGCCTAAACAAAGATGATCTTGGTCCCTAAAACTTGCTAAAGATACTTGGCAATATTGCTATCATGGTCATACGATGACCCACGTCCGTCCCGTTAACATCCAAAGATAGGGTTGTTTACCAAATTAATGGTAAATCAACAATGTCAAAGGAATAAAAATGCACAAGAAAGACTTTTGAGTAGGTAGAATGCTTCTAGTTACTTGAGCAACTTCAAAACAATCCTTGCTATTTTCAAAAAAACAAACACACAGATTTCAAAACATTTCCAAACATCTTTCAAAATATTGAAACATTTTTCAAAAGACAAACATCTTTGTATACATTCTTACGAACAAGAATCATTACAAAGATTGCCTAAACAAAGGCCTCTTTTCAAAATACTTTCAAAAGCACACAAAGCACCATTTCAAACAATTTCAAAAGCAAAGCAAGTGATCTAAACAAGTAACTAAGAGCCCATGGAAAATCATGGATGAAAAGGGTGCTAGCACCTTCCCTTTTCATAATCTACCCCCCGAACTCAAGAAAACATCTCAAAGATCTTTCCTGTGCTTTTTTACCTTTCCTTTTGGATAAAAGAAAAGTCGGTGGCGACTCTTTCTAACTGCAACATTTGCAAACACAAACGCAAAACCTCAAGTCAGTTCTCCCACCGCATCACAATGACCATTAACCAGAATCCATAGCCAGATGGGATGAACCATAGAGTAGAGACCGAACAACCTAGGGTCGAAGTACCTAGAGTTGCTCCACAAATCCCAAGAGTTGTCGAACAAGGTATAGTTATGGTAAATAGAAACCAAAATGTTGATGAAGTAGTACAGCAGGTTCGACACCACAACTATGCAGCAGATAATAACTTGACAACTATGGTCGAAAGAATCATGGCACAGAATGGAGTAAACATTGGCTTTCATAGGCCAAACTTTACATCTCCATTATCAGATTATATCTCGTAATCAGATTTACCCCTAGGTGGAAAGTCCCAAAATTCACCAAGTTTTCAGGGGATACGACAGAGTCCACTATCGAACATGTGGCAAGGTATTTGATAGAGGCGGGGGAAAATCTCAAATAATGAGAATCTTAGGATTAAGTATTTCCCAAGTTCCTTAACCAAAAATGCCTTCACTTGGTTTACCACACTCCCAGCCAATTCGATCCATAATTGGAATCAGTTGGAGAGATTGTTCCATGAACAATTCTATATGGGACAAACCAAAATAAGTTTGAAAGAACTGGCTAGTGTGAAGAGGAGATTCACTGAGCCAATTGATGAGTATCTGAACAGATTTCGACTACTGAAATCCAGAGGCTTTACGCAAGTGCTTGAACATGAGTTGGTTGAAATGGCTGCAGGAGGCCTAAATTATTCCATCAGAAAGAAATTAGATACCTAATACCTGAGAGATATGGCCCAATTGGCCGATAGAGTTCGGCAGGTGGAACGCCTTAAGGATGAGAAAGCTAAGGCGAATAAAAACCATCGAAGCAAAAGGGTAGCATATGTCGAAATGGATGGTGATGATCTAGAGAAATCTAGTGACCTTATAAATGTCGAAGAGAGAAAGGTCAATTTAGCAGAACTAAAGCAAGGACCACCATACTCTTGCAAATTGTTAACACCCTTAAATGGGAAGAATCCTACTGAATCTGAGAAGAGTAGTGATAGGTTCCCAAAGAAAATGTATAACTTCGACGTCACAAAATATGACGAAATATTTGACTGGTTAGTTAAATATGACCAGTTGATAGTTCCCCCAGGGGAAAAATGCCTCCTTTAGATCAAAGGAAAAAGAGAAGTTTTTGTAAATATCATAATTTTTTGGGCCATAAAACCTCACAGTGTTTTCTTTTCAAGGATCTTGTTCAAGGCGCAATAAAAGATGGAAGACTCGAGTTTGGTGACAAACCACCCATGAAGATTGATGCAAACCCGTTGCAGGCAGATGCCCATTATGCTGAACCATCATGCATCAACATGGTCGAAGTCTCAGAAGACTTCATCAACAAACCTGTCTTTGGCAGTTTCACTGAAGATGTTAGCAGCAAAGTTATCGAAGCACTACGCCAAAAATAAGTTTTAGCAGCACATAAAAGAAATCGCTTTTGGAAAAAAGCACTGTTGTAGGTTTTAAAAAAAATCGCTTAGAAAAGCGCTTTCAAAGGGTGCCTTAAGAAAGCGCTTTTCAAAAGCGCTTCTAAAGGTCACCCTTAGAAAGCGCTTTTGGGAAGCGCTGCTAAAGCTGGCCTTTCAGAGGGTACCTTAAGAAAGCACTTTTCAAAAGCGCTGCTAAAGGTCAGCCTTAGAAAGCGCTTTTCCAAAGCGCTGCTAAAGCTGGCCTTTAGAAAGCGCTTTTAAAAGCGCTGCTATAGGATATGCTACGAAAGCGCTTTTTGATGTAAAAGCGTTGTTATAAATGACCTTTAGAAAGCGCTTTTAAAAGCGCTTTCGTAGGTAGTTTTATAATAAATATCAAAACACAATTCGTATTACTTTTCTATTCTCAGTCAGATTTTCTTCATGAAAAAACCCTAAACCAGAGCTTCTACGGCGGTCAACGGCGCTCCACTTCTCCGGCCAACTGCAATTCGTATCAGATTTTCGTGTGCTTTTGTATCAGGTTTTATTTTATCTCTTGTTATAGAAATAGTTCACACATTAGCACTTATATGATAATTGCTTAAGCCATGAGCGTGTAGTTAAGCTATTTATCCGAACAAGGTCTAAGCCTTCTTTGCCCCAATATGCTTGTGTGAAAATGGCAAGAGAATACTGCTCGTGTGAAAATGGCAAGAAAATGGTGATAACGGTATCGGCATCTGTCAAAACCGTTTCGTCGTGGCCGTTTTCGCGGTTGCGGATTGTTTTTTAAAATGCTGGTTTTGATGATACGTGTTGATGGTCATTGCTACTTAATTGTGATTGTTATGGTCATGGGTGTTTGGTTTGTTGTGTTTTATTGGTTCTTTCATGTACAGAGAATATGACTTCTTTAGAGGCATTGAAATAATACTATGATATTATTGTGAACCAGAAAAAAATGCTTAATTAATTATATAGACTTACATTAACAAGTTGTGAATTGGTAAAACAAGCTAAGAGAGAAATAATAGAGAGCGTAACAAAATATTTAATAAAGGTAGCCATATGGTTAACTCTATTAATATATTGTTTTTTTCGTGTGCTTTTTATGATTGATTTTGAGCAATGATGGTTTCTTGTTTGTGTGTTCTACTCGTCTCTTTTCTTGGTAGGAATGTATTATACTTGTGTACTAAAGTAGTTGATAGAATAAAATGAATTTAGTGAAAATTTTTGAGTATTGGTTTTGTTATATGGTTGTGCAAGAGAAAGTGCAAGTTTTGAGTATTGGTTTTGTTTTCGAATTTATCATTTAGCTCAGATTGACTCAGAAACCGTAAACCATGGATAAGACATGGATGTATTCCAATCGATTATCGAAAGAGTACGAGAACGGGGTATCGGAATTCGTTAAGTTTGTTGTTGTGCATGCCGAAGACCCCAGTCGAATGACATGTCCTTGTTTGTGTTGTTGTTATGGGAATCGGGTTGACGCGGTTCAGTTGGCATCGCATTTAATACGGTATGGAATTGGTAGAAGTTATACATGTTGGAATATGCATGGTGAGAAAAGTGACGGGAATGATGAATCGGGGGATAATAGGACCTATGCTTCAAACGACAATGGCACAGATACATACGATTATGATCGAGTTGAAGAGATTGCAGAAGCGCTTGAAGAAGATCTTAATGATTGTCCCAAAATGTTCGAGAGGCTGGTAAGCGATGCAGAGAAACCGTTGTATAATGGTTGTACAAAATTCATAATATTGTCTGCGGTATTAAAGTTGTACAACTTAAAGCTGGGCAATGGATGGTCGGATAAAAGTTTCACAGAGTTATTAGCCCTTATGAAAGATATGCTACCAGAGGATAATGTTCTCCCCAATCGAACGTATGAGGCCAAAAAGATGTTGTACTCTATTGGCATGAGCTATGACAAGATACATGCATGTCCAAAAGATTTTGTTTTGTTTCGAAACGAGTATGCATCGTTAAATGAGTGTCCTAAATGTGGTGCCCCTCGATATAAGAAAAAGTTGTCTCCGGCAAAAGTCTTATGGTATTTTCCTATAATTCTGATATTTAGACGGATGTATCGTAGTGAAACCGATTCAAGACACTTAACTTGGCATGCAGATGAAAGAATTGTTGATGGAAAGTTTCGACATCCGGAAGATTCACCACAGTGGATGAAAATTGATAATGATTATCCTGAATTTGGAAAAGAAGCAAGAAACCTTCGCTTGGCATTGTCTACTGATGGAATGAACCCACACAGTATTCAAAGTATCTCGCATAGCACATGGCCTGTGATTCTTATGATTTATAACCTACCTCTGTGGCTATGTATGAAGCGTAAGTACATGATGTTATCTATGTTAATTTCTGGGCCTAAACAACCAGGAAATGACATAGACGTATATTTGGAACCTTTAATCGAAGATTTGAAGATTTTGTGGGATAACGGTGTGGAGGTTTATGATGGGTATAGGAAAGAAAGTTTCAACTTGAGGGCAGTGTTGTTTGGAACAATTAACGATTTTCCAGCCTACGGAAATCTATCCGGGTATAGCATTAAAGGTGAAAAAGCGTGTCCTATCTGTGAAGATGGAACCGATACGATGCGATTGAAACTTTGTCAGAAGAATGTCTTTCTCGGTCATCGTAGATTCTTAAATTCTAAACATCAATATCGTGGATGTACCCTACTGAATGTTATATGAAAATATTAAAAGGGTATGTGAAAAACCGAAGTCGACCAGAGGGTTGTATTGCTGAACGATATATTGTTGAAGAAGCGGTTGAGTTTTGTACTGAATATCTGTCAAATGTTCAATCAATTGGGCTCCCCAAATCTCATGTTGTTGAAAAAAAATAAGTTAAGAAGCTAATTGGAAATAAATTTATGAGAGTATCAACGGTCGAACGGGATCAAGTGCATTTGTATGTTCTGCACAATGAGCTTGAAGTTGAGCCGTATGTTGAAATGCACAAGGGTGTTCTTCGAGGTTTAAATCTGAATAGAAATGAGAATTGGATTGTACGAGAGCACAATCGAAGTTTCATACCATGGTTTAAGGAACATATTTATTCAAAGTATCGTTCAGATCCTGCTTCAGTAACAGAAAGATTGAGATGTTTAGCATATGGTCCAAGTTTAGTTGTGTTTTCTTATAGCGCATATGCAATTAATGGATACACATTTTATACCAAAGAACAGGATGATAAAAGTACTATGCAAAATAGTGGTGTCACCTTGATCACTGAAGCAATGCATATATCAAGTGTGAAGGACTTAAACCCAAAATTTGCAAATCTGTCATATTTTAGGGTTATCGAGCGCATTTGGGTGTTTGATTACGAGAAGTTTCAGATTCCTATATTTGGTTGCAAGTCGGTTGAAAATAATAATGGCATACGAATGGATAAGTCAGGTTTTTTGCAAGTGGATCTTAATAGGGTGGGGTACAAAGATGAGTCTTTCATTCTAGCCTCTCAAGCTAAACAAGTGTTCTATGTCAATGATCCGACAAGTACGAAATGGTCTATAGTGCTATTATCTAACAAAGTAATTGATGAAAGCATTGGAGATCAAAGTGATATTGGTGTTGACATTGAATCTTTAATTATAACTGATCAAAATGATAATGAATCATGTATTAGAAATGATCATAATGAGGGTATTTGGATCAATCCAACTGTCCGCATTGTTAAGAGACGAGTAGAACACATTTCTACCAAGAAAAGAAAGAGACCTTAGTGAAAAAGGTAATAGTATATATAATTATAGCCTATATCATTCAATAAAATTTAATTTGTCATTTCATTTTTATTTGTCATTTCATTTTTATTTGTCATTTCATTTTTATTTTTTTTCATTATTACAGGTCAAATGGCTAGTAATCAAGAAAACTCACAAGATGCAAATGCTCCTGAAAATGCTCCAGAAAATACTTCAGAAAAGACTTCAGAAAAAGATATTACACGAGGTATAACTATTATGAGGGGAATCATCTGTGATAGAGATAGAGGAGTAACATATAATGTAGATTAGAATGATAATGACCAACTGTTGTATCCCAAAATTTGTCCTCCCATATTTCTCATAACATTTCAAGAAAAATTCACAAGTCCAACCCGGCACGTCATATTCAGGTGTTCTTTCGCCAAGATATCTCTGATAACGTATTCTCAAATTCATGTTCGACTCAAGAGTCAATTCTTTAAATAAGGTATCCGAATGTGTGAGTTTTCTCGAAGAAATATGGTGAAAAAGTGTGCTGAAAGTGCAGTTTTTACGCGCTAAAAAAATTCATAACTTGAAGATCGTGGCTCATTTTGAACCCGTTCCGGTGGCCAAAATTCCGTCTTGACGTCATCTATGTTTTCATCTCTCACGGCTGGAAGCCAATTTCGATCAGAAGGTCTTCAAAAATGTGGATTTATCAAGTATTTTCGTACAGAAAATTTATGACAGAAGTTTATTTGCGTCATGTTCAGAAAATCATAACTTGGTCGATTTTTATCGTATCAAGCTAGTTCCGATGCCAAAATTTCACAAATTGAGTTGGCTACATTTTCACAGAAGGTATTACATTCAAACGATATTCAAAAGGCCTTCGTTTTTTGCTCAGAGTGTGTGATACGCCGAAAATCCTGAATGCTGAATATTATTTCATCTGGGCCGAAACTTCGAAAATTCATAACTCGGTCAATTTTTATCGGATTGGGCTCATATTTTTACACAAGGTCACTGACTCATAGATCTACAACTTTGATTCAAAAGCAGAGACCGGATTATGCTCCGATCAATACCAGTTTTTTATTGAAGAACGTGTCAGAGTCGACACTGGAGCCCAAAATAAGTTTGTCTGGGCTGAAACTTCAAAAATTCATAACTAATTCACTGTTTATCCGATTGAGCCGATTTTCGGACAGGAGTTATTTCTCGATGTCGGCTACATTTTGTTTTCACATTTCAACTTCAAAAATTGCACTTAAGCTCCTGCGATTTAGCCTGCAACGTGACGAATTCAAGTGAACATTGGAGGCCCAATTACACATTCAAAGCCCATTTTCTTTGCTCTAATTTCCATTATATAATCTCATTCTTTTCACACAAACAGGGAGGAGAGAAAAAAACCCTTTCCACAACACTGTCAGAATATCAAATTCTTTCAAGAACCCTAAAACCTTGAAATCCTTATTACAAATCCCCCTCTCACTACAAACAAATCATCCCGATTACAAACCAACATCTCACTACAAACAAGTCATCCCGGTTACAAACCAACATCTCACTACTTCTCCAGTAAGGATAAGGCTGGCTTGATCTCCATGATCAAAAGGCATAAAAGCATTCATATCACTATTTCTCCAAGGGTAAGGCTGATTTGATCTCCATGATCAAAAGGGTATAATCATTCATACATGTTATATTGGGCCTAAACATTAAATTTCTTCATATATTGGCTTTATTTGTATTTTATGATATATAGTAATTTATTTAATGTGTTCATGAGATTCAACACTGCAGATTTAGATAGGATCCCATGCAGGTTCATTAAGGAACGTTGATGCCAAAAACAAATGACCAAAAGCCAAAACACAAATGGCCAAAACAGAACAGCTTACACATGACATCAATACATGGCGAGGCAGACATCCTGAGAAGGTTAAGGAACGTTGAGGCCAGAACACAAATGGCTAAAAGTCAAAACACAAATGGTCAAAACAAAACAGTTTACACATGACGCCAACAGCTGTTTCACCCCTCCAATCAGGTCCGTATACTCCTAAACTCTCTCTCTATTTTTATTATTTTCCTTTAATTAATTAATCGTTATTCTTTTTATTAATCACTAACCAATTAATCTTTTTTCTTAATAAAATCAAAAACAAAAAAATATATTTTATTTATTAAAATTAAATTCAGCACTTTATTTTTGTAAATAAATATTAATTCAATTAATTTAGTTTAATTAGGAAATAACTTTAATATTTTTTGCAATAATTAAAATAAATTTAGACGATTAGGTTTTTATTAACTTTGATCAAATTTATTTTTATTTCCTTAAATATCAAAATCCAAAAATATTTTCATTAATTAATTAATTTATTAATTTAATTGTTAACTTAATTTAATTTCTTTTAATCCAAAAATAACAAAAAAAAATCACTTTCTTTCAAAAAAGGGTCAAAACCTCAAAAAACTCGCATCCGATTTAATTTTCCACACGCGATCCATTTTATCATATTATTGTATCTGTTTCCCGGAATATAATAGTTTAATTAGGACTTTGATTATTTTACCGCTTTATTTTATTTTCCGCATTTTAAATTAAAGGGTTGTTTTTGGCGATGTAAATACCCGACGTCTTGTAATAGTTTAGATTTAATTTCCGCAATTTAATTTCCGCAACTATAAACTGTTAGATGTTTGATAATAGGGAATGCATGACAAGATCAAATGTATGAACTTAAAATTAACATAGATAACCATTGACATGTACAGATAAAATTAACCGAAATAACACACTCGCACATGCGCACTCTTAGGGTACACCTCACTTGGTTGCCTCGAACGTGGTCATTGAGCATAGGAAGTTTTAGAGGTCGCCCTCTTGTCCAAAGATCATAAGTTGCCTCGAAACGGTTGCCTCGGATAAAATGATCTAAGATATTAGGGTTACCGCTAAGGCGTCCTAACATTTCTTTAGTGACCACACGTCCCTTAATCGAATTGACTCGAAAACTCCAACGATGGTGCTACTTGCTCCTCAATAGTGGGATATCATTGTCTAAAGGACACTTGTACAGATTAATTCCTTTTTAAGTAGGTAGATGATTCTTAAGTACTTGCTCCTTTTAAAACAAAACAAAACTTTTCGCACTTACACCCCTTTCAAACAAAAAACTCTTTTCAAACCCACAAACACAAAGAAAAGCAAATTTTGAAAACACTTTGAGCAAGTACCTAAGAGCTCGTGGATAACCACGGATAGAAAGGGTGCTAACACCTTCCCTTTCTATAATCTACCTCCTGAACCCGAGAAATATCTCAAAAAGGAATTTTTCTATGCTTTTGTCCTTTCCTTGTTGGATAAAATAAAAGACGGTGGCGACTCTTGCTTACCGCGACATTTTGCAAAAACAAACGCAAACGCGAACCAGCATTCCAAAACAGTCAGTTCTCATTCCCACCGATCACAGAACTGGCGACTCTGTTGGGGATTTATTAATAAGTGGGGTGTACCTTAGGATTAGATCATTGTATTTTCAATTGTTTTCTTTGTATGCTTTATATTTGTGGGCTTGTATCGAAGTTACTATAGATCCTAACCCGGATCTGGGGATACCCTTTAGGTAAGTAGCAATAAACTGTGAGGGAACTGTACGGTGTAGACCGATACGGTTGAAGCAGTAGCTAAATTGGTGTGGCACTTTAGTCTGTACCGATATCCCTTGTGTTGGAACGAGGAGAATATGGGTCTTCTAAGGGGTCATTAAGCACCAACTGACCTTAGAACCTTTAATTGACCAACTTGGCCATAGAACAGTAGCAGTATGCTACACTCATTGAGACTAAACTCTCGCGATGATTCCGGCTGCAAGAAAAGATTGCTAAACTGGAATTAT
Source organism: Vicia faba (assembly GCA_948472305.1). Classification (NCBI taxonomy): domain Eukaryota; kingdom Viridiplantae; phylum Streptophyta; class Magnoliopsida; order Fabales; family Fabaceae; genus Vicia; species Vicia faba. The sequence continues at coordinate 978,451,854 of OX451738.1, read as the reverse complement.
GACCGATCGAGGGTAGTCAGTGATATTGAGATCCTCTAGAACCTGGTTACTATTTTTAGGACAGGTTTAAACCAACTGAACTGAAAGAGGGTAGTACCTAAGCTCCTTGCTATCCTGAAATTTAATGGCTCTTTGTGTGACTTGTGTGCCTTCAAAACTTGAACTACTTGCACATTCTTGTTATCTAACAACATGAGTTCCTTGCAGGTTTTGTTTACAGTCCTCATCCAATAATTTGGATTTATTGCAGGGTTTACTTACAGCACCTCACACTTTTGCTTAAACGCATATCATACACATCATAACATCATGCCTTAACATTTCCTTAACCATTTCAAGGATCTCAAGGGCTTGTGATGCAGGTTATGGTAAATCAAATGTCCAGCAAGGGGCAAAGGGGATTTATTTTCCTCTAGCCAGGGGCTATGACCCACTCGATATGGTGAGCTTGACTCTTGAACAAGGACTCTTAACAACACGAAGTTTCTTCAATCAAAGCTGCAAAATTTAAATTCTAATAAGTTTCTTGTTTACCCCGCAAGATCCTTGAAAACATTGCATACATATATCATACATATCATTGCATAACAGGTCTCCCAGTACAGGTCTCTCATGTTCTCGCTGTTTATTTCAGCAATGGCTTTCCAACCAGACAACCAAGATCTTTAAACTCGAGAAGCTCAGTTCAGAGAAATCTTCCTAAACCTATCCAAGGGGCAGGAAGAGTTGAAAACACTCCTCGTTGGGAACTTGGTCAAGAAAAGTCCTGAAGACAATAAGGACGAACGGCTGGAACAACTGCAAGCTGAGTTCAGTGCCATGATAACCTAGATGCGGGGGCAGATGGCTCTTATCCAAGGCTTAGCTCGGGAATAAGAAGAGCTGAGAACCATTATCAACCAGCTTCATCAAGACAGATACAACAACATGAAGCAAACAGTCAAGGCCGGGGATCAAGTCATTAATCAACTTCCGAGAAGTCAAAGGTTTGGTTTGATGAAGAATAGACCTCTCCAAGTTGCTACTACCTCACGGGTCCAACAAAGACCTCGCCAAGAACAATGGGTTGATCAGAGTAAGCCAAATATGCCCAGGAGGCAATTTACCAAGCTCAACATGCTGCTGTCTCAAGCTTTACAACACCTGTTGAGATTGAATCTGGTGACGTTAAGGGACCCTCCTAAGAATCCCAACATAGCCTCCCCAAGGTACAATCCTGATGCAAGGTGTGCATATCACTCCAACAGCCTGGGGCATGATACTAACATATGTTGGGCGTTGAGCTACAAAATTTAAGACCTAATTGAGGAAGGAGCATTGGAACTCACACAAGACGGTCAGATTGAATTCTTTTGCCATCCCCCCAAGGTTCCCCATTTGAAGTGACAAGTACTGAGACGAGAAGACTTTTTGTTCATTAGAATTTTCAAGTTGTAATTTTCTTTTGATTGTTCGAACATTTATTCATGTCAAACTTTGTTACTTTATCAATGCATTGCATATGTCTGTTTTGAATCAGTCCATTCGTATTCACTATATTCAAATTGCTTTCATTTTTATGATGTTCAACACTCGATTAAAAAATTCTAAGCCTTTTGAGGGAGGATGACGAAAATGATATCAAAATCTCTACAGTATGCTTTTAAACAGACCCCGCTGACGAGGTACAGGCATTGTTTCAAATCCTAAACAGTGGAGTTATAAGGAAGATAATCCCTAGTCAACCCCTTTGAGCCAAAGAAGTTGGAGTTTTTCTTTTCACAAATTAAAACCCTTAATTATAACCTGGGGCAGGGTAGTTTTCTCAGTTGATCCAGGTGCACAATGAATGGCCTCAAAGAAGTCCTTCCGTAACAAAAGACGATGTTGGTTCCGTATAATCGTAAGGACAGGCAGTCATTATTTCTCAAAATAAAAGCCTAATAAGTCAAAACCTATGAAGGAGACTTACAAAACTGGGGCATCCCGCTGACTGTAATCACAAAAGAAACAGTTCAGGCAAAAGACAGGGATAATAAAATCAAAAAGAAAGAGATCCTACAGACTCTCAACAAAATGACTGTCTGTTCAAAATAAATTGTCAGTATCCGAACCACCACTAGAATATCAGAGCAAAGACTCAAACGGGATCTAAATGCACGATTGGCTGAGTTTAGGATCGAAGAACATCACGAAGAACGGGTGGGTACAAATAAAATTTGAGTCTTTATCCTTTGTTTCTTAAACCGTGAACCAGACCACGTTATAACCCTTAAAAGTCCTAGCTGAAGCATGGGTTAGTCCGAAAGCATACTGTTACAAAAGGTATCCTGACTCCTGTAGGGCTTGCTGTAAATCCTGAGTTGACATCACATTTTACAAAAAAAAATTGCCTGTTTTACTGGAAAAATGCATTTACAAAAAATTTCAAAACAGACATAAGCTTTGCATTCTTAAAATAATATTGTTTGCATATGACTATTTGTTCAACAGCAGAGAAATTCGCACGACAAATATCTAGTGAACAAAAACCTTTTCAATAAAAAGGGTCACCTCAAGTGGAAGAAACACTTCCAACCAAGGGGCAGACATGATCATTGTCCATCATCTGGGGCAGTTAAGTCAAGATTTAAGGAATCTCTCAAAAGGCCAACCAGCTTGGGGCAAATCTCCATCTGGATCACTTGGGGCATTGGACATGAATTCCAGCGACGAATCTTGCAAGATCAAACGAAGATCTTCTGGTAGTACGACAACACAACACTACTGACGGTGACAACTCCCTGCATTCTGAGCACGGACATGGTCAAAAAAATACTACACATAATCAAAGACTCGCTAGGTTGACACACCTAGGCAAAAATAAGGGCTTCCCGGCGAACCAAAAGGGTTCGGGCAAAATAAGGGATGAAATGAAAAAATGTGTACACCCGGCAAGTCGAAAACCTGAAAAGGCGGCTTGGGAAAAATGGGTATCCCGGTGGACTGAAAACCCGAAAGAGCGGTCCAGGCAAAAGTTAGGGATCAAAAGCGTACGACTATGTTCCGTCATCTCGTCACTTTCCTACCAGAAGAAGATTTGTCAATTGGCAGTTATCAAGCACCTCCACAAGGTATCTTCTTCTCCCACATCAGAAACAGGGGCAATAATGAGTTGTCCAAGCGATCTAGTTGCTCTGTCCACCAAGGTACCAAGGTAGGTTCGGCTGAAGAACATAACCAAGTTACCTCTACTCCCCGCAGAGTAAGACAAGATTCAGCAATACTCTCCTCAAGCAGAGTTGGTCCCCCATAAGCCCTGAAAAGGCACAATATCTCCAACAAGTCAGCAACACTCTCCCCAAGCAGAGTTAGTCTATTGTCAGCCTTAAGGAAGTTGGATTATCCCCATAAGATCTCAATATTCCCCAGCGAACGGAGTATACAGATGTTCCTAAGCAAGCATCCCTGGCAGTCTTGGTATAAGATTGTTCCCCGGTGGAATACCAGACGCCCCCGTGGAGCCACTTCCCCAGTGCAGTCCAAAGTCTCCCCAGGAGAGTTGAATCAATCTCCCCAGTAGATTCTGGAAGCTTATCACCTGCAAAGTACGAACGCGTCTCCCGGACTTTTTATTCAAAAGTTATTCGCCACCAGAGCTTATAACTGGGTTATCCTCAGCTAAAAACCACGGAAAGATCGTCCTCGGCGAAGTTCTTCCTATCCTCCAGCGGGGTTCATCAAATCCCCAACAAAGCTTATCAACGGTATCCCCAGCGGAGTTATCATCAAACCTCAACGAAGTATCTCCTCCCACAGAGTATTCCCCGCAGAGTAATCTCTCCAACAAGTTTATTACCCCAACGGAGTCATCTTCTCCTACCGGTATTCTTGCAATCATCCGCCCCAGCAGAAGCAAAGAATTCTACTCTTCAACGTCAGCCTAGGATTCAAACTCCCGGCATCCGTCAAGGATTTATTTTCCTAGACGAGAATACATTCATAAACATCACATCGTCATGATACATGCATATACACATCATACAATCTCATTTTATGTTAAGAACATCATCGCTTGATCCATGTCATGCATTGCATGTGACTGACCTTACCTTTCAGGAAGGATACAGTTAAATGATCAGCTATGTCAAAGAAGACAGATACAGTCGAAAGAGACCAATCCAGTCAAAGAAGACAGATTCAGTCAAAAAAAAGACAAGTCCAGCTAAATCCCAAAGGTTTTTCTGATGCTCATCCAGTCAAAGAAGACAACTCGTCATTAAAGACACCCGTCGTTATAGACATCCGTCATTATAGACACCCGTCATTGAAGACAACCCGTCATTGAAGACACCCGTCATTGAAGACAGCTCGTCATTGAAGACAACCCATCGTTATAGACATCCGTCATTATAGACACCCGTCATTGAAGACAACCCGTCATTGAAGACACCCGTCATTGAAGACAGCTCGTCATTGAAGACAACCCGTGAGTATAGACACCCGTCATTGAACACATCTCGTCATTAAAGACTACCCGTCATTGAATACAACTCGTCATTAAATACCCCCGTCGTTATAGACACCCGTCATTATAGACACCCGTCATTGAAGACAACCCGTCATTGAAGACACCCGTCATTGAAGACAACCCGTCATTGAAGACACCCGTCATTGAAGACATCTCCTCATTGAAGACAACTCGTCATTGGAGACAACCCGTCATTGAAGACACCCGTCATTAGAGACATCTCGTCATTGAAGACAACTCGTCATTTAAGACAACCCGTCATTGAAGACAACTCGTCATTAAAGACAACTCGTCATTGAAGACAACCCGTCATTGAAGACAACCCGTCATTGAAGACACCCGTCATTGAAGACATCTCGTCATTGAAGACAACTCGTCATTGAAGACAACCCGTCATTGAAGACACCCGTCATTGGAGACATCTCGTCATTGAAGACAACTCGTCATTTAAGACAACCCGTCATTGAAGACAACTCGTCATTAAAGACAACTCGTCATTGAAGACAACTCGTCATTAAAGACAACTCGTCGTTGAAGACAACCCATCATTGAAGACACCCGTCATTGAAGACAACCTGTCATTGAAGACAACCCGTCATTGAAGACACTCGTCATTGAAGACATCTCGTCATTGAAGACAACTCGTCATTGAAGACAACCCGTCATTGAAGACATCCGTCATTGAAGACATCTCGTCATTGAAGACAACTCGTCATTGAAGACAACCCGTCAGTATAGACACCCGTCATTGAAGACACCTCGTCGTTGAAGACTACCCGTCATTGAAGACAACTCGTCATTTAAGACAACCCGTCATTGAAGACAACTCGTCATTAAAGACAACTCGTCATTGAAGACAACCCGTCAGTATAGACACCCGTCATTGAAGACACCTCGTCGTTGAAGACTACCCGTCATTGAAGACAACTCGTCATTTAAGACAACCCGTCATTGAAGACAACTCGTCATTAAAGACAACTCGTCATTGAAGACAACTCGTCATTGAAGATCACTCGTCGTTGAAGACAACCCGTCCATGAAGATAACCTGTCCAAAGAGACAACTCGTCAAGAAAGACAAAACCTCCTCTGGTTCAGTTAAATCCTAAAGATTTTTCTGAGATAACCTGTCAGTAGAGACAACCCATCAACCTTTTGAAGTTCCAGATTCGATACCTGTATCTAGCCAGGGCATGTCTGTGAGCGAATGAGTGAAGATCAACCCCTGTAACAGGCCAGGTAATTATCTTTCTTTCTCAGGTACGCAAGTTCTTGCTAAGGAATCTCTTACGTGATCGACACCTAGATGGCATCTATAAGCCCATCCTCCCATTACAGTTCCAAATGGCATCTATAAGCCCATTCTCGACAAGGTTCTGTCACACTTCCAGATGAAATCTATAAGCCCGTCCTCCTATCCACCATGCCTCCAAGTGGCATCTGTAAGCCCATTTCCGCTATCACACCGCTGATACTCTACTATGTGAGTGCAAATTTCTGGGCACTCTAGTGTTCAATCATCTTCCACCTTCGGATCACGAAAGGCACACAAGCCAATCTACATCCTCAGGTCTAAGAAGATTGAACAGGGGCAACTGTTGTACCCCAAAATTTTCCCTCCCATATTCTTCAAAGTTTTGACAAGCATCACCTCAAATTGCTCAAGTCTACTCAAGGGCTACACAGTCAAACACCCTCATAAGCCAGTCAAATTAGGGTTTTGGTTCCTTCAAGGAAGTTGAAGTTTTCAAGGGCTCAATCAAGTCCCATATGCTCATACACATTGCCAAGCATCCATATGTCAAGTTTCAAGGCTCACAAGGTCAAGTTGCACAGTCAAAAACCCTAATTGCTTCACAATCAACTGCAGGGGCAAAATGGTCATTTGGCAGTCAAAAGTCAAAATTTTTGGTCAACATCTTATTTTGAAGCCACAATCATCATTTGATCAAGTCTTGATCATAATTCCTCAAGAATGGCTCAAAAATCATCAAGATGCAAAAGTTTCCATTTTTGGACAGTTGAAAAAGTCAACTATAACTTGACAAAGGCATACCTTTTTCATGGTTCATTAGAAAAATCCCATCCAATGCTCATTTTGAAGGGGAGGACATTTCCTACAACTCATCTTCACATTCCAAGTCCAAGAAATGCTCTCACAAAAAGTTATCAATTTCAACATTATAGGTCATTTTTAAAAGTCAACAAAAAGGCATTTTAAGTCAAAGACCATAACTTGATATTGGTAAATCAAAATGACATGGGACCAAAGGTATTGGTTAGAGGACTTCAAGACCTTTCCAAAATGTCCAAGAACATGTTCATATGATCAAAATTGAGCAAGATATGCATTGGAGAAGTTGGGAAATTTTTGTGAAATGGCAAAAGTCAACTATCCTTGAAACTTTAATTTTTGACAAAAGGGCCCACTTTTTTCCACTTGATTCAGCCTTGTCATGCCACCCACGTGTCCTATGATTAATTTCAAGATTAAACATTAATTTTTCTATTTTATTTAATTTTTATTGATTTAATCCATTTTAAATCCATAAAATTCAAATAAAATCAAAAAAATTAATTAAAGGGGGATCTTTGTGGTTTGAATGACCTTTATATGCCATTTACTATCTGCCAAATTCGTGCAAGCTATTTTTTGTACACAAAATTTTGAATTTGTGCCAAGATGTCCAGATACATGTAAGCATGGAAAGGGAAAGTTTTGCAAATTTTGGAAGCTTTTTAATTTGTTGGATTTTGGTTTGAAAGCATGGCTTTATGGCTTGGATTCTTGCCTTATTTCTTTGTCCCCTCCATCTCCTCTATAAATACAAGCCATGAGAAAGCATTAGAGACAAATACACACAGCCTAGAGAACGCCCCAAAATTGCAAAAATTTCCTTGAAGTTGTCAAGCTCGAAAGACCTGATCTAGCCAGATTCAACTACTTCCAAGCACTCCATCAACATCCCAGGTACCCCAAATGCTTATTTCTATTTTTCCATAACATGTTCCTGTGCAGGTTTCACAAAGGCTTTCCACCATGTGCATCAAACGATCATGCGCCAAGTGGCCTCAAAGATCAATCCAGGGGCTATGAGATGCTGGATACCATGCTCCAAGTCAAAGCACGTGCAGGAAATTCCTAAAGTCAACAAAGGCTTAAGCTTATTGGGCCATATTGCTTGCTCAAACCTCCATACCCGGGCCAACACCCCCATGGTTCTTTCGTATTTTCTTTTGTTTTCTTTTCCTTTTTTTATTTTCTTTTAACTAATTATTATTATTAACTATTATTATTATTATTTAATTCCTAGATAATTATTTTCATAAACAAAAGAATAAAAAAAAAACTAATATTTTCATTATTCTTATTTATTAATTTCACTTTAATTCATTGTTTTGTAATTAAATTATAATTAATTAATTAGTTTAATTAGGCAATTTTAATCTTTTTTTTAATAACTAAAATAAATTTAGAATTAAATTTTATTAACTTTTAATTTTAATTCCTTTTTATTTTATTTCATTAAAAACATAAAAACACAAAAAAAAACACTTTTCTTTTAATTAATTAATTAATTAGTTTAATCATTAGTATTAATTGCATTTAATTCAAAAAAAGACAAAAAAAATTCAATTTCTTTTCTTAAAAGGGTCAAAACCCTTAGAACGTTCCTGATTAATTTTATTCGTGCGCATTTATTTCATTTTGATTATTATGTAATTGCTTTCAAGAATGTAATAGTAAATAGGTTTACCGCTTTATTTAATTTCTCGTACTTATTTACCAAAACGGGTCTTTGTATTTTTGGCGATGTATAGACCCGCGCCTTGTAATAGCGTAGAATTTATATTTCCGCAATTTACTTTCCGCACCCCCTAACTGTTAAATGCATAAAAGAATGTATGTAAATAAAATTAACCCGTAGCTCACAAATAACATGTACAAAGACAAAAACTAACTGAATACAACACACCATGCACATGCCACTCCTAGGGTACGCCTCACTGGTTGCCTCGAGGTGGTCATCAAGTATAGGGTGTCTTAGAGGTCGCCCTTCTGTCTAAGATCCAGTTGCCTCGAAACGGTTGCCTCGGATAAAAGGATCTAGGACGTTAGGGTTACTTCTAAGTTGTCCTACCATTGCTTCGGTGACCACACAGTCCCGATAATCGAATTGACCCGAACACCTCCAATGACGGTGCTACCTACCTCTCAATGGTGGGATAGCACTATCTAAAGGACTCTTACACAGCTTAATTCCTTAGGGTAGGTAGACTTCTCTTAAGTACTTGCTCTTTTCAAAACAAACAAAAACATCTTTTCGCACCCTACACTTTCAAAAGTTTTCAAACAAAACACTTCATACACTCTTGAGGACTGATACAAGAGTTACTTAGAAGTTTTCCAAATGAACTTTTTCAAAACCCACACACATTTGAAAAGCAAACAAATTTTGAAAACATAAGAGCAAGTACCTAAGAGCCCGTGGATAACCACGGATACAAAGGGTGCTAACACCTTCCCTTTCTATAAATCTACCTCCCGAACCGAGAAACATCTCGAATAAGGAATTTTGTTGTGCTTTTGTCCTTTCCATGTTGGAGAACATAAAAGACGGTGGCGACTCTTGCTTACCGCGACATTTCGCGAAACCAGCTTAAAAACAGTCAGTTCTATTTCCACCGGTCACAATGAGTCTGTGTTAAACTTCATCTGAAATTTTCTGAGAAGGAACCTGGGTAGGATTACTTCATGATGAGTCCGTGTAAAACTTCATCTTGGAAATATTAGAAACCTATGTAGGGTTGCTTTAGCTGGTCGTGCAGATAAATTCCCTGATTTGTTACAGGTATTAATCTGGAACTTGAAAATGGTTGATGGTAGCCATCTGTTGATTGACCTTTCCTGAAAAAGGTAAAACGTTAGTTGTATGCAATGTCATGATGTATGAAATGTATGATGTCATGATGTTCTCAAAAATAAATGAGATTGTGTCATATGCACTTACGAGGTGTGAAATGTTAATGAATGTACTTTTTGTCTGGGAAAATAAATCCTTGACAAATGTTGGGGAGTCAATAAATCCCGGACTACTGTTGAAGAGTAGGTCTATCTTCAAAATTTGCTTAGAATGTTCCCACCGGGGATTTCCTGTTTTGTTGAGGAGAACTCCGCTGGGGAATGTTGACAACTTTGTGGAGAGTGTTGGTTCTTGCTTGGGGAAAAGAGATCAGGAGTCTCGGTTGTCCGTTTCTCTACTGGGGAGTCGTAGTTGAACTGATATCTGGTCGGGTCCAGGTTTCACAATAGCTTGTTGGGGATTGTAGAATAGTCTACTGGGGAAGAGGAGTTATGATCCTCTAATTTTTAGTAGTCGGAGAGGCAAACTTAAGCTGGGGAATCTTGTCATTTGTTGGGGAAATAAACCATGTTGCCAGTCTGTTGGAGAGGTGGCGACTTCACTGGGGAAAATCCTCGATGATTCTTGAGGTCGACTCAGCTGGTGAGAAGTTTTCAGAGATTGAAACTCTGGCTGGGAGTCATCATATGAGAAGGATTTTGGGGAGATTTGTCACTGCCCCTAGTAGCAAGTGTTTGTGGCACTACCAGGAACTAATTGATTGTATGTAACCCTTTGTTGGGATATGCATTCAATGCCCCAAGTGATTTAGATGGAGATTTGCCCCTGGTTATTCTGCTCTTCTTGAAAGATTTCTTGAAATCTTGACTGGACTGCCTCAGGTGTGCTGGATAGTGATATGTCATTCCCCCTTGTTGATAGGAGATTTGTCATTGGAAGTGTCATTCCACTTGAAGTGATTTTGCTCACTGAGAGAGTTTTTGTTCACTGGATATTCGTTGTATGAATTTCGCTGTTGTCAAACAAATAGCCATATGCAAACAACGATATTCAAATAATGCAAAGTTTATGCTTATCTTGAAATTTTGAAAATTCGTTAAAGAAGTTTTGTAAGAAAATTCAAACTCAGGATTTAGAGTAAAGCCTTACAGAAGTCAGGATACCTTTTGTAACAGTATACTTTTGAGCTAACCCGTGCTTCAATTAGGAGTTTTGAAGGGTTGTAGCATGGCTTGGTTCACGGTTTAAGAAACAAAGGATAAGGCTCAAAGTGTAATTGCACCCACCTGTTCTTCGTGATGTTCTTCAGTCCTAAACTCAGTTAATTGTGCGTTTGAACTCCAATTGAGTCTGGAATGACGTTTTGGTGATGGTTCAGACAAGTTAAGTCTGTCAGAAGGCAGACATTTTTTTGCAACATTTTTCATGTTGTTGAGGATTTGTAGTGACCTCTTTCTTTTGATTTGTTATCCCAAATTTTTGCCTGACTGTTCTTGTTTTGAGATTACAGTCATCAGGATGCCCCAGTTTTCTTAAGTCTCCTTTGTAGGTTTTGACTTAGTGGGTTTTTCTCTTGAGAGATAATGACTGCCTATTTGGTAGGGAACCATCACTATCTTTTGATTCCAGAGGAGTGTTTTTGATATCATTCGTTGTATAGGAAGTGAAATTTTGTGACTTAACGCGCGTTTGAATTAACTGAGAGACTACCCTGCCCCGGGTTTTGATTTAAAGGTTTCAATTTGTGTAAAAAAGAAAACTTATACTTCTTTGGCTCGAAGGGTTTGACTAGGGATTATCTTCCTTATAACTCCAGTGTTTAGGATTTTAAAGAAACGCATGTACATTGTCAGAAAGGTCTATCCAAAATCATACTATATGAGATTATGGCATTGTTTTCGTCATGCTCCCTCTAAAGGCTTATAACTTTTAGCAAGAGTTGAATGTCATAAAAGGAGTAAAAAGCATAATTTAAATAGAATTAAAATGAATGGATTAATTCAAGACAAACATATTTAATGCATTAATGAAACGAAGTTTGACACTAATAGATAATTGTGTAAATAACAAAAGAAATTACAATTGAAAATTCAAAATGAACAAGACGCTCTCAATGATTCGGCATAGGAGCAGTGATCACGTTTGAAGTCTCCGGAGGGTCAAACTCAATCTCCTTGGCGTCAATCAAATTCTGAATCATGTACTTCAATGCCCAACAATCGTTAGTGTCATACTTGGGACTTCCAGAATGATAAGCACATGTTGCATTAGGATTGTAGTTAGAAGAAGAAGTTTTGGGGTTTGGATGAGGTCCTATCAATGTAATAAGGTTCATCCTCAACAAGTGTTGTAGCGCTTGAGACAATGGAATGTTGATGTTGGTAAACTGTCTTCTGGGTTCATCAGGCCTTTGTTAATTTCCCTTTTGTTGTTGCTGGTGCAACATAGAACCAGAGATCAGGACTGCCCCCACATGTTGGTCATGACGACTCCTTTGACCACACACATAATTGGACTCTTTCTTCCCATTGTATGGATTTTTCTTAGCATCAGAGGGTGTAGCTCCTTGGATCTTTCCGCTTTTGATACCAGCTTCGACCCTTTCACCGGTCAGTATTAGCTCGGTGAATCCGGTCAAGGAGCTTCCGATTAGGTGATTGAAGAAAGGTCTTATCAAAGTTCCCATGAAGATGTCAATCAGCTCCCTTTCAGTTAGAGGGGTTGCACCCTACCAGCCAGATCTCTCCCCTTTTGGGCGTATCCTTTGAAGCTCTCGCTGGAACCCATGGTCATGTTCTGCAATTGCACACGAGTTGGTGCAAGATCAGCGTTTTATTGGTACTGCTTGTAGAAAGCAGCAGCTAGATCCTCCCAGGTATGGATGCGATAACTCTCCAATTGATAGAACCATTCAAGTTGAGTCCCTACCAGGCTCTCTTGGAAGAAATGGATCCAAAACTTCAGATCAGTTGTGTATGGTTGAATCTTGCAAATATAAGACTTTAAGTGCATCTTAGGGCAAGAGACTCCATCGTACAGGGGAAAGGTAGGGATTTTGAACTTTGGCGGGATGACCAACCCAGAAACCAAATCCATGTCTCCTAAATCCAAACCAGGTATTTGTTGAATCTCCATAGCATTGAGGCGATCCTCCAACTATTTGTACTTGTCATCAGCGGGAGGGTATTGTTCCTCAGAGTAGTCAGCTTCGACTTCATCAATCTCCAGACCGTTGTCTTCTTCATGACTATCCCCCATGTTGGATGGAGTTGAAAGATCTAGAGCTTCCTTGATTGGTCCTCTAAGTCTTCTTCCCAAGTTCAGGACGCCTATTGACTTCTTGGACTTTTTCTTCTTATCTTTGAGAAGAAGAGTCTTCAGGTCCTCTTGCCCTTTAGCCATAGCCAGGAACATTTGTTGGAATTGAGCGTTTTGAGCTTGGAGATCTTTCATTGTTTGTTCCATATCCATCTTACTGAAATAAACAGTAGGAAGATAGTGAGACCTATATGGGAGAAACCTGTCATGATATGATGCATGACATGCGGATGCATGTTTTCAAGGATCTCGCGAGGTTAGTAGTCACTTACAGTTTTGATTGGAAACTTTGTATCAGTGGATGTCCTTCCACGAGAATTAAGCTTCACCATGTCGAGTGGGTTGTAGCCCTTGACTCAAGTTTGTTGTACTTGATTTTTGACGACGTTTGGTTAGAGGAAAATAAATCCTCTTTCCCCTTGATAGACGTCTGGTTCAATGTGACCCTGCATCAAAGACCCTCGAGATCCTTGAAATGGTTATTGAAAATGCTATGGTATGATGTTATATACAAGTACGCAAAGTAATCAAGTTTGTATACAAATAATCATATTCACACAAAGCAGACAAGTCCTTAGCTTTAGGTTTGCATGGGGTATGTAGGTAAGTACCCTCTTGAAGTTTAGTTGGCTCAACATGTCCTAGTTAATAGTAACCGGGTTCTAAGGGATCTCAATATCACTGACCTTTCCCACAAGCTTCGTTCGATAGGTGATTGACTCGCAACCAAACAAAACTCAAGAGTCAAGTCTCAATGAGTGTAGCATCGAGTATCAACCAATCTTCGGTCAAAACCAAAGTCGGCTATCTCACTACTTCCTAATGGCCAAAGATGAGTCAATTAGAAGGTTCTAAAGGTCAGTTAGCGCTTAATGACACTAAGGAAGCCTAATGTTATCCTTGACTGACTCAAGGAACATTAGTACAAGCCGAAGTATCATGCTAACTTAGCTATCACTTCATCCATATCGGTATACCCCGTACAACTTCCATGATTTATTTTTACTTACCTAAAAAGGTTCCCCGGATCTGGGTGTAGGATCTTTAACAATAACCCAAACAAGGACCCAAAAATGTAAAGCAAGAAAAGCAAATAAAGGTGATCTAACCCTAAGGTAACCCCACTTTTTAAGTTTATTCCCCAGCAGAGTCTCCAGTTCTGTAACACGGTGGGAGAACTGACTTTGTTGTTTTGTATTTTATTGCAAATGTTGCGGATATCAAGAGTCGCCACCGGATTTTCTTTTATCCAAAAGGAAAGGCTGAAAAGAACAGGAAAGACCTTTAGAGAATGTTTTCTGAGTTCGGGGGGTAGATTAAGAAAAAGGGAAGGTATTAGCACCCTTTTCATTCGTAGTTACCTACGGGCTCTTAGTTGCTTGCTAGATCACTTGCTTTTGTTTGAATGTGTGCTTGTGGTGTGGGTTTTGAAAGTATTTTGAAAATGTCTTTGTAATGGTTCTCGTTTCTATAAGAATGCGTATAAAGTGTTGTTTCGAAAATAGTTCAAAGAGGTGTTTGTGGAATGTGCTTTTGAAAAAGATTTTGAAAAGGTGTCTTCTTTGTAATGGCTCTCATTTGTATAAGAACGAGTACAAAGTGTTGTCTTTTGAAAATGTTTCAAAGAGGTGTTGGTGTATAAATTTTTTTTTTGTGAGCAAGCGAACAACTAGGAGCGAAACTACCTACTCAAAAGGTCTTAAATGTTCTTTTCTTCCTCCTTTAGATGTTGCTATCTTACCATTGATTGATAAGAAGCCCCATCGTTGGATGTGAAAGGACGGGCGTGGGACATTTGTATAGTCATAGAAGGAAACCTATGGGACATTTTAGCAATATCGTTTAGGGATTAGATCGTTTACCGAAGGCAACATTGAGGGTCATCAAGGGACTACGATCTTTTATCAAGGGTATTTGCTAAAACGCCCATGTTCGAGGGGCATGACTATTTTATTCGAGGCAATAAGTGAGATTACCCTAAGGGTGCATGTGTGAATAGTGTGTTTGATTACATGCATTTAGTCATTGATTTTTGGGTTGTCTATTTGTTGATTTTTTATCTTTCCATACAAATCCTAACTACTAGCATTTATATGAAAGTGATAAATTGCAGAAAGTAAAGATTCTACGCTATTACAATCATTAGGGGGATGGGGTGTACAAATTTACAAATGGGGATTGCAAGAAATTAAAGTCCTAATTATCTATTACAACCATATTGAAATAATGTACAAGAATTGAAATGGACTTGTTTTGTTTTTGTTAAGAAAAGAAATAAATTGGCTTAAGAAAATATTTTTGGTCTTTTGGTTTGAAAATAGATAAAATAAAGTATGTAAATATAAAAATGTTTTTTTGGTTATTTAAAAGCTAAAAATAAGATAAATGAGAGAAAAATGAGTCAGAATCAACACATTGACGAAACGAGAAGGAACAGAAGTTCTGACTCTAATACGCTGCAAGAGAGAAAATGTTAGTAGGAAAGTAGAGGGTCAGAAGTTCTGGGCCTGGGTGTTGTACCCCAAAATTTTCCCTCCCATATTTCTCAAGATATTGCAAGAAAAATCTCCAAGTTGCTCAAGTTTGCTCAAGAGTTGGACAGACAAGCTATCTCCTAAGGCAGTCTACCCCAAATTAGGGTTTTGTGTTGCATCAAGATCCTTGAGTCCAAATGACCTCAAATGTTCCCCAATGTCCTAATATGTTCTCAAGGTCATCCATGTCAAATTTCAAGCCTTGCAGAGGAAGTTTGCTCAGTCAATTGCTCGAAGGTCCAAAAATCGACTGTGCTAGGGCAAAAGTCAACTGTGACCTACAAATAGTCAAACTTCAAGATTTTTTGTCAACATTCTCATTTTGAAGGATATTTCATCATTCTATCAAGGGTTTATCATGATTCATCAAGGATTGCTCAAAATTCATCAAGATTCAAAAGTTGCTAAATTAGGGTTTTGTAGGAAAAGTCAACTCAACTTTGACCAAGCATAACTTTCTCATACTTTATGAGAAATGACCCATACAAAGCTCATTTTTAATAGGATGCAATTACCTACAATCCATCTTCATATCCCAAGTTCAAAAAATGTACTCACAAGAAGTTATAAATTTGGACATTATAGGTCATTTTTGAAAGTCAACAAAAACACTTTTTTTCCAAAGCTTATAACTTGAGCATGGAATATCCAATTGCGATGAGACCAAAAGGGTTGATTAGGGGACACCTCAAGCTTACTAAAAAGTCCAAGAACACTTCCAAAAGTTCAAAATTGAATAAGTTATGTGTGATACGGTGGGAGAACTGACTTGAGGTTTGCGTTTGTATTCGCAAATGTTGCGGTTAGCAAGAGTCGCCACCGACTTTTTATTTTATCCTAAAGAAAGGTTAAAAAGCACAGCAAAAAACCTTTTGAGATGTTTTCTTGGGTTCGGGGAGTAGATTATAGAAAGGGAAGGTATTAGCACCCTTTCTATCCATGGTTATCCATGGGCTCTTAGTTACTTGCTTAGATCACTTGCCTTTTGTTTTCAATTGTTTTAAATGGTGCTTGAGTGTGTGGGTTTTGAAAATGTTTTGAAAAGATGCCAATGTGGTGGCAACCTTTGCAATGATCCATGTGGGGATGTATACAAAGATGTATGTCTTTTGAAAAGGTTTTCATTTTTTGAAAGTTGTTTTGAAAGTGTAGTGAAGTGTGTTTTTTGAAATTAGGCAAGTGTTTTGTTTTGCAAGTTGATTCAAGTAACTAAGAGGTTATCTACTCCTAAATTTCTCAAAAGATTATTGCTATACTTTAACCCTTTTAACAAGTTTGCACCACCATTGTATTTGGTGGGCAAGCTTGTGTTAGGATGTGAAAGGGACAGGCGCGGGTCATCGTTTAGACCATAATTGTAACGACGTTAAATGTCTTTGGGCAATTTCTCTAAGGGACTTGATCATTTGTTTTTGTTTGTTTTGAAAAGTTTTACCGAGGGACTATGATCATTCAAACTGTTTGCTTTGCCCAAAGATGTTCAACATACAATATGGCCCATTTATTTGAAGGCAACAAGTGGAATACCCTAGGGGGTGCAAGTGTGATTTGTGTGTCCATATTCATGCTTGTTTATCTTGTATTAGGTCAAACTAATTTTTTATCGTTTTTTCGCATACAAACCCTAATTCTAGCATGTTATTATTTAGAAAGCAATAAAGTGCGAAATTAAAATTACTAAGCTATTACAAAACCAAATATGGGAAGGGGGGTACAAATGCTCAAATGGGGATATTGACAAGAATTTAAATCTAAATTATTACAACAATTGGGTATTTGCATGGTAAATAAATTGCATAATTTAAATGTAAATAAAATAAATATGTGAAGTGTAAAAAGGAAAGTTTTTTATGTGTATGAGAAAATATTTATGTAAAAGGAAAAAAGAAAATAAAAATGTATTTATTTTTTAGTATTTTGGACTTAAGGTGAAAAACCCTAATTTTATATAAAAAGTATTATTATCTAATTTAATTCTACTATTTATTTATTATGTACAAAAAATAAAATAAAATGAAGTATTTTGTGAAAAAAGTATTTTTGTATCACATATTAATAAAAATGAAGAAAATCAAGTATTTTATATTTTTATCTTAAATATATTAATAAACATGTATATATATATATTAAACCCTAAATGAGTATTATACAAAATAAATATTTATTTAATATTTTAATAAAATAAATAAAAGTATTTTTTGTGTGAAATATTTTCAGAAGGTAAAAATAAAAATAAAAATGTGTCTACATTATTTTCTATTTATTTTAATAATAGTGTATATATATATTTGTATATAAATAAAAGAAATAAACAAACAAATATGCCATAAATACAAAAAATGATGGAAAAAATATTTTAAAAATTTTAATGGCATGAGAAAAAATAAACAAAGTCAACCCAAAAAGAAAAAGTCAAAAATGTTGAAAAATAAACAAATGGGCTCAGGGGGGTGTAAACCAAAAAATGGGGTGTGAAAAGGAAACAAATCCAGGCCCAGCCCAGATCACTTCTTCTTCAACCTCTGTACAATTTTCTTCACACAGAACACGCGTTTTCTAACTCTGGATTCCTGGACTTTCAAGCAAAACTTATAACATGAAAAGTGTAGAGCATTAAGAGACGGTTTCAACCATATAAAGAACATGACCTATCTCTCCAAGATGAGAGAGAATTTCTCTCCCCCTCTTTTCTGACCTAATTTTTCTACCATTTTCAGAGCTCAAATTCTCTTCACTCAGACAAAAGAAATGAAAAGTAAAGCTATGTACATGTTCAGGGCTATGAATAGGACTTTGTTTCTTCACAAACTTAAGACTAAATATGCCTAATAAGAGAGATACGAATTCAAACTTTTACCTGTGCAGTTGAACTTCTATGTGGAGAATGAGGGACTTTCAGTGCAATGTAATGATTGGAAAAGCTTCCTTGAAGTCCAGGGATGCTTTTTCAATGCTCACTTTGTCTTGAAACTTCTTGTATCAAGCTATAGAACTTCACCTGCAAGTCAAAGATGTGAAAATGGTGGAAGTGGTTAGAGCAACTACAGATCGTGCCTTAGCTTCTGGATAGCTTGTATATGTTGTAAGGAAGGTAGAGGAACAGGTTTGGACAGAAATGTTTGAAGGGAATGAGAGATTGCACTCAAACTGCAGGGGCACCCCTGTTTGTGCAGTTTGAGGATGATTCTGAGATGGAGAGGGTTTGGAAGGCAAATGGCTCGAGCAAAAGCTTCAATGTGGTCTATGGAATGTGTTTGATATATTTTGTGCTGTGTTCTTTTGCTGATATGAGAGATAGCATATGTTATGGACCTTTCTTCACACTTAAGCTACCAAAAGCAAATTGGTGTTCTAGGTCAGTATAGGACCCCCTAATGTGCTGCATCAACTCCTCTTGATCAGTGTGTTATGCCCATAATCTTGTGTTAACCAGATCTTCTTTGTACTTGTTGGATTACAAACTTGACATAAAGCTAAACTTTTCAAAAATGGAAATTCCACTTTATCTAGTTTAGGATTAAACCATTATGCAATGTTAGAACACAAAGAACATGACCTTAACACATTGAATATGCATTAAATTATTGAGTATGGATTGGTTCAAGGACCTGTAATTAAGCATAAAGCAAACTGAATTCAAATTTGCAAATTTGTGAACATGTCTTGGTGAAGAACAAAAGTGAATTTTTGCCAACTTGTGAAATTCGAATCTCTCAAGTTATGAGGTTGTTTGATGAGTTCTTGGACATTTTGGAAAGCTTGGAATGTGTACTACAATCCATCTTTGAAATGCAATTTGAAATTCCAAGTGGAAGGGTATGAAAAGTGGCCTTGAAGTAGGGTAGAAAACCTTGTCAAAATAGGTCAAATTTCACTAAGTTAAAAGATGGTTTAGTGCCCTTATTCAAAAAATCATAACTTGAGATACAAGCTTCAAATGAGAAAACTTTGTGAATCAAAGTTGTAGATTTTGCAACAAGCTACAACTTTCATGTTTTGACTTTTGTTTGAATCCCAATGGATCATGGTGAAAAGATGGGGCAAAGTTGGGAAAAAATTAGGGTTTTTCATAACTTAGAAAAATTCTAAGTTATGAAAAATTCCATTTTCAAACCCTAATTTGCA
The DNA here is from genome assembly GCA_948472305.1 of Vicia faba. NCBI lineage: Eukaryota > Viridiplantae > Streptophyta > Magnoliopsida > Fabales > Fabaceae > Vicia > Vicia faba. The sequence continues at coordinate 978,432,524 of OX451738.1, read as the reverse complement.
TTTTGTGATTTCTTGGTGAACAAGTTTCATGATTTGTAATGTTTTGATGAAAAATGAACCTTGACTCTTGATTTTGACCAAAAAGTCAAAGTTTGACTTTTCAGTATACAGTCAAAATTGATCAATTGACTGGGAAATTCAACTGTCAATCTTGTGTACTTGGGATCTTTTGAGCTTGATGAACATGTCAAGATAATTCCATGGGGTCCTTGAGTCCATATGTGAGCTTGGTTTGCCATTGGCTAGGTCAAACAGTCAAAAATTGCCCTTGTGCAGTCAAAACCTTAAAAATGACCATTTTGCCCTTTTGATGATCTGATCAAATTTCTTGTGGAATTGTGATCCAAACTTGATCAAATGGTTCATATGAGTTCATAATGTTGATGTGGATCAAATTTCATGAGGTTTGACTGTCAATTGGCCACAGTTGACTTTTCCCCCAATACAGCTGATTTTTAGGTCAACTGTCCAATTGACTGGGTAAAACTTGGAATTAGGACTTGAAACTTGGTATGGGTAAACTTGGGAGTCCAATATGAAGCATGAAAGTCATCTTAGGCATTTTAGGTCAAAACATCTTTAGGCAAACACAAACCCTAATTTGAGTCCACAGTGCAAGGAGAAGTCTTGAGCAGAGGAAACCCTAATTGGATCTTGATCTTCAAAGGTCTTGTGATGAGAAAAATGTTGAGGAAATGGGAGGGCAAATTTTGGGGTACAACAGTTGCCCCTGTTCAATCTTCTTAGACCTGAAGAGTTAGATTGGCAAGTTTGCCTTTCGTGACTCGAGGGTAAAAGGAGATTGGACACTAGAGTGCCCGGAAATTTGCACTCGCATGCTGGAGTCTCAACAATGTGGTGCCGGGAATGGGCTTATAGATGCCATTTGGAGAGATGGTGGATAGGGAGATGGGCTTTGTAGATGCCATCTGGAAAAGTGACAGAACTTTGTCGGGAATGGGCTTATAGATGCCATTTGGAAGTGTTGATCGCATAAGAGATTCCTTAGCGAGAACTTGTGTGTTTAAGAAAGACAGATGTTTTCCTGGCTTGTTACAGGTGTTTGATCTTCAGTCTCCTTATGCAGATATGCCCTGGCTGGATACAGGTATCGAATCTACGATCGGTTGCTCACAGATGTGCCCTGGCTGGATACAGGAGTCGAATCTGGAAATAGTCGTCAATAGATATGCCCTGGCTGGATACAGGAGTCGAATCTTTGAACTCTGCAGACGTGCCCTGGCTAGATACAGGAATCGAGTCTGGAAATGTGGTCCACAGATATGCCCTGGCTGGATACAGGAATCGAATCTGGAAATGTTGTAGTTGATAGATGTGCCCTGGCTGGATACAGGAGTCGAATCTTTGAACTCTTCAGATGTGCCCTGGCTAGATACAGGAATCGAGTCTGGAAACTGATCACTCTCAGATGTGCCCCGGCTGGATACAGGTATCGAATCTGGAATTGTGACAGTTGAAAGTAGTCGTTTTTGAGATTGTCTTTTTCCTGAAAAGGCAAAGACGTAAGCTGTATGCAATGTCATGATGTATGATATGCATGATGTCATGATGTTCAACATTTGATGTTGTATGTGTCTCATCATGTATGTAAGCAAGATGTATGAAAATGTGAAATGTTTATGAGTGTAATTTCATCTTAGGAAAATAAATCCTTGACGAATGACCGGGAAGCTGTTCTGCGGAAGAGATGCTTGACCAAAGCTCTGATGAGAGGCCTGCTGAGGACTTTAACAATGGATTCCGCTGAGGATAATGATGATAAACTCCGCTGGGGAAACTCCAAAGATAAACTCTGCCTGGGAATACCAAAGGTAGACTTCGCTGGGGATTGTAGGAACTTTTGCCGAGAACGGTCTTCCGTGGCTTTTAGCTGAGGATAACCCAGTTATAAGTCCTTGTGAGGAAATAACTCTAAATAAAACCTGGGCGTGACGTTCGTGCTTCGCCGGGGATAAGCTCGCAGAATCTTCTGGGGATGAGCTTTTAAGACCTGCCGGGGAATATTGTGCCTTTTTCAGGATCGACGGGGAATCGACTCTTGCTTGGGGAAAGTGCTGCTGAATTTTGCTTTACTCTGCGGGGAGTTGAGATGATTTGGTCACATTTTTCAGTTGAACCTACCTTGGTGCTTTGGCGGACAAAACAACTAGACCGCATTAGACAACCCCGCATTGCCCCTGTCTTCGATGTCACTTGTAATTAATCTCTTTTCATATGCAAACATTTATGAATCAGCAATTTTAATGTCAAATGCATATATCAAAAAAATGAACATTGGACGTTCTTCACAAGACAAAACAACAAAAGAAAAAACAATGGCAATTTGTATGGACAAGTGAATTTTCATTGATTTAAACTTTGCCTGTGAATAGGCGTTTTTTTGTACAAGAGACTGACATCCTAGTAAGAGGACATCGCCAAACAACATAGAGTTTACAATTTGAAAAACAAAACAGCTATGTGAACAATCCCACTGGGTTCCAACTCTGCTATTGCCTTTATGTCTCCGAACGTCTCATCGCTTTGCTGCCTGATCGAAGATGAAGCTGATTGGTCGATGCCGTAATCTGAGCCAGATAGTTGATGCCGAATTCCGGGTGCGAAGTGATCCAATGAGACATAGTGTTACGCTTTTATCCCTAACTTTTGCCTGGACCGCCCTTTCGGGTTTTCAGTCCACCGGGATACCCTTTTTTGCCCAAGCCGCCCTTTCAGGTTTTCGACTTGCCGGGTGTACAGATTTTTATTTATTTCATCCCTTATTTTTGCCCGAACCCTTTTGGTTCGCCGGGAAGCCCTTATTTTTGCCTAGGTATGTCAACCTAGCGGGTCTTTTATTTATGCGTAGTATTTTTTCACTATGTCCGCATTGGCGGGGTGAGGAAGGTCGTCACCGTCCATGGTGGTTAGGATCATGGCTCCTCCTGAGAACACACGCTTAACCACAAATGGCCCTTCGTAAGTAGGGGTCCATTTGCCCCGGGGATCACTTTGAGGAAGGATGATGCGTTTGATTACCAGGTCCCCAACTTGATACTCTTGCGGTCTGACTTTTTTGTTAAATGCCCTGATCATCCGTTTCTGATACGTTTGACCATGACAGATAGCAGTGAGCCTCTTTTCGTCAATTAGATTTAATTGATCAAGTCGAGTTTGGATCCAATCATCTTCATTTAAGTCTGCATCCTTCATTATCCGGAGAGAGGGTATCTGGATTTCGATCGGCAAGACTGCCTCCATGCCATAGACTAGGGAGAAGGGAGTTGCCCCGGTTGACGTCCTTGCTGAGGTGCGGTACCCATGAAGAGCGAACGGTAACATCTCGTGCCAATCTTTATAGGTCACTGTCATCTTCTGCACAATTTTCTTGATATTTTTATTGGCTGCCTCTACAGCCCCATTCATCTTCGGCCGATAGGGGGAAGAATTGTGGTGCTGTATCTTGAATTGTTCACAGAGTTCAGTGATCATTTTGTTATTGAGATTGGTACCGTTGTCCGTAATGATCCTTTCCGGGACACCGTACCGACATATCAGATTATGCCGGATGAAACGCGCCACGACGCTCTTGGTTACCGTGGCATATGAAGCTGCCTCGACCCATTTCGTGAAGTAATCGATTGCCACCAAGATGAAGCGGTGTCCATTGGATGCCGTCGGTCGGATTTCACCGATCATATCGATGCCCCACATTGCGAAAGGCCAAGGTGCCGTTAGGACATTCAAAGGAACCGGAGGGATATGCACCTTGTCAGCATGGATCTGGCACTTATGACAAGTCCGGGAGTGTTGGTAACAATCGGCTTCCATTGTGGACCAGAAATATCCTGCCCGAAGGATTTTCTTAGCCATGGTGTGTCCACTGGAGTGGGTCCCAAACGTACCTTCGTGCAGTTCCATCATGATTTTCTCTGCTTCAACCTTATCCACACAACGTAACAGAGTTGAATCATGATTCCGTTTGTAGAGAATGCCGTTGCTGAGGAAGAATTTTGCAGCAAACCTCCTCATGAACTTCTTATCATTGACAGATGCGCCCTCAGGGTATTCCTGAGCTTCCAAGTACCTCTTCACCTCGTGATACCAGGGTTTTTCAGTTACCTTCTCAGTCTCGAGCTCACAGCAGTATGCCGGTTCATCCAACTTCCAGATTAGGATTTGGGGAGCCTCATTGTCCCATTTAACTTTAAACATTGAAGACATCGTGGCTAGTGCGTCCGCTAGCTGATTTTCCTCTCTGGGGAAATGTTCAAAAGTTATCTCTTCAAAGTGGGGGAGCAGGGTCGATACATACTCCTTGTAAGGAATGAGATTCGGGTGTTTCGTATCCCACTCGCCTTTGATCTGATTGATCACGAGAGCGGAATCTCCGAAGACACTTAGAAACTTGATCCTCAGGTCGATTGCAGCTTGTAAACCCATGATGCATGCCTCATATTCTGCCATGTTGTTGGTGCAGCTGAAACATAATCGGGCGGTGAGTGGAGTATGGGTCCCCTTGGGAGATATGATTACAGCACCGACGCCGTTACCCAAAGCATTGGAGGCTCCGTCAAAATGCATAGACCATCGGGATCCTTCCTCAGGTCCTTCATCCGGTCCAGGTACTTCACAGTCAGTTACCACCATGATGTCTTCGTCCGGAAAATCAAAGTTCAATGATTGATAATCGTCCACGGGTTGGTGTGCCAAATGATCAGCCAGTACACTCCCCTTAATTGCTTTCTGAGTTGTATACTGGATGTCATATTCTGTTAAGATCATTTGCCATCTCGCTATCCTCCCAGACAGAGCGGGCTTTTCAAATATGTACTTGATGGGATCCATCTTTGAAATCAATAAAGTAGTGTGAGTCAGCATATACTGTCTCAGCCGGCGAGCAGCCCATACAAGAGCGCAGCAAGTTTTCTCAAGCAGTGAGTAACGAGACTCACAGTCGGTAAACTTTTTGCTCAAGTAATAAATAGCGTGCTCTTTTCGGCCAGACTCGTCATGCTGCCCCAGCACACACCCCATTGAATTATCAAGCACTGTCAAGTATAGTATCAGAGGTCTTCCTTCTACTGGTGGCATAAGAATGGGTGGCTCTTGGAGGTATTCCTTTATTCTTTCAAAGGCGGCCTGACATTCATCATTCCAGCGTACCACTTGATCTTTCTTCAGTAATTTGAAGATTGGCTCACAAGTAGCAGTCAGATGTGAGATGAATCGGGCAATGTAATTCAATCGTCCTAGGAAACCTCTGACTTCTTTCTCTGTTTTTGGGGTCGGCATCTCTTGAATAGCTTTAACCTTGGCGGGGTCCACCTGGATACCTTTATCACTTACAATGAAACCTAGCAATTTTCCGGACCTCACCCCGAAGGTGCATTTGTTGGGATTCAATCTCAACTTGTACAACTTGAGTCGGTCAAACAACTTCCTCAGATGATCAAGGTGCTCCTCCTCAGTTTGAGACCTTGCAATCATGTCATCAACGTATACTTCAATCTCATGATGGATCATATCATGAAATAAAGCAACCATGGCACGCTGATAGGTTGCCCCAGCATTTTTCAATCCGAATGGCATGACCTTATAACAGAAGGTGCCCCACTGGGTCACAAAGGTAGTCTTCTCCATATCTTCTGGAGCCATCTTGATCTGATTATACCCTGAAAAACCATCCATGAAGGAGAACACCTTGTGTTGAGCTGTATTGTCAACAAGGACATCAATGTGAGGTAGGGGGAAGTCATCCTTGGGGCTGGCCCTGTTCAGATCCCTGTAGTCAACACACATTCTGACCTTGCCGTCCTTCTTCGGCACTGGCACAACATTGGCAACCCACTGAGGGTAAGAAGTTACTGCAAGGAAACCCGCATCAAACTGTTTCATCACCTCAGCTTTAATCTTCTCAGACATCTCTGGACGCATTCGTCGAACTTTTTGCTTTACTGGAGGGCAATCTTCCTTGGTTGGCAAATGGTGAACTACAATGTCGGCATCCAAACCAGGCATATCTTCATAAGACCAGGCAAAGATCTCCATGTAGTCTTGTAGCATCTGGATCAATCGTTGCTTCACGCTGAGCTCTAGATTGGCACCAATTTTGACCTCTTTCCTATCTGTCTCAGTACCCAGGTTAATTGTCTCCACAGGCTCTTCATGTGGTTGAATAGCCCTCTCTTCCTGTAGTAGCAGTCTTGCGAGTTCACCAGGCACTTCGCAATCATCTTCACCTTCGTCTTCGGCCAAGTTGATCGGATTTTCGAAGTCATAACTGGCGGTAGCAGAGCTGTTGCCAGTGAGATCCAGAGTGGATTGAAACCTGTATAAGTGAGTGTGTGTAAATATAGCTGTTTTGCAATATATATAACACAGAAAGAAAAGGAGCACAAGATTTGAAATGCAACAAACGTCCAATGTTTTGATTGATGATATATGAAAATGTCATACAAAAAGCCCTCACAAATGGAGCTACGATGCCCCGGGCAGGACACCGAGCCAACAGAGTTTTAACATATTGTTTGTTACAAATTTGGAAATCAAAAGAAATCAATTACTGCGTGACAAATGTGATAGGGGTAAAGTCCTTTGCTGTCCAGTTGTTTGGTCCGTCGCCGGCAGTTGGGTAGATCCAATTATTAAACTCAGCTTCCTCCACATCCTCCTCAATAGCATTCACCCTTGAGCTGGAAATAAACACCGGAGCCTTTCCAATCTTCTCTTTGCGCACCGCCTTCTGAGCCTCTGCAGTAAAGCCTAGCCCAAACTTGTCGTTCTTCTGAGTGAAGTCAGGAAGCTGACCCCAGTGTGCACCATTGCCTTTCTGAACCACAGCCCGGGCATCCCTTAGGGAAACCATCTTCAAGGAATCATTCTCTTCGGCCATTGTCTCCGCAGCTGCTGAAATTGGATGTACCTCCTCGAAATGTTGGAAGGGAGTTTCAATAAATTCTCCGTCCATCTCGATGTACCTGAAGGAATTCAAATGGCTCACCATATACTCCTCTTCTCCTTGCACAGTGACAATTTTCCCCCTGACGGGATACTTCAGCTTTTGGTGTAAGGTGGAGGTCACTGCCCCAGCTTTGTGGATCCAAGGTCTACCCAACAGACAGGAATACGATGGACGTATATCCATCACGTAAAAGGTAGAGTCAAACACTTGAGAGCCCACACGAATAGGGATGTTAACCTCTCCATGAACCATCCTCTTGGAACCGTCAAAGGCTCTGACGATGATATTGCTGGGTTTCAACTCCAAGCCCTCATAATCCAGACGATCCAAAGCCTTTTTCGGAAGAACATTCAAGGAAGAACCAGTGTCCACCAATACATGTGCCAGAGTAGTGCCCCTGCATTCAATAGAGACATGCAGGGCATCATTATGGTTTCTCCCTTTTGCGGTCAGGTCAGCATCTGAAAAGCCCAAGCCGTTGTCCGCCGTCAAATTGGCTATGCAGTCAGTGAACTGGACTGCAGACGTCTCTTGCGGCACATGGGCCGTCTTGAGAAATGAGATTAACGCCTTTGCGTGAGCCTCGGAACATAGCAATAGGGAGAGCAGGGAGATCTTGGAGGGTGTATGCCCCAATTGTTCGACAACATTAAAATCACTTTTCTTTATTATCTTCAGAATCTCCTCCATTTCTTGTCGGGAGGCCTCAGCATTCACGGGTATTGGTGCCTCCATCCGGGCAGGCTCTTCTTCAATCCCTTTGCCCCGAGCATTTGATGACTCGGCAGCAGGGGACACAATTTGATCAGCAACAGGACTTGGTAAACTTGCAGGTTTTATGAGGAGGGGTTTTCGAATAGCGGGAGGCGCAATGTCAGGCGAGAAGAGCCTGCCACTGCGGGTGACTTTAGCTGGACCGGTGATGTCGCAAATACTGGCACTAGCATCAAATTCTTGCTTGATTCCATTTACATATACGTCTGCCCCATAATGCCAGGGGACAGCCTTATCAGACACGTAGGAGAGGGGTCCTGGAACAGTAATGATCACAGGCGCAACTGTCAAGATTTGAATAGGCTTCTTTGGGGGAGCCTTGATTGGATTTTTGAAGATGGTAATCACGGAAACTTCTTTTATTGGAACCAATTGAACAGCAGTCTTTTTGAATAAAATCTCCTTGCTATCCATTAGGCCTTGGATGCCTAACCTTAGCAAGGGACAATCGGATAGGGAAATAGCACAGAATGGGCAACCTTCGCCGCAACCCGGAAATAAACCGGCCCGCAGTAGGTTCTTCTTAACAGTCTTCAAAGGGGTAACAACTTCATCTATCGAAACAGCATACACTTCTTCCTCAATGGCACTTACCCTATGCTGGGGCATAGGAGCCGTTACAACATTCGGTCTTTCCGGCGCTTCAAACTGAATTTCTTTTGCGTCAATTAGATCTTGCACTTTGTTTCTCAAGGCCCAACAATCATCAGTAGTGTGCCCGGGACTATCAGAATGATAAGCGCACCGGGCATTCGGGTTGTATTTAGGGGACGCAGTGTTGACGACCTTAGGAGCTTCTTTGAGGGTCACCAGGTTGGTGGATAACAGTTGGGGTAAAATTTGAGATAATGTCATACTCAATCGGGTATACTGCCTCTTGGGCCTTTCACTTCTTTGCTGATTGTACTGCTGAGGAGCAGCAACAGGTTTAGAGATGACCAAAGCATTAACGGCTTGGCGACTTTCGGGCTTGACTTGTCTTCTAGGGCCATAGACGGCGCTTGCTTCTTTCTTAAATGGCCTCTTCTCAGCACTTGTAGAGGCAGCTTTCTGTATCTTGCCTGACCTGATACCAGCCTCAATTCTTTCTCCTGTTAATATCAGATCTGTGAACCCAGCGGAGGAGTTACCAACCAAATGATTAAAAAACGGACCAGATAACGTTCCCAGAAACATATCAACCAGTTCTCGATCAGTTAATGGAGGCTGCACCCTGCCAGCCAAATCTCTCCATTTTTGAGCGTACTCTTTGAATCCTTCACCCGTCCCTAGAGACATACCCTGAAGTTGGGTACGCGTAGGAGCGAGATCAGAATTATATTGGTATTGTCTGTAGAAAGCAGTCGCCAAATCCTCCCAGTGCCGGATGCTAGCTCCGTCTAATTGGTAGAACCATTCAAGCTGAGACCCCGAGAGGCTGTCTTGGAAGAAGTGAATCCAGAGGTTTTTATCCGCCGTGTAAGGTTGGATTTTCCTTACATACGACCTCAGATGCAACTTTGGGCAGGAGACCCCATCATACTTGGCGAAGGCAGGCGCCTTAAACTTGTGTGGAATTACTACTCCAGAAGATAATCCCAAATCCCCGAAATCCAGTCCCGGCACGTTCTGAATTTCCATAGCGCTCAAGCGGTCCTCCAATTGTTTATATCTGTCAGCAGCAGGTGGGTATTGTTCCTCGTTATAGTCCGTCTCGTTGTCGGAGACTGCGGGACTAGGAGCTTCTCCCCCTTGGGGACTGTTTTTCTCTGCGGAAGAAGTGGTCGGATCAGCTTCATTGTGGAGTGTGTTCCCAAATCTGCGTCCGGTGTTGAACATTGCCGTCCTCTTTTTCTTCTTCTTCTTCAAGAGTAGAGTCTTCAACTCTTGCTGTCCCTGGGCTAGGCTTAAGACCATTTCTTGAAACTGTGCACTTTGGGCCTGGAGGGCCTTGATTGCTTGTTCACTGGATGACTCCGAATTCATGATGACTGTGCACATAAACAGCGAAGAAAATTAAGCAACCTGTGAAATAGGGTACCTGCTATGCATATGGTGTAATGGAATGCGTATGTTTTATGTTTTCAAAGACAAATAAGATTCAACTTTGTAGACAAAAAAGGGAAACACACTTCATTAGATTAAAATTTTTCAATTGTTCAACAATTCGCCCTTAGGCATTACAGGAATGAAAAATACGGAAAAGGAAATAAAACTACAAAAGGGAATAATCAAAGCTCATCAATGCTCCCATGGCCTTCTCCTCTCAGTGCTGATGTAGTTGTTCAGGACACGTTCTTCCTCCAATTGCTTAGTCAGCCTTTGGACCTTCCTTTCCTGCTCGTTGAACTTCTCCCGATAGAAATCCCGTTCTTCCTTTAGCTGTGCCCAAGATCTCTTCATGGTGTCAAAATCAGTAGGTATCTGAGGAGGGAGGACAGTTGAAGGAACCCCATCTTCATCGGGAGCCTCAAGGATGATTGGTCTGACGGCTTCGTATGGCATACCTAGCCTCTGAGCACGGATGCGGACCCATTTGCAATAGGGCTCCAATGGTAAAGAAGTTTTTGGTCCTAGCTCATGTGGGTCAGCTTTGTGGATTCTGTCCCAAGCTCTAATGAATCCCTGTCGTAGTTTGTCACTGCCTGCCTGAAACTCAAAATGGAAGTGAGGAACCAGCATTTCATGGGGCCCATCTCCTCTGGCTCTTCCGAACTGACGGAGAGCTAAACACGGATTGTAAGAGATTCCTCCTTGGATACCAATCAACGGGACATTAGGGTATTCTCCGCAACGGTCGATAACAGCTACCTCATCCAAGCCTCTGAGAGTCCAAGTGATATCCTTATCTGTGAGAGACATTAACCTTCGAGCCCAACCTTTTCCTTCTTCATTCTTCAGCACGGACTTAGGAAGGTGCGAAATAAACCACCTTACCAGCAAAGGAGCACAACACCACGGAGTTCCCCGTTTTCGAGCAGTACGAGCATGGAGTTGTTGTAGAATGTCACCCAAGAGAGTGGGTACCGGATTTCGAGACATGAAGATTCTTATGACATGGATACTGATGAAAGTGTCAGGGTTGGGAAACAATACCAGACCATAGATCAAAAGAGCCAGAACATCTTCATATGCTTTGAAGTCCAAGTCATTCCAGAAATCATTAGCCTTGCCAACCAGAAATTTGACCAAAAAGCCCTTGATCCCATTTCTAGTTTCCCAGTTGGACAATACCTCTTCTTTGGTCAAGGGGAGAATTGCAGCAATCTCTTCAGGCCTAGGAGTCTTTTCCAAACCAGTGAAAGGAGTTTGTTCCAAAACAGGAATCCCAAGCAAGTAAGAGAACTCTTCCAGGGTAGGAACCAGCTGGAAGTCTTGAAAGGTGAAACAATGATGCAGAGGGTCATAAAACTGGGTCAGAACACTTATCAGTTGTTGGTCCCATTTTGCAGTGATCAAGCCAAGGAGGGAACCATGTCTGTTGATGAAGGAGGTAGTGTTTGGAATTCTTTCAACCAGATCTTTGAGTAAAACTGGTGTTTGAACAAAGTTGAGCCGGACAGTATTTCTACGCACGGGCATCATGATGTCCTACAAAACAGAGCAAAGATGAAACCTTTTTGTCTTTGAAATGGGTTAGCTTTGCATGCAATGGTATGATGGTATGATGCTATGATGAAGCACATCACAAGTATTCACATAGGCAGATAAAGCACACAAGTCACACAAGACACCCTTAGGTTTCAGGCCAGCATGAGTTTCAGGTATTACCCTCTTTTGGTTTTGTTGGTTAAAACCTGTCCTATCAAAAGTAACCGGGTTCTAGAGGATCTCAAATCATTGGCTACCCTCAATCGGTCATAACTCCAGCATCGCAATCTTTTCTCGCGGCCAGAACCATCTCGAGAGTTTAGCCTCAATGAGTGTAGCATACTGCTACTGTCCTAATAGCCAAGTTGGTCAATTTAGGGTTCTAAGGTTGGTTGGTGTTTAATGACCCCTTAGAAGACCTATATTCTCCCCATTACAACACAAGGGATATAGGTACAGACTAAGATGCCACACCAACGTAGCCACTGCTTCACCCATGTCGGTCTACGCCGGACAGGTCCCTCACAGATTATGCTACCTAAAAAGGGTATTTCCCAGATCCGGGTTAGGATCTATGAAACTCCAATGCAAAGCCCACAAACATAAAAGCAAACAAAGCAAACAATTGAAAACACAGGTGATCTAAAACCCTAAGGTTACTCCACTTTTAAGTACATGTCCCCAGCAGAGTCGCCAGTTCTGTGATACGGTGGGAGAACTGACTTGAGGTTTGCGTTTGTATTCGCAAATGTTGCGGTTAGCAAGAGTCGCCACCGACTTTTTATTTTATCCTAAAGAAAGGTTAAAAAGCACAGCAAAAAACCTTTTGAGATGTTTTCTTGGGTTCGGGGAGTAGATTATAGAAAGGGAAGGTATTAGCACCCTTTCTATCCATGGTTATCCATGGGCTCTTAGTTACTTGCTTAGATCACTTGCCTTTTGTTTTCAATTGTTTTAAATGGTGCTTGAGTGTGTGGGTTTTGAAAATGTTTTGAAAAGATGCCAATGTGGTGGCAACCTTTGCAATGATCCATGTGGGGATGTATACAAAGATGTATGTCTTTTGAAAAGGTTTTCATTTTTTGAAAGTTGTTTTGAAAGTGTAGTGAAGTGTGTTTTTTGAAATTAGGCAAGTGTTTTGTTTTGCAAGTTGATTCAAGTAACTAAGAGGTTATCTACTCCTAAATTTCTCAAAAGATTATTGCTATACTTTAACCCTTTTAACAAGTTTGCACCACCATTGTATTTGGTGGGCAAGCTTGTGTTAGGATGTGAAAGGGACAGGCGCGGGTCATCGTTTAGACCATAATTGTAACGACGTTAAATGTCTTTGGGCAATTTCTCTAAGGGACTTGATCATTTGTTTTTGTTTGTTTTGAAAAGTTTTACCGAGGGACTATGATCATTCAAACTGTTTGCTTTGCCCAAAGATGTTCAACATACAATATGGCCCATTTATTTGAAGGCAACAAGTGGAATACCCTAGGGGGTGCAAGTGTGATTTGTGTGTCCATATTCATGCTTGTTTATCTTGTATTAGGTCAAACTAATTTTTTATCGTTTTTTCGCATACAAACCCTAATTCTAGCATGTTATTATTTAGAAAGCAATAAAGTGCGAAATTAAAATTACTAAGCTATTACAAAACCAAATATGGGAAGGGGGGTACAAATGCTCAAATGGGGATATTGACAAGAATTTAAATCTAAATTATTACAACAATTGGGTATTTGCATGGTAAATAAATTGCATAATTTAAATGTAAATAAAATAAATATGTGAAGTGTAAAAAGGAAAGTTTTTTATGTGTATGAGAAAATATTTATGTAAAAGGAAAAAAGAAAATAAAAATGTATTTATTTTTTAGTATTTTGGACTTAAGGTGAAAAACCCTAATTTTATATAAAAAGTATTATTATCTAATTTAATTCTACTATTTATTTATTATGTACAAAAAATAAAATAAAATGAAGTATTTTGTGAAAAAAGTATTTTTGTATCACATATTAATAAAAATGAAGAAAATCAAGTATTTTATATTTTTATCTTAAATATATTAATAAACATGTATATATATATATTAAACCCTAAATGAGTATTATACAAAATAAATATTTATTTAATATTTTAATAAAATAAATAAAAGTATTTTTTGTGTGAAATATTTTCAGAAGGTAAAAATAAAAATAAAAATGTGTCTACATTATTTTCTATTTATTTTAATAATAGTGTATATATATATTTGTATATAAATAAAAGAAATAAACAAACAAATATGCCATAAATACAAAAAATGATGGAAAAAATATTTTAAAAATTTTAATGGCATGAGAAAAAATAAACAAAGTCAACCCAAAAAGAAAAAGTCAAAAATGTTGAAAAATAAACAAATGGGCTCAGGGGGGTGTAAACCAAAAAATGGGGTGTGAAAAGGAAACAAATCCAGGCCCAGCCCAGATCACTTCTTCTTCAACCTCTGTACAATTTTCTTCACACAGAACACGCGTTTTCTAACTCTGGATTCCTGGACTTTCAAGCAAAACTTATAACATGAAAAGTGTAGAGCATTAAGAGACGGTTTCAACCATATAAAGAACATGACCTATCTCTCCAAGATGAGAGAGAATTTCTCTCCCCCTCTTTTCTGACCTAATTTTTCTACCATTTTCAGAGCTCAAATTCTCTTCACTCAGACAAAAGAAATGAAAAGTAAAGCTATGTACATGTTCAGGGCTATGAATAGGACTTTGTTTCTTCACAAACTTAAGACTAAATATGCCTAATAAGAGAGATACGAATTCAAACTTTTACCTGTGCAGTTGAACTTCTATGTGGAGAATGAGGGACTTTCAGTGCAATGTAATGATTGGAAAAGCTTCCTTGAAGTCCAGGGATGCTTTTTCAATGCTCACTTTGTCTTGAAACTTCTTGTATCAAGCTATAGAACTTCACCTGCAAGTCAAAGATGTGAAAATGGTGGAAGTGGTTAGAGCAACTACAGATCGTGCCTTAGCTTCTGGATAGCTTGTATATGTTGTAAGGAAGGTAGAGGAACAGGTTTGGACAGAAATGTTTGAAGGGAATGAGAGATTGCACTCAAACTGCAGGGGCACCCCTGTTTGTGCAGTTTGAGGATGATTCTGAGATGGAGAGGGTTTGGAAGGCAAATGGCTCGAGCAAAAGCTTCAATGTGGTCTATGGAATGTGTTTGATATATTTTGTGCTGTGTTCTTTTGCTGATATGAGAGATAGCATATGTTATGGACCTTTCTTCACACTTAAGCTACCAAAAGCAAATTGGTGTTCTAGGTCAGTATAGGACCCCCTAATGTGCTGCATCAACTCCTCTTGATCAGTGTGTTATGCCCATAATCTTGTGTTAACCAGATCTTCTTTGTACTTGTTGGATTACAAACTTGACATAAAGCTAAACTTTTCAAAAATGGAAATTCCACTTTATCTAGTTTAGGATTAAACCATTATGCAATGTTAGAACACAAAGAACATGACCTTAACACATTGAATATGCATTAAATTATTGAGTATGGATTGGTTCAAGGACCTGTAATTAAGCATAAAGCAAACTGAATTCAAATTTGCAAATTTGTGAACATGTCTTGGTGAAGAACAAAAGTGAATTTTTGCCAACTTGTGAAATTCGAATCTCTCAAGTTATGAGGTTGTTTGATGAGTTCTTGGACATTTTGGAAAGCTTGGAATGTGTACTACAATCCATCTTTGAAATGCAATTTGAAATTCCAAGTGGAAGGGTATGAAAAGTGGCCTTGAAGTAGGGTAGAAAACCTTGTCAAAATAGGTCAAATTTCACTAAGTTAAAAGATGGTTTAGTGCCCTTATTCAAAAAATCATAACTTGAGATACAAGCTTCAAATGAGAAAACTTTGTGAATCAAAGTTGTAGATTTTGCAACAAGCTACAACTTTCATGTTTTGACTTTTGTTTGAATCCCAATGGATCATGGTGAAAAGATGGGGCAAAGTTGGGAAAAAATTAGGGTTTTTCATAACTTAGAAAAATTCTAAGTTATGAAAAATTCCATTTTCAAACCCTAATTTGCATTTTGTGATTTCTTGGTGAACAAGTTTCATGATTTGTAATGTTTTGATGAAAAATGAACCTTGACTCTTGATTTTGACCAAAAAGTCAAAGTTTGACTTTTCAGTATACAGTCAAAATTGATCAATTGACTGGGAAATTCAACTGTCAATCTTGTGTACTTGGGATCTTTTGAGCTTGATGAACATGTCAAGATAATTCCATGGGGTCCTTGAGTCCATATGTGAGCTTGGTTTGCCATTGGCTAGGTCAAACAGTCAAAAATTGCCCTTGTGCAGTCAAAACCTTAAAAATGACCATTTTGCCCTTTTGATGATCTGATCAAATTTCTTGTGGAATTGTGATCCAAACTTGATCAAATGGTTCATATGAGTTCATAATGTTGATGTGGATCAAATTTCATGAGGTTTGACTGTCAATTGGCCACAGTTGACTTTTCCCCCAATACAGCTGATTTTTAGGTCAACTGTCCAATTGACTGGGTAAAACTTGGAATTAGGACTTGAAACTTGGTATGGGTAAACTTGGGAGTCCAATATGAAGCATGAAAGTCATCTTAGGCATTTTAGGTCAAAACATCTTTAGGCAAACACAAACCCTAATTTGAGTCCACAGTGCAAGGAGAAGTCTTGAGCAGAGGAAACCCTAATTGGATCTTGATCTTCAAAGGTCTTGTGATGAGAAAAATGTTGAGGAAATGGGAGGGCAAATTTTGGGGTACAACAGTTGCCCCTGTTCAATCTTCTTAGACCTGAAGAGTTAGATTGGCAAGTTTGCCTTTCGTGACTCGAGGGTAAAAGGAGATTGGACACTAGAGTGCCCGGAAATTTGCACTCGCATGCTGGAGTCTCAACAATGTGGTGCCGGGAATGGGCTTATAGATGCCATTTGGAGAGATGGTGGATAGGGAGATGGGCTTTGTAGATGCCATCTGGAAAAGTGACAGAACTTTGTCGGGAATGGGCTTATAGATGCCATTTGGAAGTGTTGATCGCATAAGAGATTCCTTAGCGAGAACTTGTGTGTTTAAGAAAGACAGATGTTTTCCTGGCTTGTTACAGGTGTTTGATCTTCAGTCTCCTTATGCAGATATGCCCTGGCTGGATACAGGTATCGAATCTACGATCGGTTGCTCACAGATGTGCCCTGGCTGGATACAGGAGTCGAATCTGGAAATAGTCGTCAATAGATATGCCCTGGCTGGATACAGGAGTCGAATCTTTGAACTCTGCAGACGTGCCCTGGCTAGATACAGGAATCGAGTCTGGAAATGTGGTCCACAGATATGCCCTGGCTGGATACAGGAATCGAATCTGGAAATGTTGTAGTTGATAGATGTGCCCTGGCTGGATACAGGAGTCGAATCTTTGAACTCTTCAGATGTGCCCTGGCTAGATACAGGAATCGAGTCTGGAAACTGATCACTCTCAGATGTGCCCCGGCTGGATACAGGTATCGAATCTGGAATTGTGACAGTTGAAAGTAGTCGTTTTTGAGATTGTCTTTTTCCTGAAAAGGCAAAGACGTAAGCTGTATGCAATGTCATGATGTATGATATGCATGATGTCATGATGTTCAACATTTGATGTTGTATGTGTCTCATCATGTATGTAAGCAAGATGTATGAAAATGTGAAATGTTTATGAGTGTAATTTCATCTTAGGAAAATAAATCCTTGACGAATGACCGGGAAGCTGTTCTGCGGAAGAGATGCTTGACCAAAGCTCTGATGAGAGGCCTGCTGAGGACTTTAACAATGGATTCCGCTGAGGATAATGATGATAAACTCCGCTGGGGAAACTCCAAAGATAAACTCTGCCTGGGAATACCAAAGGTAGACTTCGCTGGGGATTGTAGGAACTTTTGCCGAGAACGGTCTTCCGTGGCTTTTAGCTGAGGATAACCCAGTTATAAGTCCTTGTGAGGAAATAACTCTAAATAAAACCTGGGCGTGACGTTCGTGCTTCGCCGGGGATAAGCTCGCAGAATCTTCTGGGGATGAGCTTTTAAGACCTGCCGGGGAATATTGTGCCTTTTTCAGGATCGACGGGGAATCGACTCTTGCTTGGGGAAAGTGCTGCTGAATTTTGCTTTACTCTGCGGGGAGTTGAGATGATTTGGTCACATTTTTCAGTTGAACCTACCTTGGTGCTTTGGCGGACAAAACAACTAGACCGCATTAGACAACCCCGCATTGCCCCTGTCTTCGATGTCACTTGTAATTAATCTCTTTTCATATGCAAACATTTATGAATCAGCAATTTTAATGTCAAATGCATATATCAAAAAAATGAACATTGGACGTTCTTCACAAGACAAAACAACAAAAGAAAAAACAATGGCAATTTGTATGGACAAGTGAATTTTCATTGATTTAAACTTTGCCTGTGAATAGGCGTTTTTTTGTACAAGAGACTGACATCCTAGTAAGAGGACATCGCCAAACAACATAGAGTTTACAATTTGAAAAACAAAACAGCTATGTGAACAATCCCACTGGGTTCCAACTCTGCTATTGCCTTTATGTCTCCGAACGTCTCATCGCTTTGCTGCCTGATCGAAGATGAAGCTGATTGGTCGATGCCGTAATCTGAGCCAGATAGTTGATGCCGAATTCCGGGTGCGAAGTGATCCAATGAGACATAGTGTTACGCTTTTATCCCTAACTTTTGCCTGGACCGCCCTTTCGGGTTTTCAGTCCACCGGGATACCCTTTTTTGCCCAAGCCGCCCTTTCAGGTTTTCGACTTGCCGGGTGTACAGATTTTTATTTATTTCATCCCTTATTTTTGCCCGAACCCTTTTGGTTCGCCGGGAAGCCCTTATTTTTGCCTAGGTATGTCAACCTAGCGGGTCTTTTATTTATGCGTAGTATTTTTTCACTATGTCCGCATTGGCGGGGTGAGGAAGGTCGTCACCGTCCATGGTGGTTAGGATCATGGCTCCTCCTGAGAACACACGCTTAACCACAAATGGCCCTTCGTAAGTAGGGGTCCATTTGCCCCGGGGATCACTTTGAGGAAGGATGATGCGTTTGATTACCAGGTCCCCAACTTGATACTCTTGCGGTCTGACTTTTTTGTTAAATGCCCTGATCATCCGTTTCTGATACGTTTGACCATGACAGATAGCAGTGAGCCTCTTTTCGTCAATTAGATTTAATTGATCAAGTCGAGTTTGGATCCAATCATCTTCATTTAAGTCTGCATCCTTCATTATCCGGAGAGAGGGTATCTGGATTTCGATCGGCAAGACTGCCTCCATGCCATAGACTAGGGAGAAGGGAGTTGCCCCGGTTGACGTCCTTGCTGAGGTGCGGTACCCATGAAGAGCGAACGGTAACATCTCGTGCCAATCTTTATAGGTCACTGTCATCTTCTGCACAATTTTCTTGATATTTTTATTGGCTGCCTCTACAGCCCCATTCATCTTCGGCCGATAGGGGGAAGAATTGTGGTGCTGTATCTTGAATTGTTCACAGAGTTCAGTGATCATTTTGTTATTGAGATTGGTACCGTTGTCCGTAATGATCCTTTCCGGGACACCGTACCGACATATCAGATTATGCCGGATGAAACGCGCCACGACGCTCTTGGTTACCGTGGCATATGAAGCTGCCTCGACCCATTTCGTGAAGTAATCGATTGCCACCAAGATGAAGCGGTGTCCATTGGATGCCGTCGGTCGGATTTCACCGATCATATCGATGCCCCACATTGCGAAAGGCCAAGGTGCCGTTAGGACATTCAAAGGAACCGGAGGGATATGCACCTTGTCAGCATGGATCTGGCACTTATGACAAGTCCGGGAGTGTTGGTAACAATCGGCTTCCATTGTGGACCAGAAATATCCTGCCCGAAGGATTTTCTTAGCCATGGTGTGTCCACTGGAGTGGGTCCCAAACGTACCTTCGTGCAGTTCCATCATGATTTTCTCTGCTTCAACCTTATCCACACAACGTAACAGAGTTGAATCATGATTCCGTTTGTAGAGAATGCCGTTGCTGAGGAAGAATTTTGCAGCAAACCTCCTCATGAACTTCTTATCATTGACAGATGCGCCCTCAGGGTATTCCTGAGCTTCCAAGTACCTCTTCACCTCGTGATACCAGGGTTTTTCAGTTACCTTCTCAGTCTCGAGCTCACAGCAGTATGCCGGTTCATCCAACTTCCAGATTAGGATTTGGGGAGCCTCATTGTCCCATTTAACTTTAAACATTGAAGACATCGTGGCTAGTGCGTCCGCTAGCTGATTTTCCTCTCTGGGGAAATGTTCAAAAGTTATCTCTTCAAAGTGGGGGAGCAGGGTCGATACATACTCCTTGTAAGGAATGAGATTCGGGTGTTTCGTATCCCACTCGCCTTTGATCTGATTGATCACGAGAGCGGAATCTCCGAAGACACTTAGAAACTTGATCCTCAGGTCGATTGCAGCTTGTAAACCCATGATGCATGCCTCATATTCTGCCATGTTGTTGGTGCAGCTGAAACATAATCGGGCGGTGAGTGGAGTATGGGTCCCCTTGGGAGATATGATTACAGCACCGACGCCGTTACCCAAAGCATTGGAGGCTCCGTCAAAATGCATAGACCATCGGGATCCTTCCTCAGGTCCTTCATCCGGTCCAGGTACTTCACAGTCAGTTACCACCATGATGTCTTCGTCCGGAAAATCAAAGTTCAATGATTGATAATCGTCCACGGGTTGGTGTGCCAAATGATCAGCCAGTACACTCCCCTTAATTGCTTTCTGAGTTGTATACTGGATGTCATATTCTGTTAAGATCATTTGCCATCTCGCTATCCTCCCAGACAGAGCGGGCTTTTCAAATATGTACTTGATGGGATCCATCTTTGAAATCAATAAAGTAGTGTGAGTCAGCATATACTGTCTCAGCCGGCGAGCAGCCCATACAAGAGCGCAGCAAGTTTTCTCAAGCAGTGAGTAACGAGACTCACAGTCGGTAAACTTTTTGCTCAAGTAATAAATAGCGTGCTCTTTTCGGCCAGACTCGTCATGCTGCCCCAGCACACACCCCATTGAATTATCAAGCACTGTCAAGTATAGTATCAGAGGTCTTCCTTCTACTGGTGGCATAAGAATGGGTGGCTCTTGGAGGTATTCCTTTATTCTTTCAAAGGCGGCCTGACATTCATCATTCCAGCGTACCACTTGATCTTTCTTCAGTAATTTGAAGATTGGCTCACAAGTAGCAGTCAGATGTGAGATGAATCGGGCAATGTAATTCAATCGTCCTAGGAAACCTCTGACTTCTTTCTCTGTTTTTGGGGTCGGCATCTCTTGAATAGCTTTAACCTTGGCGGGGTCCACCTGGATACCTTTATCACTTACAATGAAACCTAGCAATTTTCCGGACCTCACCCCGAAGGTGCATTTGTTGGGATTCAATCTCAACTTGTACAACTTGAGTCGGTCAAACAACTTCCTCAGATGATCAAGGTGCTCCTCCTCAGTTTGAGACCTTGCAATCATGTCATCAACGTATACTTCAATCTCATGATGGATCATATCATGAAATAAAGCAACCATGGCACGCTGATAGGTTGCCCCAGCATTTTTCAATCCGAATGGCATGACCTTATAACAGAAGGTGCCCCACTGGGTCACAAAGGTAGTCTTCTCCATATCTTCTGGAGCCATCTTGATCTGATTATACCCTGAAAAACCATCCATGAAGGAGAACACCTTGTGTTGAGCTGTATTGTCAACAAGGACATCAATGTGAGGTAGGGGGAAGTCATCCTTGGGGCTGGCCCTGTTCAGATCCCTGTAGTCAACACACATTCTGACCTTGCCGTCCTTCTTCGGCACTGGCACAACATTGGCAACCCACTGAGGGTAAGAAGTTACTGCAAGGAAACCCGCATCAAACTGTTTCATCACCTCAGCTTTAATCTTCTCAGACATCTCTGGACGCATTCGTCGAACTTTTTGCTTTACTGGAGGGCAATCTTCCTTGGTTGGCAAATGGTGAACTACAATGTCGGCATCCAAACCAGGCATATCTTCATAAGACCAGGCAAAGATCTCCATGTAGTCTTGTAGCATCTGGATCAATCGTTGCTTCACGCTGAGCTCTAGATTGGCACCAATTTTGACCTCTTTCCTATCTGTCTCAGTACCCAGGTTAATTGTCTCCACAGGCTCTTCATGTGGTTGAATAGCCCTCTCTTCCTGTAGTAGCAGTCTTGCGAGTTCACCAGGCACTTCGCAATCATCTTCACCTTCGTCTTCGGCCAAGTTGATCGGATTTTCGAAGTCATAACTGGCGGTAGCAGAGCTGTTGCCAGTGAGATCCAGAGTGGATTGAAACCTGTATAAGTGAGTGTGTGTAAATATAGCTGTTTTGCAATATATATAACACAGAAAGAAAAGGAGCACAAGATTTGAAATGCAACAAACGTCCAATGTTTTGATTGATGATATATGAAAATGTCATACAAAAAGCCCTCACAAATGGAGCTACGATGCCCCGGGCAGGACACCGAGCCAACAGAGTTTTAACATATTGTTTGTTACAAATTTGGAAATCAAAAGAAATCAATTACTGCGTGACAAATGTGATAGGGGTAAAGTCCTTTGCTGTCCAGTTGTTTGGTCCGTCGCCGGCAGTTGGGTAGATCCAATTATTAAACTCAGCTTCCTCCACATCCTCCTCAATAGCATTCACCCTTGAGCTGGAAATAAACACCGGAGCCTTTCCAATCTTCTCTTTGCGCACCGCCTTCTGAGCCTCTGCAGTAAAGCCTAGCCCAAACTTGTCGTTCTTCTGAGTGAAGTCAGGAAGCTGACCCCAGTGTGCACCATTGCCTTTCTGAACCACAGCCCGGGCATCCCTTAGGGAAACCATCTTCAAGGAATCATTCTCTTCGGCCATTGTCTCCGCAGCTGCTGAAATTGGATGTACCTCCTCGAAATGTTGGAAGGGAGTTTCAATAAATTCTCCGTCCATCTCGATGTACCTGAAGGAATTCAAATGGCTCACCATATACTCCTCTTCTCCTTGCACAGTGACAATTTTCCCCCTGACGGGATACTTCAGCTTTTGGTGTAAGGTGGAGGTCACTGCCCCAGCTTTGTGGATCCAAGGTCTACCCAACAGACAGGAATACGATGGACGTATATCCATCACGTAAAAGGTAGAGTCAAACACTTGAGAGCCCACACGAATAGGGATGTTAACCTCTCCATGAACCATCCTCTTGGAACCGTCAAAGGCTCTGACGATGATATTGCTGGGTTTCAACTCCAAGCCCTCATAATCCAGACGATCCAAAGCCTTTTTCGGAAGAACATTCAAGGAAGAACCAGTGTCCACCAATACATGTGCCAGAGTAGTGCCCCTGCATTCAATAGAGACATGCAGGGCATCATTATGGTTTCTCCCTTTTGCGGTCAGGTCAGCATCTGAAAAGCCCAAGCCGTTGTCCGCCGTCAAATTGGCTATGCAGTCAGTGAACTGGACTGCAGACGTCTCTTGCGGCACATGGGCCGTCTTGAGAAATGAGATTAACGCCTTTGCGTGAGCCTCGGAACATAGCAATAGGGAGAGCAGGGAGATCTTGGAGGGTGTATGCCCCAATTGTTCGACAACATTAAAATCACTTTTCTTTATTATCTTCAGAATCTCCTCCATTTCTTGTCGGGAGGCCTCAGCATTCACGGGTATTGGTGCCTCCATCCGGGCAGGCTCTTCTTCAATCCCTTTGCCCCGAGCATTTGATGACTCGGCAGCAGGGGACACAATTTGATCAGCAACAGGACTTGGTAAACTTGCAGGTTTTATGAGGAGGGGTTTTCGAATAGCGGGAGGCGCAATGTCAGGCGAGAAGAGCCTGCCACTGCGGGTGACTTTAGCTGGACCGGTGATGTCGCAAATACTGGCACTAGCATCAAATTCTTGCTTGATTCCATTTACATATACGTCTGCCCCATAATGCCAGGGGACAGCCTTATCAGACACGTAGGAGAGGGGTCCTGGAACAGTAATGATCACAGGCGCAACTGTCAAGATTTGAATAGGCTTCTTTGGGGGAGCCTTGATTGGATTTTTGAAGATGGTAATCACGGAAACTTCTTTTATTGGAACCAATTGAACAGCAGTCTTTTTGAATAAAATCTCCTTGCTATCCATTAGGCCTTGGATGCCTAACCTTAGCAAGGGACAATCGGATAGGGAAATAGCACAGAATGGGCAACCTTCGCCGCAACCCGGAAATAAACCGGCCCGCAGTAGGTTCTTCTTAACAGTCTTCAAAGGGGTAACAACTTCATCTATCGAAACAGCATACACTTCTTCCTCAATGGCACTTACCCTATGCTGGGGCATAGGAGCCGTTACAACATTCGGTCTTTCCGGCGCTTCAAACTGAATTTCTTTTGCGTCAATTAGATCTTGCACTTTGTTTCTCAAGGCCCAACAATCATCAGTAGTGTGCCCGGGACTATCAGAATGATAAGCGCACCGGGCATTCGGGTTGTATTTAGGGGACGCAGTGTTGACGACCTTAGGAGCTTCTTTGAGGGTCACCAGGTTGGTGGATAACAGTTGGGGTAAAATTTGAGATAATGTCATACTCAATCGGGTATACTGCCTCTTGGGCCTTTCACTTCTTTGCTGATTGTACTGCTGAGGAGCAGCAACAGGTTTAGAGATGACCAAAGCATTAACGGCTTGGCGACTTTCGGGCTTGACTTGTCTTCTAGGGCCATAGACGGCGCTTGCTTCTTTCTTAAATGGCCTCTTCTCAGCACTTGTAGAGGCAGCTTTCTGTATCTTGCCTGACCTGATACCAGCCTCAATTCTTTCTCCTGTTAATATCAGATCTGTGAACCCAGCGGAGGAGTTACCAACCAAATGATTAAAAAACGGACCAGATAACGTTCCCAGAAACATATCAACCAGTTCTCGATCAGTTAATGGAGGCTGCACCCTGCCAGCCAAATGTCTCCATTTTTGAGCGTACTCTTTGAATCCTTCACCCGTCCCTAGAGACATACCCTGAAGTTGGGTACGCGTAGGAGCGAGATCAGAATTATATTGGTATTGTCTGTAGAAAGCAGTCGCCAAATCCTCCCAGTGCCGGATGCTAGCTCCGTCTAATTGGTAGAACCATTCAAGCTGAGACCCCGAGAGGCTGTCTTGGAAGAAGTGAATCCAGAGGTTTTTATCCGCCGTGTAAGGTTGGATTTTCCTTACATACGACCTCAGATGCAACTTTGGGCAGGAGACCCCATCATACTTGGCGAAGGCAGGCGCCTTAAACTTGTGTGGAATTACTACTCCAGAAGATAATCCCAAATCCCCGAAATCCAGTCCCGGCACGTTCTGAATTTCCATAGCGCTCAAGCGGTCCTCCAATTGTTTATATCTGTCAGCAGCAGGTGGGTATTGTTCCTCGTTATAGTCCGTCTCGTTGTCGGAGACTGCGGGACTAGGAGCTTCTCCCCCTTGGGGACTGTTTTTCTCTGCGGAAGAAGTGGTCGGATCAGCTTCATTGTGGAGTGTGTTCCCAAATCTGCGTCCGGTGTTGAACATTGCCGTCCTCTTTTTCTTCTTCTTCTTCAAGAGTAGAGTCTTCAACTCTTGCTGTCCCTGGGCTAGGCTTAAGACCATTTCTTGAAACTGTGCACTTTGGGCCTGGAGGGCCTTGATTGCTTGTTCACTGGATGACTCCGAATTCATGATGACTGTGCACATAAACAGCGAAGAAAATTAAGCAACCTGTGAAATAGGGTACCTGCTATGCATATGGTGTAATGGAATGCGTATGTTTTATGTTTTCAAAGACAAATAAGATTCAACTTTGTAGACAAAAAAGGGAAACACACTTCATTAGATTAAAATTTTTCAATTGTTCAACAATTCGCCCTTAGGCATTACAGGAATGAAAAATACGGAAAAGGAAATAAAACTACAAAAGGGAATAATCAAAGCTCATCAATGCTCCCATGGCCTTCTCCTCTCAGTGCTGATGTAGTTGTTCAGGACACGTTCTTCCTCCAATTGCTTAGTCAGCCTTTGGACCTTCCTTTCCTGCTCGTTGAACTTCTCCCGATAGAAATCCCGTTCTTCCTTTAGCTGTGCCCAAGATCTCTTCATGGTGTCAAAATCAGTAGGTATCTGAGGAGGGAGGACAGTTGAAGGAACCCCATCTTCATCGGGAGCCTCAAGGATGATTGGTCTGACGGCTTCGTATGGCATACCTAGC
The DNA here is from genome assembly GCA_948472305.1 of Vicia faba. Classification (NCBI taxonomy): domain Eukaryota; kingdom Viridiplantae; phylum Streptophyta; class Magnoliopsida; order Fabales; family Fabaceae; genus Vicia; species Vicia faba. The sequence goes on along the minus strand of OX451738.1, from coordinate 978,406,908 downwards.
CTCTGAGCACGGATGCGGACCCATTTGCAATAGGGCTCCAATGGTAAAGAAGTTTTTGGTCCTAGCTCATGTGGGTCAGCTTTGTGGATTCTGTCCCAAGCTCTAATGAATCCCTGTCGTAGTTTGTCACTGCCTGCCTGAAACTCAAAATGGAAGTGAGGAACCAGCATTTCATGGGGCCCATCTCCTCTGGCTCTTCCGAACTGACGGAGAGCTAAACACGGATTGTAAGAGATTCCTCCTTGGATACCAATCAACGGGACATTAGGGTATTCTCCGCAACGGTCGATAACAGCTACCTCATCCAAGCCTCTGAGAGTCCAAGTGATATCCTTATCTGTGAGAGACATTAACCTTCGAGCCCAACCTTTTCCTTCTTCATTCTTCAGCACGGACTTAGGAAGGTGCGAAATAAACCACCTTACCAGCAAAGGAGCACAACACCACGGAGTTCCCCGTTTTCGAGCAGTACGAGCATGGAGTTGTTGTAGAATGTCACCCAAGAGAGTGGGTACCGGATTTCGAGACATGAAGATTCTTATGACATGGATACTGATGAAAGTGTCAGGGTTGGGAAACAATACCAGACCATAGATCAAAAGAGCCAGAACATCTTCATATGCTTTGAAGTCCAAGTCATTCCAGAAATCATTAGCCTTGCCAACCAGAAATTTGACCAAAAAGCCCTTGATCCCATTTCTAGTTTCCCAGTTGGACAATACCTCTTCTTTGGTCAAGGGGAGAATTGCAGCAATCTCTTCAGGCCTAGGAGTCTTTTCCAAACCAGTGAAAGGAGTTTGTTCCAAAACAGGAATCCCAAGCAAGTAAGAGAACTCTTCCAGGGTAGGAACCAGCTGGAAGTCTTGAAAGGTGAAACAATGATGCAGAGGGTCATAAAACTGGGTCAGAACACTTATCAGTTGTTGGTCCCATTTTGCAGTGATCAAGCCAAGGAGGGAACCATGTCTGTTGATGAAGGAGGTAGTGTTTGGAATTCTTTCAACCAGATCTTTGAGTAAAACTGGTGTTTGAACAAAGTTGAGCCGGACAGTATTTCTACGCACGGGCATCATGATGTCCTACAAAACAGAGCAAAGATGAAACCTTTTTGTCTTTGAAATGGGTTAGCTTTGCATGCAATGGTATGATGGTATGATGCTATGATGAAGCACATCACAAGTATTCACATAGGCAGATAAAGCACACAAGTCACACAAGACACCCTTAGGTTTCAGGCCAGCATGAGTTTCAGGTATTACCCTCTTTTGGTTTTGTTGGTTAAAACCTGTCCTATCAAAAGTAACCGGGTTCTAGAGGATCTCAAATCATTGGCTACCCTCAATCGGTCATAACTCCAGCATCGCAATCTTTTCTCGCGGCCAGAACCATCTCGAGAGTTTAGCCTCAATGAGTGTAGCATACTGCTACTGTCCTAATAGCCAAGTTGGTCAATTTAGGGTTCTAAGGTTGGTTGGTGTTTAATGACCCCTTAGAAGACCTATATTCTCCCCATTACAACACAAGGGATATAGGTACAGACTAAGATGCCACACCAACGTAGCCACTGCTTCACCCATGTCGGTCTACGCCGGACAGGTCCCTCACAGATTATGCTACCTAAAAAGGGTATTTCCCAGATCCGGGTTAGGATCTATGAAACTCCAATGCAAAGCCCACAAACATAAAAGCAAACAAAGCAAACAATTGAAAACACAGGTGATCTAAAACCCTAAGGTTACTCCACTTTTAAGTACATGTCCCCAGCAGAGTCGCCAGTTCTGTGATACGGTGGGAGAACTGACTTGAGGTTTGCGTTTGTATTCGCAAATGTTGCGGTTAGCAAGAGTCGCCACCGACTTTTTATTTTATCCTAAAGAAAGGTTAAAAAGCACAGCAAAAAACCTTTTGAGATGTTTTCTTGGGTTCGGGGAGTAGATTATAGAAAGGGAAGGTATTAGCACCCTTTCTATCCATGGTTATCCATGGGCTCTTAGTTACTTGCTTAGATCACTTGCCTTTTGTTTTCAATTGTTTTAAATGGTGCTTGAGTGTGTGGGTTTTGAAAATGTTTTGAAAAGATGCCAATGTGGTGGCAACCTTTGCAATGATCCATGTGGGGATGTATACAAAGATGTATGTCTTTTGAAAAGGTTTTCATTTTTTGAAAGTTGTTTTGAAAGTGTAGTGAAGTGTGTTTTTTGAAATTAGGCAAGTGTTTTGTTTTGCAAGTTGATTCAAGTAACTAAGAGGTTATCTACTCCTAAATTTCTCAAAAGATTATTGCTATACTTTAACCCTTTTAACAAGTTTGCACCACCATTGTATTTGGTGGGCAAGCTTGTGTTAGGATGTGAAAGGGACAGGCGCGGGTCATCGTTTAGACCATAATTGTAACGACGTTAAATGTCTTTGGGCAATTTCTCTAAGGGACTTGATCATTTGTTTTTGTTTGTTTTGAAAAGTTTTACCGAGGGACTATGATCATTCAAACTGTTTGCTTTGCCCAAAGATGTTCAACATACAATATGGCCCATTTATTTGAAGGCAACAAGTGGAATACCCTAGGGGGTGCAAGTGTGATTTGTGTGTCCATATTCATGCTTGTTTATCTTGTATTAGGTCAAACTAATTTTTTATCGTTTTTTCGCATACAAACCCTAATTCTAGCATGTTATTATTTAGAAAGCAATAAAGTGCGAAATTAAAATTACTAAGCTATTACAAAACCAAATATGGGAAGGGGGGTACAAATGCTCAAATGGGGATATTGACAAGAATTTAAATCTAAATTATTACAACAATTGGGTATTTGCATGGTAAATAAATTGCATAATTTAAATGTAAATAAAATAAATATGTGAAGTGTAAAAAGGAAAGTTTTTTATGTGTATGAGAAAATATTTATGTAAAAGGAAAAAAGAAAATAAAAATGTATTTATTTTTTAGTATTTTGGACTTAAGGTGAAAAACCCTAATTTTATATAAAAAGTATTATTATCTAATTTAATTCTACTATTTATTTATTATGTACAAAAAATAAAATAAAATGAAGTATTTTGTGAAAAAAGTATTTTTGTATCACATATTAATAAAAATGAAGAAAATCAAGTATTTTATATTTTTATCTTAAATATATTAATAAACATGTATATATATATATTAAACCCTAAATGAGTATTATACAAAATAAATATTTATTTAATATTTTAATAAAATAAATAAAAGTATTTTTTGTGTGAAATATTTTCAGAAGGTAAAAATAAAAATAAAAATGTGTCTACATTATTTTCTATTTATTTTAATAATAGTGTATATATATATTTGTATATAAATAAAAGAAATAAACAAACAAATATGCCATAAATACAAAAAATGATGGAAAAAATATTTTAAAAATTTTAATGGCATGAGAAAAAATAAACAAAGTCAACCCAAAAAGAAAAAGTCAAAAATGTTGAAAAATAAACAAATGGGCTCAGGGGGGTGTAAACCAAAAAATGGGGTGTGAAAAGGAAACAAATCCAGGCCCAGCCCAGATCACTTCTTCTTCAACCTCTGTACAATTTTCTTCACACAGAACACGCGTTTTCTAACTCTGGATTCCTGGACTTTCAAGCAAAACTTATAACATGAAAAGTGTAGAGCATTAAGAGACGGTTTCAACCATATAAAGAACATGACCTATCTCTCCAAGATGAGAGAGAATTTCTCTCCCCCTCTTTTCTGACCTAATTTTTCTACCATTTTCAGAGCTCAAATTCTCTTCACTCAGACAAAAGAAATGAAAAGTAAAGCTATGTACATGTTCAGGGCTATGAATAGGACTTTGTTTCTTCACAAACTTAAGACTAAATATGCCTAATAAGAGAGATACGAATTCAAACTTTTACCTGTGCAGTTGAACTTCTATGTGGAGAATGAGGGACTTTCAGTGCAATGTAATGATTGGAAAAGCTTCCTTGAAGTCCAGGGATGCTTTTTCAATGCTCACTTTGTCTTGAAACTTCTTGTATCAAGCTATAGAACTTCACCTGCAAGTCAAAGATGTGAAAATGGTGGAAGTGGTTAGAGCAACTACAGATCGTGCCTTAGCTTCTGGATAGCTTGTATATGTTGTAAGGAAGGTAGAGGAACAGGTTTGGACAGAAATGTTTGAAGGGAATGAGAGATTGCACTCAAACTGCAGGGGCACCCCTGTTTGTGCAGTTTGAGGATGATTCTGAGATGGAGAGGGTTTGGAAGGCAAATGGCTCGAGCAAAAGCTTCAATGTGGTCTATGGAATGTGTTTGATATATTTTGTGCTGTGTTCTTTTGCTGATATGAGAGATAGCATATGTTATGGACCTTTCTTCACACTTAAGCTACCAAAAGCAAATTGGTGTTCTAGGTCAGTATAGGACCCCCTAATGTGCTGCATCAACTCCTCTTGATCAGTGTGTTATGCCCATAATCTTGTGTTAACCAGATCTTCTTTGTACTTGTTGGATTACAAACTTGACATAAAGCTAAACTTTTCAAAAATGGAAATTCCACTTTATCTAGTTTAGGATTAAACCATTATGCAATGTTAGAACACAAAGAACATGACCTTAACACATTGAATATGCATTAAATTATTGAGTATGGATTGGTTCAAGGACCTGTAATTAAGCATAAAGCAAACTGAATTCAAATTTGCAAATTTGTGAACATGTCTTGGTGAAGAACAAAAGTGAATTTTTGCCAACTTGTGAAATTCGAATCTCTCAAGTTATGAGGTTGTTTGATGAGTTCTTGGACATTTTGGAAAGCTTGGAATGTGTACTACAATCCATCTTTGAAATGCAATTTGAAATTCCAAGTGGAAGGGTATGAAAAGTGGCCTTGAAGTAGGGTAGAAAACCTTGTCAAAATAGGTCAAATTTCACTAAGTTAAAAGATGGTTTAGTGCCCTTATTCAAAAAATCATAACTTGAGATACAAGCTTCAAATGAGAAAACTTTGTGAATCAAAGTTGTAGATTTTGCAACAAGCTACAACTTTCATGTTTTGACTTTTGTTTGAATCCCAATGGATCATGGTGAAAAGATGGGGCAAAGTTGGGAAAAAATTAGGGTTTTTCATAACTTAGAAAAATTCTAAGTTATGAAAAATTCCATTTTCAAACCCTAATTTGCATTTTGTGATTTCTTGGTGAACAAGTTTCATGATTTGTAATGTTTTGATGAAAAATGAACCTTGACTCTTGATTTTGACCAAAAAGTCAAAGTTTGACTTTTCAGTATACAGTCAAAATTGATCAATTGACTGGGAAATTCAACTGTCAATCTTGTGTACTTGGGATCTTTTGAGCTTGATGAACATGTCAAGATAATTCCATGGGGTCCTTGAGTCCATATGTGAGCTTGGTTTGCCATTGGCTAGGTCAAACAGTCAAAAATTGCCCTTGTGCAGTCAAAACCTTAAAAATGACCATTTTGCCCTTTTGATGATCTGATCAAATTTCTTGTGGAATTGTGATCCAAACTTGATCAAATGGTTCATATGAGTTCATAATGTTGATGTGGATCAAATTTCATGAGGTTTGACTGTCAATTGGCCACAGTTGACTTTTCCCCCAATACAGCTGATTTTTAGGTCAACTGTCCAATTGACTGGGTAAAACTTGGAATTAGGACTTGAAACTTGGTATGGGTAAACTTGGGAGTCCAATATGAAGCATGAAAGTCATCTTAGGCATTTTAGGTCAAAACATCTTTAGGCAAACACAAACCCTAATTTGAGTCCACAGTGCAAGGAGAAGTCTTGAGCAGAGGAAACCCTAATTGGATCTTGATCTTCAAAGGTCTTGTGATGAGAAAAATGTTGAGGAAATGGGAGGGCAAATTTTGGGGTACAACATTATGCATTGTTGAAGTTAGACTTTTTTGCAAAATTGCCAAAAGTCAACTATCCCCAAAACATCAAATTTTGTCAAATGGGCCCATTCTTTTCCACTTGATTTGAGTTTTCATAGTTTCCCACACGTTCTAGATTCAGCCATGAGCCCGTATTTCATTTTTATTATTTAATTTGATTTTTAATTGAATTTATTTATTTTAAATCAAATAAAATCATAAAAAATCCAAAGCATTGATAACTCATGATCTCTTGGCTATTTCAGGCTCCACATTCAATCATTATCATCATCAAATTCGAATCAAACCAAATCATGTGCAAAAAGATTGAAATGAATCAAATTTGGAAGGTTTTTCATGGAGAATCAAATCAAATTTGCAATCATTATTGGAGCAAGATTTGAACCAAATTTGTTACCCTAATACACTGAGCATTACATAAGCAAGCATAAGGGACGGAAATTAGGGTTGGAAGCTGTGGAGAGAGGCATAACAAAAGTGCAAAAATTCATAAAAAAGTGAGAGATCAAAGTCCAAGTTAGAGGTCGTTTCAAGACACGAGAGTGTCTCAATCGCTTCCTGACCATTCATACAAGCTACTTGGATCCAAAGCAAGCATTTTCAAACGTCCAAACCACCTGTAAGTCTCACGAAACATAGCCTTGTTCTTGAAATCGATTTGGCTTGTTCTTGCATCATTTGAGAAAACTATTGGCATATTTGTGATCACCAGAGCATTTCCAAGCTTTTCATAATATTTAATTGCATTTATCTGGCTTCCATGAAGAACCACCATTGTTAGGGTTCGGTTCTTGTTTTTGGGTGTTTTTGTTTCAGGGACAATTGACCTCCATGAAGGGTATGGTCATGACCGGGAGGTTGAGACGGGCATGACTATGCCTTTAGAAATCATTTTTGTGGCCTGTACAGATTTGGGAGATGGACATGCCTATAGCTACGGACTTCTGTCCGTTGGTATAGGTATTTGAGGTTTTAGCCACAGACGAGAGGTTGGTGATGATGCGTGGCATCCCCTCACTGGCCAATTCGAATCTCACGCGCGCTTTTTTTGTTTTTTTCTGGCAATTATTGTGTTTTTTATATAATATTATTTGTTTCTATTATAATAATAACTAAAGTAGTGTAGCGTGGTGGCAAGCGTGTTAGTGCAAACTCCTCCAGGACCTGGGTTCGAATCCCATGTCCTCCATTTTCTCAGTATTTTTATCTTCAGGTATTCCTATGCGCGCATAAGCTTGCAGTACACCATGGTCCTTCATCCACTCAAGCGCCAGATGGCCGAAGGCCAGATCTAGTGGTTCAAAGCTGAAGATCCATCAAGAGGCCAGTCAACATGCTTGTACCAGATCCAAAAAGTCAAAGAAGGTCAGCACAATTGGGCTTATGGAATTGTTATCAATACCACATAATCAGGCCCATACTCCTCTCTTCTTATTTATTTTTGTTTTATTTATTTTATTTGTTTTATTTTATTTTTACTAATTTCTAACCAATCATAAAATTCTCTTGCAAATAAAATCACAAAAAATATTTATTTTTTTATTTCAAATCAAATTTTAATCTTTTATTTTTCTTAATAAATTTATTGATTAATTAGGTTTTAATTAGAGAACTTTAATTCCTTTTGAAAAAAATAATAAAATTAATTAGACTTAACTAGTTTTTAACCATTAATTTAATTATTATAATTTCTTTCCTAAATCATCAAAAACTCCAAAAATGATTTATTTTTCATTTTATTAATTTATTGATTTAATTTAATAATTAATTTAGGATTTATTTCTTTCTTAAAATAAAAACAACAAAAAGATATCTTCTTTAACCAAAAGGGTCAAAACCCTAATCATGCGTCCGATTTAATTTTGCGCCGCGATTTACTTTTTATCCAATAATGTACCTGCTTCCAGATTGTAATAGTTAATAGGACATTTAATTATTTTTATCGCTTTATTTTATTTTTCAAAGGGTTTGTCTTTGGCGATGTAAATACCCGGCGCCTTGTAATTTAATTTCCGCACTTTTAATTCCGCAAATTATAATTGTTAGACATTTGATAATAGGGTTTGCATGACAAGACTGAATGTTAATCTTAAAATCAAAATTAGATCACCTTTAACATGTACAAAGATAAAAATAACTGAAAACAACACACTCGCACATGCGCACTCTTAGGGTACACCCCACTTGGTTGCCTTCGTACACGGTCATTGAGTATAGGTCATTTTAGAGGCCGCCCTCTTGTCTAAAAGATCATAGTCGCCTCGAAATGGTTGCCTCGGATATTATTGCCTCAAACAAATGATCTAAGACATTAACGCTAAGGCGTTCTAACATTGCTTTAGTGACCGTATGTCCCTCATTCGAATTGACCCTTAAACTCCAACGACTGTGCTACCTACTCATCAATAGTGGGATAGCATTGTCTAAAGGAAAATAGCATAGAACGATTCCTTTTTCGAGTAGGTAGATAGTTCTTAGATACTTGCTCTTTCAAAACAAAACTCTTCGCACTTACACTTTTCGAACAAAGTTTTCAAAAAACACTTCATACGCTCTTGAGGATAGAAGCAAGAGTTAAATCGAAGTTTCAAATAAAAACTTTTTCAAAACCCACAAGCACAAAGAAAACAATATTTTTAAAACAATTGAGCAAGTACCTAAGAGCCCGTGGATAACCACGGATAGAAAGCGTGCTAACACCTTCCCTTTCTATAATCTACCCCCCGAACCCGAGAAATATCTCGAAAAAGGAATTTTTCTGTGCTTTTTTCCTTTCCTTGTTGGATAAAATAAAAGTCGGTGGAGACTCTTGCTTACCGCGACATTTTGCAAAAACAAACGCAAAATGCAAACCAGCATTCCAGAAAATAGTCAGTTCTTCCACCGTATCACACAACTGGCGACTCTGCTGGGGAAACATTTATAAGTGGGGTGTACCTTAGGAATAGTTCATAATGTTTTCAATTGCTTGACTTGTATGCTTTATCTTTGTAGGTTGAATCAGAGTTACTATAGATCCTAACCCGGATCTGGGGGATACCCTTTAGGTAAGTAGCAATAAACTGTGAGGGAACTGTACGGCATAGATCGACACGGTTGAAGTAGTAGCTACGTTGATGTGGCACTTTAGATTGTACCAATATCCCTTGTAGCGCAACGAGGATAATATGGGTCTTCTAAGGGGTCATTAAGCACCAATTGACCTTAGAACCTTTAAATTGACCAACTTGGCCATAGAACAGTGGCAGTATGCTACACTCATTGAGACCAAACTCTCGCGATGATTTTAACCTCAAGAAAAGGTTGCTAAACTGGAATTATGACCGATCGAGGGTGGTCAGTGATATTGAGATCCTCTAGAACCCGGTTACTATTTCTAGGACAGGTTTAAACCAACTAAACTGAAAGAGGGTAATACCTAAACTCCTTGCCAGCCTGAAATCTAAGGGCTATTTGTGTGACTTGTGTGCCCTTACCATGTTTGCTATTTGTGGATACTTGTGGTGTGTTTTATATCATGACATCATGACATCATGGCATTGCATGCATCTTGCATTGGACTAACCTATTTCAAAGACAGGAGGGATTCATCTTTGTTCTATTTTGTAGGTCATGGCACCCATGCGTAGAAACACTATTCAGGTCAACTTTGTCCAGGTTCCCACTCAGCTTAAGGAATTGGTTGCCAAGGATTCAGATACTACCTCCTTTATCAGAAGACATGGGCACATCCTTGGTTTGGTCACCTCCAAGATGGATGAACAGATGATGAGTGTCTTAGTCCAGTTCTTTGATCCGCTGTACCACTGCTTTACTTTTCCGGACTACCAGTTGGTCCCCACCTTGGAAGAGTTCTTTGATCTATTTGGTATCTCTATTCTGGAGCAGACCCCGTTCACAGGTTGGGAGAAAGTCCTTAGGGCAGAAGAGATTGCTTCAGCCCTCCATCTGACAAAGGCTGAGGTAGTGTCTAATTGGGAGACTAGAAGTGGGACAAAAGGCTTTTTGACTAAGTTCTTGGTTGGTAAAGCTAATAATTTCTGGGACAGTCTAGACTTCTAGGCATTTGAATACATTCTGGCTCTTCTCATATATGGTTTGATGTTGTTTCCTAACTCAGATTCTTTCGTCGACGTGAATGCAGTGAAGATTTTTATGTCCGGTAATCCTGTGCCCACTCTCTTGGGTGACATTTTGCACTCTCTTTATGCCCATACTGCTCGGAAATGGGGAACCCTTATGTGCTGTGCGCCATTACTGGCGAGGTGGTTTATTTCTCACCTCCCCAAATCAGTTTTGAAGGACAAGGAAGGCATGGGTTGGGCCTATAGGATTATGTATCTCTCTCATAATGACATCATATGGACTATTAAGGGCATGGAAGACATGGCTATTATCGATTGCTGTGGGGAATACCCCAATGTTCCACTGGTAGGAACCAATGGAGGGATCACTTATAATCCGTGTTTGGCCTTACGTCAGTTTGGGAGAGCTATAAGGGAAGGACCTCATGAGTTGCTAATGCCAAGTATTGTCTTTGATTTCCAAGGGGATAGTGATGAGCAACGCCGCAGGTTCATACGAGCTTGGAATAGAGTACACAGATCTGATCCGCATGAGCTAGGTGCGAAGACTTCTCTTCCGATGGAGCCATATCTCCAATGGGTTCGAATCCGTGCCCAAAATCTAGGAATGTCGTACGAAGCCGTCTTGCCTATAATTTTTGAAGTTGCTGATGAAGAAGGGGTTCCCCCTACCATCCTCCATCCATACATGCCTACTGACATTGGAGCATTAAAGAGATCATGGATGCAGCTGAGAGAAGAGCGGGATACTTACAGAGAAAAGTATCACGAGCAAGAGCAGAAGATTCAAAAGTTGACAAGGCAGCTGGAGAACAAGCGGATCCTCAATGACTATGTCCGCACCGACAAGAAACGACCATGGGAGCACTGATTGTCTTTTTGATTATTGCTAGTTTTGCTTTACTTTTCAGTTTTTCTTTCTTGTAACGCCTTAAAGGCATCTGTTGAACATTTGAATTCAAAGTTTTATCTAATAAAAGTGTGTTTCATTTTGGTCTACGAATTTGAATCCCTAAAAGTCTTTGAAATCATATCATGCACATTTCATTCCCATGCACCTCATGACAGGTACCCTTACAGGTTTTTCTCATCTTCTTCGCTGTTTATTTCAGCACATCATGTCTTCTGAAACATCAACTGAACAAGCAATCAAGGCTCTGCAAGCCCAAAACACCCAGTTCCAAGAACTGTTCATGAGTTTGGCTAAGGGTCAGCAAGATCTGAAGACCCTTATCTTGAAAGAGAAGAAGAAGAAGAAGAAGAAGAAGAAGAAGAAGAAGAAGACGGTCCTATTGAACATGGGTCACAGATTCATAAATAATTTGCGAGAAGAGGTTGATTTGACCCACTCATCTGGAGGGGGAGATAATCAGGAAGAAAGGAGGGCTCCTAGCCCTGTGGTTTCAGACAACGAGACAGACTTTGATGAAGACCAGTATCCTCCGGTTGAGGATAGATATAAGCAGCTCGAAGACCGGTTGAGTGTGATGGAAGTTTATAAAGTTCCTGGTCTGGACTTTGGAGACTTGGGTCTGTCATCTGGGGTGGTGATTCCCCACAAATTTAAAGCACCAATCTTTGCTAAATACGACGGGGTTTCTTGCCCAAAACTGCACCTCCGTTCGTATGTTAGAAAGATCCAGCCATACACAGCTGACAAGAACCTATGGATCTACTTCTTTCAAGACAGTCTTTCAGGGACTCAGCTTGAATGGTTTTACCAGCTGGAAGGAGCTAGTATCCGTAATTGGGAAGATTTGGCCTCTGCTTTCTACAAGCATTACTAATACAATGCCGACCTCGCTCCCACGCGTACCCAACTCCAGGGTATGTCTATGGGTGCGGGCGAAGGTTTCAAAGACTACGCTCAGAAGCGGAGGGACCTTGCTGGAAGAGTGCAACCTCCCTTGGCTAATAGGGAACTACTGGATATGTTTCTGGGGACCTTGTCTTGTCCATATTTCAACCATCTGATTGGAAGTTCATCGTCCGGATTTACTGAGCTGATAATGACCGGGGAAAGAATTGAGGCTAGTATCAAATCCGGTAAAATACAGAAGGGTGCTTCATCAGGCACCGAGAAGAAGCCTTTTAAGAAGGAGTCTAGTGTTGTTTACAGTTCAAAAAGCCATAATAGACCTGAACGCCACCAAGCAGTCAATGCGGTGGTTATATCAAGACCTGTTGTTGCTCCTTAGTGCAACAATCAACCAAGGGCCGAGAGTCCGCGAAGACAATTCACTCAACTCAACATGACTTTATCCCAAATTCTGCCGCAGTTGTCGAAGACCAACTTGGTGATTCTGAAGGAGGCCCCGAAGACTCCCAATACAACATCACTGATGTACAATTCGAACGCCCGCTGTGCTTTTCATTCTGATATCTCGGGGCACGATACAAATGACTGCTGGGTCTTGAAGAACAAAGTGCATGATCTGATTGATGCTAAGGAAATTCAGTTTGAAGCGCCGGAAAAGCCTAATTTCATAACGGCACCTATGCCCAAACATGACGCGGGAGTGAATGCTATTGAAGACAATGATGAAGAGTTTGATATCAACAACTGGATCTACCCCACTGCTGATGATGGACTAAGCAATTGGACGGCAAAGGACTTCGTCCCAATTTCTTTTATTACCCAGTAATGAGACTTTTTGTTTTGAATTTGTAACAGACAATGTTTTAAACTTTACGGCCCGGTGCCTTACCCGGGGCACCGTGGCTTCATTTGTGAGGGCTTTATGTGTGTCATCTACACATATCATTAATAAAAGCATTGGACGTTTCTTGCATTTCAAATTTTGAACTCCTTGTCTCTCTTTTATTTTATATTGCAAAACAGCTATTTTACACACACTCACATATACAGGTCTACATCCACTCTGGATCTCACTGGTAACGACTCTGCTACTGCCAGTTATGACTTCGAAAGTCCGATCAACTTAGCCGAAGACGAAGGTGAAGATGATTATGAAGTACCTAGTGAACTTGCTAGACTGCTACTTCAGGAAGAGAGGGCCATACAGCCGCATGAAGAGCCAGTGGAATCAGTAAATCTGGGTACGGAAGAAGACAAGAAAGAGGTCAAGATCGGTGCAAATCTGGAAGCTAGTGTTAAGCAATGGTTGATTCAGATGTTGCGTGACTATGTTGATATCTTTGCCTGGTCTTATGAAGATATGCCTGGGTTGGACACTGATATCATGGTTCACCGCCTGCCTACCAAGGAAGACTGTCCTCCAGTAAAACAGAAGGTCCGCCGAATGCGCCCGGAGATGTCTGAGAAAATCAAGGTTGAAGTTATGAAGCAGTTTGACGCCGGTTTTCTAGCAGTTACTTCTTACCCACAGTGGGTGGCCAACGTGGTTCCAGTGCCGAAGAAGGATGGTAAAGTTCGAATGTGTGTTGAATATAGGGATCTGAATAGGGAAAGCCCTAAGGATGACTTCCCTCTACCTCATATCGACGTTCTGGTTGATAACACCGCACAGCATAAAATCTTCTCCATTATGGATGGTTTCTCCAGTTATAATCAGATTAAAATGGCTCCCGAAGACATGGAGAAGACAACCTTTGTTACTCAATGGGGTACCTTTTACTACAAGGTCATGCCTTTCGGATTGAAGAATGTTGGGGAAACGTATCAGCGCGCCATGGTCGCTTTGTTCCATGACATGATCCATCATGAGATTGAGGTATACGTTGACGACATGATTGCAAGGTCCCAGACTGAGGAAGAGCATCTTGACCACCTTCAGAAGCTGTTTGACAGGTTGAAGTTGTACAAGCTGAGGTTAAACCCGAACAAGTGCACCATCGGGGTGAGATCTGGTAAGCTGTTGGGTTTCGTCGTAAGCGATAAAGGTATTCAAGTGGATCCTGCAAAGGTGAAGGCCATACAGGAAATTCCAGCTCCCCGAACAGAAAAAGAAGTCAGAGGTTTTTTGGGACGTTTGAACTATATTGCCCGATTCATCTCACACCTGACTGCTACTTGTGAGCCAATATTCAAGCTATTGAAGAAAGATCAAGTGGTAAGATGGAATGATGAATGTCAAACCGCTTTCGAAAGGATCAAAGAATATCTCCAAGAGCCACCCATTCTGATGCCTCCGGTTGAAGGGAGACCTTTGATCTTATACTTGATAGTACTCGACAATTCAATGGGGTGTGTGTTGGGTCAGCATGACGAGTCTGGCCGAAAAGAGCATGCTATTTATTACCTTAGAAAAAAGTTTATCGACTACGAGACCCGATACTCGTTGCTTGAGAAAACTTTTTGCACTTTGGCATGGGCTGCTCGCCGGCTGAGACAGTATATGCTGACTCACACTAATCTATTGATATCAAAGATGGATCCAATCAAGTATATCTTTGAGAAGCCTGCCTAGTCCGGAAGAATAGCAAGATGGAAGATGATCTTGACTGAGTATGACATCCAGTACATGACCCAAAAAGCAATCAAGGGAAGTGTGTTGGCAGATCATTTGGCACATCAGGCAGTGGATGATTACCAGTCTATGAACTTTAAATTTCCGAATGAGAATATCATGTTGGTGACTGACTGTGAGACACCTGGACCGGATGAAGGACCTGAGGAGGGATCCCGATGGTCTATGTACTTTGATGGAGCTTCGAACACTTTGGGCAATGGCATTGGCGCCATGATCATATCTCCTAAAGGATCTCATACTCCGTTCACCGTCCGACTATGTTTCAAATGCACCAACAACATGGCAGAGTATGAAGCATGCATTATGGGTCTTCAAGCAGCAATTGACCTAAGGATTAAGTTCTTAAGTGTTTTCGGAGATTCCTCTCTCGTGATCAGCCAGATCAAAGGCGAGTGAGATACGAAACACCCTAATCGTATTCCTTACAAGGAGTATGTGTTGACGTTGTTTCCCCACTTCGAGGAGATAACCTTTGAACACTTCCCAAGAGAGGAGAATCAGTTGGCGGACGCGCTAGCTACGATGTTTTCTATGTTCAAAGTCAATTGGGACAATGAAGCTCCCCGGATTATCATTAAAAGGTTAGATGAACCTGCGCATTACTATGACATTGAGACTGAAGAAGTAACAGAAAAGCCCTGGTTTCATGAGGTGAAGAGGTATCTTGAAGCTCAGGAGTACCCCGAGGGTGCATCTGTTAATGACAAGAAGTTTCTGAGGAAGTTCGCGGCGAAGTTCTTCATCAGCAATGGTATTCTTTACAAGCGTAACCATGATTCGACCTTACTGCATTGTGTGGATAAGAACGAAGCAGAAAGGATCATGGCAGAGTTACATGAAGGTACTTTCGGAACTCATTCCAGTGGACACACCATGGCAAAGAAAATCCTTCGGGCAGGATATTTTTGGTCCACAATGGAAGCCGACTGTTATCAGCATTCTCGTACCTGTCAAAAGTTCCAAGTCTATGCTGATAAGGTGCACATACCTCCAGTACCTCTGAACGTCTTAACAGCTCCGTGGCCTTTTGCAATATGGGGCATTGATATGATTGGCGAGATTAGACCTACGGCATCCAACGGGCATCGTTTCATCCTGGTAGTTATTGATTACTTTACGAAGTGGGTTGAAGCGGCTTTCTTTTCTACTGTCACTAAGAAAGTCGTGGCACGGTTCATTCGGCATAACCTGATCTGTCGATACGGTGTACCAAAGAGGATCATTACGGACAATGGTACCAATCTCAACAATAAGATAATTACCGAGCTCTGCAAGCAGTTCAAGATACAGCATCACAACTCTTCTCCCTACTAGCCGAAGATGAATGGGGCTGTAGAAGCGGCTAATAAGAATATCAAGAAGATTGTGCAGAAAATGACGGTGACATACAAAGACTGGCACGAGATGTTACCATTTGCTCTTCATGGGTATCGTACCTTAGCGCGGACATCAACAGGGGCAACACCCTATTCCTTGGTATATGGCATGGAAACAGTCTTGCCCATTGAAGTTCAGATACTCTCTCTTCGGATTATGAAGGATGCAGGTTTGAGCGAAGATGACTGGATTCAGACCCAGCTTAATCAGCTGAACCTAATCAACGAAAAGAGACTTACTGCTATTTTTCATTGTTGTACACCAAAATTTTCCCTCCCATCTCCTCAACATTTTCTCATCACAAGACCCTTGGAGCTCAAGATCAAGTTAGGGTTTGCTTTGCTCAAGACCCCTCCTTGCACTGTTGACCCAAATTAGGGTTTGAGTTTACACAAAGATGTTTTGACCTAAAATGCCCAAAATGACTTTCATGCTTCATGTTGAACTCACAAGTTTATCCATACCAAGTTTCAAGCCTTGATTCCAATCTTTGCCCAGTCAATTAGACAGTTGACCTAGAAATCAGCTGTATTGGGGGGAAAAGTCAACTGTGGTCAATTGACAGTCAAACCTCATGATTTTTGACCCACATCAATATTATGAACTCATATGAACCATTTGGTCAAGTTTGGATCACAATTCCACAAGAAATTTGATCAGATCACCAAAAGGGCAAAATGGTCATTTTTAGGGTTTTGACTGCACAAAGGCAATTTTTGACTGTTTGACCTAACCAATGGCAAACCAAGCTCATATATGGACTCAAGGACCCCATGGCATTGTCTTGACATATTCAAAAAGTTCAAAAGATCCCAAATGCACAAGATTGACAGATGAATTTTCCAGTCAACTGAGCCAAATTTGACTGTATACTGAAAAGTCAAACTTTGACTTTTTGGTCAAAATCAAGTGTCAAGATTCATTTTTCATCAAGACATGTCAAATTATGAAACTTGTTCATCAAGAAATCAAAAATCACAAATTAGGGTTTGAAATGAAGAAATTTCATAACTTAGAATTTTTCTAAGTTATGAAACTTCCTTATTTTTTCCTAACTTTGTCCCAGTTTTTCATCAAGATGCATTTGGATTCAAACAAAACTCAAAACATGAAAGTTGTATTCCATTGAAAGATCTACAACTTTGATTCACAAAGTTTCCTCAAAAGAAGCTTGTAGCTCAAGTTACAATTTTTGGAACAAGGGTACAAAACATTCTTAACTTAGAAAATTTTTGACCTATTCTAGGCAGGATTTTTGCCTAACTTCATGGCCACTTTTCACATGCTTCCACTTGGAATTTCAATTTGAATTATGAATATGGATTGTAGTACACATTCCAAGCTTTCCAAAATGTCCAAGAACTTCTCAAACACCTTTGTGGTTAGGGAGAATCTAATTTGTCAATATGGGCAAAAGTCACTTTGTTCATGAGCCATTTCCATGTTCATAACTTGTGCATTTTCAAACTCAGCATGTGCAAGCTACATTACAGGCCTCTAATCTCATTTACACTCAAAAATTAAATGCTAAACCATTATGCCAAGATGTTATTCTATGCATTTGGTCATTACATGAAGGATTAGTCCATAATTAGAAAAAGCACATTATCCATTTTTGAAAAGTTGAACTTTATGTCAAGATTGCAATCTATGAAGTACAAGGAAAATCCTTTTGGCACAAGTTCAGGAACATATCCCACTGATCAAGACTAAAAGGTGCAGCATACTTGAGGGGCCTAGAGAAGCTTGTAAACCAACTTGCCAAACTTTGCTTAAGATAGAAGAAACATTGCATAACTAAGGACATCTCACATTTCTGCCAAGAGAAGCTTAGACAAACTTGTTGAACACATTCAAAGCATCATAACTGAGCTAAGCCACGACCAAAACACCTTCAAAACCTCACCATTCACAAAAACACCATCCTACTGCAAAAAACAGAGTCCCTTCTGCAGTTGGACTTCTACAACTCAATCCATTTGTGCGCCTTGGCCAAAACCGCTTCATACACACTCCATAGCATCCATACAAACTATCCCAAGCCCTAGCTTCAGACTGTAACACCTCTAACCAACTTCACCATTTTCACTTTTTCTGTTTTGCAGGTTGACTCCTATAGCTCGATTCATTTAGTTTCAAAGCAAGCTAAAGGTTGGAGAAGCATCCCTGAGCTTCAAGCAAGTTGTACAAGTCCTCACATTGCACTGAAAGTACCTCCATTGTCAGACACGATCCAAGCTGAACAGGTAAGTTCATGGACTTCTATCTCTCAATCTAGGAAGAGTTAGCTTTAGGTTTATGAATGAAAAATGCTCTACTCATGGCCCTGAAGCTACACATATAATTACTTTCCATTTATATTGCATGTGCTGAGAGAATTTGGAACCTGAACATTAGAAAAAACTTAGGTCAAGAATTAGGGATGGAGAAATTCTCTCTCATTTCTGAGAGTTAAGTCAAGTTTTTTATATGTTTGGATTCGTCTCTTGATGCTCTACATTTTTTGTGTTATGAGTTTTGCTTGAAAGTCCAGGAATCAGGAGTTAGGAAACGCGTGTTGTTGTTGTTCAAACTGGCTGGAGGTTGAAGAAGCTTCTCCTTTGGGCTGGGCCTGATTCATTTTCCTTTTTGCACCACTGTTTCACACATACACCCCCTTGGCCCATTGTGTTTATTTTTATCATTTTTTGACTTTTTCTTTTTTGTTTCTGACTTCTTATTTTTTGTTAAAATATAAAAAACATTAAAAAATATTTTTCACCTTCTTTTTGTATTTTTTAGGCATTTATTTGTTTCATTTAGTTCTATTTGTACATAAATAAATATAATATCCTTTTTATTCAAAATACAAAAATAATACCAAATACATTTTGTTTTCTAATTTTATTTTATTTTATCTTTTGAAAACATTTCCTAAAAAATATATTTTTTTTATAAATAATAAATATTTTATTTTTTGTACATATTTAATATATTTAGTAAATATTATAAATACTTATATATACTTATTAGAATATTTAGGATAAAAACATAAAAATAATATATTTTTATTTTTTATTAATATTTAACCTCAAAAATACTTTTTTACAATATACTTTCTTTTTTGTTTATTTTTTGTACATAATTAATAAACATTGTATATATTAAATAATAAACACCTTTTATTTGTAAAATTAGGGTTTTGCCCTAAAAACATGAAAATACCCAAAAATTAATCCTTTTTTCTATTTTTGTTTATTTAACACATAAAAATACTTTTTACATACATATAAAAATCATTTTTTGCATCTTGCATATTTATTGTATTTTATTTAATTATTGTGCAATTAAATAATTTGTATAATTCAATTTGGATGTAATAGTTTAGGTTTAATTTTCTTGCTATATATTCCCCATTTGAACATTTGTACCCCCCCATCCCATAAATATGTTGTAATAGTTTAGGACTTTAAATTTCGCATTTAAAAGCTTTCTAAATATGCCATGATAGACTTAGGGTTTGTATGCAAAAATCAACCAAAAATAGTTTGACCTAATTCAAGATAAACAAGCATGAAAATGAACAACACCAATCACACTTGCACCCCTAGGGTTACTCCACTTGTTGCCTTCAATAATGGGCCATATTGCATGTTAGGTGTCTTTGGCAAATCAAAACAAATTCAAATGATCATAGTCCCTCGATGACGATTTCAAAAGTTGCCTAAAAATGATCAAGTCCCTTAAAGGAAAAGTTGCCAAAGACACTTGGCACCATTGCAATCATGGTCTAAACAATGACCCGCGCCCGTCCCGTTCACATCCTAACACAAGATTGTCCACCAAATACAATGGTGGAACAAAACTGTTAAAAGGGTTAAAACATAGCAAAGATCTTTTGAGAAATTTAGGGTAGATAGCTCTTGGTTACTTGCCAACTTGCAAAACAAAAACACTTGCCTATTTTTTCAAAACCACACATCATAACACACTTTCAAAACAACTTTCAAAAACATTGAAAAAATTTTCAAAAGACACACACCTTTGTATACATCCCAACATGGATCATTGCAAAGGTTGCCACCACATTGGCCTCTTTTCAAAACATTTTCAAACCCACACACAAAGCACCATTTCAAACAATTGAAAATCAAGGCAAGTTGATCTAAGCAAGTAACTAAGAGCCCATGGATAACCATGGATAGAAAGGGTGCTAATACCTTCCCTTTCTATAATCTACTCCCCGAACCCAAGGAAACATCTCAAAGGTTTTTGCTGTGCTTTTTAACCTTTCCTTAGGATAAAATAAAAAGTCGGTGGCGACTCTTGCTCAACCGAAACATTTGCGGAAAAAC
Organism: Vicia faba; assembly: GCA_948472305.1. Lineage (NCBI taxonomy): Eukaryota > Viridiplantae > Streptophyta > Magnoliopsida > Fabales > Fabaceae > Vicia > Vicia faba. The sequence goes on along the minus strand of OX451738.1, from coordinate 978,386,760 downwards.
AAACGCAAAACCTCAAGTCAGTTCTCCCACCGTATCACAGTCATGGTCAGGCGTATCAAAAGCGGATGATCAAGGAATTTAACAAGAAAGTCAGACGACAAGAGTATCAAGTTGGGGACCTGGTAATCAAGCGCATTATCTTACCACAAGGTGATCCCAGGGGCAAATGGACCCCCACTTACGAAGGGCCATTTATGGTTAAGAACATTTTCTCAGGAGGAGCTATGATTCTAACCACCATGGATGGTGATGACCTTCCTCACCCGTCAATGCAGACATAGTGAAAAAATACTACGCATGATCAAAGACCCGCTAGGTCGACTGGCCTAGGCAAAAATAAGGGCTTCCCGGCGAACCAAAAGGGTTCGGGCAAAAAATAAGGGATGAAAATGAAAAAAAAATTGTACACCCGACAAGTCGAAAACCTGAAAAGGCGGCTTGGGAAAAAAAGGGTATCCCAGTGGACTGAAAACCCGAAAGGGCGGTCCAGGCAAAAATTAGGGATCAAAGTGTAACGCTATGTCTCATTGGATCACCTTGCAACCAGACTTTGGTATCGACTATCAAGCTCGGACGGCACTAATCAATCTGATCTACCTTCAACCAAGTAGCAAGGTGATGAGATGCTCGAGGACATAAAGGCAATAGCAGAGTTGGAACCCAGTGGGATTATTCACATAGCTGTTTTGTTTAGTTTTTCACAAATTATGTAAATTCTATTATTCGGTGGCGTTCTCTTACTAGGACGTCAGCCTCTTGAACAAAAATGTCTATTTACAGACCAAACTTCAAAGTCAATACAATTCATTTTCAAAGAAATTTCCAACTGTTTTTCCTTTATCTGTTTTATTTTGCAAAAAACGTCCAATGTTCATTTTTGATATATGCATTTGACATTAATGGCTGCTCATGAATATTTACATGCGAAACAAAAGACAATTACTGGTAATATCTGAAACAGGGGCAATAAGAATTGTCCAAGCTTTACAGTTGCTCTATCCACCAGGTACAAGGTAAATTCAGCTGAAGAATACGACCAAGGTGCATTCATTCCCCGCAGAGTAAGACAGTAATGTTAACTCTCCCCAGCTGAGACTTGCAACTGTGAATGAATCGGTAATATTATCCCCAAGCAAAGTTTATTTACCATCAGCATTGAAAGGTCTTAATATTCCCCAGCGGAGTATAAGAATATTCCCTGGCAGAATGCAAAATATCCCCCAGTGGAGTCTGAAATTTTTCCAGCGCAGTCTAAAAAAAGCTTCCCCAGTAGAACTTGGAGAATCATCCTCAGTAAACTTTTGAAGATTATCCCCAGCAATTTCAAGGGATTATCCCCATAAGAGTCTAAAAGGTTATCCCCAGTGAAGTCTCAACTGAAGGGTCATCCCCAACGGAGTTCTTTCCTTTCACAAACAAGAAGTCAATCACCAACAGGATTCAGTATCACCAGCAATGGTAGTTCATCCCCGATGGAATTTATCAGTGGGATCCTCAGCAGAGCATCTCTTCCCCACAGAGTAATATCCTTATCAGTTTATTCCCCAATGGAGTTATCCTCTCCTGCAGGTTTATTCTCACAGTCATCTTCGTTCGCCATCCCTAGCGGAAACGAAGAATTCAACTCTTTTTCTCCAGCAGCTATCCGGGATTTATGTTCCCCAACTAAAAGCATTATATTACCATACATCATGATACATGCATATACGCATCATACAACACAATCTCATTTATTTTGAGAACATCATTGCTTGATATATATCATGCATTGCATACGACTGACCTTTACCTTTCAGGAAGGATGCAGTTAAGTTCTCAGCTATGAAGCTTTTACCCAAGTCGAAGTACTGACCGGTTCTTAAATCTCAACTGAATTATCCTTGGTTGAATTGCAGATAAGGTTCTAAATCTCGGCAAAGTTTCTCCGTCGAAGTATGGACGAGTTCTTAAATCTCAACAGAATTATCCTCGGTTGAATTACAGACAAGTCCTAAATCTCGATGAAGATGTTTCCCTCAGTCGAAGTACTGACCGATTCTTAAATCTCAACTGAATTATCCTCGGTTGAATTACATATAAGGTCCTAAATCTCGGCAAAGTTCCTCCGTCGAAGTATGGACGAGTTCTTAAATCTCAACAGAATTATCCTCGGTTGAATTATAGACAGTTCCTAAATCTCGATGAAGATGTTTCCCTCAGTCGAAGTAATGACTGGTTCTTAAATCTCAACTAAATTATCCTCGATTGAATTACAGATAAGGTCCTAAATCTCGACAAAGTTCCTCCGTCGAAGTATGGGCGAGTTCTTAAATCTCAACAGAATTATCCTCGGTTGAATTACAGACAGTTCCTAAATCTCGATGAAGATGTTTCCCTCAGTCGAAGTACTGACCGGTTCTTAAATCTCAACTGAATTATCCTCGATTGAATTACATATAAGGTTCTAAATCTCGGCAAAGTTCCTCCGTCGAAGTATGGACGAGTTCTTAAATCTCAACAGAATTATCCTCGGTTGAATTACAGACAAGTCCTAAATCTCGATGAAGATTTCCCCCCCAGTTGAATTATGGACAAGTTCTTAAAACTCAGCAGAGATGTTCTCTCGGTTGAAGTACATGCAAGTTCCTAAATCTCAACAAAGTTCAGACTTCCCCAGCAGAATCTTCCTCAACAGCAGGTATGCAAGCTATCACTAAGTAATATCTTAGGTGATCGACACCCCCTCAGATGGCATCTATAAGCCCATTCCCGACATCACAAGGCTGATACCACTTCATGCGAGTGCAAATTTCTGGGCACTCTAGTGTTCAATCATCTTCCACCTTCGGATCACGAAAGGCATAAAAGCCAATCTACATCCTCAGATTTAAGAAGATTGAACAGGGGCAGCTGTTGTACCCCAAAATTGCCCTCCCATATTTCTCAAGATACTGCAAGAAAAATCTCCAAGTTGCTCAAGTTTGCTCAAGAGTTGGACAGACAAGCTATCTCCTAAGGCAGTCTACCCAAAATTAGGGTTTTGTGTTGCATCAAGATCCTTGAGTCCAAATTACCTCAAATGATCCTCAATGTCCTAATATGTTCTCAAGGTCATCCATGTCAAATTTCAAGCCTTGCAGAGGAAGTTTGCTCAGTCAATTGCTCAAAGGTCCAAAAATCAACTATGCTACGGCAAAAGTTAACTGTGACCTACAAACAGTCAAACTTCAAGAATTTTTGTCAAAATTCTCATTTTAAAGTATATTTCATCATTTGATAAAGGGTTGATCATGATTCATCAAGGATTGCTCAAAATTCATCAAGATTCAAAAGTTGCTAAATTAGGGTTTTGTAGGAAAAGTCAACTCAACTTTGACCAAGCATAACTTTCTCATACTTTATGAGAAATGACCCATCCAAATCTAATTTTTAAGAGGATGCAATTACCTACTATCCATATTCATATCCTAAGTTCAAAAAATGCACTCACAAGAAGTTATAAATTTGGACATTATAGGTCATTTTTGAAAGTCAACAAAAATACCTTTTTTGCCAAAGCTTATAACTTGAGAATGGAATATCAAATTGAGATGAGACAAAAAGGGTTGATTATGGGACATCTCAAGCTTTCTAAAAATTCCAAGAACACTTCCAAAAGTTCAAAATTGAAGAAGTTATACATTGTTGAAGTTGGACTTTTTTGCAAAATTGCCAAAAGTCAACTATCTCCAAAACATCAAATTTTGTCAAATGGGCCCATTATTTTCCACTTGATTTGAGTTTGAATAGTTTCCCACGTGTCCTAGCTTCATCCATGAGCCCATATTTCATTTTTATTATTTAATTTGATTTTTAATTGAATTTATTTATTTTAAATCAAATAAAATCATAAAAAATCCAAAGCATTGATAACTCATGATCTCTTGGCTATTTCAGGCTCCACATTCAATCATTATCATCATCAAATTCGAATCAAACCAAATCATGTGCAAAAAGATTGAAATGAGTCAAATTTGGAAGGTTTTTCATGGAGAATCAAATCAAATTTGCAATCATTATTGGAGCAAGATTTGAACCAAATTTGTTACCCTAATACACTGAGCATTACATAAGCAAGCATAAGGGACGAAAATCAGGGTTGGAAGCTGTGGAGAGAGGCAGAACAAAAGTGCAAAAATTCACAAAAAAGTGAGAGATCAAAGTCCAAGTTAGAGGTCGTTTCAGGACACGAGAGTGGTCTCAATCGCTTCCTGACCATTCATACAAGCTACTTGGATCCAAAGCAATCATTTCCAGACGTCCAAACACCCTGTAAGTCTCACAAAACATAGCCCCGTTTGAAATCGATTTGGCTTGTTCTTGCATCATTTGAGAAAACTATTGGCATATTTGTGATCACCAGAGCATTTCCAAGCTTTTCATAATATTTAATTGCATTTATCTGGCTTCCATGAAGAACCACCATTGTTAGGGTTCAGTTCTTGTTTTTGGGTGTTTTTGTTTCAGGGACAATTGACCTCCATGAAGGGTATGGTCATGACCGGGAGGTTGAGACGAGCATGACTATGCCTTTAGAAATCATTTTTGTGGCCTGTACAGGATTTGGGAGATGGACATCCCAATAGCTACGGACTTTTATCCGTTGGTATAGGTATTTGAGGTTTTAGCCATGGACGAGAGGTTGAGGATGATGCGTGGCATCCCCTCACTGGCCAATTCGAATCTCACGCGCACTTTTTTGTTTTTTTATGGCAATTATTATGTTTTTTATATAATATTATTTGTTTCTATTATAATAACAACTAAAGCAGTGTAGCATGGTGGCAAGCGTGTTAGTGCAAGCTCCTCCAGGACCTGGGTTCGAATCCCAGGTCCTCCACTTTCTCAATATTTTTTCTCTTCAGGTATTCCTATGCGCGCATAAGCTTGTAGTACACCATGGTCCTTCATCCACTCAAGCGCCAGATGGCCGAAGGCCAGATCTGGTGGTTCAAATATGAAGATCCATCAAGAGGCCAGTCAACATGCTTGTACCAGATCCAAAAAGTCAAAGAAGGCCAGCACAATTGGGCTTATGGAATTGCTATCAACACCACATAATCACGCACATACTCCTCTCTTCTTATTTATTTTTGTTTTATTTATTTTATTTGTTTTATTTTATTTTTACTAATTTCTAACCTATCATAAAATTCTCTTGCAAATAAAATCACAAAAAATATTTATTTTTTTATTTCAAATCAAATTTTAATCTTTTATTTTTCTTAATAAATTTATTAATTAATTAGGTTTTAATTAGAGAACTTTAATTCCTTTTGAAAAAATAATAAAATTAATTAGACTTAACTAGTTTTTAACCATTAATTTAATTATTATAATTTCTTTCCTAAATAATCAAAAACTCCAAAAATAATTTATTTTTCATTTAATTAATTTATTAATTTAATTTAGTAATTAATTTAGGATTTATTTCTTTCTTAAAATAAAAATAACAAAAAGATATCTTCTTTAACCAAAAGGGTCAAAACCCTAATCATGCGTCCGATTTAATTTTGCACCGCGATTTACTTTTTATCCAATAATGTACCTGCTTCCGGATTGTAATAGTTAATAGGACATTTAATTATTTTTATCGCTTTATTTGATTTTTCAAAGGGTTTGTCTTTGGCGATGTAAATACCCGACGCCTTGTAATTCAATTTCCGCACTTTTAATTCTGCAAATTATAATTGTTAGACATTTGATAATAGGGTTTGCGTGACAAGACTGAATGTTAATCTTAAAATCAAAATTAGATCACCTTTAACATGTACAAAGATAAAAATAACTGAAAACAACACACTCGCACATGCGCACTCTTAGGGTACACCCCACTTGGTTGCCTTTGTACACGGTCATTGAGTATAGGTCGTTTTAGAGGTTGCCATCTTGTCTAAAAGATCATAGTCGCCTCGAAATGGTTGCCTCGGATATTGTTGCCTCAAACAAATGATCTAAGACATTAGGGTTACCGCTAAGGCGTTCTAACATTGCTTTAGTGACCGTATGTCCCTCATTCGAATTGACCCTTAAACTCCAACGACGGTGCTACCTACTCATCAATAGTGGGATAGCATTGTCTAAAGGAAAATAGAATAGAACGATTCCTTTTTCGAGTAGGTAGATAGTTCTTAGATACTTGCTATTTCAAAACAAAACTCTTCGCACTTACACTTTTCGAACAAAGTTTTCAAAAAACACTTCATACGCTCTTGAGGATAGAAGCAAGAGTTAAATCGAAGTTTCAAATAAAAACTTTTTCAAAACCCACAAGCACAAAGAAAACAATATTTTGAAAACAATTGAGCAAGTACCTAAGAGCCCGTGGATAACCACGGATAGAAAGGGTGCTAACACCTTCCCTTTCTATAATCTACCCCCCGAACCTGAGAAATATCTCGAAAAAGGAATTTTTCTGTGCTTTTTTCCTTTCCTTGTTGGATAAAATAAAAGTCGGTGGCGACTCTTGCTTACCGCGACATTTTGTGAAAACAAACGCAAAACGCAAACCAGCATTCCAGAAAACAGTCAGTTCTTCCACCGTATAACACTGGGTACACAAAGTTCTGAGACTGCTGGGAATAAAGGAAAACCTAGAAATTATGATTGTTGAAGGGGTTCAGAAGCTATAGTGTAGTTGGGAACCTAGAAGTTCATATATCACTGGCAAGTCAGAAGTTCTGGCTATTTGAGAGAGTGGGGTGATAATGCTGTTGGGTAGAAGTTCTGATCTTGGAGTATCGTCTGACAGATAAATGGGTAAAAATGTCAATAAATAAACCTAGAAAGATGCTTCTGGGACTAGAACCCAGGACCCTTAGCACTAATGTCTTATGCATACACACTGTCTACCACTGGGGTGGCTGTACATCCGGTATTAGAAGCAAAAGCATAAACATGTATTACAAAGTAGAATCTGATGATAAACTCCACCTCTTTCTTCATGCTAATCAGAACATCTGCAACTTAGTCAAATCTCAACAGAATAGAAAACACAGACATAGGAATTATGGCAGTTTTCCATCATGGTTTCAGAAGCATAAAAAAATGTCAAGACTATAAATCAAAAACAAGCATGTATCTGCTAATCCTAATTTCCTTAAGAAGTTATGAACTGAAGTTCTCCCTATTTATGCAGGCAAATACATGAAACCTCAGAATATGTACATCATCAGAATCAGGATGTCTACATTGTATTTTGGACATGCAAGTTTGAAAATGCCTAAGTAATATGATGAGGGTCAGCAGAAGCTTACCTTGCAGCTGGAAAATGTTCGGTGAGCTGGAGCCTGATTCTGACTACTGGTAATGTTCTGATCAGTTTCCTCATGTACTCAGCAGGCTAGAACAATCTTTATCTTGGGCTATGAATGGCTGGAAAATTCTGGAACAGCCAAGAAGCAATGTTCTGACCTTTTGAGGTAGAGACTGACGAAGAACGTGTTACAGCCAAAAAACAGAAGTTAGGACGGCTTCTAAATGTATATCAGAAGTTGTATGGATGGTTTTGTCAAGAAACACTTCAGGAAAATTGGAGTTTGAATGCAAGAATCAAAAACTAGCGGGTTTTGTATTTGTGTTTGCAGTTTCAGATTCCTGGAATTTTTAGCAAGGTTTCAAAGCTTTTTCTTTTCAGTTCTTTTCGACCGGCCCCCTTCACAGTTACAAATGAAGTTCAATTTATAGGCAATAACTTTGTAGCTTGGAGAAGTAAAAAGTACCAACATCATGCTAGCGTGCTGGCTTGTTCTTGAAGCAAGGTAAAAAGTATGATGATTAGCAGCTTTTAGCCGTGCCTAAGCTAGATTTGTAAGCATGAATTAAGGAAAAGTACCCTCAGAAGCAAAAGCAAAGCATGGGCCCAGCGTACTCTTGTAGAAAAGTTTACTTTTTCAAGGACAACCATGTACTTCTATGTCACCTGTGGGGAAATCCTTTGGATAAAAACTTAAAGTGGTTGTGAGCATTAAATGATGATGAGATTTATCAAACCAGAAATCTTGCCATGTGAGATTATGCATCATAGCTTAATTATGGGTCAGAAGTTCAGCATCAACGCAACTTAGAACCAACATCCAACTTCTGATCCTTTAATCTCTTTGCTCCAGCATGTTCTGAGCGAGTTCTTAGACTTTCCAGAAAGCTTATGACATGCTTTGTAAGCCCTCTTTGAGTTACTCTTGCAACTTCTGACTGAACCTACGTGAAAACTGGCCCATAAGTTGTAAACAAATTCTGATTTCAAAATGCTCAGAATTTACTAAGTGTTTAAGTTTCAGGGACGTGACTTTGAGGATGTATAACTTGAAATCCCAGCATTTCTAAAAGAAGTTCTGTTTTGCAGTGTTTTAGGTCTTGTTGAGATCTAAAACTCTTGAGTTAGAAGTTCTTCCAGAATCAGCTTGCATCATGGTGATAATCTGGCCAGAAGTTCTGAATTTGTCATATTTCTTAAACACTTAGAAAAATTCTAAGTATTTAGAATTTTGACTTTTCCAAAGTAATTTTGACTTTTGAATTTATTGATGAAACAAACTTCATATTTCAACATGTCTTGATGAAATATGACTCTTGAAACTTGACTTTGATCCAAAAGTCAAAGTTTTACTTTTTAGTATGCAAAATGACCATTTTGCTCTTGTGAATGACTTTCTTGGAAAATTTGTAATTCAAGGCTTGGAATTGGATGGAAGCAAACCTGAGGGTCCAGGGTGATCCTTTAAGAAATGAGAGGGAAATTTTTGGGGTACAACAAGGGGCAAGAACAACAAGAGGCCTTCGACAAAATTAAAGGATACCTCACCAAGCCACATATTCTGGTCCCTCCTTGTAGAAATAGGAGTATGAGATTATACATAGTTGTATTTGATAAAACTTTAGGAAGTATGTTAGCTCAAGAGGATGAAAATGGTGTCGAAAGGCCCATCTACTACCTCAATAGAGTTTTAAATAATGCAGAAACTAGGTATAGAGAAGTTGAAAAACTATGTTTATGTCTTTACTTCTCATGTACAAAACTCAAGCAATATATTAAACCAGTTGATGTTTATGTTTCGTCTCATTTTGATGTTTTCAAATATATTTTTTCGAAACCCATCTTGCACATTCAAATTGGCAAATGGGCACTTGCATTGACTGAGTATTTGCTAACCTTTATGCCTCTCAAGGCTGTAAAAGGACAAGTGGTAGCAGACTTTATAGTTGACCACTCAATAAATGAAGAATTATTAAATTACTTGGAGATTGAACCCTGGAAGTTATACTTTGATGGTTCTAGTCATAAAGATGGAACTAGAGTGGGAGTTATAATTATTTCTCCAAATAAAATTCCGACAACATTCAAGTACAAGATCGAAGGTTCTTGTTCGAACAATGAGGCTGAGTATGAAGCGTTAATTGTAGGACTTGAAATCTTGTTGGAATTGGAGGCAACTCGAGTCGAAATAATGGGAGACTCAGAGTTAGTCATAAGGCAAGTTACAAAAGATTACAAATGTATAAGAGAAAATCTGACGATGTAATTTGTAATAGCCAATCGCTTGCTGAAAAAATTTGAAGTGATCAACATTCGACATATACCAAGATTAGAAAATCAAGTGGCTAATGACTTAGCACAGATCGCATCTGGGTATAAAATTTCAAAGTAAAAATTGCAACAAGCAACCAAAGTTAGAGGAAGGGTAGTATCAACCAAGTTGTCTCCAACAGATTTGGAAACAACAAAGTTGGGGTACGCTGACCAAGAAAACTTCGAGATTTCGTTCATAGAGAATCTAACAGAGCAAGATTGGAGAAATCCCATAGTGGATTATTTGCAAAATCCAGTGGCTTCGACAGAACGAAAGACAAAGTATAGGGCATTCAGTTATATTCAAATGGGAAATGAGTTATTCAAGAAGACGCCTGAAGGAGTACTACTAAAATGCCTAAGCGAAACAGAGGCGTATATAGCCCTTTCGACTACACATGTTAGAGCATATGGGGCACATCAAGTAGGCCATAAAACGAAATGGTTTTTGTTTAGACATGGATTATATTGGCCTACTATGTTAAAAGATTGTGTTGAGTTTGCAAAAGGGTGCCAAGAGTGTCAAATACATACAGGCATCCAGCACATACCTGCAAGCGAACTTCACTCAATTGTGAAACCTTGGCCTTTTAGGGGTTGGGCTTTGGATCTTATTGGATAGATTTGATCAGCATCATCTAAAATCCAAAAATATATATTGGTGACCATTGACTACTTCACTAAATGGATTGAAGCAATTCCTTTAGTCAATGTAGACCATGACAATGTTATTGAATTTATTCAAAAGAACATTATATATAGGTTCGGAATCCCTGAGACAATAACAACTGATCAAGGATCAATATTTACTGGGTGAAAATGCAAGAATTTGCTACAAAATTGGGATTCAAGTTGTTAACGTCTACACCTTATTATGCGCAAGCCAATGGCCAAGTCGAAGCAGCAAATAAGGTAGTAATTGGCTTGATAAAAAAGCATGTAGGAAAAAAGCCAAATAATTGGCATAAGACGTTGGACCAAATCTTATGGGCATGTCGAACATCTCCTAAAGAAGCTACCAATACAACACCATTTCGATTAACCTATGGTCATGATGCAGTGTTGCCAGTAGAAATTTGTCTGTAGTCAACAAGAATTCAAAGACATAAGGATATTCCTTATGAATCTTATTGGAATATGATGTTAGATGAACTGGTTGATTTGGACGAAGAAATACTAAGGGCTTTCGATCTCTTAAGGATACAGAAGAAAAGAGTGGAAAAATCTTATGATAAGAGAGTAAAACCTAAGATATTCCTGCCTAAAGATTTGGTGTGGAAAGTAATTCTCCCAATGGATTGAAAGGATAGGAACATGGGAAAATTGTCTCCTAAATGGGAATGACCTTTCAAGATTATCCGGGTATTTTCTGGTGGTGCCTATGAGATCGAAGAGTTAAGTGAAGATAAAAGACTCTTGAAAGTAAATGGTAAATATTTGAAAAAAATATAGACCTGCACTTCAAGAAGTTAAAAACATCAACAACTAACCTTAGTCGAAGTAGATAGCCAAAATGGATAATTCATTAAGTTAGCCAAAATGGCTCCAAAATATTAAATATACCCATTCTGAGGGTTCAAATATTCGTTACAAAAGAATAGTTGAACAAAGGAATAAAAGCCTAATCAAAATGGAAGGGCGGCCTTAATCTGGAGATATTTGATCTTTTGAAGTTCCAAGCGCATTTCACATAAAGCCCTCTATTGATGGAGAGCTTCAATCTTTGCATCCAAAGCTTTGACTTGTTCAGCATACTTCAGTCCACTGTCAAGTTCCTCCTGGCTCTCAAAGTCATTGCTGGCAAGAAGCTCTTCTCTGTGTTTGTCATTCGCAGAAATCTTAGCCTACAATTCTTTGATTTAAGATTTCTTGCTAGCAGTGTCCTGGTCAATCTCTTCGACCTCCTTTTTCCGGGCTTCTTGTTCCTTCGATAATTTATTTAGCCTCAAAGCTGATTCAGCAGCAGCAACCCAAGCAGCAGAAACGTGACTATTTGCCTCTTCAATTTCGAGATTGAGAGTCCTGCGGCGAGTGTAGTCAGCTGAAGCTTGATCTATGATCGAAGTTTGGTCCAAGATGATGCTAGCTATTTATGGGGAAACAACAAGGAGATCAACAACTTTGAGATTACTTTTCAGAAAGGAAGGGGTAGTGGTTTCTCCCTCTAAGGTCAACATCAGATCCCTCTTGAAAATTTGAGCCTTCACCTTTTGAAGTGCTTCCTCAATGAGAGAAGCTGAAGTAAATTTACCAGATGCAGTATGTTGAACCCCAAAATTTTCCCTCTCATTTCTCAAGGATTCTCACAAGATCTCCCATGGCATCAAGTTTGCAGCACTGCTACATCAATTTAGGTTTGGAATTGGCACAAGGGAAAAATAGTCAATTGCATACTGAAAAGTCAAACTTTGACTTTTGAACCAAAATCAAGTTTCAAGAATCATATTTCATCAAGACATGTTAGAATTTTAAGTTTGTTTCATTAAGAAAGTCAAAGTCAAATTTACTTTGGAAAAGTCAAAATTCCAAATACTAGAAATTTTTCTAAGTGTTTAGGAAATACGATAAGTTCAGAACTTCTGGCCAGATTTTCACCATGATGCAAGCTGATTCTGAAAGAACTTCTGACACAAGAGTTATAGATCTCAATGAGATCTAAAACATTGCAGAACAGAACTTCTTCTAGAAATGTTGGGATTTCAAGTTATACATCCTTGAAGACACGTCTATGAAACTAAAGCATTCGGTAAATTTTGGGCCTTTCCAAGACAGAATTTGGTTAGAACTTCTGGACCAATTTTCACATAGGTTCAATCAGAATTTGCAAGAGTAACTCAAAGAGGATCTGCAAAGCATGTTACAAGCTTTCTGAAAATTCTGAGAACTCCTTCAGAACATGCTGGAGTCGGGAGATTCAAAGATCAGAAATTGGATATTTGTTCCAAGTTACGTTGATACTGAACTTATGATCCAGATTAACCTATGACACATAATCTCATATTGCATGTTTTCTGTTTTGATAAATCTCATCATCATTTAATGTTCACGCTCACTTTTGAGTCTTTATCCAAAGGATTTCCCCACGTGTGGCATAGAAGTACCATTGATGTCTTTGAAAAGAAAACTTTTTTACAAAGTTTATGCTGGGACCATGCTTTACTTTTGCTTCTGAGGGTAATTTTCCATAATTCATGCTTACAAATTCAGATTAGGCACGACTAAAAGCTACTAACCACACTACTTTGTGCATTGAACCATACTTGTTTAAACTTTCTTCAAGAACAAGTCAGCGCACCCTAGCATATGATGGTTGTACTCTTGACTTCTCCAAGATACTAAATCCTTGCCTATAAATTGAACCTCACTTGCAACTATAAAGAGTCGGGAATTTGAAAATCAGCCTTGTAACCTTGCTGAAATTTCAAAGAATTGGAAACTAAAAACATAAACTCAAAAACCTGCTAAGCTTTTGTTTCTTTTACGCCCAAAATCTAATTTTCTTTCACATATCTTGGCCAAATCACCCACTCAGTTTCTAACATACATTTAGAAACAATTCCAATTTCTGTTTACAGACTGCAATTCAATCTCCACCAACTTCCATTTCAAAAATCAGAAAATTGATTCTTGGCTGCTCCAGAACATTATAGCCATTCATAACTCAAGTGGAGGTTTGTTTCAGCTTTCTGGGAACGTGAGAAAGCTAACCAGAACATCACAGCAATCAGAGCCAGGTTCTAGCTCACAGAACAATTTCCATCTGCAAGGTAAGTTTCTTCTGACTTTTACCTTAGTACTTAGACATTGATAGGCTTGCATGTTCAAAAATACAATGTAGACATCCTGCTCTGATGCTGTACATATTCATAGATTTCATGTATTTTTGCCTAAGTAGAGAGAATTTCAGTTCAGAGCTTCTTGAGGAAATTAGGATTAGCAAAATTCATGCTTGCTTCTAATTTACAGTTCTGATACTTTATATTTCTGAGGCCATAATGAAACCTGCCATAATTGCTATGTTTGCATTTTCTGTTTTGTTGAGAAATGGCTAAGCTGCAGATTCTCTGACTGGCATGGAGAAGGAGATGAATTTCATCATCAGAATTTACTTTGTGATATATGTTTATGCTTTTGTTTCTAATACCGGATGTATAGCCACCCCAGTGGTAGAGAGTGTGTGCATAAGACATTAGTATTAAGGGTCCTGATTTCTAGCCCCAGAAACACCTTTTTTATGTTTATTCCCTGACATTTTTCCCCCATCCTGGACCAAAACTTGTAGTCATTTCCATCCAACAGAATTGACACCTCACATACCCATTATCAGAATTTCTAGCTTACCAGTGACACTAGAACTTCTAGGTTTCCAGCTACATCAAAACTTCCAGACTCTCTCAATAACCAGAACTTCTGACCTTCCAGTAACATTAGAACTTCTAGGCTTCCATTTGCATCAGAACTTCTAGGACCCCCCTTGTTCCCAGCAACCCCGGAACGTTAGTGTACCCGGACCCAAAACTTTTGGCCTTCCCCTTTTCTACTAACATTTTCTTTCTTGAAGCATGTCAGAGTCAGAGTTTCTGCCCCTTACTTCTGTTCTCTCTTATTTCAGTAAGGCTCTGATTCTGACCCCTTTTTCTCTTTTTATTTTTTATCACCATTTTATTTTCATTAATCAAAAAAACCAAAAACATTTTTATATTCACATACTTTATTTTATTTCTTTTAAAATCAAAAGACTAAAAATATTTTTCTTAAGCAAAATTATTTTCTTCTCTTAACAAAAACAAAACAAGTCCATTTCATTTCTTGTACATTATTTCAATATGGTTGTAATAGATAATTAGGACTTTAAATTTCTTGCAATCCCCATTTGTAAATTTATACACCCCATCCCCCTAATGATTGTAATAGTGTAGAATATTTATTTTCCGCAATTTATCGCTTTCATATAAATGCTAGTAATTAGGATTTGTATGGGAAGATAAAATTAACAAGTAGACAACCCCTAATCAAAGACAAAATGCATGCAAATCAAACACACTACTCACACATGCACCCCTAGGGTAATTCCACTTGTTTCCTTATGAAAAATGGTCATGTTATGCATGTGAGACTTCTTAGAAAAACAATCAAAATACAAGATCATAGTCCCTCGATGACGCTACGAATGTTGCCTTTCAAATGATCTTAGTCCCTCAAGAGAAATGCTAAGATATCTCACAACATTGCATATCATGACTATACGATGACCCGTGCACGTCCCTTTACATCCAAAGATAAGGCTTCTTACCAACCAATGGTAAGATAGCAATATCAAGGGAAGAGAGAAATAAACAAAAGACTTTTTGAGTAGGTAGAAATGTTCCTAGTTGCTTGCTCATTTTCAAGACAAACATTCTTGCAAACACACACCAAACACTTTCAAAACATTGAAATATTTTCAAAATTCTAACACTTTGTATACGTTCTTATAAATCGAGAACCATTACAAAGTTTACCTAAACAAAGGCACCTTTCAAAAATACTTTCAAAAAACCACCACAAAGCACACTTTCAAACAAAGCAAGTGATCTAGCAAGCAACTAAGAGCCCATAGATAACTATAGATGAAAAGGGTGCTAATACCTTCCCTTTTCATAATCTACCCCCCGAACTCAAGAAATAATCTCAAAGGTCTTTCTTGTTCTTTTCATCCTTTCCTTCATTTGGATAAAAGACAAGTCGGTGGCGACTCTTGTAACCGCAACAATTTCGATCAAACGCAAAACATTCCAAGTCAGTTCTCCCACTGTATTACACAACCGAAGCATCACGACTTTGTTTGGAGGAAGTTTCTATACTTTCAATAATGGCATTCAAATAGCCAAGAGGGTTGTTCCTTTTGAGAAGTTCCAAATCTTCTTTGGTGCGAGACCCAGTCGAAGGAATATTTTTATTAGTGGCATGAGCCACATTATTAGCAGTGGCACCTTCGACATTGGTAGGGTTCCCTTCTTTTTCTGTAAGGTTCTTTCTCTCAGCAGTTGCAGGATTGTCATCTTCTTTGTTTTGTGTGCCTTCCGTTTCTGTTTCGACTTCATCATCAACAACTTCTTCTTCTCCCTGATCATCATCAGCAGCCGACCGAGTCCTCAGGTTAGCATGTTGCAAATCCAAATCCTCCTCACTAAGAATCTCATTATTTTGCTCCTCAGTGACTTAAACCTGTGGGTCCGAAGTTTGGTTCACTTTACTATTTGAGCTTAAGAAATATCCCTTTGATGGAGAAGGCTTGTGAGTTGGATTGCCTTTGATGTTTATTGGGGTTGTCGAATCTTCTACAGGTTTGAAAGCCTGTTTAGAAGTACCAGCAGTATCCTGAAAATTAAGAGATTGTTGTTAGAATTATGGGAAAATGATTCAAAAAAGGGTCTTCGATGGTCGAAAATATTACCTTCGGAGAAATTTCAACACCAGGGCTCGAATTATGACTCTCACTAGGATCATTCATTCTGGCAGCTATTTCCTGCTCAGTTGGTTCTTGGATAATGATGGGAGAAGGTCTAGATATGTTGGGTGTAACCTTAATTTTGGTTTTTAGACGAGATTTAGGGAGGGGAGTTGGTTTCTTTAACTTTTGTCTCTTAGGAAAGATAAGAGGCGCGTCTTCATCATCACTAGAAAGTTCAATTTCTTGAACTTTCCTCTTTGTTGGTGTGGATTTCTTAGTAGCCTGAAAGGAAGAAGTCGAAAACGTCAACATTAGTATTGATGGTTTAAAAGGAAATTGATGGTGAAAAGTATTTACTTGTTGTTGAGGTTTCATAGAAGGGTCTCCTCCCTTTGAACTTTCAGTAACCTTCTTGGAAACTAGTTTGGGAATGGTTCTCTTGACAGTTGAAAAAGCAAACAAATGTAAGCCAAAAATTGTAAGATTGGACTAAAACAAAATAAGGCATTTGATTTGAGAAGAAAGAGTACCTTTCTTAATCTTGTCGAAAACCAACAGGAAAGTATCTTGAAGATGGTTGGCGAAATATGTGGCATCGAAGAACTCTTCATCATAGTATTGCCTCCACCGGTCTTCGAAGATGATTGAGTATAGAAAGTTGGGTTTGAAATCGAACAAATTCAAAACAGTTCGACCAACGTATCTACTAATCTGCTTGGTGACAGCCTTTTCAGAATAGTCTGCATTATAATATAACAAAGACTTTTCTCGGGCATATATGGGATTTGGAAGCAATTGAATAATGCTAAACTGGCGAGAAACAAGGTTCGGCTGGTAAGAAATCAAGCTGAGTTGATTCTTGGAACTTTTGAATCTCAGTGGCATAATTCTTGGGTGCAAAAAAGACTCCCAAATATCCACATATTCCTCGATAACATCGTCCTCGACGTGATTTTCAGTCGAAGGATATGGTCTAGTAAACCATGTTGGACCCACCTTTAGATTAGCAAATGGAGCCATGGTCAAAACAAACTCATTTCGTTTTGCAAACATCATTACAAAGCTGGTAAAAGCCTTTTGAAATTGTTAGCCTTTATCTGTCGAAGTCAATAAGAACAATTTGGTCCCTTCAATCTTCCTGTTAAGAATTTCTGGATCCCTCTCATTAATTATGTTCTCCTGAGGGAGAAATGATTTGAAGGTGGCATTAAGCCAAATTTAGACAAGCCAAAAAAGGTCCAGAAAGAAGCAAGCTTGCTTTATCACCTATAACTTTGAGCTGAGTCACACCATTACTGATGGACTCATAAAGATTGGCTAGAATTAATTCATCCAAACAAAGGTTATAACCATGGTGCAATTGAGTGGCTAGAGTGAGCATTTTCTTTGTCACTTGGAGTGACTTGGTGCAGAAAACAAAGCGAGACAACCACAAAGCTAAGAAAGCTAAGTGTTCCACCTCAGAGACAACATCAGTTGATTTATCCTGAAAATGATTGATGAAGGTGGTATAAGTGAATTTCGTTGCTGAAAACCCAATGGTGTCTTCAGATATATCCTTAGGGTCGAAGTAATCACTAGTTGGTCGAAGGCCAGTGATAGTTGTGATATCAAAAAGAGTGGGTGTCACCATTCCACAAGGTAAATGGAAGGTGTAATGTGTGTTGTCCCATAAATACAAAGAGGACACCAACATAAGAGGGCAATAAGCTAATCCAGTCTTCGACAACATGACTAGGTCATAGATTCCTAAATTTTTCCAAATTTGGGATTGAGCTGCTTCCATCTTTGACAGCCATTCTGAGTATTCTGAGGTCAAGCTAGGGAAAGACCTAAATATTCTATTCCCTTTGTTCATAAACTGAAGGTTTATATCCTCCTTCTTTTGGGAATGTTTTTGGTTAGCAGGGGTTGCATCTTCAGGTTCGTTCCTAGGTTCCTTTGTGCACCTTATGGGTTTTAGTCTAGGGTGAGTTGGGAAAAAGGAGTTGTTTTGTTAAGGGTTTTCAAGACACACAGACAACGGACCAGACATGGCATACATTTGTCCAGAATATCTAACAGGAATGATTACCTGTGAGTTGTATGCATCACGTTCTTCTTGGGTCATAGGTTCAGGAATGAACCTTCGTTCCCCAGAAAAAGCAGGAACATAGTTAGTTATGAAAGCTTCTATTTGTTATCGTGAATCAGAGGCATCTTTCGTCTTTGGGTTGTTTGGAGCATTTGATAGAAAAGCCATGGATTTTTTGTTGTTAGAAAGTTTATGAAAGAGATAAAGTTTTTAAGGATGGTTTTTGAATGCAAAGAGACGAGAAACATCAAATGGTTGGGAAAATTCCAAAGGGGGGTGTTTGTGGCTATTTATAGAGGCCAGGTGTAACGCAGTGGGAGAACTGACTTGGTTTTTTGCGTTTGATCACAAATGTTGTGGTTAGCAAGAGTCGCCACCGACTTTTCTTTTATCCAAAAGGAAAGGCTAAAAAGAACAAGAAAGACCTTTGAGATGTTTCTTGAGTTCGGGGGGTAGATTATGAAAAGGGAAGGTGTTAGCACCATTTCCATCCATGGTTTTCCATGGGCTCTTAGTTACTTGCTAGATCACTTGATTTTGTTTGAAAATGTGCTTTGTATGGTTTTGAAAGTATTTTGAAAATGTCTTTGTAATGGTTCTCGTTTCTATAAGAATGCATACAAAGTGTTGTTTCTAAAATAATTCAAAGAGGTGTTTGTGGAATGTGTTTTTGAAAGTGATTTTGAAAAGGTGTCTTTGTATTGGTTCTCGTTTCTATAAGAATGCGTACAAAGTGTTGTCTTTTGAAAATGTTTCAAATGAGTGTGTTGGTGTATAAAATGTTTTTGTTGTGAGCAAGCGAGCAACTAGGAGCGATCTACCTACTCAGAAGGTCTTAAATGTTCTTTTCCTCCTCCTTTAGATGTTGTTATCTTGCCATTGATTTGGTAAAAAACCCCACCGTTGGATGTGAAGGGACGGGCACAGAACATTTTGTATAGTCATAAAAGGCAACTTATAAGACGTTTTAGCAATGTCGTTTAGGGACTAGATCGTTTACCGAAGGCAACATCGAGGGTCATCGAGGGACTACGATCTTTTATCGAGGGTCTTTGCTAAAACTCCCATATTCGAGGGACATGATTATGGAAATAGGCAACAAGTGAGATTACCCTAAGGGTGCATATGTGAATAGTGTGTTTGATTGCATGCATTTAGTCTTTGATTTTTAGATTGTCTACTTATTGATTTTTATCTTGCCATACACACCTAATTACTAGCATTTATATGAAAGCTATAAATTACGAAAAGTAAATATTCTACACTATTACAACCATTAGGAGGGATGGGGTGTACAAATTTACGAACGGGGAATTGCAAGAAATTAAAGTCCTAAATATCTATTACAACCATATTGAAATGATGTACAAGAATTGAAATGGGCTTGTTTTGTTTTTTGTTAAGTAATTAGTTTACTTAAGAAAAATATTTTGATCTTTTTTATTCTAAAAGAAATAAAATAAAATATATGAATATGAAATGCTTTTGGTGTTTTTGGTTATTAAAAGGAAAAATAAGACAAGTGAGAGAAAAAGGAGTCAGAAACAGCACATTGTTGAAACGAGGTGGAACATAAGTTCTGACTCTGATACGCTGCAAAAGAGAAAGTGTTAGTGAGAAAGTGGAGGGTTAGAAGTTCTGGGCTTGGGTACACCAAATTTTGATTGTTTGAGAGAGTGAAGTGATTATGCTGTTAGGTGAGGATATCTAGAAGTTCTGATTTAGGAGTATCGTCTGACAGATAAATGGGTAAAAAAATGTCAATAAATAAACCTAAAAAGATGCTTCTGGGGCTAGAACCCGGGACCCTTAGCACTAATGTCTTATGCGCATGTTTTCTATCACTGAGGTGGTTGTACATCCGATATTAGAAGTAAAAACATAAACATATAACATAAAGTAAATTCTGATGATGAGCTTCATCTCTTTCTCCATGCTAATCAGAACATCTGCAACTTAGTCATTTCTCAACAGAACAGAAAACACAAACATAGCAATTATGGCAGGTTTCCCTCATGGTTCCAGAAGCATAAAAAATGTCAAGACTATAAATCAGAAACAAACATGTATCTTCTAGTTCTAGTTTCCTTAAGAAGTTCTAAACCTATGTTCTTCCTATTTAGGAAGGGAAGTACATGAAACCTCAGAATATGTATAACATCAGAATCAGGATGTCTACATTTTGTTTTGAACATGCAAGTCTAACAATGCTTAAGTGATATGATGAGGGTTAGCAGAAGTTTACCTTGCAGCTGAAAAATGTTCTGTGAGCTGGAGTCTGGTTCTGACTGCTTGTAATGTTCTGATCAGCTTCCTCACATATTCAGCAGGCTGGAACAACCTTTAGCTTGGGTTATGAATGGTGAATTGATGATTTGGTCAAGAAACACTTGAGGGAAATTGGAGTTTGAATGCAAGAATCAAAAACTAACAGGTTTTGTATTTGTGTTTGCAGTTTCAGATTTCTGGAAATTTTACCAAGGTTTCAAAGCTTTTCCTTTTAATTTTTTCTGACCCCCCTTCACAGTTGCAAATGAAGTTCAATTTATAGGCAAGAACTTTGTAGCTTCAAGAAGTCAAAAGTACCAACATCATGCTAGCGTGCTGGCTTGTTCTTGAAGCAAGATAAACAAGTATGGTGGTTAGCAGTTTTTAGCCGTGCCTAAGTTGGATTTGTAAGCATGAATTAAGGAAAAGTACTCTCAGAGGCAAAATCAAAGCAAGGGCCTAGCATAAACTTGTACAAAAGTTTTCTTTTCAAGGACAACAATGGTACTCCTATCTCACACATGGGGAAATCCTTTGGATAAAAACTCAAAAGTGGTTGTGAGCATTAAATGATTATGAGATTTATCAAACCAGAAATCCTGCACTATGAGATTGTGCATCATAGCTTAATTCTGGGCCAGAAGTTCAGCATCAGCGTAACTTAGAACAAACATCCAACTTCTGATCCTTGAATCTCTTTGCTCCAGCATGTTCTGAGCGAGTTCTCAGACTTTCCAGAAAGCTTATGACATGCTTTTTAAGCCCTTTTTGAATTACTCTTGCAACTTCTGACTGAACCTATGTGAAAACTGGCCCAGAAGTTGTAAACAAATTCTGATTTGAAAATGCTCAGAATTTACTAAGTGTTTAAGTTTCAGGGACGTGACTTTGAAGATGTATAACTTGAAATCCCAGTATTTCTAGAAGAAGTTTTGTTCTGCAATATTTTAGGTCTTATTGAGATCTAAAACTCTTGTGTTAGAAGTTCTTCCAGAATCAGCTTGCATCATGGTGAAAATCTGATCAGAAGTTCTGAGCTTGTCATATTTCTTAAACACTTAGAAAAAATCTAAGTATTTAGAATTCTGACTTTTTCAACATGAATCTTGACTTATGACCTTCCTGATGAAACAAACTTCATGCCTTGATGAAATATGATTCTTGAAACTTGATTTTGATCTAAAAGTCAAAATTTGACTTTTCAGTGTGAAAATGACCATTTTACCCTTGTGAATGACTTTCTTGGAAAACTTGTAATTCAAGGCTTGAAATTGGATGGAAGCAAACCTGAGGGTCCAGGATGATCCTTTGAGAAATGAGAGGGAAAATTTTGGGGTACAACACCAGGGAAGAGTGTTTTCCCTCAAAATCATTTAATGCTGCAGATTGAGTGGGACACGTGGTGATCTTTGGAGCAATCGTGCAGGCGAATGATGGGAACGTTTGCCATGCTTTCCTAGGTTATAGGGATAATGATCATCATGGCAGCATGTAACGGCTGACTGATAATGACATTTTGGAAAAAGTGTAATGATGACTCTGATGTCAGCAATAGCTGGCAGAAGACGAAAAGTTTAGTGTGAACTTGTGTAACCAAAAGATAGACAGGTGTCAAATAGAAATCTCAAAGAATGGCTATTTATCCTTGTGTCGAAACTGACATTCTTGGGGGGAAATTTGTTTGCTCCTAAATTCGACACCCACGTGAATTGGCCTTATTGGTTAAAAATAGATTGAAGAAATTTAAAGTTTAAGACACTTCGACTAGAAGAACCTATGAAAGGGGTTGTGTCAAAGTCTTCCTCGCTAAGAAGGAGAAGACCCTTAGATAATTCTCTAAGTTAAAGTTGGTCTTGGACCAAGAGGTTCTTGTGGTCTTCTACCAAGAGTTTCTTATGGTCTTCGACCGAGAGGTTTTTGTATCAGCAAGCAAGTGGATTTGAATTCGAAGAAAGCAGGGAAAGGCAGTTCACTTGGCAGTTAGAAAAAGCAATGTGGCATGAAGATATGGATCTAATAACATGCGGAGGGCACTTGTCCTCATCCTGGATTGAAGCAACCGTTTGATGATTATTTACTACTAGTATAAATATAGGAAGTTTGTGTAAAATTTTGTGTGTTAACCTTATTAGTACAAGTCACTCAAATTTATTCAAGTACCTGTTGTGTGAGAAAGAATTTTGAGAATGTACGTTTGAATCACCATATTTTAATTACAGTCAAACCTTTACATTTCTTTATAATCATTACCATTTAACATTATGCAAACCTTACCATTACACCATTTTTAAATTACTACAACTTTACTTTATCTTGCACTTTACTTGTAATTTTACTTGCAATTTTATCAAGATTTTTACTTTCAGCCTGCCTTTACTGCATTTTTACCAAGTTCTATCTTCATCATGCCTTTCACTCTTAGTATCTTTTCGAACCTTTTCATTTAAAACATATCCAAACTCACGAAACACTTAGCATATGTCCTAGGATCAAACTGATCAATCCTGCAAGTAACCAAAATAACCCTTTTTGGAAGATCAGCGGTTGTTTACCAATTTTCACAATAAACACCATGCTTATTGCCCTCATAACATATTACTTCGTCATCAGCTTTTCCTCTGTCCGATGTTTCTACACAATCTTCTCTATTTCTGAATCTTCGACTATAGTTTTGTCTTTTCTTTCAGAGTTGTTTAACTCTTCTGGATAGAAGTGACAATTCGTCTTCATCATCATCAGAATATTCATCATCAGATTCTTCGATTTCTTTAGCTTGGAAGGCCTTGCTTTTTTTTGGCTTTGGTTTTTCTGTTCTAGACCTTAGAGCAATAGATTTATTTCTTTTGTGAGGCTCATATTCTTCCATCTCTATCTCATAACTTCTAAGCGAACTAACTAACTCTTCAAGAGTTATATTGTTTAGATCCTTAGAAAGTTTTAAAGCAGTAACCATAGGTCTCCATCTTTTGGGAAGACTTTTGATGATCTTCTTAACATGATCAGCCGTGGAGTAACCTTTTCCAGAATTTTAAGTCCTTCTACCAAGGTTTTAAACCTTGTGAACATAGCTTCAACTGTTTCTTCATCTTTCATTCTGAAGGCTTCATGTTTCTAAATTAAGGCCAAGACCTTAGTTTCTTTGACTTGTGCATTACCTTCGTGTGTCATTCTGAGTGAATCAAGAATATCTTTTGCAATTTCTCTGTTGGTGATCTTTTCATATTCTTTTTACGAGATTGTGATGAGAAGGATAGTTATGGCTTTGTGATGATTCTTGAATTTGCGCTTATGATCTTAATTCATTCTATTCATGGGAATAAGAATACCAATTGCACTGACAGGTTCTTGATAACCATTTGTAACTATTTCCCAGAGATCAATATCATATCCCAGAAAAAAAACTTTCTATTCTATCTCTCCAATAGTTAAATTTCTCTCCATCAAACATATGAGGTTTAACATTGTATATATCATTATCGTTTGTGTTTGCATCAACCATTTAAAAAGGTTTTTCTCACACATGATCTCTCTACACGGTAAAGTGTTTGATTAGAAAATCAATAACAGGGTCGGAGCTCTGATATCAATTGAAGGTGGAGAAAAACATAAGAAAGAGGGGGTTTGAATTGGGCTTTAAAACTTTTTCGCTTATAAGTGCTTTTCACAAATGGTCAGAATTATAAACAATGCTAGGATTAGAAATGACAATCAGAAATAGAAATAAAATGACACTTCTGATTTATCCAGGTTCATCTTAGAAAAGGTTAATCCTGTCCACTCGCCAAGGTGATTTCGCCTTAGAAAATGACTTAATCCACTATAACTAAACTGATTACAACTGTACGGGCTATCCACCAGTGACTAACAAATGCACGAGCTACCCTCGAGTGACTAATAACAATGATAATCTGTTAGTGATCTCTTAAAAATTCTGATCTACCCGGTCCCCTAAGAGATATAACGATCACTGACTCCTTAAGGCTTCTGATCTACCCGGTCCCTTGAAGGAGATTTCTCTATGCCTTAGAAAAGGACTTTCTCTTTGCCATAGAAAAGGACTTTCTCAACTACCCGTTGAATAAATGTGTTTACAAGTTTGCTTCTTACAAGCAGATTACGCAGAAGTTTAAGTACATATTGTTTAATACAAATATGAGCAACAACTCTTATATTCAAACAATTTACAAAAGTAACACAATAATGATCAACAACTCCTGTGTTCTGATGAATAGTAATATTAACACTATATGAGCAACAACTCTAGTGTTTTGGTGAATAGTAGTGACAATACAATATGAGCAACAACTCTTGTATTCTAGCAAATGATAATATCAATGCAGTAACGAGCAACAACTCTTGTGTTTTAATCTTTTTTTTTCTTTGCTTTTTCTTTTTCTTTGCTTTGATTTTGGCAGCGTTATTGTTCTTGTTCACTAGTCTTGCAGTTTTTCAAATGAAATAGTTGATCCTTTATATAAGCATTGAAGAAGTAGATCGTTGTAGTAGTACACATGTCACTTTCGTCTTGCCAGCTGCCCTAACGGTATGAATTGGTCACGGGAGACAAATAGTACATAGTACATACATTTGAGTGGAATGTGTAATTGTACCTTTGTACTAACTCTTCTGACGCTTGTTTCTGATGATATTTTCTTATGATGAATATGAATTCTAATGAAGTATATTGGATTGAGAAGATATCATCTTTTGATCTTGTCTTCTGATGGACTATATGATGTATAGAAATGATGATTCAAGAAGATCTAACTTTCCTTTGATCAGTCTTCTGATAGAATACTTCTGATGTAAAGTTATGTGCGCATATTCCACGAAGTTCTCGAGTCTTCAGAATCTTGACTTTGTCTTCAAAATTACGAGCAACAACTCTTCTGATGAATAAATCTTGACTTCTGAATATGAGGTAGAAGCTTTCATTTGATATGTTCAGAACTTTGACTTTGTCTTCAGAGTCACGATCAATAACTCTTTTGATGAATAAATTTTGACTTTTGATCTTTGACGTGAAAATTTGTTTCTGTGCAATCTTGGAGCAACAACTCTAACATAATTTATTTCTTCTTGAATACTTGTGACTTCTAAAGCAATAATTTTTCTGAAAAGTACACAAGAGATCCTCTTTCTGGTGAACATTCAACATTCTTCAGAACTATTGATGTTACTTCAGAATCGAATGCAATAGTCTTCTGATGCGTGCTTATGATGATTCTTCAAACAACAGACCTGAATCAATTAAAACTTCTAATATGTACACTCCATAAACTATTAGAAACAAAATTGTTTATTACATATAATATAATATAATATATATATATATATATATATATATATATATATATATATATATATATATATATATATATATATATATATATATATATATATATATATATATATATATATATATATATATATATATATATATATATATTTTGTTATTATCAAAATCTAAAGATTTAAAACAAATTCAAATCTTGTTCTAATAATTTATACTTTATTTTTTAATTTAAAAAATAAAATTTTAACTTTAATTCTTAATTCTTAATTCTTAATTTTTTTATTTCGTCCCTGAATTATACTAATGATGTTGTGGGGCATAGGCCCACTCTTTCTATCACATAGCTCCGTCTCAGTTTTCAAGTTCAATTTATAGATTCCACTCATTTTGAAACTACATACCATTAATAACATTTTGTGATTCAGTGCTGGTATTTTTATCTCAGTTTCCGGCTTGATTCTGGTTATTTTTGGGGGGCTGTTTTGTGTTTTGTTTGTGCATTTGTTTCAAGTACTGGTGTGTATCTTTCACAACACGTGTTTCTCTTTTTAATTCTAACTACACGATACCCGTGCGACGTGAACGGGTTACACGAGTACTTGTATTATGTGAATTGATAATTATAATTTTTTTAATATATAAAAGTATTTGAAGTATTTGAATTAATAATATATTTATTTGGATATAAATATTATTTTGTCATTATTTAAAATATTAAAATTAATAAAATTTATTTTTATTATTATTTAATATTTTGATCAATAATTTTATATTTCTGTTATTATTTAATACTTTAATATGTTTTCGTTATTTAATATTTTTTACATTTAAAAATTTATTTATATTAACAATATAATTTTTCTCGTTTATAAAATATTTATATAAATAATACATTTTTTTTTCGTTTATAAAAATTGGCATCAACAATACACTTTTCTCGTGTATAAAAAATATTTGTCTCATATATTTATTATATTATCAATGACAATAAATTTATTGTGACAAATTAAGGTAAATTATTATTTTATTCTTTAATTTACAAACAAATCATTTTCACATATTATATAGCATTATTTATAATCAATTTATAAGTGACAAGTATTTTTCCATATAAGTATTATACAATCATTTAGTATAAATATCAATTAATAACACACATTTTCCATATGCAAATAAATATCAATTAATAATATACATTTAATTGTATTGATGGCAACGATTTTGTATTTACACACTTCTATATAAATGTTTTTTTATTTCAAAAAGTTGGTTAAAAATATTTATCTTTTTATACAAATTTTTCTAAAATCTAAAAATATAAAAAACTAATATTTTTGTAAATTACCGTATATTAATGCAAAACTATCAATTTGACAAATTAATATATACTATATATATTATATATATATATATATATATATATATATATATATATATATAAATTATATATATATATATATATAATATATATATATATATATATATAATATATATATATATATATATATATATATATATATATATATATATATATTATATATATATAATATATATATATATATATATATATATATATATATTTATATATATATATATATATATTTATATATATATATATATATATATATATATATATTATATATATGATATATAAATATATATATATATATATATATATATATATATATAATATATATATATATATATATATCTATATATATATATATATATATATATATATATATATTATATATATATATATATATATATTATATATATATATATATATAATTATATATATATAAATATATATATATATATATATATATATATATATATATATATATATATATATATATATATATATATATATATATATATATATATATATATATATATATATATATAGTTAGTTAGTTAGTAACTTACTCACATCAATCATTATTTTAGGAATGATCAAACTAATTCTTAATTTCATTTTATTTTAATAGTTATTAAATGATCAATAATGATTGATTCTTATTAAAAATAATTTCTCCCACTTTTGGTAACAAATAAAAATGTGATTCTTTGTAATATTTCGTAAAAAAAAAAAAAACCATTGTGATTCTTAAATATTTTTAAAAAAATCATAATTTATGTTAAAAATAGTTTATTTATTTGTTAAAACAAATCACACGTTTTTTTTTCTTTCAATTAAATTCTATTTTGTTCACTTCAGATAAATAAAGACACATTTTAAATATTTATTATGATTTTGTAATCTATGAACACTTATAATTGTCATATTGTAGTTTAAGTGGATAAAATATTATCTTATTTAAATAAAATAAAAATTTAGTAATTTTGTTTAAAATTGAGAGGAAATTTTTGTTCTTTATAAAAAATTATATTCTTTTAAGAAATATGAAAGAGAATGGTGTTTTTATTTATCACCAAAAGTAATAGAAAAATATTTTTATTAAGAATAATGTCAGTTGGTAAGTGGTCTTATTTATATCAATAATATATATTTGAAAAATTATTACATCAATAATGATCTTACCGAATTCGAATGGACCGTCATAGTTAATTCAGACAGAAGTTGAATAAGATGAGGTACCTGCAAGACACTTTGATGGCAAAGTAAATTTGCGGAATGAGCAAGCAAGTATGAGTTCAGAGAAAATGTTGAATACCTGACCCTCTCGGAAGAGAGGGTATTTATAGCTCCCGGCGCTGGGCCAAAGTCTCTTTACTGGGCTGATCAAACAGGCACAACATAGAGACTGTCAGGTTCTACGTGAATAATGGGGACTCACACGTGGCCCACTACCTGGATGACGTCCTCCGCAAGGTCAGGAGGATATGGACGCGATCTTTCCGGGACCACGAAGACTCTGCAATATCCGAAGACGTTGGTAGTCAGCCCTACGAGAAAGATGCTCGGGAGGAGCGTCTGCTCGTCAGGGATGGTCCCCGCAAGCACAAAAGGGAAACAACCTTGGTCGACAAGGCCTTTATGGTCGGGGTGTGCTCGAGGATAATACGGGTCAGGGTGCAAGTTGGCACGCTTGGATTGGACCTCACTGGGAGTTGGGCCAAGGGCAGGCCCAGTCCAGAACAGGAGCCCCCCAAGTCGTTGCTCTTGGGGAAGGAGTTATGACTTGATTCAAGTTTGCCTCTTCGCGAGGCTCGCTGCCCGACATGGAGTTTTTCTACCGTGGATGGAGGACGTCGTCGGTTCATGATTTTGCTCCGTGCAGCGGTCGAAGCGTGTTCGAAGAGTACTCGCGGGGAGAGGATGATACGCTTGCCAGACACGTGGTGTGGCTCTTGGAAATAGTAATGATGGCCTAGGGAGTAGGGGCCATCATTGCCTGTACACGTAGGTGTCAAGGAGAAAGGCAACTTATGACTGCCCGACGCGGCGTTTCACATTTCACGTCAGCTCTATAAATAGGGCTTCAGGGCTCATAACTTACTTTCACATTTTTGCGCATCTACACTTTATCTGCCATCAACACCGTGTATTTTCCCAGAATCTTTGAGACCGCCACACAGTCTGCTACGTACCTACCTTAACAACCGTCGCTCTTCATATTTTCTCCAAGTAAGCGTTCTTTTTCCTTGATATCTTGTGTTATAGATAGATTTTAATGGTGTTTAGTAGTAGGATTTCGTGTCTGGGGGTTATGCCCGGGAAATTCAAGCGTTTTAGGCGTCTGATTCATGAGCATGCCCATGGCATTCATATGTTTAGGCATAAAATCTATGATCATGCCCGTGACGTTCATGCGTTTAGGAATGCGATTTATGATTGTACCCGTGTTGTTCATGCGTTTAGCTAACAAATTTACGAACTTGGTCGTGAAATTCATTCTTTCGTCAGTATCTAGGCTAGTTTTCCCCGTGGCCTCCTTGCATCTGGCTAACAAATTTATGAACTTGGTCGTGGAATTCATTCTTTGCTCGCCATATTCTTCTTGTGCCCGATATATTTATGATAGACATATGCGTTCGTCATTAGGATCGATGCTTGATCGAGGTCCACGTATTCCCCATCTTTCGTGCGAATGGTTGTCGACTTGGTCTGGGTGTTGCTTAACCTCCCCATCTGTGTCGCGGAAAAGTGGATTTGCTGTCGAATTCACCGATTTCTTGTACTTTGCAGGTAAAGGGCCGATACTCCTGAGTCCTCGGAGCACATTGACACCGAGGGAACCAACACATCCAAGGAGAGTATTAATCTGGTCGACACCGTCGACGATCCTACTCTGGATTGGGTTGGTGCAGAACCCCGAGGGATAGCCTCGATCTATAGTTACACCGGTAGGCAAGCCTATATGGTCGTCGAGTATGGCGGCGGCCAGGAGGGATTTCAACGAAATTTCAAAATCATGAGACCGACACAGAACGCTCGTATTTGCTCGGAGTTTACTCAAGATGCCTTCCCCATGTATGAGATCGTGTTCAAATACCTCGGACTCCGGCTTCCTTTCAACGACTTCCAGATGGGAGTGTTCAATCATTTAAACTTGACTCCCTCCTAGCTTCATCCCAACGTGATTGACTTTATCTGGGCATTCGAACTTACGTGTCATTTCCTGAGGATCGGGGCGACGATTCCCTTGTTCTTCAGGGTTTTTCACTTGCAACGGCAGTCCCGAGGAGGGAAACATAGCTGGGTGTCCCTTAAGCAGTTGAAAAGGCTGTTTATGATGTACATGGATTCTGTTCGGGATTTCAAGGACAAATGGTACATCTTGCAACCATCTTCCCAAACAGCTGTGGATTCACTGTTCAACCCGACTACCGTGGTGGACGAGGATGGGGAGCCGTGTTTGGACGCTGAGGGTAATCCTGAGATGGGGAGAATATTAAAGTTTCCCATCCACTGGTGCTCGGCCCATTACGACCATGGACCCGGATATTACCACACTCCCATCGACGGTATGAGTGTCGAGGACGAGGAGGCATATGGCATCCTAAATAAATTCGTCGACGGTTTCTTCCTCGCTCGGCGGGTTACGAGGGAAGGACACGACGTCTTTGATGAGGACGGCGAGCCAACGTTCGAGGCACGTCCGATCAATACCAAGGCGCTCGTCGAGTGTCAGTCTTACGGGCATGCCGTAGATCTCTTAGGTTTCTTGCTTACTTTACTATATTGATAGCCCTTTTTTTTGTTTCTTCAACGTAGCTAACCCGGGCACATTTTCTTTGTAGGTCACATGGAAGAACGACGAGAGAGATTGATGAAGTTGACCCAAGATAACAAGAGCCATAAAAGGCTGGTGAAGCCGCATCAAGCTACGTGTGTGGGTCCAGCCCTCCGAGCCAGCCAGGGAAGGATCCAGTGGGTCCTCGGGTTCTCGTGACATCGAGCACCAACCTGCGTTGTTGAGCAAAAACCGAAGTCAACCAGAAGGCGGACAAGCTAATGTGACTGAAGGAGGGGCGGGTGCCCGGGCCTTCAGCCCGCCTCCCTGTTTTGTGGAAAAAGACTTCTTTGAGGGGTTTCCCTTGACTGTGTCCGACAACGAGGCCGGTATCATCAGACGGCTCGATAAGGAAGGTCGAAGAAAGCACCTCACTGCCAGCATGATCAGGGTGGTGA
The DNA here is from genome assembly GCA_948472305.1 of Vicia faba. NCBI lineage: Eukaryota > Viridiplantae > Streptophyta > Magnoliopsida > Fabales > Fabaceae > Vicia > Vicia faba. The sequence continues at coordinate 978,355,504 of OX451738.1, read as the reverse complement.
AGATTGCTGAGATGGAGGTTGTCCTTGCGGGTGAAGGGTCAGACTCCTCGAATCGGGTCATGGAGCTGGAGTTGGAGAAGGCGACTTTTGTGACAAAAACCCACAAACTAAAAACTGCTCTTGAACGAAGCGAGGAGATGTTTCAGGAGCAGTCCAACATGCTGGAGGGGGAGAAGGAGAGAGCTGACACATCCCTCAAAGACAAAGAATGCCTCCAGCTTGATAAGAAGCGGTTGGAGAGTGACAACCAACGGCTGCTAAGGGAGGTTGAAGATTTGAGGGCTGCTATGCTGCCCATGGAGGGCGAGCCTGAAGGGGTGGCTGACTTGCGCACGCGTGCTGAGTTTATCGCTCAGATTCAACTCTTGGAGTTGGATTGTGTTGATGCCTTGGCCGACGACTTTGAGTTTGCTGTGAATCATATGTTTTTGCTGAACCCGGGGTTGAATAATGAAGGAACTGGGGTTCTGTCCCAGGTTATTGATGCCCGAGTGGTTCCTCCTCCTGACTCTCCTGATGTCGAAGTTAGCACTCCAGAGAGTGATTGGTGCTTTTGTTTTTTAGTTTGTATTTGGGCCTATGTGCCTGTAATATTTGTAATATTCAGACATCCTGAACCCAAGTGGTCGCCTTCGACAATTATTTCGCTTTATTTAATGCTTATCGTTATTACTGTTTGTCGTTGTTTTTGACTGGTTATTTGATGAATACTTGGTATAACCTTTGGATATATGTCCCCGACCATTGTTGTGGTCGTTTATGAATTTTCCACGAAGTTCGTATTTTTCGTGTGGAGATATGCGCTCGACCCTAATATCAGTTCGACACACGTCGAAATGTGTCAAGGGCGCGGAGTGGGAATCTGTGGGACGGGCGTATGATCGCGATCGGGATCCTATGCTCGTGGCGTGAATTGTCCATCGCGATCTGGGTGTTCTGCCGTGTTGGGGTACTTCGACAACAGAGCTCGATCGAGGTGTCCCTGTCGAGCAAGGATGTTGCTCGTCCAAATGAATGATATCCTGCTTTTTGTTGGTTGGTAAGTCGCGTCCGTACCTCGACGCGCCTACATGGTCGAGCTTTTCCCTTCATCGAATGAAGATGAATATTCAACGGAAAAAGTCCTCAGCAGGTGAGGGACTTAGCTATAATATTGTTTTAGCTTCACTGCATTCCAGGGTCGAGGTAGTGGTTCTCCATTCAATTGCTCGAGGTATTATGCTCCGGTGCCCGTAGCTCCCTGGACGCGGTAAGGTCCCTCCCAGTTTGTGGCCAACTTTCCTTCACAGGAATCCTTTTGATTTCTTCGCAAGACTAGGCTGCCAACCTAAAACTCGCGTTTTATGACTTTGTTGTCGTGGCATAGGGCTACCTGTTGTTTCAGTGTGGCCTCGCGAAGGGCTGCTTCTGAACTAATTTCTTCGACAAGGTCGAGCTTATCTCTGAGGGCCTCATAGTTCATCTCCTCGTCGAGGGGCATTTCAGTTCTCCTAGATGGCTCCGTGATTTCTATCGGGATGACGACCTTGGTGTCATAGGTCAGTCAGAAAGGCGTCTCGCTAGTCTCAAATGGGGCATCGTGCGGTAAGCCCATAGAACGTTGTGTAGTTCTTTGACCCATCCCCTTTTGGCTTCGCCTAACCTGTGCTTGAGTCCTCGCAAGATGACCCTGTTCACGGTTTCGGCTTGCCTGTTGGTTTGGGGGTGCTTGACCGAGGTAAAATGCTGCTTGGTGCCGAGTTTGGCAATGAAGCTTTGGAAACCTTGGTCGGTGAATTGTGTGTCATTGTCCGTGACGAGCACTCGTGGTATCCCGAACCGAGCGATCACGTTTCGTTTGTAAAAACAGAGGATGTTGTGCGAGGTGATTTTTGCTAGGGCTTCAGCCTCTATCCATTTGGTGAAATAGTCTACGACCACGATGAGGAATTTATTTTGGAATGTTCCTTGTACGAAGGGTCCGAGGATGTCCATTCCCCACCAGGAAAATGGCCACAGGGACGATAACGTGTTTAGCTCGTGCGGGGGAGCGAGGTGCATGTCAGCATGTCTCTGGAACTTGCCGCCCCTCTTGACATGCTCTTTGGCATCTCGTTGCATGGTCGGCCAATACTATCCTGCCCGCAGCGCCTTTCTCGCTAAGGACTGCCCGCCTATGTGTTGGGCGTTGATTCCTTCGTGGATTTCCCGCAGTATCTCAGGGACCGCAGATTCTTCGATATACTTTAAGAGTGGAATGGAAAATCCACGATGATACAGTTTGTGTTCGAGCACCACATAAGAGCATGCTTGTCGTTTGGTCGCGGTTGCCTCCCTTTGGTCTGGGGAAAGTTCTCCTTTCATTAGAAAATTGAACACTGGGGTCATCCAGCATGAATCGTCCCCGATGGCATTCACTTCGAGTAGAGGCGTGGACCTTTCAATGCTCGGGCGAGATAGGGATTCTTGTATGACATATTTGTTTCCTCCCTTCTTTTTCGTACTTGCAAGCTTTGAAAGTATGTCGGCCTGTGTGTTTCGTTCGCGTGGTACGTGTGTAATTTCTGCTCGGTCAAACTTTTTCATAAGTTCTCTGACCAAGTTCAAATATTCGATGAGGTTGTTGTTCTTAGCCTGGTATCCCCCTTGAACTTGAGACGCGACAAGTTGGGAATCAGTGAAAGTTTATATCTCGCGAGCGTCTAAATCCTCGGCCAGTCTTAGACCTGCGAGTAAAGCCTCGTATTTTGCCTGATTGTTTGAGGTTGGAAAGGAGAGAGTGAGCGAATGTTCGATCACTACGCCTTCCTCGTTTTCGAGGAGGATTCCTGCTCCACTCCTGGTCAAGCTAGAGGCTCCATCGGCAAAGATGGTCCATTTGTGCTCCTTCCTTGCAGGGGGGTTATGAGCGGTCATCTCCGCGACGAAGTCGGCCAGAGCTTGGGCCTTCAGGGCCTTCCTGCTTTCGTAGTGAACGTCGAATTCTGAAAACTCCAAGGACCATTTCAGCATTCGTCTTGCCATATCTGGTCGACCTAAGAGCTGTCTCATGGGCTGGTCTGTTCATACGACGATCGTGTGTGCGAGGAAGTAGTGTCTGAGCCTTCTCGCCGCGTTGATGAGAGCCAGAGCTACCTTCTCGATCTGTTGGTATCTTACCTCTGGTCCTTGAAGCGTTTTTCTCGTGAAATAAACGGGTTTTTGGCCGTCATGAGTCTCGCGAATGAGGGCCGCACTGACGACTTCGACAGAGATGGCCAGATATAGGAATAATGTCTCCCCGTCGACTGGTCATGATAGAACGGGCGGCTGCGAGAGGCTTTGTTTGAGATGGAGAAGGGCCTGTTCGCATTTCTCGGTCCACTCGAAAGCTGCCTCCTTGCGCAAGAGTTTGAAAAAGGGCAGGGCGTGTTGAACGGATTTTGTGACGAAACGGGAGAGTGAGGTGAGCATACCATTCAGAACTTGTATGGATTTTTTCGAAGTGGGTGTAAGGAGGTCAGAGAATGCTCGACACTTGTCGGGGTTGGCTTCGATTCCTCGCTTCGTTAGGTGAAAGCCGAGGAACTTGCCCGCCTTAACCCCGAACGTGCATTTCTCGGGGGTTGAACCTCATTCTACATTGCCTTTCTTGTGCAAAGACTTTCCTGAGATGAGCAGAATGATCGGTGTCTACTCGGGATTTGACGATCATGTCGTCCATGTATACCTCGAGCATATCTCTGATCTCGTTACAGAAGACTTTGTTCATCATCCGCTGATACATTGCTCCTGCATTTTTCAGACCGAATGGCATTACGTTATAGTAATAGTTTCCCGAGATGGTCATGAAAGCAGTCAGTGTTTGTCGCTCATTGCCATTGGGATTTGGTTGTAGCCCGAATATGCATCCATAAAAGATAAAATTGTATAGCCGACCGAGTTGTCGACCAGCATGTCAATATTAGGCAAAGGAAATGCAACTTTGGGGCATGCCCGGTTAAGATCGATATAGTCAACACACATACACCATTGTCCATTATTTTTCTTAACAAGTACAACATTTGACAGCCAGGTTGAATATCGGGCTTCAGAAATAAAATTTTCCTCTAAGAGGTCTTTTACAGCTTTTTCAGTAGCCTCTGTTTTCTCAGGAGACTGCCTACGCCTATGTTGTATTACTGCCCTAGCGGCTGGATCAATGGCGAGTTGATGACAGGCGACCTCAGGGTCGAGACCGGGCATCTCTGCAACGCTCCACGGGAACAAATCTACATTCTCCCTCAGGCAGGCCTTGATCTGCTTCCTCGCCAGGTCGGGGAGTCCGGGTACCGATATTCACCCCTTTGTTCGGGTCTTCAGTGAGAGGCACGAGCTCGAAGTCCCTATCCAGAATTGGTCGGAGAATCTCCTACTCGTCGTTGGACCATTCATCTTGGTCAAAGCGAGTGTCCAACGAGATCGAGTCGACCTTTGGAAGAGCCCTTTGCATTTCTGCCTTGGTGGGCTGTGGCTCTGAATGCTGTGGCTTTGGTCGTGTTTTCGCAGCTTTCTTGGTGGGCCGTGTCCTGGTGTCGACTGTGATGTGTCCCTTGGCCTCCGCATTGAAGCATCTTCAGGCAGCAACTAGGTCGCCATGGATGGTGGCGACGCGTGCCCTCTTTGTGTAAAACTTCATCTTCAAGTGGACGGTGGAAGGCACCACGGTTAGCTCTGCCAATGTCGGCCTCCCAAGGATACATTTGTATAGGGAGGGGCAGTCGATGACCAGGAAACGCACCTTGACTTGCTTGGTAGCAGTGTCCTCACCGAAGGTGACCATTAGTTCCACGTACCCCCATGGCTTGGAGGTCGAGCCATTAAAGCCCTGCAAGTCAAATCCCATGTATGGTGAAAGGTGGGAGTCATCAAGTTGCAGGGTTCTGAAAGCTGACTGTGTACATCACGTCGACGAAACTTCCTTCGTCGACCAGGACGCGATGTACGTCAAAGTTGGGCATTCTTGCCCTGATTAGAAGAGGGATGGCTGAATTTCCCCCCCCCCCCCGGGAAATTCCTCGAGGTAAAAGGTGATCGGCTCTTATTTGCCTTTAATCCTCTCGAAAGTTACAGTTTATGGAGGGGCCGTGTCGACCAGCTCGTCCAACTTTCTTTTTGCTAAATTAATAGTTAAATCATTAAACCATCCACCATTTATGACCATGGCGGAGGGGAAGTTCTCCCACCTGCTGTGCGTGGACAGAGGCTCTTGCATTTGTTTGGGGACATAAAAGTCCTCTAGTCTCGTGACGGAGAATGCGATTTGGATGGGGACCGACTCGTCAGATGGTCAGGCATCCTCCTCTATCTCCCTTGTTTCTCGGGCATCTTGACGGGGGGCATCACCGCGCCGATACTGCCTGAGTCTCCCCCCTTTTATGAGGGTCTCGATAGCATCCTTGAGATGGACACAATCTTCAGTCAAGTGTCCATGGCTCCGGTGATACTGGTAGTATTTGCTCCGATATGCCTCGAGTTTAGCAGGAGCGGGGCGATGACGCTTGACGCTACCGTCTTTGAAATCTGTGTTCGCACACTCCGCTAAAATGCACTCGCGGGAAGCAGTTAGCGGAGTGTACTCAGTGAACCTCCCCGAGGGTCCTCTCTGCTCGCGAGGATCTTGGGGTTTATCGTCCCTTCTCTTCTCGCCAGTTTGTCGAGGAGGGTCAGTGTCTTGTCGCGGATTGCTGGTTAATCCGTGATTCCTGGGGTCCCGTGCTCTGTTGGCCGCCTCCCTCTCCTTGTAGTTCATGTAGACTCTGGCTTTCTTGAGGAGAGCATCGAATGTCTGGGGCGATTCAATGCCTACGGCCTTTCTGAATTATGTGCCCGGGAGGAGTCCTCTCTCGAGTAGGTATCTCTTCATGTGATCGGTACAGGGGACCTGGATGGCCTCCCGGATGAATCGATCAATAAATTCCCCCAGGGTTTCATCGTGTCTATGGACGATGGCCTAGAGGGATGCTTCGGTCTTTGGGTGGCATCGCGAAGCAGTGAGTGAACTGATGAATTGGTTCTTTAGATTTCGCCAGGAGGTAATTGACCCAGGGGAAAGACTCTTGTACCAGTCCATCGCAGCTTTCCTTAAAGTCGTGGGGAACAACCAGCATTTGATTGGTCCCCCAACATTGTGATAGTGTAGCATGGCCTCGAACCCGTCTATATGGTTGATCGGGTCGGCGATGCCGTCGTATTCCTTCAGGTGGGGAGGCTTCTCCATGCCCGGGGGAATGGGTGCCTCCATATTGGCTTGTGACAAGGGACCGCGGGGGTCATCCTCGTCACTCATGTCGGGCGAGCGAGATGGGGATCTGATGTAGTGGCGGATATGGTGGCTCTGGTCGCGCAGAGCGTTCCTCGGGCGGTATGACCGCTCGTTGTTTCCCCTATTTCTGTCTCCATGGGGTCTTCTTTCTTGACGCGAGGGGCCGTGATCACGTCTCTCCGTGTCAACGGGCTGGTCCCTTTCCAATGCGGGGCGTCGCCAGATTGGTCGGGGAGAAGGGCTTCGAGAGATGTCCCGACTACGTCTCCGCGGGGGAGATTGGGGATGTTCATCTGCTTGTCAAAGAGGAGGAGACTGAGGTCTCCTGTGTCTTCTGGGGACTCTCCGAGCATCTTCGAGCGCCCTTAATCTTTCTCCTTGAGAGAAGATCAGGTATTTGGTCTGATTTATTGCTGCAAACAATGTCGTGGTCATGACGTCTGCTCCGGCGGGAACGGGGACCTCATGAAACTGAATGGGTTGGTAGTTCTAGGGAGGTGGCAGATGGTCTTCGAGTCGTGGAGGCAGTGATGATGACGAAGCAGTTGCTCCGTCTCTATAGTCAGAAGGCCCAGGCATATTAATGGCAGGGGCTGTGTTGTGGCCGACAGTATCGATGTTGTCGAGGTCGGCATTATTATTGGTGATGTTGTTGTTGACGTTGATGATATGGACATTCATGTTTTCTGCAGTCTGGTCAGCCATGACAGTCGGGTATTGTTTAGCTTTGGTCTTGAGTAAAGGGAAGACGGAGAAATAAATTTCTCACAGACGGCGCCACTGATCTTACCGAATCAGAATGGACTGTCACAACTAACTCGGACAGAAGTTGAATGAGATGGAGGAGGGTACCTGCAAGACACTCTGTTGGAAAAATAAATTGCGGAATGAGCAAGCAAGTATGAGTTCAGAGAAAATGTTTAATACCTGACCCTCTCGGAAGAGAGGGTATTTATAGCCTCCAACGCTGGGCCAATATCTCTTTATTGGACTGATCAAATAGGCCCAACATATAGACTGTCAGGTTCTACGTGAGTAGTGGGGACCCACACGTGTCCCCTACCTAGATGACGTCCTCCGCAAGGTAAGGAGGATATGGACGCGATCTATTCAGGACCACGAAGACTCCGTAATATCCGGAGACGTTGGTAGTCAGCCCTACGAAAAAGATGCTTGGGAAGAGCGCCTGCTCGTCAGGGATGGTCCCCGCGAGCACAAAAGGGAAACAACCTTGATCGATAAGGCTTTATGGTCGGGATGTGCTCGAGGATAATACTGATCAGCGGTGCATGTTGGCACGCTTGAATTAGATCTCATTGAGAGTTGGGCCAAAGACATACCTAATCCAGAACAAATAATATATAATTTTTCTAATATTTAATTAGATATTTATTATATCATTATGTTGCAGCAAATAATATAAAAAATATTTTATTGAAAGCTTTAATAAAATATTTGAAAAATAATGAGTGTAAAGGTTAGAAAAGCAGGATGTAATTTTTGTTTTATTTGTCATTAGAGTTGTTACAACATTAATTATTTTTAACAATAAAAAAAATTCATTTTGCTAATTAGTATAATTACTTTTAAGTTTTATCATGACTTTGTATCTTTGCATATTAAAAGAAGACATTGTCGTAACTTTGTATATTTATACACACACCGTAAGCCATCAGTATCTAAATGCGTTGCATAATATAATATGAAAGTTAACAATTTATATATAGCACACACGGTAAACCATCATGAAACAAAATGAAAGTATATGAACGTAACAATTTAGGGTGGAGATTGTCTCCATTGTAAAGTGTATCCAGTGAAATCCATACCATAAAAAAATACTATAAACAATTGCTATAGAAAATTTAATGGTGGGATTTGGCACTGCTCTCTCTCCCGTGTGCATTTTCACTGGAGACAATCACAATGAAAAACTTTTTATTTATAAAATTGCATTACATTGATAGACATCAAAAATTGATTCTCTCCGAATTTCTTATTATACTTACTTAAAGAAGTTCATGCATAGTTCTCTCACATATTTCACATTATATGGTAGATTTGGCTTTCAAAAAAAATTATTAAAAAAAAACATTTTGTCACCTAGTTACCTGCTAGCTGTCACGTAAATTGTCTCTAATCATTATTTATATCTTTTCACGAACCACGAGTAGCCCAGTGTTCCACAACAGATCTATAGCCATGTCTGTGTCAGTTCACATCGCTGCTACCACTATACTCTCCTTGCATCTTCTTCTCTTCTTTGTTAATGCTAACTCATCCATGGATCCATACAAAGTACTCAACTTAATCCTCAACCCAAACGGCACTGTCACACGCTTACAAAAAATCCCACAATCCCCTCCCTCACCGGATCCAAATCTTCCCACACCAGCTCTCTCCAAAGACCTCACAGTCAACCAATCGAAACACACTTGGGCTCGAATCTACCTTCCCCACAAACTAAACTCCAAGAAGAAGCTACCACTCATCATCTTCTACCACGGCGGCGGCTTCATTTTCTACAGCGCCGCTTCAACTTACGTCCACGACTTCTGCGCCGAAATCGCCAACAAAACTCAATCCGTCGTCGTTTCACTCGACTACCGCCTCGCACCAGAACACCGTCTTCCCGCCGCGTACGATGACTCCGTGGAAATTCTTCATTGGATTAGAATCTCAAACGACGCATGGCTGACACGTCATGCTGATTACTCACGATGTTATCTCATGGGAGAGAGTGCTGGAGGTAATATCGCCTACACCGCGGGTCTACGTGCGGCTGCGATAGTTGATGAGATTAAACCAATTAGCATCAAAGGGTTGATATTGATTCAACCGTTTTTTGGTGGGACCAAAAGGACTCCGTCTGAGATAAGGCTTGAGAAAGATTTGAATCTACCTTTGATTTTTACTGATGCGTTGTGGGAATTGTCGTTACCCGTAGGCGTTGATCGTGATTACGTGTATTCTAATCCAACGGTGAATGGTGGTGATAAAGTTTTGGAGAAGATTAGGTTGTTAGGGTGGAAGGTTGGGGTTTTTGGGTGTGATGGGGATCAACTTGTGGACCGTCAGAGGGAATTAGTGAAATTGCTTGAGGGTAAAAGTGTCCATGTTGTTGGACAATTTTATAGTGGGGGTAGACATGGTATTTTTATGGGTGATCCTTCCATGTCTGAAAAAGTGTTTGATTTAGTCAAGAGTTTCTATTGATGGATTATGAGTAATGTAGCCAATACTTTGTTATGTAGTTTGCATTTTGGAGTAGTGTGTGAGAATAAAGCAAGGAACCATATCTATCACTACTTGTAATGGTAAACCATGAGTGATAACAAACATACACTTCTCTTATTTTAATGGTACATCTAATACATCAAATATCTTGCTTCCAATAATGCTTGCATTTTGCAACTTTGCGTGTTGGATGTAATTCACAAAACCGTTTGCACGCCACTTGTGAAATACCCATATATTACCCGGATGTCATTTCAAGCATTTTTACATTCACACAGTCAAATTGTTTTTTCACACATTCACTAAATTGGACATTGCAGTGTTAACTTTGGAGTTTTATTTCTGCTCTGTTGTATCGAAAACTCACTTTACCGTATCGGAGCTCAAGTTTGTTCGATCTTCTTCTATATATGATTCATGTACAGAACATTGACGTCGTTTATGAAAAGGTCATTGATCTATGCCACAATCTTGAATCACTAATCTTGACTCTTTTAAAGCATTAATCTATGTCTTGCGAAGATCATTGATCTAATCTCTACTCTCATGGTAGCATTAAAAGCAACTCGTTCGATTGTTAGATGCAACACCACCATCGCACCAGCCATCGTAACAAATGCTCTAAATCCAAGGAGGACCTACTTCTCCCACCAACTTAGGAGACTCTGGTCTTATGTACTCCTCTTACAGTTTCAACACCACAAAATGTAGTGTCTTTTACAGTCAAACAGGGAACCTTCCAAGTTCTTCCAACATTTCAACCTCCCTTTCAACATGTCTAGGGTTAAGCTTTGATGCAACATTTTTTGCAACATGTTCCTGTGTAGAACAAATATTCGGTCGACTTCCCAGAAGGCAGCTAAGGAGAGCCTATCGGAGTGAGTTTATGAAATGATTAGGGAATTTAGGAGCTACGACAGTGATGTGTGCGTCCTAAGATGAATGTCTTCCTTATCCCTCATGTGGGAACCCCTCTGTATAATGTATGGTGCCTCTCTTGTGCATGTTACAGAGAGAGGTAATGAGAGAGAGCTAGAGAGATGTTGTAGCCAGAACTCCCATTTTCCATTCACTAAGGACCCTTTATATAGGAAAGTCCTTGGTCTAATGGTCATTAAGTCGTCCTGTAACGTCTGTAACCGCTTCCTTAATGATTTTGTAACGCTTGTAACTGTCCCTTAATGAATCTGTAACATTTATCTTGCTATTAGGTCACGGTTACACCTCTTGTCCTCCTCGGGACCGACTTCTTATAAATCGGTGGTGTTGTGTCGAGCTTATACCTGACTGGGGCTAACTGAGTAGTCGGCTCCGGTCCCTTAGGGACGACTTCGTACCCTATTATCTATCTGAGTTCATACCTCGGCTTTGATACGAATATTTTCTGGGATGTACATAAGCCCCAAAAGCACGAGGCCTGTAAAGATACTGGGTCTGCAAGGACGAAGTGTTTTTAATTTATCCCGGCCTATGTGAACTCTCCACGAATATGTGTTCTTGTGATAGACTAATTCACTTATAGCCCTGCATTTTCTTATATATATATATATATATATATATATATATATATATATATATATATATATATATATATATATATATATATATATATATATATATATATATATATATATATATATATATATATATATATATATATATATCCGAAGTGTGTTCTCGTCCATTTGAGAGCATCTAAATAATGGAAGACTTTATAAGTTTAGAAGTCGAATGCATTTATGCAATTATTTGGATAGTTTCTTTCCATCGCATTGTGCTTATGTTTATGTGAGTTTAGTACCTTGTAGGTATGCATTATGCTCATGCCGGAGATATAGTCCACCCGACTTTAATATAGGTAAAGGGTTCGATTACCCCGTTTTTGTAACGCCCGCTAGTTTAATTAATTATTTAATTAAATTAATTACAGATTAATTGTTGGAATTGTTGAAATATTGATTTAAGTTGTCATGTTGTTAGTTGATTATTTGGTTGATTAAGTTGTAGAAATAGTATTGGAATAATACTAGATTTATTATATGGGCTTAATTATTGGTTGGTGGTAGTAAAAGTGGGGGTGTTAAGATTAGGCCCAATGAAATTATTAAGAATAATAGAATTTATATGTTGAGATGAATAAAAGAAAATTAGGTTTTTATGAGAAAAGGAAGAATAAGGATTTTAGAGAAAAGAAAAGGATGCAGTACATGGAGAAAAGAAGAAGAATAAAGGCTTGGAGTTATGGCAGCAGTGGGTTGCAATCGGAATTCGACCAGAAATTGTAGAGAACCGTCAATCCAAGGTAATGGTGGGGTTCTTGCTCTATAACTGGATATATGATAAATGATATGTGAGATTGGGGTTGTATGAAATTGCCACTGTCTTTGATTTTCTGTTGTGCAATATGTTGAATCTTTGTTGATTTGCATACCTGATTGTTACAATACTGAGGATTGTTGATTATAGAAATTATTCATGATGAATACTGTTGGTATGTTGTTGTGTTTGGTAAATTGCTAATCGAAGGAATTATGGAGGAACACAGAAATTGCAGAAAATTGTGTTTGAAGAAGGTGTGATAGGTAGAAGAGTGACGACCGTCAGGCAATTATATACATATATTACTTAAATGAACATTACAATAGTGGATTAATAATGATTAGTATCAATGGTGGATTAATATAGTAGCAGAGTGGTTTAAACGAATGCAGGAGAATTGAGTAGGTGCAGTACCTTATATTATTAATAAGTTAATATAATTAGTAAAATAGTTTAGTATCAGATCAGATTAAAGAAGTTGCAAGTATAATTGTAATGCTTTAGTTAAATAAATAGTATGATGTATATGTATCAATAGCAGAGTTAATAATTAACAGGGGACTGGATTATGGGCTGAATGATGAAATAGCAACGATGGTTTTAATTGCAGAGTCGGTAATAATTAATTTAGCAGTGTTATATTAAGTTGCCGGGAAACTAATACAATATATTAGTATAAAGTATAGATAATGGGACGATTAGTCGGTAATTGATTTGCAGGATTTGGTCGATTTGTCTGAATAATTATACGGAATAATTGTTGAGGTTAATTATGAAATTGCAGGTGATGATGATTTCGGTTGAATTGTCTCTATTTATGGGCAATATTATGTTGTAGGCCTATGGCCAATGTCGAATAGTTGTTGACATGTTGTTGTGATATTGTTGTTGTCACGTACTAAGTTGTGGGCTTATACCAATGTTGTGTTAATTGTCGTTGATGAAATATCAAGTTGTAGACTTATGGCCAAAGTTGAATTATGTTGAGTTATTGTGTTGTTGTGATTTTCGCTGTGAATTCTTGTTGATAATGTGAAGTTGCAAAGAATTTTAGATGATGATGAGTTACCTCTATTTACTGGTAACAATGGTAATGTAGGCTTATGCCTTGCGATGAATGATGAATTGTTGTGAATTACGTTGATGACGTTGTAGGCCCATGGCCAGTGAAGCAGTGATATAGGCGTATGCCTTGTGAAGTGTTTAACAATGTTGTTGTATGTGTTGTGCATTCATACATTTGCATTTGTGAAGGCCTGTATTGGCGGATTTTGTGAAGGCCTGTATTGGCGGATTTTGTGAAGGTCTGTATTGGCAAAATGATTTGTGAAGAAGGCTTATGCCTTGTGCCTCGAGATTACTGGCAAATGTTTTTAAGTTGGGAGTTCTGCTCCAATGGTACCACATGCATGTGCATTGTAATTAAGTCGCATTTGATGTTGCATCTTGAGTTGTGGTGAAGATAGATTCGTTGTTGCTTTATGATGTTGACTTATTGTGACAAGTATTATCTAAAAGCTGTGAATTTAGTAGTTATGTCGTGTTGATGTTTCATTGTGATTAAAGTTGTTTGTAAGTTGTGAAGTGGTGATTTTATATGATCTAATTTAATATATTATTTATCATATGACTAATTATATAGTTTGATATCTCACCCCTTCTGTTTAAATGTTGCCATCTGTTGGTAACATGCAGGTAATTAAGGAGAATAGTTATTACCTTTGTTAGTTCGAGTCAGTGTCGTCGTTCTGATACGTAGCACTCGGGGAAATGAATGCTTGATGTTTAGTTGTTGATTATTATTTCATTTTTTGACTTTTTTTAAGTTGATTATATGAAACAATTGTTGTCTTGAAGTTGTTTTAGTTGAATAAAAGATGTTAAGTGAATTGAAGTTGAGTATGTAGATTTTGTTGCTTATCAATAAAAAGTTGTTTGATTTTTAGCAATAAATCAGGTTGTTATCGGTTCATCCGAATTAAGTGTTATATATCTGTTTCATATGCGATTAAATGAAGTTTAATTTTGAGTTGAAAATGTAGCATCCTGTTTATGTTGAACTATGATTTTATTATTATCCGCCGGGTAGAAATGGGGTGTTACAGTTTTCACTTATGTTTACCCGATCTACATCCAATATTTTCACATGATGTTTCACACTTTTGGGCTATTTAGTCAGTCACCGATTGTCGTACCCCAAATTTGTCCTACCACGATGATTTTATTTTTCAAGATTTAAGTAGAATAAATATGTAATTAAAGATGGTACAGCAGTATCAGATGTCCCATCTTTATCAAAGACTAGGGGGTGTATTTTTTTAATTCAGGAAAGCAGAGCTTTTTTAATCAGAAATACTCGTGTATCCGTAAACCTATTCGTAGGGCATGTTGGCCTATGGCCCATGTGATTCGAAAATGAAAAATTGTTAAGTTTTAATTATAAAATCCCACTTAAATCTTTTTTGTTGTTAGTAAAGAAAAAGGGAGTGAAATGGCAATAAGAAGCTCATAAGAATTCGTATGGCCCACTGAGATTTTTAAAATCGGTTCATTTGTCATTTTTGTTGCTGATTTATTTTAGAGGAATTATTATAAAACGTTGGTTGCTATTATTCTTCTCTACAACTTGTGAAAATAAATCTATTTCATTTGTTACTAAGGGGGGGGGGGGGGGGGGGTGTTAAACTGTTTTGTTAAATAATATTTATAAAAAATTATTTGTTTATTAAAAGTTTTGTTTGAATCTGCTACAAACTATAGGCCCATTAAGCAACTTCCAAAGTGATCCGTTTGACATTTGTGAACAAAATTGTTATCTGTTTCTTGTTGCTACTATATTTCTGATTTATTAATTAATTAATTTCACAAAATTAATAGATTTAATGAAGTGTTTTTCTTTGGAAAAAAGTGTCTGTTGGTTTGGTTTGCAAAGGCCAGTTGGGCCTAGTCCGAAAATTATTTGTTGTAAGCAACAAACATGTCGTTGGACCTAAAGAACTACAGGGCCCAAAAATCTATATGGTTGAAACGGGAAAGCCCAAATCGAATTAGGACTACTACTGTTAAACCTTTTGATTATTAAAAAATTTACTGTAACTAAAAGATATTATACTAATTATTATTTTTATAATTTATTTTCTAAAGGTTTTTTTTATTGTTTTGGAAAGAAAAGATGTTTTGCAAATAATAATAAAAACAAGTATTATTGGGCTGATGGTCTAAAGGCTCAAACTCAATTATTGGAAATAAGCTGGACAACAAATAAAAAACGCAAAGCCCAAGTGAAGAAAAACAGACACTGTTTCAATCTTGCCAAGATACGCGCCTAACATTTACTGTTCAGATTAATTAAAAAAAATCCAATCTCTAGAAAACAGATCTTTACTCAATCAAATCCAGAATTCTTCATTTACAGAACCAAATCTAAAAATTAAACAAAATCTTATTACAGATTACAGGATCCGAATCAAGCAAATTATTATTACAACAAACCAATTACAGTAGTTTGAATCTCCTAAATTTGTTCTAAAAAACCCTAAATCTAGGATTAACAAATTAGAAACGGTAATCCCTAATTCTAAGACCCTATATATACAAAGTACAGAAAAGAAGAAAAGGGGTCGGAACACATATACAGAAAAAACTGCGAAAGGACGAACACAAAAGAACAGGGGGAAGCTTGAATACCGATACGCGAAGACGAACGGAAGAACGTGACAAGCCCAATTTTTTGTTGAAGAAGAAGAAGAAGGAGTGATTAGGGTTTCAAGATCTGAAACCCTAATCGTTATCACCGCCGTCTCCCTTTCCTAACCGTGAGTCGCCACAACCACCATCGTCGTCACCTTCTAACACCACAGTTACCTGCGAAATCCAGAAAAAGGGGTCAATTTGACATCACCGTTTATTCGCAAATCAGAAACGCAAAAGGGGTAAAGATATCGCTTAGCT